>JAOXNO010000013.1:139761276-139833260 GCA_028565335.1 Limnodromus scolopaceus
TAAGAGCCGTTTAGATGTGGTGTTGGGGGATACGGTGTAGGGGAGAACTTTGTAGAGTAGGGTTGATGTTTGGACTCGATGATCCCAAGGGTCTTTTCCAACCTAAAGGATTCTATGATTCTATGATCAATGGACTGAAGAAGGAAGTATTTCAGTAAAAGTGGGAGTGGTTTGTTTGACAGGTATTGACTTTCTTAAGAAGTGTATTTAAGGGTTTTTTTCTAAACTGATTTCCCAGTTTGCACTTCAGTCACCTACTGCCAACAGCATGATTATTTTTTAAGCGAATCCTACAGTGGTCAGATTGTCAGGATTAGGCATTGCCATCCACTGTCAAACAGAAGAGTATTTAGGCACCTTGCTTGGCTCTTTCTCTCTATTCTCATGGAATTAAAATATTTTCAGTTGTCATGGGGAGGGACGTAAAGATAATATTTTTTATGATTAAAATTCAAAATTGGGATCACTTAACTAAAAGCCGAGAGAGAGAAGTAGCATGGACAGTCATGGGGTTAGGCTGTTGAGGTGGGGCGACCAACTTGTTCAGCAGGAAAACTTTTATTACCATTTTCATTTATTATCATTTATGATGTTAGCTGCAGACTACTTGTGTACTTCAATTTCTGTGATTCATCTAGATACCTCTAGTTGGAGGTTCTGCTTCTCAGGGGAATATTGAAAGTCTCAGTGATTGAGCAGTATCTGGCAGTCTTAGTGGTCAGCAGAAACTGAAAATTTATTCAGATTGCTACAGCATATATTCATCTCCTGTATTTTATCAGTCCATGTCTTCACCCTGGTTGAACATATAGGGTCTGAAATATTTAAGCTTGGACACTTAAAAATTTCTACAAAACCCAAGAGAAAGCCAGCTTCCCAGCGAGGAACTTGGGAGTATATTTTTGGTAGTGTCTTTTAAAAATTTCTTCCCCCCCAAAAAAGGAGAAGCTGGATTGTTTCTGTTAGGATTGTTCAGATTGCTGTTAAACTTGTCTCCAGGCTGCTGTAAAAGCATAGGGGTTGGAAACAACTACTTCTTTGATTAACTGAAAGGCTGAAGAAGTAGCTAAGAAGTCTTGTATAGAAATCTTTCCAGGAGGAAGCAAACTCTGAACGGCTGTGTGAACTACCCCCACTGCCATATTTAAAATGAAGTAAGTTGAACCCTCTTCTGTATTTTTAATGTTCCTGACTGAGTTTTTAGGAAAAAAGTTTCCTATGTGTCTTCCCCATGTGAATCAATATAAAGTGTTCGCCTGATCATTTTCTTATGTAATTTTTTGTATTTAGAAGAAATTGTTCTTGTTGAAACAGGAGACAAATAGATTGATTTTTCTGAAGCTTTCCCCTCTGTAATCAGAGAACATCACTTACCTCA
Organism: Limnodromus scolopaceus; assembly: GCA_028565335.1. Lineage (NCBI taxonomy): Eukaryota > Metazoa > Chordata > Aves > Charadriiformes > Scolopacidae > Limnodromus > Limnodromus scolopaceus. The sequence continues at coordinate 139,762,655 of JAOXNO010000013.1, forward strand.
TCTTACCATGGGCTAAGGGTAATCTGTGTGTGGCAGCATGTTTTCCTAGGAAATACTGGATGGATCATGTAGAACATGCAAAATGCATGATGTTGATCCAGTGAATTTCAGGCCTCTATGATTTATCGGAGTTGTTATTATTTAATGCTATTACTACTAATTATACTCATTAACCTCTCCCCAGCCACTCACTGTCAAGTATTGTAGGCTTTCTGAAGCATTCTTAATTTGTTAAGAGCGCTGATTTATGTTGCTGCTCTGGCAATGCAGGAGAATATTGGTAGGTGGGAAGGAAGCTAACCACTTAACATTTTCATGAGATAATTATTTCAATGATACTTTCCCACTGTAGGATACGTGCATTTTAAGCACAAAGCACTGGACAGGAGAGTATATGAGCATGTGCTTAATTTGAGCATGTGTTTAAGTGGTTTCATTTAGGGAGAAGTCTGATGAATTTGACTATGAGAAATGATTGTGGAACTTAACCTGGTTTAATGTTAGTGAATTTCAATTATTTCATTATGGTTATAATACTATAAAACTGGAGTCCTACATTGCTATATCAGGACTAACATGCTCAAGGGGTCTGGTACTCAAATTTGTGTTCAGAGGAGGGTTTATTGTAGCACAAGCGTCTTTCATTAAGCAAATGTAAAGCCTTTTCTGGCTTTTCTCACACTTTTCCACGTTATTAAAATTCTTACAGTGTTGGTTTTGTTTTGTTTTGGTAAATGTGGCCTATCATTTCAAGTGTTGAGGTAGCATCTGTTACTCATTGTGTAAAGATTGCCACTTAGCTAGCTATCTTTGTGTGTTTGTATCTATACTTTTGCATTTATATTAAAGTATATGAGTATTTGAGAAAGATATATTAATTTTTAAGCATTTAATACATTAATAGTGCTAAAAAATATGTGCTTGAGTGTCTGTAAATCTGGTACAAATTAGGGAGCAGAGTTCAGATTTCCCCACACTGTGCTGCCAAGTGGCCTCAATCGGAAGTAATTTTCTCCATGAAGGCACATGCAGCTCACTCGTCAGCCTCTCCTCACTAGATATTGTTATTATTTGTATCAAATTATATGTGGTGATTTTTCGAAGTGGACTACTGTGTCCACTAAGCCATATGGATTTCTGCCACGTTGACTCCTTCGTTGCTGTCACTAATTGTACTATTTTCTCCTGCCTGTTGTTTATCTATGTTATTTGCAAAAATATTTGAGGTTTAGGATCATATCAATAAATGTTCATGAAATAGAGTAAGTACCAAGTTAGTAAGTAAACTACCGAACCCTCAAAATCCCCTTTGTTGTGTACAACACAAACATTTGCTTGTTTTATAAAGGAAATTATTTTTTCAGGACTTCATACAAAATCTAGAGTGAAGTTTGAGAGACTTCATTTGCCTTCGGTAACCCTATTTAAGATTAGAAATTGAGATTTTACCTCGTGCATTTGGGAATTCTTCACTTGTAATCATATATCTAGCTAATGTGAAGCATTTCAGAATCACCTCTCTTTAGATTACATCACACTTATTTACAAGGGCTAATAGGAAAGCAATTGTTGAAATGAGAAGACAAACATCTAGACTACCTCTCTGGAATTAACTATTCAACTAAATTCTAAAATCATTTCAGTTTGAAATTTTACTGTTTTATTTAAGAGTCTAATCATATGTTGGAGGTGTTTACTGCCAGATCACTGGGACACTCAGATGAATTTCAGTAGTAGGACTTATTTGGATTTGCATTGCTGTGTCATTGTGGCAGTTGTTGGTTATAATGTCACACTTAATCGTCAGTTATTTAAAAGCAGAACAGGGATGGGACCTTGACCCTGTTCCAGTTGAAATAAAAGCAGACATAGTACATGTTGTTCCACAGGTGCTTAATAACATGATCGGTGTAAGTAATGGGCATAATACTATTAGATTAAATGAACAATTTTGAAGAAATGCAGAAGGCATAGTACTAAAGTAACTGATTAAGCCGCATTTGGACTGTTGAAAGTAACATATCAACACAGTAATAACAACTGGGGAAAAAAAGCAGTATCAGAGAAAACATTTGATAGAAATTTATTTCTAAAGTCTTATTTATTTTTGTCTACATGACTGTTTTTAAGCATTTTAAATCAGGGAAGAAGTTGAGTACATGCTGTGTAAGTTGTTCCCTAGACAGAGGAGCTAGCAAACTGAAAACTTTGGTTTTGAACCAGTTTAGTTCTTAGTTCTCTAGCTGACTTGATTTACTGGTAGTAGGAAGAGGTTGTTGGAAGCATGTGGCCAAATGAGGCAAACCTGCAGAGTTTATGTCTTTGCATTAGTCAAGAATATGTAATTCCATACAGTCTTTATTGTGTGATTCTGAACATTTATTTTTATTGTCTGTTTATGTGCAAGTAATAAGATGGAGTAGTCAAGAACAGAGAGTCTAATCTGCTTATTCTTACTAGTAAGTGGCTTTTGATTTTACCGTTTTCTTTAACACACTTTATGTTTGAGCAATAATTAAAAATAGCCACAGAAATCAGGCATCGATATTTCAGTTCACATGAAACTGGCAACCAACAAATACTTAATTTTGGTGTTGTTCTTGTAGGCTAGTCTTACTCATGTTGAACAGTGACTTACTCTTTAGTTAAAGTTACCAGTTAAATTTAAGTTACCAGTTTGTAGCTCTGGGCATGAGTTAAATGTATTTGAACATTTAAAAAATAAAAGACGAGTCAACATGAATAAGACAGAATTTGTCTCAAGAATCAGGTTGTAGATGGGTGAATTAGACAAGGGAGCAGCAGCCTGAAACCTAGAAAAATATTTATGCGCTGATCCCTCAATTTCAACAAAAGTCATGCTGTTTTTTGGAGTGCAGCGTCTGATGTCAGCCCCTGAGGTGAACTGTTTCTTAAAGCTCTGATCTGTGCCCATGTGTGGCTGGATAAACATCACTAGTTTTTATATGCAGGTTGGCATAAGCAAAGCAAAACCCGGTGCAGATGCGTGCATACCTTTGATCTCATTTGGATGTGACAGCTTTTACATTCATGTTTTCAAATGCTTAAGCATGTAACTTTAGGATATGTTACATACCTCTTCATACATAGGGTGTATCTAGCATTTGTCAAGAAATTTTTTTAGCTAGAGATTTGTTTTAAAAACGAAGTCCCAACCTGCCAAATGACAGGAGTTTGAACTTGCGCTGTGGAGCTGGTGTGTGCATTGTTTTCCTTCTGCTTTCTTGGAAACAGTGTCAATGGAAATCATAAGGTGTGTGTTTCCATGACTGCTGCAAATGAAAGCATACCGACTGCACTTCTGTTATTTTAATGTACAGTCATTATTAGCTTGCTGATTATGTACTGGTGAGCTGATCAAACAAACCAGTTTAACAACTAGAAACAGACCTGAATGTCACGTACACACGCCAATTGGATTACTTGCAGGTATATTGCTTTTGCTATATTTTGCAGGACACTTATTGAAGAAGTCAAATGACAAAAAGCCATTTGACATTCAGCAGGAAATCGACTTTGTTGGCTGAAATTTATGGTGGCTGAAATTTACATTTCTGTCTGCAAATTTAAAATATTTGCAAAATTTATTAAAGGCATATGGCTGCTTTTGAAATGATGCAAAACATGGTATTTATCCATCTTTAGCTATGTGAGAAATTTACATTTCCCTAAAATGGCATATTTTTGTTTCATTGTGTTTTTCCTTTCTAGTTTATATATCCAGATGCTACCAGGAGTACACACCAATAAATGGCTCTACAGACAATGTCACATATTAATAATACCATGAAATCGGAAAGGTGTTTTTTGATAGTTCTTTCGGAACCCTTTGTGCTTTCATTTCTGCCATGAATCTGGGCACACATAAGGGCCTAAAGTGCCCACATTTCGCTGCAGTTCACTGCTCCAGTGTGTGCCAGTGCTTTGTTCTCCATTCGGCACAGCGCGATACCCACTCTTCATTCCCTATGCATATGCAGTTGCTGGATTATTCCCCAACATGGCTAGAAAGGGCAATTAGCAGTAATGGATACTTTGATAGTGAGAATTTTTTCTTCAGCCATAATAATAGCCCCTTATTTTAGGAGATATATTGTTGAATGACAGCTAGCATTGGTGAGTATGTGCCCACAAAAATGGGTTCAATTGGTCAGATTCTCAGCTGGCACAAATAGTCATATTTCCATGAAAGATAGTAAGCTATGTTAATTTATGGAATCCCAGCTGGGAATCTCAATCAATTTCAATAAAAAGTAACCATCATATTCCTGTGAAGCAAGAATTACACAACCTAGCCTAAAGTGAATTTTGCTGTTTTAATAAATGTAGGTAGTCACTGGTTCATAATAAATTACATAAAATTAGAGTGCAGTCAATATTTGATTTCTTTTAAAAATTTATCCCTTCCTTTTCATTGAATGCAACAGAATCATTTATGTATTGTATCTCAGCATGATAGATTATATAGGAATAGTGTATTTAATACTGGAAAACTGTCCTATAAATACAAATTACATTTTTTTTCATTAGCTAGCTAGCTTTCATTTCGAGGAAGAAATACTCAGTCAATTATAAATGAGGCTGTGCTTTCATTGGAGAGTGAAATATGTAATTTTTTTCAAGCCTCAACCATGTATAATGAAATCTCTCTTTTGAAATCCAGTCTTAAGATGTATTTTGAAACATACTGACATTTAATAAAATCTTAGTTAAATTAAAATATGTTCAGTTATTTCAAATCTCTATTTAAATCTAAACTAAAATTCTACACCTCCACAGGAGATATCTTTAGCAAATAGTTAGTATTAACGAATGATTGTGAAGTGTGTGTATATAAGAAAGAAGAAAATTTGACTACATTCCAATTGGTAACCTGGGTGTTATGTGTTATAGATCTGTCAGATGCTGGCTCTTCAAGAGGATCTGTAGCAATAGTCTACTCTAGGTAACTAGAAGAGGAATCAAAGACCTCAGGCTGCCATTTCAGTTTCAGACTCGTGCCCTGCTTCTGTAACTGGCTTATGTTTCTGTAGCCCTCAGCTAGTAGTTTACCACAATGGTTGGTTGGCCTCTGTGAAATGAAGTGATAGTCTCTCTGAGTCCCATCTATTGACTGGGAGTCTATTGAAGAGTCTAGCAAATGAATGATCATGGATAATATGAAACTCTTCTTAAACACTGACAGGTGCTGGTCACAGTAAAATAGCAGAGTAAGCTGAAGTTTATACTGTCAATACTTTTGTAATAATTCATTGTTGTCAGTACTGTTAACTCAAGAACTGAAGCCTGTAAAGGCAACCTGCTAAGGACTGTAATTCAGCATCAAAAAAGTCTCTTCGCTGTTTATGTGGTTTTACAAATATAGCTTTGATTTCCATTGTAAAAACTGTCTGTGTTTAATACTAAAGCTGGTGAATAATGAAAGAACCCACATGTGCGAGTATTATTAATACATATTAATGAAAACACTTTGTATTTTCTGATTTGAAGCCATCAAGAAAACAGTCACTCTCTATGTCCATAAAATGTTATTTGTCTGGTTCTAATAAATGCTGAACGCAGCCGTGGAAGGAAAAACTAGCTAAAGATCTCCTGTTAAAATTTCACTAAGGTTTTATTTCACATTGTCCTGTTAGATGGTTTTGCCACAGTGTTCCTGATTCTTTTTAAAGGGCCCCTTGAGGATGCCATTGAGGATGAAGAAGAAGAGTGCCTGTCTGAGGAAAATGATACTATCTCAAAAGAAGACTTTCCATTGGAGGAAAGCTTTTCTGCAGAGTTTGAGCCTGAAAATCTGAGCTGTGAAGAAGTGGAATACTTTTGTAATAAAGGTAATCATTGTAGCCCACCTTTGAGGGAATACTGGCCAAACTGTGTCCAATTGGTCAAAAAGGTTTTTTGGTTTAAAATATACAAAACGTCCTATTAATATAGTACCTTAAAAATAGGAAAATAAGCCACTTGCGGGGTTTAGTCTGCTAAGGGGTAAATATTTTATGTGTTGGAGGATGTACTTGTCAGGGAGGTGAATCATCTTGCGTTTAATGTTTTCCTCCAAGAATGTTATTTTCTACATATTTAACTGTAGAGAACAGGCCTCAGAAGTCAATTATTATCAGATCCGAAGCTCGCAATGCAGCATGTCTGTGCATTGCTTCTTTGCCTGGGAAACATTGCTAGAAAAACAGATTGTGTCTGTAGATTCTAGGATTAAAATAGAGCTTATTATAGAACTTATTATGCATGGTAGAAAACTAGTGATTTGTGAAAGGATAACTTTTAAAGTTGCAGATGCCTTTTTGCTGCATTCGTTACTTGAAATTATTAAAGATAGGGATATTTTAGCATAAGTCACACCAATTCATTCTTACCTAGTGTTCAGTCTGCAAGGTTGTGCTGTTTCCCCATTCAGCTGACAGCAAAAAGCACACTGTACTGTTATGTAGAATATCAATTTAACCTTCTTCCTGCCAGATTTCCACTTGATGGCTTTATTGTTTGTCTTCTGCAGGTAAGGATGCCTATCAAATAGCTGGAATTGTTGTGGTGATGTTCTTCTCTTTAGTCCACAGCCCCCTCAGGCACTGGGATGTCAGTGATTTCTCCGTCTTTCTGTTCTTTCCCAGATATTGACATACATTTTCTCCTGATAGCTTGATAGACTTCTGGTTTTGTATTATTTTCATCTGTCTTGGACAAAGTAGAATAAACTATTCTCTTTGAATAGTTAAATGCTTTAACTGCCAAATATTAGTCATTCCTACAGTCTTCAGTCATCAGTGGAGAAGGCATTAAAATGTATTTTCTATGTCCTCTATGTAGCTTACAAACTTTTGAAAAAATAAGGGGTGTTTTTGCGCTATGTGTTCTTGACACTTAGTAAGCCATCCTAAGAGATCAAAACAGTCTAGTCCATGGTTTAGAGCTTAGCTGCTGCAAACCTTACTGTGAAGTAAGAGAGACCAGATTATGAATGGAAATGCTTTGCAAACAGGGGCAGTTAAGTGCTATTATAACTGTGTTGTAAACAAATACAGCAATTACTGTGCATTCACTTGTTCGCATGCCTCTCAGACACCATTTTCCTTAGCTGAAAAAAAGTACTGTTCCTGTTACTGGCAATACTAAATAATTATTTAAAACACTATTTGCATAATTGTTATACTGGTGTCTCTTGAGTTCCTTCTGTCAGCAATGGGAGACTACGCTCCACTATCAGTTCCTATTAGTTTGATTTAGTTATTTCTCTGTACTTTGTGCTGCATTTCCAGGGCCTGCCAATGGAGATACTACTGTTTTGTGTGAAATTCAGAAAAATATATTATTTTTTGTTTGTTTATAGAAATCAATATTGCAAACTCAAGTTGAATTCAAGTTATCTTGGCACTTCCCTGTAATGAACCCAACTTTCAGGGAAAACACTGAATCCAGGCCATTGTATTAAACAAGATCAGGAGTTAAATGCAAATACATTTAGATCTGAATCTTGATTATCATGTTTTATTAAGGACATCTACTGATTCTTCAAGCAGGATACCTTTTGCCTCCCCAGCAGTTCTTTTTCCAAGTGTGTTATAGCTATAAAAGAATCTTAAACCTATCTACTGCAACTGCTGCAGAAGAAAAGTTGAAAAGGAAATTTCTGAGGATAAGGGGGCACATAAAACCCCTAATCTACTTCCAGCTGAGGCAATGTGACAGAAAGTCCCACTTTGAAGTAAGTTGAGAATATCCCTGGAAAAGGATGGAATGGGAGGCTAGAAATGTATTGTTTTTAATTAATGTCCCAACTTCTGTTGAATGTCTTGCTTCTTCATTGTCACATCTTAAGTGTTGTTAGCGTGAGGCCACATATGTTTTTGCATGAGGGTAAAACCCAAGAAGAAAAAACTAATCTGGAAAGCAAATAAATTTATTTTGTGTCCTTTTCTTAGTTTAAGTGTTTGTGACTATATTATATAGTAAAAGTGAGACTAATTCTCATTATTTTTGTCATGAATCTGTTAATCATTCATAACCTTTTTTGCTTTGTAGCACTTCAGTATTGAAATTAAAACATGGTATGAGAAATAAGTTTTTTTTTTTCCTAAAAATATTTTTTCTTTAACATCATGAATAAAAGCTTGAAAAGGAAACATACCAAATAGGTTTGAGAGCAAATAAATGCATTCTAATTTTTGGTTTGAGGGCCTGACTTTCTGATTTTGTTTTACTCTTTGACAGTATTGGCAGCCTGCAAACCACAGACACCTTAGAAGGAGGGAAAAATAAGTGTAAATCTGTGTTTTCTCATGTGACGGATTTCCTTTTCCTGGAAAATATTAGAATTGGCATGGGAATCCTTTCTGCTATCTCTGCATTCTCCTCTTGCTAGCATAGACCATTAAAGGTTCTAGAAAGTAAGAGGATTTTATTGGATATAGAGTATTCATCTATCCTGTCTTCCTATTTATCTTCCCTGGGGTGTCTTTCTAGCTGTGCTAGAGCAAGAGGAAAAATGACTAGCGGGGCTTCTGCAGGACTCAAGAGACATGGGCAGCAAGTGGCACAACAGTTGGGGAGGAGGTGTTTGTGAGGTTTCAACCATGGTATGTTTTTCATACTGTAACTATGTAAACCCAAGTATCACCTGAAAACAGAGGCTTTTAACTATGCACACTATGCACTGAAGGCAAAAATCTACTGAACTCACAATTTATTCAGACAAATGAAAGTAGAGTATGTGCAGGTTCACAGCTTGATAACTTTGGCTTTTTGACTGAAGAGATTTTCCTGTCAAACTATGCCTGATCATATTATAAGCAGAGAGCAGTCTCTTATTGTCTAAAATGCAAACAGCTAACCTTTATAAAGCCATACTTGTCATTCCTACCTTATTAATTTAGGTTTGTGAGATTGATTCAGCAGAATAGTTGCCAGAATTAGAAGGCGAAGGCGAAAGCCTCTGCAAAGTATGAAGTAAATTAATCACATTGATTGAGCTACATGTCATTTTACAACTTCTCTTTTCTCAAAATTATGACTTTTGGCTATTATGTTTCCCTTCTCCTTTTGCTCATTAATGGCTTATACAGCAAGGAACCTGGAAAATTCCCTCCCACACTTTTGCAACACCACAAAACCACAATTAACTTTGCTACATGTGAATATTTATTCCTATGTAGTCTTCATTTACATTCAAATGTGAAGAAGTGAACAGTGTTTAGGCATGTAAATATTAAAAGCAAAAATGGAAATTAGCAACCTACTATTTATCAGGGAAAAGTTTAAGATGGCAACTGTGAATTTTTAACCTTTTGGATGAAGTTTCCCATCCAAGGATGAATATTTTAGAAGAGCCTCAGAATACATGGCAGTTAGAATTTTGATTTGTTTGCTATCTTCACAGTGAAATTAAGGGAAGGAAATATTTTGGAAACAGCAAAAGTAATAACACAATCATAGTGTTCTTTCACTACAAAGCTGCGCTGGTCTCAATCTTTGGAATAGAAACAAAAAATTTAGTAGAGGTAGCCTTGGTGATAATGCATTGCATTTTGTCAGTTTGTGGTCTTTGAAAATTGCTGTTTATGCTTAGTTACTACAAATTTCTGCTCTGCAGATAAGGAGGGTATCTGATGATGCTGTCCACACAAAGCCTGTATTAGCCTGGAACCTGCGTCGCTGAAGATTTTTTTTAGTGTCCAGATAGTGGGTATCTGGAATTAGAGTCTGTATCAGATTAAGATCAATTCAGATTAAATTCAGATCTAGAAGATTTATTAGATGAGTGTCAGTATTTAGGTAGTCTAAGTAAGGAGAAAGTAGCCTGTCTGCCATGCAGAACAGTGACAGACTAGATAGCTGAAAGCCTACTATAGAAGCTAGGAGATAGTACATAGAGATTAACTTTTGTTTTTTATAGGTGGCAATAAGAAGATCAAGTGATGCTAACAGAGACAAGAGAAGAAATGAGCTGGAGGAATGATTGGGCTAGTAAAAGCAGGAGGGCAGATAAAGAAGTGGACACAAACAGCAGAGCAATACAAAAGCCAAGAAGTTGGAGGTGATGGGATGAAAAGTAAAGAACTAAATCAAGTTAATTTGGGCTGTGAAGTAGTTTATCATTGGCTTTTTAGTCTCGATTGCTGTCATCCTGCCTAGATACCCTCACGAAAGATAAAAAAATATTCTCATCTGTTACTTAGAAAGTTTGCCATACTCATATGGAGGTGACACCTCTTCCTCTCTGTAAACAGCAAGAATAGGAGCCTGGCCTACTTCGTAAGGGTGGGAACTGGCTAAACAAAGTTCCTTGTGACCTTCTTAGCAGAATTGTTCAATGAGGGATTAATTTTCAAAGAAAAAGTTATTTTGAGCAATGAGAGAGATCACTTGAGATTAGTAGATAGTTAAGTACATGTGTTCAGAGAAGGAAAGAGGCCAGAGAAGAAAATGGAGGAAGGACTATAATCAAGAGAGAAAATGTGGGATGGTTTCCAGAAGAAAGAGTCAAATGGAGGAATGTACATATCTGATAATTAGAGAAAGAAGACATACCCATTTCTTGCTGCCATGCTTACCAGTACAACTTTGTTGAATTGTCCTGTTCTTTGCTTATAGCATGGCTATTGCGCTTGTTTCTCGTGTTATAGGCTTCCCAACACAAGACAGCATTGACACCAGCCCTCAGTGGAAGGAGATTCAGTGGCCTTAACGTTTCTGGCGGCAGATTGGAAAGCAAATTGCTTCTGTTTCCCAATATTAACTGTGGTTCAGTTGGTGACATAGGAAGATATGGGGGATTCATAAGGTGGGATGAAGATTGATTTGTTTCATGATGTACTGCTTTTAGGATCTACAGCACAAACTGCTATGTATGCCTGTAGCAAATCAAACTGTTGATGTGTGGTTGTGGTTCCTGATACATTGCTTATCTTTATTTGTGGGGGAAGAGAGAGATGAGAGGAATCCAGTGCTGTCTGACACTCATAAACAGTTCTAAGTCGGCAAGAAGAGAACTCAGGGAATATATGGACTTCTGCATACTGAGTATACACCTGCTGCTGTGTTCTCATATTCTGCTTGGGCAGGAGGGGATGAGCTCAGAACCTGATCCAAGTTTTCTGCTCATGTACGGTATTTTGTAACTAGCCTGCCAGACCAGCTTAGGACTGGAATTTTTTATGTTAAACCATGTGACCTGATTGTGCAGCCAGGCTTGAGATTCAGGGAAAAAGCTGCAGTGTGACTCTCCGTATAAGAAAAAGCATATACAAAGCTAAATTCTTCTGTGCATTAATCTTTGCCTTCATACTTTATGTGCAAAGCTATCATGCTACCATCTATAATACCAGCCAAACTCTTAACACCGTGAAAATTATTTCTGTGTGTCCCTTTTTCCGCTGGAGTATGATTTTGTGTGTGTATGCCTGTGTGCATCTGTGTAAATAGTCTTTGCAGGCATGTAATGGCTAACAATATGCTCCCTATTTTCTGTTTCTGGATCAAAAAGTAGATTTATACCTTTTTTTATCCCCCTCCCCCCCCCTTTTTTTTTGTTTTCAAACCAGAAGCATTTTAATCAATAATGTTTCTTTCCTTTTCAGTAATGGATTTCATGACAAATTTCTACCTCTTTTGCTACAGCAAGTGGAAGTAGGATCAGCATAAGGCAGCTATACCATAATCACTTTGAGCTCAATAAGGAGATCTTTACAGGCAACTTTGTTCTTATTACTTAACGGGATTAAGAAGCTCAGCTCTTTAAATTCTTGCATATAACACTGACATTTCCAGGGTGTGTTTGGACCAGGGAGTTCAAAGAGAAGGAATAAAAAAGAAAAGCCAATATGACTTTGTTTTTTACCTTGCTGGAGGAGCTGTTTGTGCAAATCGCCTATAAGCTTATTGACCTGAATCTTTGACTCCTTGTTTTCTCTGGATTTGGCTGGAGTGTAGACACTGATAGAGCACTGATAGAGGTGATTGCACAGCCCTCGGCTTTGCTTGGCACCAGACACCCCCCCTCCCTTTGCCTGACATTATCTTTCCCTGGCAATACTTCTGTTCTCCTGGAGCTCATATTCCCTTATTTATTTATTTATTTATTTAATTCATTACATTTTCTTTATGTAGGCTTTCCAAGTAAACAAAGGACACATTAATTCTTTTTGGTAAGCAGAGACAGAAGAGGGCATGCATGTGTGATGGTGTCTTTTCTTCTCCTAGGATAACAAGAATCTGTGTAGGAACTCAGAGTGCTGCTCCTTCCAAAAATACAATAGTTACTTCTTACTGACTTGTGTGCATGTTTGTGAACCTGTGTTGGATTCTTGGTGTCTCCAGAGTGAGGGTACATTTATCTGTATCCTGTACATTCATCTGTTTCCCATTCAGCTGAAAAAAACTAAATCCCATGCATCTTCCATACTTTTTGTCAGATACTGAATATGGACAAAGAAAGGAAAGGGGTTCTCTGATAATAGCCTTCAGAAGGTGGCTATAAGTCAGAATTAGATTGGATCCCAGCAGGATGAAAGGAGACTTTTTTCTTCTGAACAGGAGCATTTGCCTTGTGCTTTACCTCTCATGCTTTCTCATTTTTTCCTGTTACTGGAGCTCAGAGGACCACCTGTTTTCTTGCTAGAAGAGAAAGGAGGTATCTGAAAAGCTTGGAGTGACTTTTTTCACCGTTCACTTGAGAGCACAGAAAGGCTGTTAGAATAACAAGTACGAGATTGTCTATCCAATATTCTTTTCTATTTACTGCTAACCCATATGGAAACTTCTCAGGCTGTATTTTCAGTCCAACTGAAATGCATGTTGGTATTAACATCAACTTTAGTGGGATGAAAATTTGACTTAAGACAATCAAACCCTTCTTTTAATCAAGAAATCAAATAACTGGTCATCAAGCAAAAAACTGTATCTTGGAAAGAAACTAGCAAGCTAGTTTCAGGAAGTAAATTCATAGATTCAAATAGAGAACATTATTTTAACTGTACAGAATTATAAAGTGAGAGAAAGACTTAAACAGCTTACTCATCTTTAAGCAGTTTATCAAAGCAACTCCAGCCTTTTCAGTCAGCACATTTTGGTTGTCTTAAGAACAATGAAGTTGTGAATTCCATCGCAGCTATGAGGAAAGGGATTATTTGGTTAAAACAAGTAGTGTAATGTCCCCTTTCTAGAAAGTCACAAAACTTGATCTTGGATTGACTTAAATTTGAGCTCAAATTTGACAGAATATGAATTGCAAATTATTAAATGTAATCTTCTTTTAAATATGAAATGCACAAATGACAAATTTTACCACATGTTCTTAGTTCATGTGTATTGTATATCTGTTAGTAATTTTAATTATAATGGAGGTCTGTCTTGCCTATTTTGTCTAATTTCGTGTTCTTGACACAAAAATTGTGAATACTTTTTAAGAGTTCTGAGACATTCCCGGAGAAATCACTGTCAACCCAGGTTGAAAAAGAGAGTTGCTCGCAGGCTGTGTACTATAAAAGTCAGCTGTTGGGATATTTGCAGTAATTTAACTCTCAAATGATCAGAAAAAAATAAATTAAGATTGTTGGATAAATATTGATAAGACAAATATTACTGCTGGATAAATTCTTGTGGATAGGAGAAAAAGAAGCATTTATTTATGACTGCTAAGTCTTTTTCTTGGGTTTGACTCATAGAAGTCTAGACTGTTTTTGAAACCATGTATAATACAGCACGTATGTGGAAACATACCTCCAGTGATAGGGAATTGGCTGCCTTTGATATTGAAGTATCTGGAGCGTTGATTATTTCAAATAAAAGCATCAAGCTGTTTGCAACAAGGTAAATTAAAATTTCACTTTGAAACAACAGATATATAGTGCTACTCGCTATGTAGCAGTGTGTGGAAGTCGTGAAAACGGGATGTGTACGTGATGATTTCAACTGCACGTTATAAAATGAGGTTTTCTTGGTTGGATGGAGAATTCTTGTAGGAGATGTATTATTTCTGCAGTGGGGAATAAACAAAATTGTTATTTAATTAAGTTGAAATATAAAATTGCAGAAGAGTCTTCAAACTTAAAACCTGCTAGAGTGTCTCTGAAGTCATCTCTTTGTTCTGCTGCAGGGTGTTTTAGAGTCTCACGGATTGTCGATTTCCATTGAAATAATTTTTGAAAATTATACTAAGCAACAGACTTTGTTTGGGGCATCTAAATATCTTTTAAATGTGCTTCTGCTGCTTTTCTAATCAAGTGCCTAGAGGTACGAAAGTTTGAACCTCAGGTTAGTACTCGAATATGTCTAATAGAGTTCTTGTACTGGAAGTTATAATGGGGAAAGGTTGAATAGATGCATGACTTCTTTCCTTTTTTTCCTTTCAATCTATAGAAGCTTTCAGGCAGCCAGTATATCTGAATGATACTCATTTGTAGTACTGGTGCCACAAGAGCTGCTCCCTTAAAATTAGTATAAATATAAAACTCATTAATAGAAGGAAAGTCTTGAATACAATTTAGAGAACACTTTCAGTGTTCTGCGGGAAATACCTTTAAATGAGTGATTCTTGTCTTGAAAGGACTTCAAAAGCAAACAGTGCGATAATGAGAACATATCAAACGTTTGGAGAAGGAGGAAGGCCAGACTCAGTCTAGATGAACTTGCTGCACAGCAGTGTCTTATCCCAGGAGAAAAGTGCCGTAGCTGAAACGGTTAGAAATAATTGAAACTGTTTTTTAACATGATCACTGTGCTGAAATGTCATTGTGTCAAGATAACATCTTGTTAAACAGAGTGATGATTTTAATATGAACCAAAATAGTTCCCATACCATTATTTTGGAGAGCTAGCAGCTTGCACACATGTTGGTACTCACCAATACATGGATAATCATAGACCTTTCCTAATAGTTAGGATAAGAGACAGTGCATTATTCCTGACATTACTTATCTGCTGCATAAGTAATTTTAAGAGTGCTTAGGGCAACTAGAATTTATGGCAGTTATTTCATATCAGATTTATCCCAGGAGAAATTATGATTGTTAATCAGCATAACAGAAAACAATTGCTTGCAAAGAAGCAAAGTATTGAGATGATTAATATAATCTGAAATAAAATGCAGTGGATTGACATGTACAAGTGCTGGTTTCTTTCAGGTACATTAGCAAATCGGTCATCTGAGGGCCAGATTTTGCTCAAACTTACTGTAGTTGTAGAATAGGGTGTCTTAGTTGACTTTGGGGGGCTTCACTGAAATTACTTCTGATACACATCAGATGAATTGATAACAGTCTGGCAGTGACAGCACCAGATCTCTCTCCGTCTCTCTCTCTCTCTGTGTCATTGCAAGGTTTGTAGAATAAACCCATTTGCATGGCCCTGAGGCCACTGTAGTTGTTTACCTTGTCCTCACACCAGATGCCAAATATTGCAAAGTATGGAAACATCCATCCCAATTTATTTAGTATCTTCATTCTCAGGGTTCTATTTCCATACCAAAAGCTTATTTAAAGATTGTTTTTTGCATTATTTACATACATTTTTTACGCAGAATGTTTTATATCTGCTGAAAACTTGCACTGCCATTAAAATTAGAGACATCTGCTTGTTAAATATATACACAGCATCCTATAAAAGAGGTAATCCACAAGGTCAGTTAAATCCTGTTAGATGTCATTGGTGTGCTTAATAATAGCGTGTGCTGCCAAAAAGTTACGTTGAATGAATTAAGTACATTGCATTTGTATTTTAAGTCATATATGGTTTGTTTCAGAGTTATGTGAGTGTTGCTTCTGAAGAGAAGCTCCTGGCAATGATTCTCAGCTTGCAGTGTGTTTCTTAGGATTCAAGAGCAAGATTATCAGTGTGTGTAAGCTGTGTTACTGGTCATAAGCATTGTGATAAAGCAAATAACAAAGGACAATTTTTGAATGCTAATTTATAGTTTCTGAAGCTCTGGCATCTAGTTCATCTGTGCAATCTCAGAATCCTTCTTCAGTTGGATCTAGAATTATTGTCACTGTAGGTTGTGGCAGAAAGAAGGAAAGGGCCCCTTCCCCATGTCCCCAAGAAATCCTGCCCCTTCATGACCAGTCACACTGGCCTGTTAATATGCATAAGGTTATGTACCTTGCCAAATTAAAGTCTACAGTGAGTGACTCCCCAAGTCTCTGCATCGTGTCTTTTTTCTCTTTTGGCAGTACAGAGTGCTACAGGCTTCATAACAATTTATTTCTGAATTGATTTATTATAATTGAGAAGTGATATTTCACTCTGAACAGCTGTATTAGGATGTTAACAATTTAAGTTTACATTTATGCTGCTAGGAAGAATGAGCACAAACTGAATTTCAAACTTTTAATGTTCTCTCATTCTAATAGAAGCTGCTCTGTGCTGTTTGTGACTGGTACAGTCCTTCACCCAAAGCTATTTTGTGTGATGATAAAACCATGAGTGTATGAAGCTTGCACATTTTTCATCTCTTTTATGACCTTATCTTTTGTGAGCGGCTTCTGTGAAGGTATCCTAACTATAGGAAGCACCTGGCAAACATATATGATATCTATGCTGTGATAAGCAGTTGTGAACATGAGAGTAGATCTGTCAGTTCTGAACTGTTCATTGTTAAAAATACTTTGTTGATTTAGCTGATTGCAAAATACATTATAGGGTGACTAGCAGCTGCTGTAACATTCCTAGTCAAGAAAGTTCAATAGTTATATTATACGAGACTTTCTGTAAGAGCCTAATATTGATAGGAACAACATGGATTAAAACAGCAGGCTTGAGAAGGGCTGCTAACCCCTGTGCTTCTTTAAAATGTTGCAACTACTTGTGGTACAAGCTGATTAAGTACAAATTGGGAAGTCTTTAATTTGTTAAAAAGATTAAAGTGAAATTACTTGTTAATATTCAAGTCTCTCTTTTCCTACTTGTCAGCATTGTCAGAGACATTAGAGTTCTCCTTCACATGTTTCTGGTAATATGTCTCCTTTACAGTCTTCAGATTCCCTGACCAACTGTACCACCTTGAAGTACAGTGGTTTAGAGTATTCATTTGCATCTACTGGATAAACAACAGGATATTAAAAAAACCCTTTAACTGTTTTTGAAGAGCGACAGAAACAGTTAATGCTGGTAAGAAAAGGTCAAGATGAAATTTCTATTCATATTACGGCATTGAAGTTGTTTGAATAAGACTTTTTTTTTTCTTTCAGTTAAGCAGTACTTTGTGTATTCAGCACTTTATCATAAGGCAGAGATTTGTTTCACCTAACTTTAGCTGGCTAAAGATAGGTTCCTAGTCTAAGCTGTCTGTTTCAGAGGATGATTCATTTCATCTCAGAAACCAAGAGAGGTCTCGTATCTCCGGCATCCTCGAATAGGATGAGTCACTGTGGAGGTTTCTCTCTTCCCTGCCTATAGGAGCGACTACATAAGTAATCTGGACTAGCTTAACTTTCAGGCATTGAAGGTTAGAGGAGATGGAATTCTGCCCAAAGTGTAGCTTTAATAGCAGGTATAGAGAAATAACTGAAAGTCCAGTAGGCTTAATTGACTCATGACTAAACATACTATATGATATTATAGATTCTTGCTCATACGAGTCTTTTTTTCATGCAATAACATTCTTTTAAAGGACACAATTCACTTACTGATCTCAGTTGACAGAAGGAGAAACTTAAACAGAAGCAGGTTTTGCTTCATTTTACAGTGTTTATCATTGCTGGTATTTCTATACCCCTCTGGCATTGATGGTAAAAAATTATTACTCCTTTAACTTAAATACAAAATGTAAGTGAGCAGCAAAGTGAAGAAATAAGTATGAGAAAAAAACCCAAAAGAACGGGATTAGAAAGGAATCAACAGGTTAGTAGCAAAGTGAGTGGTATATGCAAGGCAAAATGCACTTGGTTTGACTTGGAAGAAAGAAAAAAATAATGTCCTGGATCCAATTAAATGTCTACACCTGTAAATTGAATAAAAATGTAATCAGTTTTAAAACAAGTATAAAAAATAGTCTTATTGAGTCTGGAGAATAGTCAGTGAATGAACAAAAAGAGTAAACAATGGAAACAAAATAAATTCTGTAAGGAAATAAACTTCTTTGTGCTAAACAAATGTTAGCTGCTAAAGTAGTATTAAGTAAGGGGAAAGAAAAGAAAAAAAGCTTGAGATGTGTTTTGTTATCAGCTCTTGTGCTAAGCCTCCTTTTGGCTTCTTAAAGTTGCAGTGTCTCCAGCACTAAATGGATTGAGTTGGTTGTCCATTTGCATCAGACCTCGATGCTCAGCTGAGCCTGGGGTAGACTTGCTTCACTGAAAGATTCTGAAGCCCGCAGTAATGTACCGTTTGTTGGTTTCACAAGCAGATTGCTTCCGTATGGAGGGAGAGTAGTGGGGGGGAACAGGAGAAATCAGTGTTGTGATATTTCAGGTGTGTAATGCACAGGCTTGGTAGTTGGTGAATAATAGAAAATATCAATGAAAATAATTAAAAATATTTCTAGATGCAAACCAAAGTTTTCCTTAATGTAAATTCTACACATTTTGTTCTACTCTATTTGCACAGGACATGCATTAATTCATGAAAACTTGATTATGAAAAACACGTAACACCATACTTCATGAAACACTGAAAAAGCAAGTTAATGAAAAGTTAAGCCATCTGCTAACATACATTTTATGATCTTTCCTCATCTCCCAAATACTTAATTACTGTGTGCTGTAAGTTGTATACCTTAGCTGTAATTCTGTCCTTCTTTTGCCCTTCAGCCCAATCTTTTCACATAAGTTTCTCCTCCTCTTTCAATTCTAATGGTTTTGTTTGTTTGATGTTCTGGTTGGTTGCATTGATTGAAAGAATGCTCAAATTTGCATGCTAAAGTCAGGTTTGCATATATTACAACCTGGAAAAACTTTTACATTTTGGAGCTAAAATTTTCCATGCTTCGGCACTATGTAAGAGAATTCTTATTATTAATACATTTTTTTTATTGTTGTTGTTCTGATTTTCCCCATAGAGATCTATTGTTTACAGTGGAAGAAAAACATTTTCTTTAGTATAAAAATTCCATGCAAAGAACATTTTAAGAGCTTTCTATGGTGATTATACAGCTTGAGTTAGAAACTCACAATCAGAATTGCCTTTCCTCTGAAGTGCTTTCCATGGAGAAAGCTGGAGTTGATTTTGCCAGGTTTGAACCTTGGAAAATTGTCCTTTATGTCTCTCTAGTAAAGTAGCTATCAAGGCAGAAATATGATGGTAAGAATGTCTGATAGGTTCTTCAGTCCCACCAAAAAAAACAGAGCTCAATTTGGTTACTATAAAATAACTATACAAATGCTAATTCAAAATAGGGTAGTTGGTTGAAAACCCAAATAATTGCTAAAGCTACTTATAAGAAACTTTTTCAGTAAATATTTAGGACTGTCTTCTGAAAGATAAGTTCAGATTGAACTGAAGCATGTGAATTTCAAGTGCCTGGGTAAAATTATACAGTGTGTTTAACAGAAAAATTAGAATAGGTATTCATGATGCCTTTTAGCTTTAAATGTCTATGAATACACTGGACTATATTTTTAGTACTACGAATATACTGAACTATATTTTTGTTATCGGAGTCTGGAGTGAATATAGTATTGTGTTTGTGTGAGAAGTAGTTTACCAGGCACGTATACATAGTATTTGAAAAACTGTTTGTTTTATGAATGCAAGGAAGAATGTGTTACAATATGTTACATGTGCCCATGAAGTTAATACTTTATAGTGTTTCTATGCAATCATGTACTTGAAAACTCTGGGTCACAATCTTATCTGGTATAAATATAGCTCCAGTGATAACATATGGGGATCTGGCATGGTTTGTTGTAATCACATTTCTTTACCTATGTTGCTAATAAAAGCTCTTGTTATCATGAGTGGGGAAAAAATTACAAGTTACTGCTTAATTGTTGTGCTTTTTGCTCCTTCTTGCTCTCCTATTGACAAATCAACAAAGAGTCTGATTTTCAGATTCTAAAATGCACAGCATTTGTTTTTTAGTGTTGCCACTTTTCTGTGGGACAAAATTTTTTTAAAAATAAAAATAAAATAAATAAAAATAAAAAATAAATAACAAAAAAAAATATTGAACCCTAATTCAGTCCTATTTGACTGATGTAGTTAATTGTGTAGGCTGATTTTTTTTTCCCCCCATTCTTCATAGTGTCTTCCTATGCAACAGTTTCTTGGATTGATTAGTAGTGAAAAAAAAATGCACACTACAAATGCAATAAAGTACTGGCTGGATAAGCCCTTGGAGATGTCATTTAACACATTACTGTGGCCAGAGTATTTTGTATTAAAACCTGAACCCTTCATCTTCAATGTAATTTTTCGTAGTGGTTATTTCAAAGTATTCTTGCATAGAGCTTGCTTAGAATCTTTGTTTAACTGAAATAACTGCGCTTTCAACGAGGAGTTCTTAAAATTAAAATTAAATGGTAATCTCTAAAAAATTAACCTTATGATTTTTCTCGTGTCCTATGTACAACCTTGTACTGGATAGTTAGTGAAGACAGACAGATGTTCTCAGATACTTCTGGGTGGTGAATATTCTAAAATTCATCATAAATGTTGCATTTCTTTAGATAAAGCCTGGTAGGGAGAAAATTATCATAGAGACTTGCTGGTAGGTTATGACCTTTAAGGGCAAATTCCTTAAATGCTCAAATACCACAGAGTAGCTCTCCACTAGTTGCCTGAAAAGCCAGAATGTTTAGTGGACTGTATTTTTGTACTGCGTGTCATTAATCCACAAAGTATACGAAGCAGTTAGGTGTCAATTCAAGAAAACACAAACTGAAAGCATATGTTCCTGGGGAGCAACAAGCTAATTTCTTTCTGTCATTTGTGCATACAAAATTAATGACTTTTTGTATGTTGGTTTACAGAATTAGGTGCAAGTTGTGATTCTGTTTTTTAAGCATATGGAGTAAACAATGATTTCCAAGATTTATCTCTCCACAGAACTGGAAGGATCGGGTTTTCAGGGCTTGTTTGAATCACTGAGACCTCACAGATGTTTACATGTCTAATAATTATATATTTTTTTCATTTTCTTTCTGTTTATAGATATGCATGTGTTTTTAGTTACCGATGAAAGCAGTTGTTCGGATATTGTAGGATCTCTGCCAAAAAATCACTACTGAAATATGTCAATACTGTATTTCTTTGATTGTTTTTTCAGGCAATGAAGAAGGCATCCAGGAGGCAGCAGAATCAGACGGCGATGCAAGGTCAGAGAAACCAGGGCAGCTTGCTGTGGAGACTGAAGACTGGGATGGGCCAGGTAGGAAAGAAAAACTGAAAGCCTGGAAAAGCTTCTTAAACTAGATTCCAAGATTTTTTAATATTATTATTTTAGTAGATGTGTTATGCTTTGCATTGATTTTTAATGGACTATTCCTTTTATGATCCTTCGGAGTCCAGGATATTGATGGATAAGTGCTACGATAAAGTTCTTGAGTATAAACTGGTTTTGGCTGTACCATTTTGTAGATTGTTCAACATAAAATGCCTTACATATCTGCTTGATGTAAAGGAAAATGTTGTTGCTGTTTAGAATTTTAGGATTAAAATTTATCCATAAATTCCCAGTTCTGTGGTGGTATTAAGATAGAAGCTTTTCTGCTCTGTTTTCTGAGGCCGGAAGACCAACCACATGCCTGTGTCTCTTCTCAAGCTTTGTGCCTACATTTAGCAACATGTTGAGCTTAACAAATAGGTATGGTATCTACTGACATTTTCAAGGACTTTGTTCACCTGTTCTAGGCTGATAGAAATCATTTAGCACACCTTGTCATTTATTTCAGGTGAGAAAGAAACTCTTAGATTGCAGTCAATGAAGTGTTAGAGTTTCACATTAAAACAGCAATTTATGGTAACATTTTCTATTATACACAGTGAAGATGGTGCAGGCGTAACATTGCTAAGATATAAGATGTGATGGTAGCATGGAAATACTTTCCAAGTATCTGTTCAATATAAATATGTAAAACCTCTGTTGCGCAGTAAAAGTACCTAAGACAAAGGTGTAAATTGTATTTCTCAATTAGGTAATTCTGTAGTTGAATTCAATGCAAGGTTTTCACGCATATGGACTTTGGAATGGGTCTTAAAAATCCATTATATTGACTATATTTTAATAGTGCTGTTAGAAAATGGGAATCTGAAGCCAAACTTACTCTCAGAATAGATGTATCTCTTATGGAAATTTTCCTTTAAAAGGATGAGTGCATCAGAACATAGTTCCAGAAGCTTTCTATCAATAATTTATAATGCAATAATAATATTTCATTAAAAAAATTCCTATATTTCAATCACATTTTTATCCTTGCTTGATTTTGCAAATTACTGTATGCTCTTCATGAAGAGAAGAACAAAACTAATGGTAATTTTCTGAAACCAGTAGCTGGAAAATATAATGCAAACAAAAATGAAGACATAAGATATCTAATTATTGTGATGTCATTTAAAATGTTTTTGATGATAATACACAAATAAGTTGATATTCTAAATAAAGCACTATGGTGTTATATGAAAACAAGATTTATTATCATAATACACTACAGTACATTTAAAATAATACAAAAGACATCTTCAGATGTAGCAGAATGACCTTCTCCAACTTGATAGTAGACTTCAAGCTTGTCAAGTATTAACATATGACTTGTTTTTGCTTTCATTGTAAATAAACTCTATCTGAAATCAGTAATTTTTTTGTTTCTATTATTTGCTTTTAGTGTATTTCAACATAGTTGAATATACTTTTTGTGGGCTGTTACTGTTTTTTATATGAACTATCTTATACAGAAGTTTTGGGGGTATGTTTTATGACAGTGTGGAGTAAAAGGAGTATTTCTGTTTTGTTGGAAAAAAAATCAGTTAAAATGGTAAGATGTGTGTAATTCTTGTAATTTTTATTGGTAGCTTTGACATGGGATAAGGTGGAAATCAAAGCTGAATGTGTGAAAATTTCTTTTTACTTCAGAAAACGGAGGACCACCAACATGAAATAAGCAGCTCTATTTTATTTATATATTGGTTCTTTACAAGGGTATAATATATATGAAGAAAGGAATGGATATATACAACATGCCATACTCTCCATCCTGCATGCTTTCTGAAATGAATTTGGTTCTTTATTGATATGGAAAAAGAAACAGTCAACAAAAGATCATTTTCGAACATGCAGTACGAAGATAACTTCTTTCAGATCTTTGGAAAAAACCAAAACCTGAAATATTTTGCTTATTCAAGAACATATTTTAGCACAGCACAAACAGAACCATTCAAAACTTTTCCTCAACAACTTTACCAGCTTGTAGTAGAGGTGCTGCCTTAAAGAGCAGATGACTATACGTTCTTTGTTATCTGGTCTGTCTCTGGTCTCCTTACTGAGATGGAGCTCTCTTAGAATCCAACAATGACTGTGTTCTGCATGATACAAGTTGCTGCCAACTGATAATGTGAACTGTGACAACTCAGGATTCATATAAATAGTAAAGCTGTTCTGTTATTTTAATATTTTTCTTCTTTTTTTAGCACTAAAGGAACATAATGTTATTTTCAGAGGCAGTACTTGCCAGGGACTGAAGTTCTGCGAGTTATTCATTAGCAACAACTTACTCACGGATGAGTCAAAATTACGCTTCCGGCATTAATTAGAGTTTTATTTTGTTTGAAAATTTGCATTGTTAAATGGTTCGCATGCATTCCCAAGCCTTTGTAATTAGAATATTTTTATGAAGAAAAATCTAAAGTTAAATGTGCTGTAGCTTCAAAGAGTTTCTGCTGAAGCAATCTTTCAGCTCACACATTCTTGTGACCTTCACTGACCATCAAGGAATTGCAAAGATAATGCCTGCTCTGTGGAGTCACTTTGAGTGTTACCTGAATGTTTTTTAAGCTATCATCAGTTTTCATTGGTTTTGTCCTCATTCTTTAAAAATTGTTTTAATGAGAAGACTACTCTGAAATAATGGAAACAGAGGTTAGTAGACTGTATATGGACACACAGTAAAGGACCTGATCCTTTTTCCATTACAGCCAACAGCAAAAGTCCAAGAAATAGAAAAAGCCTGCAAAGCAATTTTATATCAAAAGACTTATTTTTTTAAAATGTGGCCAAGTTACAGCCTTAATTATACCTTTTGCTATCAGATGGGTGTATATAGATGTAGATGAATATTGTCCTATAGCCTTTGTATTATTGCTAGGATACCAGTGCACGTGAGGCCAGTGATGGCAGTGAGGCCAGTTTTAACACATAATGAATAAAAGGCTGATCTCCTGCGTGTCTTCTGCAGACCATCCATCACATGAGAGAAAAAGGATCATTCCATTTTCTACTAAATATCTGTACTATCTGAGAATGGAAAACTCCTAAATTTCAGAACTGTGAATGAAATATCCTAGAAGTTCCACAAACTTTCCAAAATCTCTGAAAATTTTAGATAGCAGGCCCCTCAAATAAAATATGTCTGAACCCAATATGAGGAAATTACTTATTATATGCCATCTTGAGAGATAAAGAAAAATGGTTTACAGAACTAGAAATTAGTGCTTGTTTATTGTCCAGTGGTCATGCCTGTATTGGTGAGTATAAGTTCAGTCCACTGTAGTTGTCATTTTAAGAGACAGCAAATATGAACTGTATCAAAAAAGAAAGATTTGAATGAAAAAGTATGAATGAGAACTTGGAAGTGTTTCACAAAAATTTTTTAGATTTTCCAAAAGCTATAATGAAAGTGAAGCTAATGTTGACTTCACCTAGAAGAGAACCTAAAAAACCAGAAAAATCTGAGTTTAAAATGAATGGGGGAAAAGTGGATGTAACCAGATGCTAGGAACTGTAATACCTGGCTTAAAGAAAAAAAGAAAAAAGTAACTAAAAATCTATCAGTAGTTTCATTAATAACAGTAAGATGACATTTTAAAATGTGGTAAGAAAAAATAATTAGAAAATTGGTATTGATCAATTACAAGTCAGGACTCTTGATAGTTACATGGAACAGGAAAAAGGCTAGAGTAATTTAAATATTTCTAGTCTGCTTAAATCATATTTGTGGTGGAAAACCTATTTATCTGTAAGTGATGACTGTACTTCTGTTCCATCAACAACTGATCGATGTGTTCAACCGGCTAAATCCTAGCTAATGTAAGCAATCTGATAGTTTAAATTTAACTTCTTTAGGAGCTAGGTGGCCCACTGTCCTAATCATCAGTCTTTAGTTTTCAAAAAAGTTTTGAGGTGATTTGGAAATCCTAGAGTTGTAGAGGAAACAAATGTATTCAAAACAGGGTTGGTCTGGATAATGACAGACTTGTCCACATGACAGTGGTCCCATTGGAAATAATGGGATATGTGATGTAAGACCCTTTTAATAAAGAGGGATTACTTAGAATGCCAATCCATATAGGTTTATGGAAAACCTGTATCTTGTAAAACCAACTTAATATATAATGGTGAGCTAAAGTATATTAGTTCTTTGCTGTTGCTGGAATAACTTGACATGTTAGCTGCAGCAAAATTTTAATTTCAGTATAATTAAATATGAAATCTTGTGCTTACAAGAAGGTAATAGCACTTTTACTACAGAAAGCAGTTTGTCAGAAAAAAATGCTGGGATTTAGTGAGCTAGGGCTGAGCCCAAAAGAGGAAGTTGTGGCTAAAGGATGTGTTTGGGTTCTCAATCTATCTTGCTTGTCTGGTTAGCAGTCTTGTTTGATGCCAAAATGGTTCTGTCTCCTGCATTTACATTTCAAGAATGATGTTAAAATTTGAAACAAGTTTAGAGGAGAGCCACTAGAATGTTGAAAGGACTGGTATTACGAAAAAGTCTAGGCCCTTTTCCTACTTATTTTATCAAAGAAAATATTAAAGGACAACCTGATTACAAACTATTTTAAATTCAGAGTGAAAATCTGATAACAATGGGCACCTCTTTCTAGCAGAAGTATCAGAAGATTAAGTGGACATTGAAGCTCCACAATTTCAGACACAAGGAACAGATTTTAGTGCTTAAAAAGTTAATCATTGGAACATTTTAAGAAAAGTCGTTTATCTGTCATTAGAATTATTTACATTCAGGAGGAGATACTTTCCTAGAGAACATGATCCAGTTCTGTGGCAAACACTGGAGTTTTAAATGGGGTAGATTCCACTGGGGCAGAAGTTAGACTGGCTGACTGTGATGATTCCTTGTGACTACAATGGTATGAATAAATTCATATATATTACTTTTATAAATATTGCACTGTTTGGATGCATTTATAATGAATAATTACTAGCAGCCCTCCACACAAGCAACTCCTGATTTTTATTTCTCCAGTAGTTGTGTATTCAGGGTATGTTAAGAATGATAACTTCTGTGTGCTCTTCTAAATTTTGTGCTATTATTCTCTAGTGATGGAATAAAACAATACTGTAGAATATATCCCATACCTATTCTGTCTGTGAGTAATATGCAAGGGAAAGTTCTTTCACTGTAGACAGATGGGACATAATTTTCTAATTCTGACTAAGTAAGCCAAAAAGTTTTCCAAAACCTACTCCAGCATCCTATGTGCTCAGTTCTTTTGACTTTTTCTTCTCACAGAGGTCCAATAACCTGTGAGTGTTTCAGCCATTGGTGAAGCTGTATCTGCCTTTTAAAACAAAGAAATATTCCAGTGTTAGCAGTCGGGAAACTGAGTATAGGGCATTTACAAAGGTTAAATCAATGCCACTCAGGAATCTTGGTTCTAAAGAGGAATTGGATCTCTCTTCTTAATTTACGTGCAGTATACTGTCAACTAGATTATCCTGATTCCCTATGTGAGTTCTTACTTTCGTAGCCATAAGGAGTACAGCTTTCTTGCAGAACGCACTGATTTTGTGAGTTGGAAAATCTTGAAAGTCAGTCTCAGAAGTTCTTTTGCAATGTATTTGAATTTTTCTTATAAAGTGAGAAAATGTGATTTGTCCAAGTATCCAAAATGGAAAAAAAAATACCTAAACCTCTCATTTTCATTTTATGGTAATTTTTTGTGTATTGTTTACATTCATCTCCACATAAAGTGAAAGTTTCCCATGTGTAAAATTCTGCCTCCAGCAAATCAACAGGACTTCTGCTATTGATAATAGTTAAGTAAGATGAATTCACAACTCATGTTACATCTCAGAAGACTCATCATAACTCATATACATATATGTTGAATTGTTGAAAAAAGTATGAAGGATAGTTAGATATAGCACAATATAGTTTGTTTTAATCACTAAAAACAGGTTGATGTTTTTCTTAAAATGTTCCAGAAAGTTTAAGAAAAACAGTAAACAGAAAACTAAATAGTGCTTTAAAATAATGATATATTGAGCTATGCTGCCATTAATATTTAATAAAAGATAAAGAGAAACAGGCTGTCATGTGAATTCTGGTGTATTGCTTTAGTGAGAGGTGGATCAGAAAGGTTCTAGTGAACATCTGATGTGCCAGGTTCACATTTTTACCTGCTGTAAAAAGTAGTTTGAAAATCTTTTCTGAATAGATTTTCTGTAACCATTCATAAGAATCACTATAAATATGTATTGATTGTTGGGTTTATTCTGCACTATTTAGTTATACTATAAACAGTTTGGGTTACAAAGCAAAACTGCATAATATAGATTGGAATGGTTGGTAGACCACTGCAAGATGGAAACAGACATTAGTGATAATCTTTTTTTCCCCCTTTTTACTTCTTTTTTTTTTTCTTTTTTTTTCTTTCTTTTTAAACCAGTCCTAAGAAGGACTTGGAGATTACTGTCCTGATTTCGTTTCTTTTTTGATTGGGGAAATGTGGTAGATATAAGATCTTGGAAATGCTATTTGATGTAAATTAACAAAAATCCATGAAACATAGTTAACCATAGATATAGTCTGACAGTAAGAAGAATATTGTGAAGAAGCAGAGGAAATCATAGAACGACTGTGTGTTACTCTGACAGTGAATCGGTATTATCTCTGCTATCAGATAATGCAGTTATCATTAATTTTCACATTTGCATTTCAATCTTTGGAAGGAAATGACTCTTGCCGGATGAAGATAAGAGCTCTGTACCACTATAATGAACCATCATTTTATCCCGATGCTTTGTATCCATATGAAAATGAGGCTGGGTGGTGGTGTGGTATGTGAGGAGGGGGTGGGGGGGTCATAGAAACATTATAACAAAGTGTCAGAAATCACTACAGACTTTTGGAGCCCTTTGTGAAACAAGAGGCAGTCTAAATAAATCTTCTGTAGTGAAGTGGATATTGGATTAAAAGTAGAGAGCCGGGCTCCCTTACTGGGGCTGAGAGGGGCCCTTGGAGGAGCAAGGGGAGATTTCTGTGGATCTTGATCCAGTTCCCATCACAGGTTTGGAACTAGGAGGGGGCCATGCGGTCACAGAATAGCAAAAGTAAGGGGATAACGGTCATCAAGTTTACTCTTGCACTGCAAATCTTATTTTGACAGTTGAGCACTATTAAGGTAGGTGAAGTAAATGCTAGTGGACCGCTGACTTCATGGTTTGGGTCCTGATACTGGAGCTGTTTTAAGAGGTCACCACACCTGTCTGTTAAATGCAGGATTTCAAATAATTTTCAGTCTTCTTTATAGATCTGATACAAGTCTTCAAGGACTGTAGTGTTCCCAGACCGCTTCCACGCGTAGCCCAGATTTGTGTTGATGACCTGAAACTCTATGTGCAGAACTCTGAAAGGCATCATTCCATTTTAGGTCTGACTAAAACCACCATTCCTCAAGTACTCTTGCACTACATTCGACTTGTTTAACCTTTGTGGTGTGGTTGTTGCCTATAGCTTAAGGACTTCATCCGTACATCACTGGGGCTCACTGCCAAATGTCTCCTAAAAGCATGAACTCTTGAGGTTTGCCCACCTGCCACATTTGTTGTTTTCTTTTTGTAACAAAAGCTGAGACTCTTATATTATCAAATGACTGTAAGAACTGATATTTAAATATATGATATTTTAAAATTTCTACTTAGTCTATAACCTGGGACCATTTGTAGGAGCACCAGGATATACCTCTTGCTGTGACCAGCTGGGATTGATGAATTACTCCACCAGCTGTAGCAGCTGCTTCCTCCTGCAGACCTTTCTCAGGTCCTCACCTCTCTGCTGTTATGTGATGAGCACATTCCTGCCTCTTAATGAGAAGATGCAAGGCTAAGAGCTGTAAGGAAAAGTAGGCTACACCTGTGTTAGCAAATTCAGCAGTGGCAGCAGCTGAGTAGTATATAACTGTGAAGTGTTAAAGTGATCCCTGGCATGATTTTGGCTGAGGCCAGCTGACACTCTTCCCAAGCAGATCCCAAGGTGCAGGAGCTAAAGCATTGCAGGGAGTGTTCTCCAGAGGTAGTTTGTGTGCAGTCACCTGTTTAAAGGCTAAGGAAGCTTCCCAGCACATAAATATGGCCATATTTGGCCTCAGTGCCGAGAGCCGTTCTTCAGCACATGCAATTAACCTTCCTTTGCCTTTAACAGACACCTAGTACAGAAATTAGCAGTTCTTCAAGGCAATTGATCTTGTTGGTGGACTGCTCCCTGTACAGCCTGAAAGACGAGAAAGTGGGAGTGGCTGTGTGAACTCACATGGAAGTAGCAACCAAACCTTTGCTGTCATCTTTCCCATGAGCAAATTTGACTTCTGTGGGAAGCAGGATGTTCTGTGAATGTGTAATAGAAAAAAACAAGTAATGGGGAGAATTTTTATTTTATGGTCACACCTGAAAATGGAAACATCCACACGTAGACAAAATGATACACACTAGCCAGATATTGTGGTCACCAAGGCTTTTAAGAGAAATTTGAGGTGTAATACAGTTCCCCTAAAATCATGTTAATAGGCTGTACTAAAGTTTGAAAACTAGGAGATATTTCCTGTCTTGATGTCACTTGTTATGGTGACTTCTGTAGCATCTCTTTCATGATTCAAGGTGCAAATATAGTAGGATTCTGTAAACTTGGAGATAAGCATTACCTCATTTGACTTGCAGCTTAAAATATCAAAAAGCAGTGAGTTCATCACCGAATACTGGAGCTCTTGTCAAGCATTCCAACTGTTTTGTCAGTTGGGATGCCATTTCCTTATCATTGTTCACACAATTAACATATATATGTGAATTTAAATTTAACTTTGAAATTAGTTGCTATAGAAATGAACTTAGTTTAGAAGTAACATTTTTTTGTATGTACATTTCACATTTGGAGAACTTTAATTTTATTTAAACAATTAGCCTTTTAGAATATTTTCAAGGGCAAAACTTAATTTTTATGCTAGTCAAAATGCATCAGAAAAGTGAAACTCTCTAAAACCTTCAAGTCTGTTAGTTTTCAGTTTGATGGTATTCTTTTAGTATTCCCGGACCTTTATTTACTGATTTGTGAAATATTTATTTGACATATCAAGGCTTTTCATTTTTGGTATGTTAGATGTAAATTCTTCTTCAGAAACCACCCTAATCTGCAAGTGAACAAATTTCTCAACGAGGTAGACTTGAAATTGATCCGGTATCTTCCTGAATTCTTTTGTATTTGTCTATGTCCAGCATGAGGCAAGAACATTGGCTTGACTCATAAAAGGCATTGAACTCTGAATGAAAGGTGATACACATTAGAAATGTATTCTATTTTGATTGGCATTGATGTTTCAAGCACAAAAGACTTCTTGTTCTCTGAAAAAAGTTGATAGCTGGAAAAGGCATGTGCGAGGGACGAATGATCAGATTCACTAGGTACCTCGCTTTGGACATGATACGCTATATAGTGGATATTATGTAAAGTACAAATCCCTGTAGGTCACACAGTGAAGGACTCCTAGTCTGTGATATTCTGCAGGGAATCAATGAACATCTGCATTACAATACATTGTTTCTTGTAGTTTCATGCACCAAGGGACCTGCAGAGGCTGGCAAGAAGGCTTTGCACTTTTCAGCTGTCTCCACTGTAGTTTGGTCATAAAGGCAATATAACACCCTGGTAATTGCAAAGGACTAGGAAACAATGTCTGGTTTTGGAAACAGATGGGGTGAGAATCAAAAGGGACATGTAATCGGTCCATAACTATTTTGTTCTTTGTTGCGTTTTTCTCATTAATTCAGCTAAGATTATTGCATGCAGAATACTGCATAGCAACACTGGCTTAAACCATGGAAGGGTGGATGTGTTAATATATTGAACTATATACACAACATAGTGTTATTTACCATGCAAAGCTGTGATCCAGGAGTTGGATGCAAACACATAGTGAGTGCTGTTAGTGACTTTATTTCTTAAATTGGCAAGTTTCAGTTGGCTCCAGTGATGTATCCTGTGTTCTGCATATCATTAAAGAAAATATTTTAATTTTCAAAATACATTTTCCTCCTACCCCTTTGAAAATTGGTTTGTTTACTCTCTCTTCCACATGTTATTCCAACATAACAGTTGGAATAATATAACTAAACCGACAAAAACGTTATCACCAGGACCCATTGTACCTCCGTTCAAAAGAACCAGCTTCTGCTAAGAGTAGAAAAGTTAATGTGACATGTGAGGCACAAACTGAATACTAGTATTCACCCACAAAATTACACAGTTAGAATGGTTCAGATCGGAAAAGGGACATTGTGGTCATGGGACTCATGGGACAGAGTCCTCAATGCTGACCTTGACTTTCTCAGTGTCTGTGCTTAGCTCGGTGAGACCAGCTTAGCATGCATTTGGGTTTAGGTTTCTAATTATCACATTTCATTTTTTAGGGTGCTTTACCGTTGCATGCTTAAAAGAAGGGTATGGATTGAATACTAGATCTTATTTTCTCTCCTTGATGTAGGCTTCAAACAAGGTTGTCTGTAAATGATCTTTGTAAAGTGCAGTAATGGTAATCATGCAGAAATGCTGCTTAAAGCTCTTTTATGGAATCAGCTCTTATTCACCGACACGGCAAAAGTAAGCATCGTTGTCTTAATAGCATCAGACATAATTTTTGTTTAGTTATAAAATTTTTAGTTAGTGAAACATATTCTAATGGAATCAGAGAGAAACTGCAGTACCAAATATCCAGAAATATTCAGAGTTAAAGCTAGTAATGTACCTCTGCTGATATTTGGGTATGCAAAAGTAATAAAGGTTAAAGCCTATGTTTGGAAAGCTGTAACTGCACAGTGGCCACTGCTCCTAGTTTTTCCTGCAGATAGCTGATCAGCTTAGACCATCTAAAACAGCTGTGTAGAGAACATCTGAGCTCCTGGTTGGTTTGTGGGGGTTTTATTTTGTTTTCTTTTGTTTTGATTTTTTTCCCCCCAAAGATTTCAAAGGCTTCCAAATGTGCTTTTTAATAATCAGGGCTGTTTTAAAAAAATATTTTTAATCTATAGCATATTATATCTTACTTGTGGACTAGATGCTTGTGTGTGCCTGTTTTGCCAGTGTGAGTAATGAGCCCAGTCTATCTGTTGCATCTTTTATAATATTTTAGGAAAAAATGAATCAAATTGTCTCATCATAGCTTACTCTTTCTCTTTGCTCCCCTTCATCTCCCTCAAGACTATTAAGAAATGTATTCAAGCCAGAAAACCTGAACAGTCGTACTTGACCTCACAACATATTCTTGGAGATTACAGATAGAAAAACTTTCCAGTATTTTACACAATTATGGTCTGAGTGAGTATTGCAGGATTATGCAGTGTCATATTGTTTGTTATAAAAAAATATTGGCTGATATATTTCAAAGATTGAGAATAAAGCAGTTAAAATCATATTTTACTTAGAGAAAGTACTCAAGGTGGTCTTGAGTGGTCTGTGCTTCTCTGATTTTATGGCTGTATAGTTGTGTTGATTTTAAAGATGCTTGATGAGCATAAAACCACAATGATGGATTATTATAGATAATTTAGATAATATACTACAATACTAAATAATATACTACAATGTATACTATGGACGTAATGTTCTGGAGTGTTGTGTGTATGCATTTTGGACTGGGTGGTTCTTAAAGGAGACTGAATTTCAAATTACATCATTGTGTTAAAAGAACTCCTTCATTAAGTTGTCTGAAATTTGATACTTACACTGTGGTGCCAAAACCATTAATCAGTTCATAAATCTTTGGCTTGCATATATAAATACTAGTTCTCATAAAAAATTGAGCATATCTGGACAGCACTCATTGTAAACATTCACTGAGACTTTTCTTAGGTGTAATACAGTCCTGTTTTCAAGGTTTGTGTTATGCAGCATTGTCAGTGTTCATATTGTTTGTTGCGATCTGATAAAGTATGTAAAATTTTAAACTTTATTTACTTAATACTTTCACTATTATGATTTGTACTTTATGATTTTTATTGACTTATTCTCAGAAAAAAACCCCATCTTTCCCCAGTTACAGAATTGCTTAGCATTTGATATTGACTACTTTTTCAAAGTATGTATTGGATCTCAACTTTTCACGGAAGTTTTCTGTAAGATGTGCTCACTAAATATATGGCTATTTCTAGCAGCAGAAAAAGAAAAAAAATACAACAAAACATATTTTGGTGTCTTGCAGTCCGATAAGAGCTACCATTTAGTTTAGTTATTATATCCATAACATTTTAGCCATTGAATTTTGTGCATCTTCCAAGGAAATTATTTTTCTCTCATCTTGTCCTGCTAATCCTTGTTTTAATAGTTACGATTTCCTTAGTTTTCTTTTCTGTATCTTCATGCCACAATGCGTGAATCATCTGGAATCAAATGGTGTGATAAGATTGTTGACAGGGATGTGAATGGGAGAGGAACAATGTAGAATTCAAAATGGTATATAGATGGCAGAGGACATCTTCAGGGGACACTGGAGAGGAGCTCTTGCATATTGCTATGGCACCTTCAAACATGTGATCTGGCAGAGCGATGGACAGTGAGGAGCATTGGACTCTATCCTACATGATGCACGAAGTAAGCTCCAGGTTCCTTTAATAACTTGTCTGTAGAAATACATCTGATTACAGAAAACCCGTTCTCCTTGAATTCTGCCTCTTGTCGATATGTTCTACAATGTCATATGCATATTGACAAGCATGATGTAATAGATTAGTTGCTCTACTGATTCATTGGTCTCACATTGTTCAGTGTTCTACATACTGGGAAACTCCATCAAGAAATTAAATAATACTGTAGCAGAACTTAGAAACTGTGATCCTCCCTACTAAAAAGCCTTTTGCCATCTACTTGCTTTTTAATTTTTCTCACAAGAGACAAAAAATCGCTTGAATATGTGGCTAACCATGGCACATTACTTTCAGCATTTCTCAGCTTCTGGGATCATTGCCCTATAAAAATGCTATGTGTGTTTCCCCAAAGCTTGGACATATCATGATGCTTATCTAAAGAGAAAAATGATATATTTTTAAAAGAAAAATGCTGACCTAGTTAGTGAGGCTGAAACCATTCATTAATTAGAAGTCATAATTGCAATTACATGGTAAAATTAATTTATCACGAAAATAATCCTATCAGTTTTCCTTTTTGGAAAAATGGAACCAAATGATTTTAGCAGCCTGTATTGCTTAAGGCTGATATTACAGTGATATTGGTTTAGAGTGAATAAAGTAATCAAATTCTATTTTCAAGATCTGAATTCTGAGACTGCGTCACTGATAGTTTATATATTATATGAGATTCACTTGAGTTGTAATTTTGTAATTACATATAATATATAAAGCATATATGCACAGATAAATGCATAAAAGGAAAATAGTGTGCTGAAATTTAAAAAGAGTGGATTGAAGATAACACAGCACATAATATATAGAAAAATTCGTGTAATACGGCAAGTATGCTACAGTGTATGAAACTCAGAATGCCTTTTCTACCCTCAGGCTATTTAGACTTCCTTGATATTCAAATCTTAATGTACATTAAATGGAATTTAAGGAGGTCCACCTTGCTGGACCTCAGGCAGACTTAGCAAGTAGTGCTCCTTGGGGATACCGCTTTATGTATATATTTGCAAAGATGTTATAGCCATGAAATATAGTCCTTTGATGACATCATAACTGTGAAATATGACTTTATTTTGCTCACCAGCAGTCACAGCTTTGCTTTATCTATATTAAGCAGTCTGTATGCATAAATAAAGAATGCCAAATACTGAAGCTGACAGCTGTAACCTAACATGGCCACCTTCAGTTGGAGTATTCATCACTCCATGGGTTGCCCCATGGATGTCAGGGGACTATTTGTAGAGTAATGTGCTGTCTATTATCACTGGGTTTACGTTGTCTTCTCTCCAGAAATGTGGTAATAAGCACTGTGGATACTATTAGACAGCTATATGTCCAAATTCAGCAATTAATTATGCTAATCTAAATTTCAACAGAGGGCAGAAGTTTATTATTTTATGTCAAAGTAGTCAGACTTGGTCTTTAAATTTAAGGATCTCAAAATGTATCATTAAAATTTCTGGTCCTGTTGAAGTAGATAGAAAAGTACACATTGATGCCAGTGTAGCTAATACATAATCTATTAATGGCTAGTTAATGTATGAGTGCATATAATGTTTGCATAAGACTCATAAATATACTTACTTTTTAGCAGAAAGACTGTTAGCCACAGTCATCAGGGAAGTGTTCATCTGCCTGGATGTGTTATTAATGGGAGATAGGAACAAGTATACTTTGGAGCACTTGAAAATATCATCTCTCCAATAAAAAGACTTCATAGAACAGTGTAAGAAATACATGCTTTAATCTATTTTTCCAGAGTCACCTGGCATTTGAAGACAGGATCAATAAGTCTTTTTTATTGTTATTTTTATTTTTTCTCTCCAGGTAGTGAGAAAAAAAAATCTACTTTTAGAAGAATGCTTTTGGTCTTCTGGGCTCCCATTTTGCAAAGCATTTACAAACTTCTAATTTAATGCATACGAGCATGCCATTAAACAAAGAACTACTCGCATGCATTAAGTTAATCACATATGTAAGTGTTTGTAGGACTGCGGCCTTAGGTCAGAAGCTCTTCCAGGAAGGAGCTGCCTTTATCGTTGTACTTTATATGTACTCAGCAAACTGTTAGCTTGCATAAATTAACAGGGATGCAAATGGAAGCAATGCTAAAGGCCCCTTTCCACTCTGACAATGTAAAAGGGCCTTAAAGGTTAAGTAAATTACTTCAGTAAGACCCAGAATTCTGAATACAATAAATAAGGACTTCAAATTGTAACTTCTTGAGTTTCCGTTAATTACAGAACATTATTTCATGGATTTGCTTGATTTTCTAACTTCCTTCCTATTTTGAAACATTTTTAATTAAAATCCTTAATATGCAAGATGTTGTGAGTCATATATACTTTTTAAAATTAATATTTTTTTTCTTTCAAGAAGTAGGAGCTAAGTCTTGAGGCTGATGTTCATTTTCATTTTGCAGTGACTTCCTTGTCAGAGGTGGGATAGTAAGGTCTTACATAACATGTTATTTTTTGAAATGATAACTCATTTGCATTCTGCAATCCTTTTTTTTTTTTTTTTTTTAATTTAAAAAACCCTGTCATATTTCTTGGCTCTGATTACAGCTGTGAAATACAGTCTTGTGGCATAATGCACATGAGTCTTGATCTTATTTTATTTGCTAGTAGTAAGATTTTTTGCTGTAACTGTATATATTTTTGCCATAACTATATATAGGAATATACCAATATTATGAATTGAGAGAAGATAAAATAAAAAAATGCCATAAATTTGACTGAAGGGGTATTCTGAAATACCCTGAGTGAAGCATCAGTGTCTCTTGGGTTCTACTTCTGAAAATCAGTTGAATCTATTGCCTATTGTTTTAATTATTAGCTAAGTCCAAGCAGTATTTTAAAAGTATGACCATTGCTTGGTGATTTTCTCAAGCGTCAGCTGAAAAACTAAACCTTATCATAGCAGTTAATGGGAATAAAAGAGAATTTACCCTTTTAAATCTCTTATTTTCTTTATACGAGTTTCTTAATTGTGGCTCATCCTGTTTATATTTTTCATTGACTTTATTTCATCAATTTTTCTTCTGTACAGACACTGCCTACTGTTCACCTTTTCCCTTCCTTGTGCAATATTTGTAATAATAGAACAAGTCCATATGTACTGTTTTTAATTAACCTTATAGGTATGCGTTGTGAGGTAGAAGGCATGAGATTATTTATCTGAATAAATTTACTTCATATGAAGATGTAGGACCTAAGCTTACATGTGGTTCTCTCCTGTAATCATGGCCCAATGGTACCTGTTGTATTTGTCATCCCCACCATCCTGCCTGCACGCGTGTTCCCCTTCACACATGCAGACTGTCACAGCATGATGGCTATTGAGGTGATAGTCCAGCGGTGCTTACTGGAGCAAAATGTCTTTACGTTTTGGTTGCTTAAAAATGATTCTCACAAAGCGCATGCAGCAAAGAGGCAGTTTCCCCAATGTACTCGTACACACGTGCTGCAAAAATGTCATTTTCCTCGTCAAGTTTTGTTTCCTTAAAAAAAAAAAAAAGACAAAAGAGAGGAAAGCTTTTTGTTCTTTCTGTTCCCTTTTGATCATTCATAATTTCTGATCATCTCCTTTTATATTCCTGGTCTGATTTTGTTCATGCTCTTCATTTTTATTCTGCTCTGTATTCATTCTCTTTCTGTCATTTATTTCCTTTGATTCTGTTAAAGTCCTTTTTCCATGTGGTGTGTGTCTTTCATATATTATAATTATAAAATATTTCCATATTCTCCTCAAGCACTCCAAATTTATTTTCCTAGCTTTCTAAGTTTAGATACAGTGTTTCCTACAGTATTTATCATGGAAAGTATAGAGAGAAATGAGCACACTATTACTATTCTTGGCTTTGCTGTATTTTCAAAGAGCATCTGCTGGTGTTCATTTGATTTTTTTTGCCTCGGCTATGTATATAACACAAGCATGTGTATCATCAATTCAATGAAAACACCACAGAGAAAATGAATTTTATGAAATTGGTAGGAAGTTTGCAGCAAACACTGGATTATATTGGTGTTATATAGCTATCTCATCAAAAGGTAGCAAATGCACAAGACCTTTTGCGCTTTTCAATTTGAAAGAAAATGATTTCATTAGAAAAAAAAGAACCATCGCTCTGGATGTTGGAGAATGCCGAAGCCTGATGAAACCAGCTGAAGAGACAAACTGAGTGTACGGATGCAGATTAGCCTTCAGAAGATGAGGGTGTAAAAGGGATTTAATGGTAGGATGGATTATAGAAATCCTTGTAACAATGTTAAATAATTATAGTTCCAGCCGAGATCAAAGCAGTGCTGATTGAACCCCCTCAAGCTGTTAACACGGAGTATCTTGAAGAAAAAAAAAAAAAGAAAAAAAAAAAAAACCCTCAGAGATTGGTCAGCCTGCGCTGACAGTGTCCTCTGATCTGGGGAAGTTCTGGCTGTATTGAAGGTACAACTTGTGGGGGAGGGAAAGACGGAAGGAAGAATTTTTCTGTCTGAGTAGCTTATTTGGGTGGGTGTTTTGTTTGTGGGGTTTTTTTTAAGGGAGGAGGAAGGGGTTATTATAATCAATGTTACTGGAGTTCACACACTGACTGAAATTGCAGTCAACTTGTACACAATTGGCCTCTTTCCATATTGAAAAATGGATTAAATTTCTTCAGCAAAACCCTGGTCTGTAACAGAAAATTATTGGACTCTTTTTAGACTCTTTTTTTTTTTTCTTTTTATTTGCTCCCTTTTAAACTATGGTTCCTATAAACATACCTGCCCAGCAACAACTATTAGTAGCGATAACTGGAAGAACGCCTTTGTAGTAGTGATATTTAGCTGCAGGCAGGGAGTACAGTTGCTATGCCCATTCAACAGCATTAAACATTTATTCTCATTGCCTTGCCTTCCTGGCATTCATGCCTCGAGGATTATGCTTATGCCTCTATTAATAAAAAAAGAGAAGTCAAAGTTAAATCCATACAGGTTGGTGGCATAGTAACTTGTGGAATAGCCAAAGCTTTTCCTTTTATACAGCTGTCTGTAAAGGGCAGCACATCTAGTTTGTTTCAAAGGGAAATTTATAACTTTGGCCATGTTGAGGCGTGTTTCCAGTGATGGCATCTCTGGTGTGTTCAGTTGCAGATGGAAAGCTAGAGGGTACAGCAGATGAGTAATCAAAAACAAGGGTGGAAATGACACTCTTATGGACTAGATCCATCTGAAGGAATGATTTCATCTAGCCCACTGTTATTTAGCTCTATGGTTTATGCTGGGACTGCAGGTGAGTGACAACAACAATTACTGAATGGGCATAAAGCTTAACAGCTGCAGGATATCTCATTTTGGGTGTAGCCCCGTAGGAGAAAAAGGTGCTATGATGAGGTATTATCACCCAGACTGATGCCAGGACTGCAGCATCATGTAGGTTTTGCTGGTGAGTCGTCTGCAACTGACCTTAGACCTGCAGCTTTAGAAGAGTTAAATGATGTTTTTTTTAAGAAAAAGGACTGCAAAATTTTAGGTTCCTGGAAATACCAACATATGGAGAGTCTCCCTCTCTCTAATTCTGTGAATACATGTATATGGCTGTATGTTTGGACAAATACGAGTACTTTGTTTTCTGGGTATATCCAGTATGCTAAATGCCAATCAGAGAGTATCTGAAAGGACTGCTTTATATTTCAGAGAATGATGATGCATGACCAAACCCCAAACTTGTTATCTGATGCCCATGTAAGAAGCTGTAGTAATATTTTCTGGATTTTATAGGTTCAAGTTTGTATTAAATGCTACTGCTCTTTTTAAATCTCAAATATTTTGATATTGTTTTGTGAACTGTTGTGTGTGACCTCCCTAGGGGCTTTGCTTAGCCTGTTACCTTAGGTAAGCCACTTCTTACTTGCTTGCATTCTGAGTAGTCCATTATGTTCAGGGGGCCTTAAATAAATCTGTTTACCTTGGGTCAGGCATGAAGAAATTTTAATGGCACCGTCTCCAAGGGATTTTGTGGCTATTTTCTTTAAAAGCGTGACAGTCTTTGCAGGCATCTCGAAGATGTCCAAGTTACAGGTACAGGTTCTGTGGCTCTGTTGTCCTTACCAAGTTCTATGAAAAACATGTCAGTCTGTGGTCTGATGATCCTCTGGAGCGTTGTCTCACCATGTGGGGTTTAATTGTGTAGAAAGTATTGTGGCTAACTTGAGCTGTCCTGTTGAAAGTGTGATCTAAGACAAGATAGAAATGATTTTGCAGTAATTGCCAAGAGATCTTGGGCAAGATCCGCAAAATTTATTTAGATATCTAACTCTAGTTGATGTATAGTGGTTTGTAAAGTTAAACATGTCTGCAGGAGCAGGATGTAATTTTTAATCAAACAGATATTTACACTGCTGGATAGAAATAGGTAATACCGTTAAGTGAGCTTTAAGGTAGTGGTGTGCTGGTTCAAAGCTATTTGGCATCAATTAATCAAGGGTTTTAAAAGACAGTAATTTTAAGTGTGAACTTAACTGGGATTGTGGAGAAGTGAAGTTCTGGCCAGAGATTTCACAATTCCAATTTATAAAGAGACAATTTGAAGGAAGCAGTTGATGCTGTTTGGACATACAGATATGTTATTTTTATGGTATAATTTTGGATGTAGTGAAAACTGGTGTGATAAATGCTTTGGAGAAGAAATCACCACACCAGCCTGCGCTAACAAGTGCTGAACTGTCAGCATGAGTTTTTTTTATACGGTAAATAAGAAAGAATAGCTGCTTTTTGCAGATGGAACATAACAAGTTTTATCTATCAGTAGCAAATACTACTATTATAGTAGCAAAGCTAATTAAAGCTGTGTATTTAGTTTGAGGGTGATATGCGCAGCGTTAGTAAGAAGAGAAGGGAAAGGGGGAGCTTCTGAAACTGTCCTTTTAAGGACAATGGTTGAAGGCAGGAGGGGTGGAGAAAGGAAGAGTTTCATGGTCAAAAGGAATGTGGCCTTCAGAGAATGTGCAGAATCCTTTTTTTTTTTTTTTTTTTTATTTTTCTTTTCTTTCCCCACTGTCCAGGGTTCTGCTGGTGCTATCAAATAGGAATAATAAAACTGGAAATCAATAAGAAGTCTTAAGTTACTCCATCATCAGTCTCTTCTGCCTGACATAGTCATTCAGTATGATTCTCTCTTTTTCTTTCCTGTTTCAGATTACCAGTGAAGAATTAAAAAAGAATATTTTTCTTCTTTCTCCCCCCTCCACCTTCCTTGTTGCTTTCTAACCCTTCCTGAAATTGCAGAGGAAGAGTTAATAATGTAACCAGCTCTAGTGTGTGTTACCTACCTGTTCTCACTACTTCTTCACGCTTAAAACCCCTTCACAGAGGATTTTAGAATGGGAAAATGCTAAATCAGCTCTTTCCCTGTCCTTGGCTTCCGAGCTTTTTTTGTCATTGTGCTATGGAAAAAAGGATCAGACTCCAAACCTTTAAGCAGTAGCTGCATTTGGAAATAATCTAAAGTAAAGAGATGTCTTTGTGCAAGAAGGAGCATCATTCTTCCCCTTTGTGTTCTGAAATGACAAATTATTGCCCCTTGACAGTGAATTTGAAATCAGATAACTGAGTCTCACTGGATGATTTTTATCTCCAGAGTCCGTGTAAATTTGTTGTATGCTGTGTGTTGTGCATACTGTTTGTAATAGGATGGCACAAGCTCAGAGATATATCCAGCTGTATGTGATGACTCAAAAATCTGGCGTTTTTTGTTACCAGAGGGGAAAAAAGCCCAGTTAGACTTACAAATTCCATAGTTATTTCCAGTTGACTTTACTATTTTAAACCTAAATTGTTCTTTTTAACATAACTTTCTACATTTTTATTTAGATTGAGTTTACAATGTGAATGGTTTTAACTGTAAGTTGAAATATATGTGATAAAGAGGGCAACCTTCCCCTTCTTTAGTGTCCTCCCTCTCCAGCTAGTCTTTGTACTTCCAGTTATGAATATAGTGTAAGGATTCCAGTTACCACTGACTGGCTGTGAAAACTCCTGGAAAAGGAACTGTTAGTGTTGCTGGCCCTTCTGTCATATTTTTCCTCTCTATTCCTCTTTTATTAAGACATCTATATGGAGAGGAAACAAATATTTTAGGCCTTGGTTAAATAAGTGTATTGGAGATAGTTATGGCTGGTGTGTCTCATCCATTGAACTTAGAGATAAATACATGTAATGTTTTTTGGATTTGATGCTTTTTAAGTGTGGGGTTTATCACACACTTTAAAAAAGCAGAAAGGAAAGCAGTTATTTATAAATTCTAGCTTTTTGGATGCTTTGTTTCTGAAATTTTGCTAGGAAAAATCTATCTTTTCTGAAGAATTAGTTTCCTTTTAAATTGATGTTATGTAATTTTGATAACATCTGAAATCTTTATTTGAATCTCTTGCATTGGGCAGTGTCCTACACCGTATGGTAGTTTATATATGGCTATAAACTAGCAAATATCTCTCCTATCAAATATCTCTCCTATCCAGATTTACAATTTTTCTGTTATCTGATAAATTATAATCTAAATTGCACAAAATCATTTGGAATGCAAGCCAAAATGTACTTTCCAGTCTCAAAGGTAGGATTTAAAGCCATAATTTGAAGATGAGGTTTTGGGCACTGGCCTTCCTTTGAAGTTTTTTTTTTCTTTTGTAACTAATACCTGTTTACATTTCTGAGACAGTCACCAATCTAAAGCTTTCTGTGCACAAATACTAGAAATTACTTTCACAAATTCCCCTGAATAGTTTACTGAATGCTAATTGTAGCCATTTCAGATGCTCAGTTGTTGAAGCTGGTCACATGCACATGTGTCATAGTCCAACCCTAACCATTCTATGATGCTCAGTGGATATTTGCACATTGGAAGGACAGAGCATGCATCAATCTTTTCTGTTTTCCATATGTACCAGAAGAGAACAAATCAAAAGATGTAACCTCATGTGATTTTTTTTTTTTTATACCTGTTTCTCATAATATGTTAACAGGAGTCTAAATATCTTTCTTATGTATGTACCGTCAAATATATTCACAACCAACTGCTCATTCTTTCTGTCATATCATTTCAAAACATTCTTTTTAGGTCACTTGTTAGATTTATGAATTCTCAGTAAGTGAAATAGGGCAGATGCTTAGTGAAAAAAACCCAACCAAACAAAGGCATATCTGAAGAGTTAGTTCTCACACCTGATGTGTAGTTTTCAGTGGCTATATGGTGGTATACTGACAACCACGAAATCCTACTGCACTTAACACAGATATAATTCATTTAATCTTCATAATGCTGTACTTTATTAATAATCAATGTTTATAGACTCAGTTTTAATACAGAAACAAATCATTAAACCTCCTTTTTTTTCTGTACCAAATTCTCATGTTTGAGAAGCAGAGTTCAGAGAATGGCTGTTGTTACTTTCTTATAATTATAAATTCAATTTCATTGTCAAGCCTAGCTATATCTCAGATATTTCCTTTCTGTGAAGTTCCTGCAGCCATGTGGAACACCACCCACTTCCCACACCAGTCTTCACCTTGAGTTTAATGAGGTTTTAAAGTCAATTTAGATGGTCTCCTGAAATTTAGATTATAATTGAGCTAGTCTAACTGAGGGAATAATATGGTTTCCTCTGCAGTATGGATGCAAGATAAGTTTATGGTTGGACTCTATCTTAAAGGTCTTTCCAACCTTACCAATTCTATGATTCTATAACTAAAGGTGGTAGTTAAGATAAATCCTACAGGTGCTCCTTTTCTCCTGGCAGACTCTTCACTGTAGCCCTCCTTTATACGTGAAAGGGGAAGATTAATGGGAAAGCAGTTGGGGTGTAGGTTCTTCAGGGGGAAGCTATTGTCCTGTTTATTATTGTCTCTAGAAATAGCATCTTCCAAGCACTGAAAAAAAGATTTGGAGATTGGGTTGCTATGTAAAACAGCAAACACTCCTGAGATACCAGAGCAAGGTCTAAGGGACTAGTGGAAACAACTTTTTTGTCTTCTGTAGCTGGTGAACCAGAAAGCTCTTCATGATGGATGTCTGTCTTAGCCTTTCTTGTTTTTCACAATCTACTTTGCCACTGCTGCATCTTAGAAAAGAGGCTGCAGATGAGAATGTGGTGGAGTGCCATTGACAGAGAACAAAGTGTCTAAATTGAGTGGTGGCTCTTGAAGTGTAATGGGAAGGATTTGGCCCTAACTGGCACACGCAGTATTCAGAACTGTGTGCAGTAATTGCAATGTGCAGCCTGTGTGGTGTTATACTTTCTGTGTCTCTCCTTTCGACACATTTCTAAATTGTCACTAGACTGCCTCAGCAGCCTTAACTACCTAGCTTTTAAATTTGCCTTGCTCAGTGGCTTGCTTTGGCTCAGGAGAGACTAACTGGGGAGCTGGCAGTGCTATGGGTACACACATTTCTTTTCATGATTCAGAGGTCTGCAGCA
This sequence comes from Limnodromus scolopaceus, assembly GCA_028565335.1. Taxonomy (NCBI): domain Eukaryota; kingdom Metazoa; phylum Chordata; class Aves; order Charadriiformes; family Scolopacidae; genus Limnodromus; species Limnodromus scolopaceus. Next base: position 139,807,135 of record JAOXNO010000013.1, read on the forward strand.
ACTCCATCAAAAATAAAAGAATCCTTATATAACCAAATAAAATGTGAATTGAATACAAGGTTCCTGATTTATCTAAAAACATTCGCTAAAAGTACTTCATTTCTTTTACTGCTGCAATAAAATAATTTTACAGTTAGTTACATATAACTTAGAGGAGTGACAAATTTGGTACTTAAAAAATATTTAGGTTAAAAAAACCTGTCACTTCTAGTAAGTCATTTTTAGAGTGTAATCACTTTAATTCTCCTCTCTAATTTTATCACCAGGAGACAAGCTCTGAGCCCCCTAACCTCCTGTAAAAATCTTCATGCTGCTGCTTGTTGTGGCTCCCAGTTGGAATGACAGAATGGGGATCGAGGCTGGCTTGGCTGATCTAGGAATGAGGGGAAACATTTCTTAGATCTAGCAGCCTAAGTGGTAGATAAACATCATTAATGTCAGGTCACTTGAAGTCTAAGTTCAACATAAACCACTAACTTGTCAGGAAATACAGCATGAAACTTATGACATGTTCAACTTGGTCTGGAAAAACTGTAAGCGTATAGTGACAGTAATATTGTACGGCACAGTTCTTGATTTAAAGAGTTGTTTACAACCCTGCAGAAGACAGGCTATTTGAGGTATACTCGGAGTATCTGTTCTCTTAGAGTAGTCTTACGTAGTTATGGTACAGCAAAGTATGATTTACATTGTACTGTTACAGATTATCATCACTGAGGCAATAGTGGCCTGTGAGGAGGAGAGTACAAAATCTCAGTTGCAGGCTAATCCAGTGTCACTGGAGTCCAGAAGCAACGTGTCCTGTTCCTCTTTGCTTCCCCCCATGATTTTCATGCCTTAAGAAGCTACCAAAAATGAGAAGCTTTTTAGTCCACCGTTTGTATGTTTATTGGAGTTTCATACATTTTTGGGGTTTTGTTGGAAACTTCATCAGAAAACTCAGCCTGTGCTGGGAAAAATATCTAGGAAGCTTTTTATTTTACATAATTTTATGGTAGGATCTCTATTAGAAAATACAGGAACTTCTCTTTCACTTTGAGCTCATATTTCAAGAATGTGAATTTTTCTAGCTTTTAAAGACTCTTCTCTCCTTCCATTATATTACTCTTGGATTTTGTAGTTCCAAGATTTGGGCTTCCAGTTAGAAAGGCAGAGAGTTGAGTTCATGTCTATACTTCCAGAATTGATTCTACTTCAAACTGACTGATTGTCTGTTAAAAAGATACACAGAATTCTGGGGGAAGACGCAGGAATCCACAAGTCTCTGTCCTTAGATGAACCATAGCAAAGGTTCCTTGTGTATCTTGCATTCTTGGCTAAAAATTAAACAGTATCCACACAAAAAGTGGCTAGAGAATTTCCCCCTCCCTTTTCAGGTATGTTCCCTTTTAAGAAGTATTTTTGGAGGCAAGAGATGTGAAGTCTCCTGAGAGTGAACTAAAATGGGACCCAAGTGTCCTGGTTCCTAGATCAGCATTTTTATGAAAATATGGTCGCCATCTCAAGTTCCATCCTGAAAGCAAATGTGTCAGCTGTGCTCTGTGCTGTACTCTGCAGTGTTCAGGTATGTTTGGTTTGCTCTGAGGGTAGAGAACCTCTGTGCTCTTTCTCTTTGAATTTTGATAGATTTAGAGGGATATTAACCTGCCGCCCCAGAATGCAACAGTGTTTGAGTTTACACACCTATGGAATCAGAGTAAAGAGAGTGCTAGATATATGTCATGATAAGCAGCTGCTGAAGTGAGATTTTCTACATTCTTTTCTTCGACGTTGTTACCTATATTCCACTGAACTTCAATTAAGAACTAAATTATTAAGTCTTGACCCTGTCTTTAGTTCTGATTTGTATTGAAAATGTGTTTTACATATCGGAAAGAGAAAGCATGAATAACTGGCATGAGTTATGAATAAGAGGAAAGTGGTGCTTTTTTATTTAGATTACTATGCAAGACACTTTCCTTTCACTGATAATGTTTTTTAAATGTAATCAGACTTTTTCATCCAGGAGAGCCTTGATTCAGGGAGATATTAAGTATTAATGTATCAATTATTAATTAATATTTATTAATTAATAACTATGTATAATACCACTGTTTAGAATAATAGAATAATTTAGATTGGAAGGTGCCTCCAGTGGTCTTCTAGTCTAACCCCAGCTCAAAGCTGGGCTAACTTAAATCAGGTTGCTCGGGACCTTGCCCAGTCAAGGTTTGAAGATCACCAAGGATGGAGCTTCTACAGACTTTGTCACAGTGCTTAATGTTTGATTTGCTTGCTTAGCTGTTCCCATGTTGGCCTACCTTTTGCTGTGGAAGTTTTTTAAATTTTCCCTTGTTGCGACTTGTGTCTGTTCCTTCTTGTCTTTTCCTTTAGCACCTCCAATAGGAGAGTGGCTTTGTGCTGACTTTTCCCTCCCATTATATATTTGAATACAGCAGTTAAAACCTCTTAGTCTTCCTGTCTTCCCAGTTCTCTCAGCCACACTTTGCTGCAGTCCCCTGGCAGTCCTGTGGTCCTCCGCCAAACTCATTCCAGTACACATGTGTATGTCTTGCTTACTAGACTCCTACAGAGCCCAGGATGTAACTGGCCTTCATTGCTGCAAGGCCACATTGAGGATACATCTCCAAATTGTCTACTCACAGGTTCTTTTTAGCAAAGCTACTTTTGAGTTGGGCAGCACCCAGCCTGTACTGTTGCATCGGGCTAACTAGTCCCGGGTACAGGACTCGGCATTTGCCTTGGTTGAAATTCACGTGGTTTCTGTCAGCCTATTTCTCCAGGTTGCTGTGGTCCCTCTGAGTAGGAGCCTTGCCATCCAGTGTTTCTCAGGTGCTCCCACCAATCTGCTATCATTTGCAAACCTGAAGGATATTCTTTCCTATTGTCCAGACCATTAATAATGATGTTAAAAAGCATTGGCCTCAGAATTGGCCCTTGGGAGATGTCACTAGTAACTGGCCTCCAGCTGGACTGTGTACTACTGTTCGCAGTCCTTAGAGTCAGAGGTTCAGCAAGTTTTTTTACCCACTTTTGTAATCTATACACCCAATCCATATTTTACCAATATGTTTATGAGAATACTTTGTGGAAAGCCTTTCTGAAGTTCAACAATATCCACTGTTGTCTCCTCACCTGCTGAGACAGTCATCTCATTATGAGAAGCAGTGAGGTTGGTCAGGAATTATTTGGCTTTAGCAAACCAATGCTGAATGTTCCCAGCCACCTTCTTGTCCCATGTGTGCCTAGTCATGACATGAAAGAGGATTTGCTTCATACTATTCCCAGGAATATAGTTTGGGTTGAAAAACCTGTAGTTCCCTGGAACAACCTTGCCTTTCTTGATGTTTGGTGTAACATCTGCCTGTTTCTATTCACAGGTGAGCTTCCCTCTCCACAGTCTCTACAGCGTTTCAGAGGTGATGGAGAATGGATTCATAGTGACATTGGCCAGCTCCCTCATCATCCTTGGGTGCAGTCCCTCTGGTCCCATGGACTTGTATATGTCCGATTTTCTTAAATACTCCCTTAGTTAATCTTCCAGTCCTGTAGATCAAGAACCTGGGAAGCCCGATGGCACATCTTAGATGTAAAAACTGAACTGAATAAGGCATTTAGTGCCTCAGTCTTTTTCATGCCCATTGTCACTGTGATCTCTGTCCCACTGAGTACCAAGACAACGTTTTTCTTAATTTTAATTTTTTTACCTGTGTTTCTGCAGAAGTATATCTTGTTGCCCTTCAAATCTCTCCCTATTTTCAACTCCAGGTTAGAACTGCATTTTAAGAAATACTTAGATGGTCTTTTTAATTTTGTCTTATCTAAATGTAGTCATCTGTAAGCGAGTTTAAGCTAGTCTTTAGTCAATGGAATGAGACTTTACCTTTACTCATTCCATTTTAAGATAGTTATCTACAAGAAAGGGGATAATTTTTTATCTTGGAACGTGTCTCAGTTTACTACAGAGAGAACCTGGATGTGTAGGCTTATACTTGACATCAAGTTTTTACATAGTAGAAGTTAGTCTTAGCCATTTAAACTGTGGTTAACAATTTAACTTTTGAATTCTACTTACCCTTCAGATAAAATATGTGCTTAGGTTTTCTGCTGAATTGAGAGGTTCCACAGTAATGGAACAATTACAAATACACAGTAATGGAGTAGCAATTGTAGGTTTTCCCATTTCGTTCTCATGGTAATAGTTATCACAAAATCATGGAATAGGTTGGGTTGGAAGAGACCTTTAACAGTCATCTAGTTCAACCTCCCCAGCAATGAGCAGGGACATCTTCAACTAGATCAGGTTATTCAGAGCCCTGTCCAACCTGACTTTCAATGTTTCCAGAGATAGGGCATTTGCCACCACTCTTGGTAACCTGCTCTAGTGCTTCACCACCTTCAGAATAAAAAATTTCTTCCTTGTATCTAGTCTAAATATACCTTCTTTTAGTTTAAAACCATTACCCCTTGTCGTATATCAAGAGGCTCTGCTGAAAAGTTTATCACCATTTTTTCTGTAGGCCCCCTTTAAGTACTTAAAGGCCCCAATAAGGTCTCCCTGGAGCCTTCTCTTCTCCAGGCTGAACAACCCCAACTCTCAGCCTGTCCTCACAGGAGAGGTCCTTCAGCCCTCTGGTCATTTTTGTGGCCCTCCTTTGGACCCGCCCCAGCAGGTTCACATCTTTGCTGTGCTGAGGGCTCCAGAAGTGGACACAATACTCCAGATGGGATCTCGCCAGAGCACAGTTGAGGAGCAGAATCACCTCCCTCAACTTGCTGACCATGCTTCTTTTGATGCAGCCCAGAATACCTTTGGCTTTCTGGTTGTGAATGCACGTTGCCAGGTCATGTCCAGCCTTTCATCTACCAATACCCCCAGATCCTTCACGGCAGCACTGATCTTAATCCCTTTATCTCCCAGCCTGTACTGATACCAGGAGTTGCCCCCACCCAGGTGCAGGACCTTGCACTTAGTCTTGTTGAACCTCATCAGGTTCACATGGGCCCACTTCTTGAACCTGTCCAGGTCCCTGTGAATGTCAACCATGCCACTCAGCTTGGTGTTGTCTGAAAACTTGTTGAGGGTGCGCTCAATCCCACTGTCTATGTCACTGATGAAGATATTGAACAGTCCTGGTCCCAACATGGACTCATGAGGGACACTATTTGTCACTGATCTCCATCTGAACATTGAACCGTTCATCTGCATGTTACCGTCCAACCAAATCGTTATCCACCACGTGGTCCACCCACCAAATCTACATGTCTCCAATTTGGAGAGAAGGATGCTGTGAGGGGCTGTGTCAAAGGCCTTATAGATTTCCCATTAGATGACATCCGTAGCTCTTTTCTTGTCCACTGGTGTAGTCACTCCATCATAGAAGGCCACTAGGTTATGCTGTTATTTCTGTTTAATTTTCAAGACTATGAAATAAGACTAGTTAAATACAAAAAAAAGGTAACTGGGGACAAATTCTGGTCCTCAAACTTCAAAATTGACTAATTTATTTAAATGTATGTTTAATATTTTTGTCTCATATGAAATATGTTTGAATGCTGACTGAATGGCCAACTCTAATAATATCAGGAGACACTTTCAACAAAGTCATCCTTGTCCTGAGGCTACAGAGAAACACTACCAAAATGTTTTTGAATGGTTTATAGTGAGATTATTTTTAGTCAATTTACAAAGAAGAAAGAAAACAAAATGTCCTATGATTTGTTTCAATATGGCAAAAAAACCGCTTACGAATATCTGTAGGGATAAGGTATCTTAAATCTTATTTTCCTCTTTCACACAGAAAATTGTCTCTAAATTTGAATAGAGAAATTCTTTCTACCTCTCTTGAAATGTCTACAGCACACACTGAGCAACTGCAATTGCAGTTATAGTCTTTGAGGATGGTAGGTTATCAAAACTCTGGAAATCATGGTCATATCCATAGGATATCTAAATAAAGATAAACCAGTAGATATATTTTTCATATTTTTTTGCAGATTCACATCCCACTGTGTGTGTAAATTCATCACTCCCTGGGGCTTTTGAGCCTATGTAATCAATGCTTGTAACATGATTGTTGTTTATTACAAAAATAATCATGCACCCTGTACCTCACTAGAGGTACAAAATCATCAGGGATATAGGAAATAGTTTTTCTACAGCTTTTATATTGTGTGGAGCCCTATTTAGTTAAAACAGCCAGAAAACAGACCTTGAGATGAAAACAATGAATTGGTTTGATACTGAATCTTTGATGATATTGTCTCTATAGGGCTTAAATATGTAAAGCGGAAAATGTTTTCAGAAGCCACCATGAGTGCCTGAGTCAGAGACTCTAGGGAATGGCATCCAGTGAGCTGTTTCCATTATGACATTAATATACTGTACATTGCTGTCCACTTTTCTATATATTGGATGCTATGTGATAATGTTAGCCTCATTTTCTCCTGGAGGTTCTTTTATTAAGTTGCATAAAAAATGAAAGCACAGTAGCCATGAGTCACTTGCAATGAATTTGGTGAACAAACAGGATTGTAAGTAACCACAATCTGTATGATAATTTACTAGAGGGGTTATCCTTGAAAGATGTAGTAGAGGATTTTTTGTTGTTGTTTGTGGTTTACCTTGAATGTAAAGAATCTTCATTAGGCTGATGTGAAGAGCAAGCTAATGCTTCATGGTCTGTTAAAAACTCACGTTTGAGGGAGTCTTAACTCTGTTCTTCAAGCTCTCTGATGCTTTTGCAGAGAAAAAGAAGGAACACTTGAAAATGTTGTGTTTGTGTTCGATATTTTTCCCATCATCTCCCTTCTCTTAGGGGTGCTGTTTCAACTTGACATCTGTACATTGATAAATGTAAATTCTGCTTTAATAACAGCTGCATGTGCAACTGCTTGTGCATCAGGATAACAAAATATGGTGTATACTGTCCTATCTAGTTTATCTTTTATGTTGTTTCAAATCAGTATCTTTAATACAGCAACGAGTTTCGTAATAAGGTTGCTTCATAGAATGACATTACTGAAAAATCTAACTTGTCGTCTTTTACTGAAAGTTAATTTAAGTTCCTAGACTATTTAAAATTAAGTCTGATACATAAAACACGTAGGGAAATGATAGATTCATAAAATTTATAAATTAAAAGGCTAGGAAAAAAAACATCCAATTTGACTAGGTGTAAAGCAAAAAGTACACTTTAGGCAGAATTTAGTTATGGTTTGAAGCACAGCAACAGCCTTAAAACAATATCCTATCCTATAATAATTCATATTGGAAGGGACCTCAAGAGGTCTCTGGTCTAGTCATCTTCTCAAAGCAGGGTTGGCTCTGAGATCAGACCAGGTGGATTGGATCTTTAAAATCTCCAGGGATTTAAAAATAGTAAAAATTTTCTCCTCATATCCAGTGCGAACCCTTTTTGTTGCAATTCATGTCCATTTTTTCTTGTTCTCCTGGCGTGCATCACTGTGAAGAGCCAGGCTCCACCTTCTTGATGACCTTTTGATATTACAAGGCTGCTGTTAATACCCCCTTGAAGTCTTCTCCAGGATGAACAAGCCCAGGTACTTCTCCATCTTCCTTAGCACCCTGAGTGCTCCAGAAACCTGTCCATCTTCTCTGCTGAACTTGCTTCAGGTTTTCAATATTTTATAACAGAAAGCCCAAGACTGGGTTTAGTATTCCAGATCTGGTCTAACAAGTAAAGGGGAATAATCACTTCCCTCAGTCTACTGGCTGTGCTCCTGTTAATACAGCCCAGGGTGGTCTTGACCTTTTCTGTTGGCTTTACATGTTGGCTTATGTTCAACTTTCTGTCAGTAGACACCCCTAGGTTGTTACTAGCAGAGCTGTTCTCCAAGCAGGCAGTGCCTGTACCATTTGCAAACCTGGGACATTACGTTTGTCCTTGTTGAGTTTCATGAGTTTCCTGTAGCCTATTTCTCCAGACTGTCTTGGTCACTCTGGATGGCAGTGTTGCTTTTGAGTGGGTTCCCTCCCAGTTTGGCATCATCTGAAATTTGATGATAAGCGCATCCCAGCCTCTCCTCCAGGTCATTGTAAAGATATGAAATAACACAGTTCCTAGCGTAGATCCTGCAGTATCCTTCTTATCAGACTCCAGGTTCAGTATGACCCAATATGACCATCATATTTCTTTTCACCTTTTAGGTATGTGCACATCCAAGTCAAACCATAACATTGCTTTTTATAAGCTCAGGAGACTTAATTGCTTGACTCTTTTACCATAACAGATCCTTTCTGGCCTTTTAATTATTTTAATATATTTCCACTAAACCTCCTCAAAGTTTTCAGCTTTCCTCTGGGAACTGAGGCAAGAGAACTGGGCACAGAATTATTGTAGACCCATGTCAGTGCCATCTTACCCAGTTAATATAACCTTTATAATCCTGCACAATGTATCTTTCCATTGCTACTGCGCAGTAGCAGTTGCTGCTGTGCATTTCCACTTTTGGTGACAGTGTTCAACTGGGAAATCCCGTTCAGCTGATAACAGACCTGAATCCCCAAACATTTTTTCATAGACAGTGCTTCCCAGAGGAGAGTCCCCTGCCCTGTGGGTATGTCCTGCATTGTTTGGTCCTGTAGGCACTTTGTTTTTCCATATTACCGCACACATTCACTGAGTCCAGATTTGCCAGCTCATTATGCTGTCCTGCACCAGCTTCCTTCATTATTTAGTCCTCTCCAGTTGTTTTATTTTCCTCAGACTTTATTGTTAAATTATTTGATTCTTTTTCTTGGTCATTCATAAAGATGCCAAGTACCAAAGAGTCAAGAACCAATGCTTTCCAGGCTTCACTAGAAATATATCCGATTGGAGACTAACAATGTTCATATTTGTCATTTGTCCAGTTCATACTAAGCTTTATTTTTTGACTATTGATATCATACCCCTAATTGAAATGAAATATTGTATTAAGTCACATACCTTGCAAAAGTGTAAATATAATAGTTGTAATGTTTGATTTTTATCAGCTAAGCATGATCTTGTTAATAGAAAATTCAAAATTAGTATTTTAAGATATTTTCCCTAAGCATATGTTGAGTGGAACTAATTTTATTCCTTTTAGTGAATTCTTTATTGAATAGGTTCTATGTCATCTGTTGAAATCGCTTTGCCATGTATCAATATCAGAATGACAGGCCTATTATCCAGGTCACATTCCCTTTCTGTTTTTAAAATATTGCCGCCTTTAAAATTAGCCTTCTTTAGAACAGTTGTCAGAATGAGTCCTATGGTGGCAAGGAATGAATTTCTTTTAAAAGTAAATCTTGAAGAGCAGCATATGGAATTAACAGAAGAAAACATTATAGAATAAAGAAGAACAAGCATGAAAATAATAGAAATTGGTAGCATGGTAATATGTATCCTAATTGTCTAGAAAATAATTGAACAGATGAATAAAGTAATTAATTTTATTAACCTGACCTACAATTCAGCTTGTATTGCCAGGAAAGTTGGCAAACAAAATATTTGGAAAGAAAATTCCAGAAACCAGTAAGGCTACATAGTGAGTCTCTCACTGATTTGGTGAGCAGTTACTCAGAAAATAGACCATTTTAAGTCAGTGAAACTCCCATGCCCGCATGGTTCACAGTCTGTTCTCTAGATGAAGGTAGTATCGTGAATGATAAACACACATCTCTAATAAAGAGACCTTATGTGATATATTGGATATTTAAAGACTGAATTACATATTAGTAAAGAAGAAATCAGATATGTGCATTTTAATAAAACATCTGATCCTCATGAAATCATACTCCCAAACTGATTAATTCAAACCGGTGTATATGTGAACGCAATCACGTGGAGTGAACCTGGCTCAAGAATCATAAACAAAAGGTTTTATAAAATAATAGAGTATTGAATTTTTAGGGCACCATCTGGCAGTGATATAAAGAGATCTGTTCTTGTTAAGGATTTTTTTCTTTGACTTTACTTAATAACTTCACTAATTATTTGAATAAGGTTATTAAAATAATACTAAGTTGAGAGAGAGTTTTAGAAACTTCTGGGGAAAAAAACGTGTATTTCTTTTGATTGTCCAAAACCTGCTCGCGATTTAAAATCTGACATTGGAATGAGACCAAACCAGTTGCATTCTAAGTTTGATGTGTCTCAATAGCAGAAAAATACTGACGAATTTTAAAAATATCAGGGAAAAATAATAATAGTGTTTTGGTGCTTTAGAAGATAAATTTGTGGAAAATGTTAAAAGGTCTAGTACATTGAATTTGCATAGGAAATGTCTTAAGGCTCTACTGGGCAGTCATGAACTATTTAGAACTGTATCTCTCTTTGGCCTTGGCCAGTAATGGATAAATTTGGAATGATAAGCGCATGTCAGTCAGTGGTATTTACCCTATTATACCTAGCCATCTTCTGGTATTTTGCACCCTGCATCTTCCTTGATCATAACTCACATCTTTACATTTATATTCTATATTCCTGATGAACTTTTCTTGTATGAATTTCTGTTATAGCAATAACTTAGGCCTTCACACTCTTGCCCTGTTGCTGGGTAGAAAAATAACCTTCTTTTGGTGGATTTTAAATCTTCTGTTTGATTGTTTTATTTGATGATCTCTGGTTCCTTAAGTGCGAGAAAGAGGAATGTTTATTATTATACTTGCTGCGCATACTTTTACATACCTCTGTCTTATCACCTCTACTTAGTTCTTTTGCAACCCTACAGAAGGCTTACAGCATTTAGGAAGAACTCTGAAAATTAAAAAGATAAAAAAAATTATTTATTTCAAAAGTAAGGTAAATTAAAAGTCAACGAAATAAAACTTAGACTTCATAGCTGTAGAGCTGATCATTGTTAAGGTTTTGTATATACATTTTTAATATGAAATTTGAGGAAAGGAAACTTAAATTGATGCCTACAAAGGTCCAGGACAGCAGGCATGGTCAGCAGTTAAGCAAATTTTACTTTTCTTGAAAGCTGGAGGATTTCCTCAATGATTACTATTATCAGGGACTCGTGCTTAAAAACTAACTTTTCTTCAGTTCAGATCTTCTGTTTTCTAACTTGTTTGAATCTTGATCAAATAAATTTTTTTTTTTATATAATTTTATTTACAATGTTTTTACCCTTTCAGCAATCAAATGCTTCACAGGTGAATTGTTTTTTTTCATCTGGACAAGCTTTAGTAGCTATAATTGTCTGCCCCTAATTAATATGATAGTTTGGTTGGGTTTTTTTAGTTCTGATGTCCCTCTATAAGGCAAAAGGCCTTTTTTAGTTACATTAAGAAGGGCAATGTGAGAAAATACAGGAGTGGTTCCTGTGGCTCCTTTGTGGCTCTTCAAAAATAAAAACTTCATCTTGTATTCCCTGCCAGTATTTTCTGAATACTGAGTTGCAAATGTGGGCCTTTGGGTGCTTAAATCAACTCCAAGCTAAACTGCAGACTGGAAAATCAGTTTCTCCCAAAGGCACAGGTAACCTGGGAAAAGACCTTGCTGAGCCTCTTGCTTAGATGTCCTGTGAGTTTCATGTGCCTCCAATGTGCTTACAAAGAGTCTTTCTTTAAAACTATATTAATTTCAAAGGAAAGCACTGAGGCATCTATGCTTGGAGCCTAGAGGAGAATGAATGGCCTTGGAGGACAAAGCAGGAGGATGGCTGTCCTTTACTCACCACACAGTCCTGCTTTTCCAGGCTGAAACTCAGGCTATTTAGCTGAGCTCTCATTACTTGTGCTCAGGATCAGGTGTGACTTGGGGATTGTTGAGAGGCACTTGGTGCCTCCAATGGTCATTTCAGACCCACAGAAGTCATTAAAGGTTGCAGCTGGAGCACACAGTCCTTTCCAGTGGCAGATTTTCCTCCTTCCTTTTCCCCCCTCATACATCTAAGGACAATGTGAGAGGATCCTTGAAAAGCAATTCTTGCAGAAATCTTACTGTATGTGCTGCTTTTTGTAGAAAGAAGTAAGTGGGAATCTTTCCTTGCCGTTTTATTTGATTATAGTAAAGGTGCAGCAGTATTTGCTTTGTGTTATCCAGTGCAAATGTTTATTAATCTAAATAATGGAACTTCAGTTATCAGAAAATTCTTGTGCCTGCTCAAAGTGCTGAAGAAAGTATGAAGTCAGTATGTCGATGCTAATTTTGGGGGAGAACTCTGGAAAGATTGCCAGCTAACCTTAGATCAAAAATTGTCAATTTTACTATTAGCTTATTTCCAAAATAGCCAAGGTATTTACAGAACTATTGTATATCCTATTGAATTGGTATGCAAGTCAGAATTCAGCATTGTAAAGAAAAGGGGTCATCCTGCCCCTTAAAAGTTAGTCTTTACCTGAGAGTTGGTGTTAATTAACATTAACATTTGCCTTAAATTGGAGAGTAAGGATCAGCAAATAGAGGAAAACCAAACAAATAAATGGTATAGATAAAATAAAACCTGGTCCGTACCTTAATTGGCACTTTTGTGCCAGTCGTAACATGGATTTAACCAGGTGAGTATGTTAACAAATTGCCTTTAGGACAGTTGTGCAGGTGAAGTTCTGGAAAAGGATTTTAGTACTTTAGTTTTCCTGGGTTTAGTGCTTTGTAAGTGTAATACATTGGTGCTTTTAGAGTAAAAGTTCTTTCTGATTTCTATTGCTTAAAAATTGTTTCCTCCGATATATTGTTTGGATTTTTCATACCTCTTTTCTTTTCATTGTATGGTCATTGCCATTTATATTTTTTCTTTGTGTTTATGCTTTTTATTATAGCTGGTTTTTCTCCTATATTTTCGTTTTCTGAAGTGGTTTTTCTTCTATTTTGAGTTTGTAAAAATGGCTGCTTGACCAAGGAACTATTTCTGCATGATTAAATGCATCCTATCTTTTTTTCTTGCCCACGGAACATCCTGCACTTAACCTGGCTTTTTCTCACCTCTCGGTCAAAAACTGCATCATTTCATAGTGAGAAGAGTACATTAAAACACACAATAATAATAATAATAATAAATGTTAATCAAAAAACTGCATGTGTCTTTCTGATTGTGCCAGTGTTGTGGTATTCAATTATGCAATTTTCATTGGCATATTAATCATCTTTTCAACAAACAAGCCAGCGTTAATTAAAGCAAACCATGGATAAAGACATGTTGCCGGATCATCATTCCGTTTATCACAGCGCACAGGCTGGCCGTTAAGTAAATTCTGGACTGTGAGATGAATTTCAATGTTGGCTTCATCTTTTTTGTTGGAGTTTGAATGCAACTCATCTAACAACAACAACAACAACAACAAACTTCAGGCTTCATAAGAGAAAGATGAATTTATTTGTAATTAATGGCAAAAGAAGAAAGATAAAGTAGTTGTATGCTTCTGATGGGAATTAGAGTATTTGGAACCAAACCATTTTTGACGCTTTCTTCTGCCTTCCACTGCTCCCCCATTTACCCTACTTTGTGTTAGAACCCTGAGAGCAAGGAGTGTATGTGTGTATATATATATATATATATATATGTCTATCTACCTGTATAAATAAAGGTTTCATTTTAGCTTTGGAGTAATTAGTAAACTGATTGGCACTAAATATACAATCTGTGCATAGGGAGAAAATGAGACATGCAAGACAGAGATGGGAGGGAAATGCACTTGTATCTTTGAAGTGAAAATAGCCAACAATTTTTTGACAAACAATAGTTGCATGATAAATTTTGTAGACATCCTCCCTTAGAAATAGCTTCAGTGCTGCAAGCATTTATAGACAAGAACACTTTAACATATTTGTAGGAGTCTTAATACAAGAATTTTTAGGTTTTTCAAGTGTTTATAGGACCATGAACTTGTGGAAGGAAGCACTGTATGCTGCTATATGAGCGGGTACTGCTTAACATAATAATACTGGTTGCTGTGCTTTTTAAGAGTTATTATAGAGACTGTTGAGAGAGCAGCTGAAGGTTTAAGGGTTTCATTCTTCATTTTATTTAGTTTGTGTATTGTTTTATTTGAACAGAAATACAGTTTAGCGCTTCTGCTGTGCAAAGTACATGCTTCATCCAGCAGAGACTACTGACAGTGGCACAGAGTGGCTTGTTTATTCCTTTTTTTTTTCTGTGTGTTTCTATCCTGAACTCTAGGCTGATGGACTGTCTTCAGCCCTATTTATTATAAGTGTGTTAGTCTATATTCCTTCAAACACAGGTCTATGAAGACATTGAATGAGTTTTGTTTTAACAGAAAAGTTTATTTAGTATACCTGGTATGAAAAATATGTGGAAACACTAGTGGGGTATATGTTCATGTCTCAAATCATCTTAAGAGGGTCTTGGACAACAGCAGTTAAAAGTGTGCCTTCCTGGATGTTCATAATAATCTGTCATTTTACCTATATCTTTCTGATTATCGGTTCTCTAAGCTGCTTTGCATTAGACTGTCTATACTTGAAATTTTATCAGAATACACATAGAGAAATCTGATTTGGAAAGAAGAACTTTTATTTAGCTAAATGGTTTTAATGTAATTGGGCATGCCTAAGTTAGTAAGAAGGAAAAAAAAAAAAAACACCACCGAAACAACTTGCACCTTGTGGGAAAAATTAGAAAATTCAGCTCAACAGGAATTTACATTCCTGCTTGCTATGTTCCTGGGCAGGATATACTTTAATTCTACGTCATCTTCAGTGAGGATAAATTTTTCTCTATCAATAGAGTCACAGTTAAAGAAACCAAACAACTTCTCTGGGAAATCATGATCATTTTTGGTGGTTTTTTTTTTTTCCTTTCTGAGGTATCTCCACATGTACTGCAGTGAAGAGAAACCAGAGCTAGATTTAACTGTGCTAATTTGGTTAGGAGAGCCTGTTTGTGTGCAATATTATTTAACCTCATAAGGCTAATTTAACCTGCATGCTCTGTGATGCCCAAGTTGGACTATTTCTACAACTTAGGACACTTCATGTTCATGCTGCCTCAGCTACCTCTGTATGACACAAAGAATATACAAAGTAGACATACATTCAGAGTGGTAAAACCCAGTTGTCACTTTGGCATGAGAACTTAAGAAAGACAACCTTGGGTAAAAATTCTGCCTCTTCTAAACTTGTGGCATGTGTTGCTGATATAAATATATGAGCTTAGACAGTCTATCAAACTTGATCGTCCTGCACACACTTAGTCTATTAAAACTGCTGATAACAGTTTGTGGTCTTTGAAAATCTCTCATTTTTACCAGCTTTGCTTCAATGAAATCAGATCTGCAGTAAATGAACAGAGTTCAATACACCATGACTATTTTACAATTCTACTTTAAATATATCAAATCCTGTTTAAAATCATAACCTAAGCCTGTTAGAAAAATAATACCACATTTCAGATACAATAAGTATGTTGTAAAGTATTGTAAAAATATTCAATGCGTAATCATTCCATTGTCTTCCACTGTGTTGGTTTTGTTTGGAAGTGCATGAGTCAGTATAAATCTGCTTTACTGTATAAATAAGTTAAATTAAGCTCACGACTTTCAATAGTTCAAGTCTTATTATAAAGTGTCTGAATATTGTCTGTAGCTCTAATAAGATGTTAATCAATAACAAAAGTTTTGTAGGGTTAAAATGGACTGTAGTTAGACTGGCTAAATCACTACATTGCGTCATAATAGGTTAAAGGTACACATTTGAATTCTGCCTTAAGTACTATAGTGAAGTATAAGTGTATATGGCATCTTGTGGACCCTGAAGTGTGAACTCAAGCCTTGCTCTTCACTCATCTTGACAATGACACATAACTGACCAGGCTGTAAACACATACCTGCCTGTTTAAACTGGGAGTTAATGTGGTTGAATATAACACTGACTGCATCACATCACCCGCTTATACATTATCAGAGAAAATTTGTGTTTGCGTTGCAGATCCCCATGGCTTTGAGGATCTCTCCATCAGAAGTTTTGCATTAGGTAATATGCCTGTAAAATGGAAAGTGCAGCAGTATTTTGTATTTTATGAAGCCATTAATC
Source organism: Limnodromus scolopaceus (assembly GCA_028565335.1). Classification (NCBI taxonomy): domain Eukaryota; kingdom Metazoa; phylum Chordata; class Aves; order Charadriiformes; family Scolopacidae; genus Limnodromus; species Limnodromus scolopaceus. Next base: position 139,823,121 of record JAOXNO010000013.1, read on the forward strand.
TGTGGAGTTCATTTTAGCATATGAGAACCATGAGCATTCTGAAACCTTCCTCATTGCTTTTGAACGTTGTGAGAATGGAACAGAAAAAGAATTTAAAATGATGGTGGTGGTCAAAGGTCTATTTCATTGTAAAAATTGGAAAACTGTATAATGCTATTGTTGGTTTGTTGATAGAGGCCATCAGACCAAAATGCCATTTATTATATTGAATTTATACCTAAGTAGGCCCATATTACATCTTATTATTTACCACACTGTTAATAGAGACTAGTAAAGGTCATCAAAAACTACTGAGGAATCTAGAACTGCTGCAGCTCCTTCGTTTTTTTTTAACAAGAATGTGAATAGCAGTTAATCAGCACAGTAATTAAGAAGAAGTGATTTCATACAGTTGTCATTTATTATCATTTAATGTCATTAATATCCATATCATTTATTATAACAGTATCCTGTACTAGGTCATATGCAGCTCAAAGAATCTGGTTTGCATGTGTAGTGCATTAGGTTTGGAAATGATTTTGGGAATGCTGGCAGTCACAGCTTTTAAAGAAATTTATGCAAAATTGAGTTACACAACATAGTACATTATTGAATAAAAAGTAAATTTTCTTATATGGATCAAATATTTGTAGTTTTCGTGTAGTGTGAAACAGTTTTGAATCTTTCTGATACAACGAGATAACAAAAATTTGTCCTAAGATTTTTATGAGCCTGCTACAAAAATAGGAGCAGTATAAATATCATGTAAAGATGTCTCCTTCTCATAGTATTAATAAATAGGAAAATAAACCATGCCCCCTTTTCTTTTTGGCATAATTTAAGTTACTTTATTATTTGAAAGCAGCAAGCAGTGAGTGCTTGTTAGATATCATCAATTGGTCACAGATGTGTAAATATATCAGTTCTCTGCACAGAAGAGAATTGCATTACCTCAGTTCACTGAGAATAAGTTTGGGGTACGAATATAACGAGTTCATTTGTTGCCCCATAGCCTTTGTAGATTTGTGCAAACAGCAAAAATGTAAAGAAATGAGTGCAAACCTTTAGTAGATCCCATTCATGTTTTACGGTGCCTTCACGTTTCACTGGTGCATGCCTCCAAAAAGAGCAGCAGCTGCAAATCAGATGTGTTAACCTCACACAGAGAGCTTGGATACTTCTGCCTTTTGCATCATTCATTCATATAAAATGCAGACAGAATAAGAGACTCGCTTATAATTTTTCATCATGTGTGTCACTGTAAGGTGTTGCACTGATGCAGTTTTGCAGTGTATATTTTAAAAGGTAAGTAAGGAGGAGAGAAATGAGAACTGGCATTATTTTTAACATAAGAACAGAAATTCATCTCTCATTGGGAAGGAGGGTTTGCGGTTGAAAGTGCAGATGAAATTAGTCTTGACAGTTAGTGAGGAAAGAAATTTCGTTTGCCTTTCCCTTGCCCAGACAGTCTCTTCAAAGGATAAAAGGTGCCTCCTATGGGAGTGTTTCTGTGCATAATTTCATCCACCTGTCCTGTTTGTAACACAGTTAGTTCATGAGATCTTTGGGTGATAATATGGCACATTTTTCGATTTTTCATGGCAGCAAATGATGCCCGGCTAATGAAAAGATGGAGAAATAGTCTTCAAAAAGAAAATAAAACCTCAAAGATCCTCAAAACCTTATTGAGTGTGCAGTATACATGCCAAGTGAGGGGATATAACTGTTTCAGAAGAGTCAGAGGGCAGGACCAGGCTCAGTTTGGTTGGGTGGAATATTTTGTGGAGCTGGAGACATTCTTACAACGATGCAAAACATGCAGGAAGAGTGCGAGGGGTTCAGTGTGATGGGAAATACTGGTGGAGAAAACAGTCTGGAGTAAGGCGCAGTGCCTTCTGCCATCCTTTTTCCGTACATTTAGAAAGATTTCCTGAAGCACCATCAGTGTAGGGCCCGGCAGTTAAGGCCTGAAGGACAGTGTCATACTTCCTGCTGTCCTGCTCTATGTTCTTTTTGGATTAGTTCAGTAAAATTATCCTCTGCTTTCTGGGTCATTTCTGTCTCATTCTGTGTGTAGCAGGAACAAATACTCAGGTCTATTTTAAAATATTCTCATTTGGCAAGTAAGGGTGTGCCTACGCCCTTTCTTTAGAGGTTTGAGGGTGAATTAGTGCTAGCTTGATCTAGTACTAGTTTATGTTATTGTGATGGTGGGAGTTTTTTCTTCATTCTAGAGTCTCAGTAAATTTAAAAGCATTATGCGATGTGTTTTCACCCTCAGAACACAGTACATACATTGTCACTAGAATTAGAGAGCCTATAGGTCTTTATTCTTTGTGTAAGAGCAGGTCATGTGAGATGTCTTTGAGTAAAACATTTTTCTCTTTCTTTTTTATAGTGTTGTTTTGGTATCCAGACTCTGTATTTTTGTACATAAAAATACATTTTGTGTATTTTTCCAGTACTCACAAAGAGAACTACAAGGTGGAAATTATAAAGCACACAGTAATTAGAAGTTGATTTGTTACTTCGCTTCTTTTGAAGAAGGATTTGTACATATCCAGCTCTAAGTACGTGATATGTTGCATCTGTCTGCTTTCTTTTTATTAAATAACTGTGTTTGATTACTGCTGGGGTTCCTAGAGAACCCTTACTTTGTTTGTTTAAGGTCTAGGTCATGTCTTTGCATCCAAAGCAATAATTACATTGTAGGATAGCGCACAACAGCAAAACCAGGGTCGCATCTGGAGCAATTTCATGAAGTGGTGTGTTCCCACCCAAACTACAAGGTGTGGAGCACAGTGGGGTTTAGGTGTATGGAAACGGAGAGACTCTCATGACTGCCTTTTCCCTGCAAACCTGAGGCAGCCTTCCCTAGCCCTCCCGATGCCCAGTGAGCACCAAGGGGGGAGCCAGTCGCCCAAGCCCCCACCGGTGTCTCGGGCTGCTGGGTTAGGGCAAAGGGGCCACCAGGGAGAAGCAGAAGCAGGTGACACGTCTTCCTGCAGAAGGAAGGAAGGGAGGAAGGAAGGCCTCCAATTTGTAGAAGCTGAATGGCAGCTGATAAGAGGAGAGAGGCTGGTTTGCTGTGGTGGGAGCACCAGTTTAACCATTAGCCGTGCAGACCTCTGAGCTCAGCCATCACTTCTAGCGGGGAAATGTCTCGCCGCATGCAGCGCAAAATCCCATCTGATAACACAAGAGGCCCTTTTAGGTGCTGCTAGAGCACCAGTCTGACCAGTAACACACAGTTCACTGAATCACTAATTCCAGTTGGAAAGTTATCTGCTGTCTCTAGCAGTGAAATCCTGACTGATAAGCGAAGAGGCTCATCTGCTGGTAGCAGAGCCTCCAGTTTATCAGCGTCTGACCAGCTCATAAATCAGACTAGTGTCTGTTTTTATTTTGTTTTATCAAAATTTATTTCTATCATTGTAACAGTTAATACTTTAATAAGAGAACTTAGCTGGGAACATTAGGAAGTTAGTTAGAGACATTTTGCAGGCGCTTTTTCCCTTGTCAGTGACAAGGTAAGGTAATCCTATACACAGGCTGCTATTGTGAGATGAGAAACTGGCCTCCTTCACTGCCAGAGACCAGATGCACCTCTCTCTATCCTAATCTGTAAACGACTTAAAGGAGCCTTATCTCGGGGCTCTTCTGCTTCATTTCATGCTTGATTTACTTTAATTTGTCTGATAGGGCACAAGGATTTGGAGACGGCCCATCTTTCTGCAGAAAATGTTCAGATTTTTTTTTCCTTGGCATTGTTGTGTTGGGGGTTTTGACTTTTTTTATGTGGAAGAAATCTTGCTCCAGTGCAGCAAGCTGCTTGAGTGTGTTTAGATTTAAGCTACCCCAGCAGAAAAGAGTTTGTGAAGTGGTATGATTGTGTGATGGGCCACATTTACATTGAAATCACATTATACGATATATCTGGACTCCTGAAGGGAGCAGTGCAGTGGAGCGCTTGTGCCCACAAGATACTTTGAAAGGGCTATATATAGTGGCAACAATTGATACGAGATTTTACAGGAGACTTTATAAATATGTAAATGGGTGTTATCAGATTGGGTTCTTTGGCTACACATCTGTACCTCAGAGGAAGTGGAGCTGTGAGAACTACCAGGAAAACAGTAGTTTGCATTCTAAGTGAGGCTGAGAAATAGAAATGTCTCACAGGTTGACAGCAGGTCAGGGTGGAGGTGCTTTGCATACTTTGGAGGTAAGCCTCTTTGATGTGAAAGCGATCTCTTACTTCCACCAGAAAGGTAGAATTACCACGAACAATTTTCATTTGTTTTATAACATGGCTTAGATCGGGAGCCATTGACCTTTAGCATTCCTTGTTATTTCTTTAAATTGCTTATGTGATATGGCACTGGGGGGAATTGCCTTTACGTTTTTTGCATTTTAAAAAATGTACTTTCAGTGACCCATGGGAGAGAAAATAAAGTCTTTGGTACATTGATCCCTTGATTAGTTATTTCCTAAATGAAAATGGAAATACTATTAAAGCAGTAATAATGCTATGTCTTAATAGTTGAGGAGTCAATAAATGGTTCCCATGTGCTTCATTAAAGTTCTTAATGAAGCCATTTTTGATAGCTGAACTTTACATTATCTCTGCTTTAGTCAGATACTTTTTAGGGGGAAGGAGGCTACAATTTGATGGAAAATGGTTTTCTTCTTCACTGTAGCAACTATATTACTAAAATCCTGTACATCATAATATCTGTTTTATAGGGTTATGCAAAACCCATCAGTCGTAAATATTGTTATTTGCAGCTGTACACAGAATTATTTTTTTTCTGGCAATTCATGTAGGTTATTTTATGTATTTATGTTATGGCATAACCATATCTTAATAAAATGTAGCATTCTTTCATCACAGTGTTTCCGAATCAGTACTTGCAGGATGTTCTAAGTATTTCTGTGCAGCTCCACTGCAGTGGCAGCCTCCTCTTTCCTTTACATCCTTATTGCAGCAGTTCTTGGTCATTTATTTTCTCCCTCCTTCTTCTCCTTGTGGTGGATTACCAGCCCTGACTGAACCCTTTATATTTTGACAGGAAGGATTTAGAGTCTCTGAGATCAACACACCATTTGGTGATGAGCTAAAAAAGGGTGTGAAAGGCTTGTGGGCTCCTCTTTTGCCTTTCTTGAACTCTTCTACAATCATTAGAGCGGGTGCCATGTATGTTCCCTTACACAATAAATGTGAGGAAGAAAATCTCAATTAGGTCTTGCAGTTCTTCCTAATGGAGTCTTCACCATGGTGAAAGTTGTTTCCCTGGATTGCTTGGATAATATTAAATTTATTGTGTTGTTGTTGCTATCATACAAGCAAAGAAATCATAAACACATTACAGCTATACATTTTATATTATACAAAGCTAACAAAGCTCTCTGTTCTCTTCAATTTTCAAAATGGATGGTGGTAAAAAAAAAAAGAGAAGGTTTTGGAGCCGTAAAAGCATAATATAAAAAATAAGAATACTGAGTTATTTCCTCTGCTACACTGGCCAGCTCCCTGATGCCTAAAATTTGACCTTGATTTTTTGATGCCCTATTCTGGGTATCTAGGACCTGCTCTTCACAGGTAAAGAGCTTCACTGGTGAATTAGAAGTACGCTGGAAATCACATTCTAAAGTCAAGCCCAACCCAAGCTGCACAAAACTGAGAGACTTTCAATTTGGTTTGATACATTGTTTTTATTAACCATGAAAGAAGGCTAATATTACCTCGATATCTTAAATCGGAAGAAGTGATGCTTTCTTCACTTTTATGTTTCCAACACTTTGAAATCTGGTAGAAAACAAAGTTAATATATACCTTATTAGAACTGTAAATACAGAATATAATCCAGCATGCGTACATCCTAGAGGACTGTTAGATAAATACCTAAATTTCCTAATGAAGGTAGTGTATTGAAATGCATGTATGTAAATTTCTATTTTAACGATTGAACTTTAGTAGGTACATGCTTTTCCATAGCATTTCCTCTGGCTGAACACATTTACAGTACTATAAAAGAGGATTCTTTCTATTTCAATTTATAGAAACATATTTTTGATCCAACTAATAATAATAGAGAAATAAGTAAATAGAAACAATAAAAAGAAACACAGAAAGGGTAAAAAAGAAGCTCAGAAAAACTTGAACATCTAGAAGATTAACTATTAAAAATCAATTACACAGAGAACACGCTTTTATTTTTATTTTTATCTTTTTCATAAAATAGACTATGTTGGAAATTCATAATAACTTAATATAAATCAAAATGATCATTAAACTGGTTTTGATTTTTTTGTATGAATAATAATGATGTGTGGTGCTTCCAATGTAATGTCAAGGTCTGAACAAGCTGGGTCTGAAAGAGAAGGCCAGAGGAACTGGATATAACTAGTCCTCCCTAAGGTAGGTAATCCACAGAGCTGCTGCATAAAAACATCCTTCTCCATTTAGGAGAAAGAATTACTGACACCATTTTAGAGAGGGGGAGATGGATGACTCTCAAAGGTAAATGCCTTATTGATGCTCAATATGTTGCAGGTTACATAACAGAAAGGGGGATACTGCTATCCGTAAGGATTTTTGAGGATATTCTTCATGACCAATTTTAAATGCTGGTCTTACTCTTTTCTTCTGAATAATGTTTCAAACTCAGATGCATTCTTAGTTGAAGTCAATGGGAAGACAGCTGATCAGTTGGTTTAGTTCAGTAAGTTGTATTAATAGGTAATTATTTATAGTAAATATGTTTAAATTAACAGTAAGAGAGGAGGAGAGATCTGGCTAACATGAAAATTCTTTAAAAATACATAAATGGTGAATTAAAAATTTCATCAGATGGAAGTAGCTTCCCATATAATATATTTTTTGAGACTTTTTCTTTGAGTCCCAGCCTCTGTCTCTACTGATATTTATGGTTTCACTAAAACGTTCAGGTAGAGAAATACCTGCCCTCATAAATCATTTGCAGATAATACTAGTTCAGACGCTCTCTGTCCAAATTGATAGTGGATATCTGATTCAAAAGAAATGTCTTGTTTCTCAAAAGTTCTATGGAGGATGCTGGAAGATGGTAAACCCCCCCCCAACACACAAACCGGACCCTCACCCCCTTTTTTGGGGGGAGCCACCACCACCCCCACCCCCCCCCAATCCTCCTCCAGATCCGGGTCCCGGGGGGAAACTGAGGCACACGGGGGGGTGGCACAGCACCAGGGACCCCCTCTCTCCCCCAGCCCTTGGGGACACCAATGCAGGGTGACCTTGGGCTGCCCCCCGTGCCTCAGTTTCCCCACCCGGTGGTCCCTTGGGGGGGTGGGGACAGGGGGGATGCTCAGCCTACCCCCCCCCAGGGCCTGAAGACCCCTCCTCCCCTCAGCCGGTCCTGATGTCGGGGAGCGAAGGGGGGGGTGTCCCCAAAGTCACCTCCCGACGGGGCCGGTACCGGAGCCCCTGAGTGGTGGGAGCTTCCCCGAGTCCTCCGTCCTCTGTCCCTCCATCCCACGTCCCTCTGTCCCTCCATCCCACATCCCACATCCCTCTGTCCCTCCATCCCACATCCCTCCATCCTCCATCCCTCCTGCTCTGTCCCCATCCCACATCCCTCAGTCCCTCCTTCCTCAGTCATCTATCCCAGATCCCTCTATCCCTGCATCCCCCATCCCTCCTGCTCCGTCCTCTGTCCCATCTCCCTACATTCCCAATCCCTCTATCCCTCTCTCCTCCATCTTTCCTGCTCCGTCCTCTATCCCAGATCCCTCTATCCCTGCATCCCACATTCCTCCAATCCTTCCTGCTCCATCCCCTGTCCTCCATCCCATACCCCTGCATCCCAGATCCCTCAGTCCCTCCGTCCTCTATCCCTCCTCCTCCATCCTCTATCCCATCTCCCTACATCCCAGATCCCTCTATCCCTGCATCCCGCATCCCTCTGTCCTCCATCCCTCCTGCTCTGTCCCTATCCCATCTCCCTGCATCCCAGCCCCCTCTGTTCCTCCTGCTCCATCCTCCGTCCTCCATCCCGTCTCCCTACATCCCAGATCCCTCTATCCCTGCATCCCACTCCCTTCCCTGCTCCATCCCTCAGCGCTCCATCCCTCCTGCTCCATCCTCCATCCCGTATTCCTGCATCCCAGACCCCTCCATCCTTCATCCCTTTGGCTCTGTCTCCATCCCAGATCCCCCAGTCCCTCCGTCCTCTATCCCATGTCCCTACATCCCAGATCCCTCTATCCCTGCATCCCACATCCCTCCATCCTCCATCCCTCCTGTTCTGTCCCTATCCCATCTCCCTGCATCCCAGATCTCTGTATCCCAGACCCCTCCGTCCTCCATCCCTTCTGCTCTGTCTCCATCCCAGACCCCTCCACCCCTCGCTCCTCCAACCCTCCGTTCTCCATCCCCTATCCCTCCTGCTCCGTCTTCCATCCCGTATCCCTGCATCCCAGACCCCTCCATCCCATATCCCTTGCACCCCAGACCCCTCTGTCCTCCATCCCTTCTGCTCTGTCTCCATCCCTCCGTCCTCCAACCCTCCGTCCTCCATCCCTCCTGCTCCATCTTCCATCCCCTATCCCTGCATCCCAGACCCCTCCGTCCTCCATCCCTCCGTCCTCCAACCCTCTGTTCTCCATCCCTCCATCCTCCTTCCCTCCCGCTCCGTCCTCCATCCCAGACCCCTCCATCCCAGACCCCTCCATCCCAGACCCCTCCATCCCTCCCTCCTCCACCCCGCATCCCTCCGTCCCTCCCGGTTCCATTCTCTCCCGTCCCCGCGGCCTCCCCTCGGCCTCACCTGCCTCCGCTCCCTCCGCCATCCCGTTTTCCTTCTCCGTTCCCCCCGAGCCCTGGCCGGGCAGGGATTCTCCGGGCATGGCCCGGCCCCGGGCGGCCGCTGCCACCCCCGTCCCTCACCCGCCGGCACCGGGGGCTGGGGCTGGGCGAGGGCGGCTGCGCCGGGACCCGCCGAGCATCAGCGGGGCTGGGGCGGGGGGGCGGCCCGCGGGATCAGCCCCGTCATCCCACATGATGTCAGCAGCATTTTTTATTTTTTTTCCCTCCTTTTTCTTTTTTTTTTCTCCTTTTTTTTTTCCCCCGTAGGGTTTTTTCCTTTTTTTTTTTAAATCCCCTCCCCTTTTCTTTCTCTTCTCCTTTATTTATTTTATTATTTATTAATTTTTTCTTTAAATCTCTCCGGCGCGGGGTGTGTGCCAAGCACTGCGGCGCGGGGAGGGGAGAGGAGGAGGGGAGGGCCCACCCCACGGCTGCTTCTTGCATCAGATCCCGGGGGGGGCACAACGGGATTATGCGTGTGTGTCCCCCCCAGCCTCAATTTCCTCGGGATTGATGAGAAAAGGGGGTGGACGTGGGATTTACCCCCCCCCCCCAAAAAGGGGGATTGGGCATTCAGTGTCCTGATCTCCCCCCAAAAGCTGCGTGTGTGTGATGACAGATATATGGGGGGGGGACAGACAACTGGGGGGGACACAGACAACTTGGTGTCCCCCCCCCAGCCTCAATTTCCTCGGGACTGATGAGAAAAGGGGTGGAGGTGGGATTTAACCCCCCCCCCAAAAAAGGGGGATTGGGCATTCAGTGTCCTGATCCCCCCCCAAAAGCTGTGTGTGTGTGATGACAGATATATGGGGGGGGGACAGACATCTTAATGTCCCCCCCAGCCTCAGTTTTCCCCAGGATCAATGAGAAAAGGGGATGGAGGTGGGATTTAACCCCCCCCAAAAAAGGGGGATTGGGCATCCAGATGTGTCCTGACCCCCCCCAAAAGCTGTGTGTGTGTGATGACAGATATAAGGGGGGGGGGACAGACACCTTAGTGTCCCCCCCAGCCTCAATTTCCTCGGGACTGATGAGAAAAGGGATGGAGGTGGGATTTAACCCCCCCAAAAAAAGGGGGATTGGGCATCCAGACGTGTCCTGACCCCCCCCCAAAAGCTGCGTGTGTGTGATGACAGATATGGGGGGGGACACAGACAACTCAGTGTCCCCCACCCACCCTGTGTGTCCCCCCCTGGGCCGGGTACCACAGGGGAGGCAGGATGGGTGCCTGCGTGGTCGCCATGGGAACCGCCCGTCTCCTCCTCCTCTTGTCTCCGCGGCGATGGGGAGGAGGATGAGGATGGTTCCCT
>JAOXNO010000013.1:139839119-139850806 GCA_028565335.1 Limnodromus scolopaceus
CCCATTGCCCCTCGTCCTCTCACTGGCAACCACTGAAAAGAGTCTGGCTCCATCATCCTTCAAACCACCTTTTAGATGGTTTGTAAACCAGATTCTCATAGTGAAAGTTCAGCCGTGCAGCTTTAGCCCAATATTTTGCCCATAACAGTTTTTAATATGGATATATCAAAGAATATTATAGAACTGCAGCATATTGCTGCAAGTAACTAAATTTTGATAGGAATAAATAGTGTTGCTAAAATGCAAAGGTAAATCTCAGGATGGAAATGCACCTAAGAGGAAAATAACAGCTTAGTGTGCATGCGGAGGGTAGCCTAGAGTCCAGACTGCAGGCACAAAAATATTTTGTTTCTTCCAACAGAGCAAACATTGAAGAACCGTTATAATGCTAATATAATGATTGGCTCCTTACAATGGATCCTCCTCAGAGTTATAGTGTTCTCAGAATTAATCTCCAGAGACATCTAGAGGATATGTGACATTCCCTGCAGGACTTGGAACTGTGTACTTCAATAGTAGACTTCTAACAATAAGTGAAAAAAACCCCACATTAATTATGTGAGACTGCCTCAATATCAAATGACCATGTGGATAAAATCCATACGTATGTGTAACTGTGTTCTGTGTCGTGCAAATGTTCTGTTTCAAGCAAATGTGACTTTTTTTTTTATATTTTAGAAGAGAGTTTACTACTGACTGGATCATCCTTTGGGAGAAATTAAAAGTGGAGTATACAAGGATACCAATGTTTTGTGATGTATATGATGACTGGGGGTGAAATTGGGGATAAGTGAAAGTTCATTTGATGTTACATACTTCTCTTTCGTAGTCACAGGATAATCTATTGGAAGATATATTGTCTTTAATCACAGTCTTTTGAAACACAAGCTTATGGATGGAGTGTTTGTGAAGTGCATGACATTGTTTTCATATTTTTCAATTGAAGGCACAACCATCTGTTGCGTTTGAGTAACTGCAAAGGATATTTTATGCAAACTGCACTTTTATTAACGGTACAACTCAAGCTCTTGGTTTAAAATTCTATGGTTTTAGTAGTTGAAACTGTGAGATTACATAGCAATTGAATTTTTATTTGCATTGGAATGATCAGTGAAAACAGCCAGCATACCCAAGAAATCTCCCATCTCTTTGCACAAATAGTCTTTGTTTCACAGGACTGGGGTCAGTGGTGCAGTACATTCACATATTCATCAATAAATGTACGCTTTAAATACTAATCTGTAAAGTATGCTCAGATCAGCCAGGAATTTTGTACATGTGGCATCATTCTATGTCAAAGTAAATTACCGATGAGGAAAAGAGGCACGCCATAAGCATACTGGTTTACCTACAGTCCTAAGATATGGCACAAAAATGTACAAGTCATTTTTCACTTGAATATTGACCCCCCCACAAAATCTTAAAATGAACTTACACTTCCTGCAAACTGGGTAAAGTAACAAACCACTACAGTTTCAATATTTGATTGCCATCTCCAGGCTAGATAGTGTGGGGTGCTGGGAGGCGAGGGGGAAATCCGAAATGATCACATTCTGGAATACTAAAAATGTGAGCCTGGAATACAAAGACATTCATCGTGCTTTCTGAAGGCATGTCGTAAGCAGCAAAATGAGAAAATGTTAGCATCAAAAGAGAGACTGTGGTAGGTGTAGCAGCCTTATATTCTCACCATGTGAGATTTCCTGATTGTACAGCAGTTACTTGAGGGATCTTTGATTCCAGTTGCCAATATTGAAACAGGGACTAAGTCTAAGTAAACTGTTGCACTTGTGACAACTCAGTGGTCTTAAACGTGGTTCAAGGCTTTGGCAAACAACCCAAAATTTATAATACAATAGACAGGATATCAGAGTAACTCCGGTTTAGCATGCCAAATGCATAGCTGAATGAGAAAAGCAGATGTCACCAAGAGGCAAGAGGTACTTTGCATGAACAGAGTAGATGCAGCTTGATCAATATGCTTGGTTGCATTTGGTGATGTTATGTATTTCATGTGTTAAGATCTGAAAAAGGAATTATCTACAGGATAGTCTGACCTGTGTCTGGTCAACCCATCTCACGTTCTTACCAAAGTAGCTGTGAATGATATCCATTTGCTTGGCAGTGTGAGTTGTAGGAAACAAATTGTGCCAGTCTTCAGGAGGCTGCAGACCCTCCTTATTTGTTTGGGAGATCAACACAAAGTGGCAACTTAAAGGTACAATTAGCTTTACTATTTGGGTCTGGCTTTTACCCAAATAAAAAAAAAAAAAAAAAAAGCAGACCTCTTTTGCTTTGGGTATTTGTCATTGCAGCAGCTGAAATTGCTGATGGTCCCAAGAACATGAAAAGCACGAGCTCTTTATACAACAAATTTCTTGTTTTTCATAGCAAGGTGTTTAGTAGCTTCTTTGGTGTCTTAAAAATTGGTTTAGGGGTGTATTATTTTTTTCCAATAATCTGTAAAAAGAATATCATAGCTACAAACTATACTAGCGTTGTTTTTATGATGAAGAGGTGAAGGGAGATGACAATTTTTGCCATGCAAAAATAACTATGTTTTTTCTGAGAGCGCTATAAAAATAATGAGTGAATATTAAGAAATAGATTATTCAAATTTAGATCTAGAATTTTTAGATTTTAGTCAAATATCGATCAACTGTTCCACAAAATTTTATTCTCCAGACACATCTAGTTCAAGTGCTTGGACATGAATGCTGTCAGACAGTCAAAACACGGCATGGTGCTGTATATACATGGCAGCCTCTAAGCTACACTTCATTAAAATTGTTGCGGACAAGGAAGTTGGGTATTGCCAGAATTGACTGACATCTTGAAGACTGGAATGAAGTGAAAAGTTGGAAGTAATTGCAAAAGTCATTGGGACAGAAGTCACACAAAGACACATAGAAGGGCTAACTGTAAAAAAGAAAATTAATTTTGACTTGGGAACACCATAAAATAATCCATCTAGAGAACTTTGGTAATATTTATGCTGAGAAGAAGAAATTAAACATGTATTTGTTATAGATTTTTAGATGAGTAAGTCAAGAGGCTTGTTGCTACTTGAGCTGGATACAGTTTTATTAGAATTTGCAGTCAAGTGGACATGTTTGCTGAATTCCATTTTACCTACGTATTTTCAGTATAAAATGAGAATACATTGGATGAAAGTAACAAAAAGTAAGATAAAAAAAAAAGAATTTCTAAAGGATTCCTATGTACTACACAGTATGTTCATGAAGTACCGAGTGCAAGGTCTATGGTACTGTATGGGTAATTACAGTAACACTGAATTTCAGGATTCTCTGACACTGTTTTTGCAGAAAGCAAGATAGAGGTCTGAGGAGCTGAGACTAAAGATGAATGAGAAGAAAGAAGAGAACTAAAATATTTTTACAAGAACCATTATGAAAAGGGAGTGACTCCCTGTGAAGTCGGAATAAACTTTTTGGTTTATCATGTAAACAAGGTTTTTGTACTTCTAACAATAAGGAGGTTTGACAGCAAGAGCTGTGTTCGGTTGACAGAACAAATAACATCAGACAAGGTAAAAAGAGAAGGGATCATGGAAGGAAATGGAGGCATACTCTTGTGCACCCACGCGCTCCCAGGGAAGAAGAAGGGCAAAGTTACTGGGACCCTGAGTCAGTTGCTCCTTGTTTTCTCTCCTACATTTTCATTTGTATGTAATACACAAATATGCAGCTGGGGCAGGAGTAAATAGCTCATATAACCCTTCTCCTCACCCCCCTTCTGGCCCACCTTCCCCCAATTATTTTTCAAGTAGATGATCTGATTTACAACATAATTATGTTCTCAATTAACAGTGTGCAGCACAGGAGAAAGAAAATCACTTAGTATGGAAAAATTATGATTTGGAATTAAGGGTTCGGATATGCGAACATGCTAGCGTTGGGTTAACAAGTTCCATACATTGTCTAACTGTGGGTAACCGTCTGTTAATGTGCTTTAGATCACGAATTCAGAGTGATTTGACTCAATCCTTTGACCAGCATTCACTTACCCAGCCTCTGTTTTCCTTTCTACAAGTTACAAGCCTCAAACCCAGCACACATCTGCATTTAGTGCCTTTAGCAAAGAGATTTAAAGCCTCAAAAATGTCATTATGTACAAGAGGCGTGCAGGGTGGGTGAGATAAAATAATTGGTAGCAACTTTTCTCCGTTGGTAAGCGAAGGCCAACACAGCAGTTTAAACCCCAGAGCCCTCAGGCAGAACCCTAGAAAATGTTCTGTTATTAGCAATGTCTTTTGGTAGGTGAGTTGTATAAATGAACTCCCGAGAATGGTCTTTTCTTGGTGTAACTGCTGTGAATGTAAACACGTGTGAAAAGAGAGAAAGCAATAATACAAAAACCATAGTGACTGGAATTTGTTGTCATTTCTTCTTTTAAAATATTTCCACACGCTGAATGCTGCTTTCTTGCACAGTAAAGTGGATCACAGGAAATACATTATTGATTATGTTATTGTAAATCGTTTGCAGGTGAGAGATATTTTATATTATTACTTGTGCAGAGTCCAACAATCATGAGATAAAAAGGCCAAATGGGAATTTCACTTGATGGAGCCCTGTACATCAGATACTCTTCTGTCGGGGGCTGCCAGTAGCGCAGCAGAAATGCCAAAATGAGAGGTGTTAGGTAGAAAACTCGCAGCAGCCTGCCTTCCTGGAACTGGACAACATAAATCAGGTAATCGTTTGTATATATGTCTGTGTACAGTCTCAGCATTGTGGTGTTGAATGCGGGTGACGTGGCCTTCTTAGGGGTGGGAACTGATCCTTTTCCCTTGTTCTGTTTCACAGACCTAGTGCAAGAGGAGAATCAAGCCTGCAAAAGTGGGCGCTGAAGATTTTCAGGTATGTGATGTCAGATCCTCGAATCACAAGACCATCTCTGTAACAGGGGCAGTTCAAATGTTTATGCTCTCTCTAGAATTCCCATCGCCTTTAGCATTGCTCTACGTTATAAATAGAGATTTTCATTATTTTTTCCTTGTTATTTCTTCAACTTCTGAAAATGCATTATGATTCCCTCCTGTAAAAACAAAAGGAAAAGTGGAAAAAGGGGACAAGGACAACTGAGAAGACTTATCCGCATCTTATTCATTGTACGTGCTTTTGTATCATTAAAAGGACTATGATACAGCAACTGGCAGATTATGACTTCTCTTAGCTTCAAGCAGATAGTGCCAGGAAAGTGAACAGAGACATGATATACTGAGTCTAATTTATCATACTGCTTTTCTGCCTATGAAGCCTGAAACAGTGAAGTGTTTAGGTTGAAATACTGATCAAATTCACTGTTTCTAGAGGGTGGCTTTCAGGTTTAGTGGAATAGAGTGAGAATGAAAGAGCTGTTAAACTGTCAGTAGCTGTTAAGCTGTTGGCATCCCAAACTCCTGGGGAAAAAAAAAAAACACCACACTTTTTCTGCACATAAAACACAAACACTTTCCTCCAGATATTTTTGATTAAAAAGGCTACAATGAAATTCTAATTTTGTAGTTATGAAGTCATTCCAGTAATCTGAAAATCAAAATACAGGTTTGAGCATATTTTTTTTTATTGCACTCACTTCCAAAACAAATCTCTCAGTTGAACTTTAAACAGGCCCACTGATGTCTTCCACCTCTTCCATCCCACTGTCATGCTGTGTGAGTGGTTCTCATTGTAAAGGTTGAAGTGTACTGGTGTAGTGAATGTTATGTGTGTGCTGGAAATTATCATTGATTTCCTCTACGTATTTTTTTTTTTCAGAGTCCACAATTTGTCACCCTAAAATATTCCAGAGAAAATCACTGCCAAGTTTCGTATTCATCATGGCTTTCTTCTTTTCAAGGAAGAACAGTAACTGCAAAAATTTACTTTTTCACATTCAAAAATACCTTTGAAAACATGTTTGTGCAAAGTAGGAAGTGACTACAGAGAGTAATTTCAGACACCTCGGTTTCAGTGGAAATCAAAAAAGCTACTGAGGGAAGGTGAAGTGGTGATGGGGCAAGCATTCTGTAGGAACACTGCAAAATTACACTGAACCATCATGTTGAACATGCAAGGCCCAACTGAAACCTGTTGAGGTCAATTAAAATCTTGATATTAATTTTCATAGGTTTCAGATTAACCTCATCTTTATTTTGTGGAATTACATTATGATGGAATTTTTTTTATCCTCAGGCTTACGTGCTTCTGTCTTTGCACTTCTTGTTAAGTCTCCTAATAATGCTGGCTTTAATTTAGTGTTCAAGTTCTATTCCTCCCTGTCTGAAATACATTTATAATACAAAAAGAAGCTAGGAAATGGTTACATGAAGGTGGTTCACATATGCAAAATGTTTTTTCCAAAATGCCGAGTTTTGTCTGGTAGTATTTAATCTTTTGATTCTAAAGTATTTAAATAAACATCCCTTAATAAATAAAATTACAGAAGTGGTTGGTGTGATAGTCTGTAATCATTTACTCGAATTACCCATCCTCGTAGATCTTTTTTCACAATTATTCCACTTGTTCTGTCCACTATTGTTGATAATCTTGAAAAACGCTGGATCTGCATTTCTGGATGCCACACTATTTTAGACAATGTGTCTAAGAAAATACTATTTAGTCTTACCTGTGGCACATCATTGCAATGCATTTAGTTTATCTTTGCTATGCACAGGTACATGTTTAATATTACATCAAATGACTGTAACTGTATTTCCACAGTGGTGCAGCTGTATCTGCAAAGCTACATTGTCCCGAAAACTTGGGAAACTCATTTTCTTTACAAATCTACAAAGTAATGAAACATATCAGTCTGAGGATAAGTTATGGGCATGGTTTTTTTCATAATGTATCTGGCAAGATAGCTCTGAATCAAATGAATAAATCAAGACTGTTTTTAGCCCTCAAATTTCATGTGCTTAGATGTCTATAGCTGATGAGGAGCAGTGTGCCAGGAAGCAGGATTCTCACTGGGCCATCTCCCAGTTGATGCAGTCTGTATCCCCTGAACACTAAAAGAAAAAACACAACAAACCAATCACTCTCTTTCAAGCTCTTCCTGTACAAGTTATATTAATGTGTTGTATTAATGTGACTGGAAAACATGTGCCAAAAGCACACTGTGGTACAGTGTCGTTAAACGTGGAGTAAAGAAAGGTAAGTGAAGAAAGCCGTTAACAAAAGGGGAGCCTTTAAATTAGCCTCTCCAGTTAGAAGTTTTCCCTTAAAGTCAGGAATGTGTACTGTCCAACTGTCCCAGGGGCTAATTTAGACAATTTGGGATAGCTAATTCAAAATGCTTGAAATAATGTCAGTGAGAATTGTCTGCTACTAGCATTTCAATATTGTTTTATACAATAATCATCTGTTTAATCAGATTACAAAGGAAAACATTGTCTGCCTGTCTACCTGTGTCCAGGGGAGTTTTTGTAACCCATTCTTATGTGTATCTTGTTCGTCATTCAGATTGTCATGTTATTTTGTAACCATGGAGAAGCAGGGAGGGATGCCTGTTGGTCGAATTTAGATTTCTCCGGCTGAGTGCAAACCAATTTTTGAGAAAAATGAGAAAACATTTCTTAATGTAAATTGTACTGTCACTCCCTTATATCATCAGTGCAAAATGGATTTCTTTCCAGATCATCTGAACTGTATAATTAGCATATTGTTAAAGCATTGGTTTGAAAGTGCAAAACTGTATACATTTTTAGTGACTGAAGATAAATGCAATTACATCAAAGCAACTAATAATTGGTCTTATAATAAAAGTTAAAAATCTTGGATAGAACTGTGGCATTTTCTAACAATTTTACCACCATTTTCTCCTAAAATTATTCTTTGCACGCTTTTTTTTTCTTAATCTACCTGTGTTTTGAATAGGAATGATTGAATGGAAATGTGAATAACCTTTGTTCCCAAAATACTATAGCCCTTCCAAATGGGGCAAGCTGTTTTTGGAAGAGGACAGCATTTCAAGTCAGTTATCAGCTCCAGACATAGTATACGTGACTCTGGTGTTGGGCTCCCTTTTAACTTAATGAACAACCTCTTTAGCATTATTTTCTTACTCATATTCTCCTACTGTTTTGGTTTACAAAGGTGGGGGCTAATTTTGTGTAAATTGTGTGTCAATCAGTTTTGTTTCTATTGCTATATTCTGAATGGTTTGTATGCTTTAGACTTCAAAATTATCCATATGCTATATGGCTTAATAACATTTAAAAAATAATATGGTTGCTGGTTTTAATTCATTTATCTTGCCTGTGTATTTAGAGCATGTATAAAATGTAACTTCTCCATCATGTCACAAAAAGTTATTGCAGTCTTGGGTTCATGAATTCAAGCAACATGACATAATAGACTGGCAAATATGGCCTTGTGTCTTCTGATGATGATCCAAATCCAGCCACTTATCTTGATCTGCCTATATTGTTAACAACATGGGATGTCACGCAACAAATTTTTCATTTTAACTGTTCTTTATGTACAGTGCAGCATGGAATTTACTTTTTATTGCCTTTCGGAGAGAAGTATCATACCTCTCGGTGAAATAATGGTTTTGTCAGACAGTGGTATCTTTATTGTGTAGTGCTTTTAAATTCTACACTATTTATACCAAGCTCTCTTGGCACAGGACAGGTGAGATGTGATACTTCTGTTTCTCCATGGAATACTTAAAGCTTTGTGGATACAGAAGTGTATTGTTGATATGATAATTGTGAGAATTGTGTTGTAGGTTTCAAACAGAATTATTTTGTTCTTCCAAGTGCTCTATGAATGTGCAAAATTTAAACAGCTACTAGAAATGACTGACAAACCTAAAGCTTCTACTCACAATCTTCATATTGATTTGCGTGCCTCTTCCTACCATAATTATACTCGTTACGAAGTGTAGACGTTGATTTGCTGTTAGTGGTTTTATTACATTTGTTCATGACAGGGAGGAACAGCACTAATTTTATTGCATGCGCTGCCAATGTTTAGTTGTCAGGAGGTATCTAAATGGGTGATTGTGAAAAAAGTCAGAGAATGATACATGATTGTACAACTCATGGGATCAAAGAAGAATCTAAATATAGGTGACACATTTGTCCTGGAATGATGCTGAAACGTGGGATGCCACTCACATTGAAATAACTTTAATTGGTCTAAATATTTCTAGCAGGATGACAATAAATTAGAAAAGTGGATCTCTATATGCTTCATTGGCAAATAAGAAGAGTGTTGTGGAGTGAATGGTTTGCTTTCTTTTGTTATATGTAAACTTTTGGAATAATCAAACTCAGTATTTCAAAGGGTATAATTTGCTATTTTGTGAGTGTATCTAAGATATGAAAAGCAGTGTATAAACAAATATTTTTTACATACATAAATTTGTTAATCATAGTTATTTCAAAAGTAAAAACATGCAATGGTTGAATTTAGATAAATTCCAACATTAAATGAAAGCAAATGCTGTATGTGAAAGTAGTTCTCTGTCTTTTTCTCTCTGTCTGTCTCTTCATTTTATTCAGAGGATACAGCGACTGAGCTCTGTTTAACTATTCTAAAAAATGTTACGGAGTGTATATCAGAAACATAATCAAAGCCCCCTTGCAAAGTCTACTTGCCAGAGACAAAAGCGATGTAGCATACTTGAAAAGGGCATCCCTTTCAGAATGCCAAGATATATTATTTTTTGCTGTGTGTATTACAGTATCACCTAGAAGCTGTTGGCTTCTATTGACACAGAGTTCCTTTTGTCCCAGATACTATACTTTATAGATAAATAAAAATGCCTGTATATACATACATATCTATCTATCTGTCTATCTATAATGTGTATCTATGTATCTGGTTTACATTTTTTATATGTATATTATACATGCAAACACAATTACAGTCCCCACTCTGGATTGCTTGCTGTCTAAAAAGGGAGGCCAATAAAAGGTGAGAGAAAGGAAGTATTACTACTTGCAGAGTTACAGAGAGGTTAGGAGCGATTTGGGAGTCCCGTAGGAGGTTGGCTTAGACCTATTTCGCCAAGCCCAGATTTTTCAAGATTATGACAAAAACGTTTGCTGCAAGACTGGTCTTCTCTGAAATGCATATGTATCTCTTTTATTTGATATTTTCTTGGAACTGTTTATTGTGATATGTGTGAGAAACTACTATATGGGAGCTAGCAATGGTTTGAGTTACCTGTTTATAGGAGTTCCTTTGGTACTGCCTTTTGAATACCTGTCTGTCTCTTATTTTACAAAGTTATTTCCAGTATTATTTTCTAATATTTATTTTTAATTTTTTTATTTTATTTTTTATATGCCAAAAGGAGAAGACAGCATAAGCATGTAGAAAGTACTTAAACTTACTAAGGCAATACTTGGCACAGTGGAAGACTTTGTAAGCTGCGTATGTGTCTTTACACATATATTCTCATATATCTGTAAGTTAAGGTGCTAATGGTACAACCCTGCCATGCATGAGACTTACTTTTTCTCTGAGATTATCGTATTGATTTAGAGTACTGACATTTTTATACTTGCTTATAAAAAGTGTGAAGAAATCTAAAACTTGTATGATGTATAGTATTAATATTTCTCCAAGCATTATCAATACTTTGATCTTTATTCAGTCACTATGAAGTTTACAAATTTAGAATTTCCTTTCATTTCATTATGACCTTACTGCTTCTACCATAATTTGAAAGGCCATATTGCTTTTATTCTGTATGTTTTCTAGTTTCAGCTTTATAAGAATGAAGTAGAGTATCAGATCCACTGCTATAGAAATCTGCACCATCAGATCCCGCAAATCATCTAGAGAGCACTCAGTCTTTCTTGGGAACCTGAATTGTTCATAATTCAGTCTTCATTTAATCTTTCTGTTACCATGTATCCTTACTTTATTTCAATCTTGTTGTGATTTATCTAATACAGACAGTGTTCTTGGTACTTTCAGGAACAGGTGAAATATGGTCCCTGCCTTCTTGGAGGCTGCAGCCTAATTCAGGGGCAGTACCACAAGGCTTGCTAGCATTACTTGGAGATAATTTAGGAATCTCTTCATAGTGTTTGAGTAGAGACTTCAAAGCTGGTATTTGTCTGGAAAGTATATCTGGGAAGAGAGAAATGTGAGTTTATTTGAACCAGGGCAGCTGATTAAAAAGGAGAAAGCAAACATTTTGCTATTTTTTACTCATGATAAAAGGTTTGGACTTTTTTATTTCCGGGTGAGCGCTTCTCCCTGGCTGTTATTTCTTCATCACTTAGCTTTGGCATGCTGTAACATTCTCCTCAAGGACTTTCACATCTGGATACTGGTGCTGTTGTAGAAATCATTCTGTTAGTAGCTCTCCTGAGTCCTGGTGGTGGGAGGTTAGCAGCAGGTCATTGAGGAGATTCTGTTTGTGGGCTGGAAGATAAGATCCATTGTATGATCTATTGACTGTGTAGGTTGTAGAGTTTACAGAGGTGCAAAGAGAAGAAATAATAATACTAAGCAGATACAGAAAGAAAGAGCTAGTAACACATGATGCTAAAAAGAGGTTAAGTCTGCCCAGTATGTCAGGGATGCCCACCCTCAGTCATAAACAGTTTTTTGGTAGAATAAATTAATCTTAAATTAACATCCTCATTGGGAAACTAAGAAAGTGTGGGCTGGATGAGGGGACAGTGAGGTGGATTGAGAACTGGCTGTGTG
>JAOXNO010000013.1:139868857-139948711 GCA_028565335.1 Limnodromus scolopaceus
GGGGATTTTGGTTCTTATTAACACAGAGCTATTTTAATGTTCATATTTAATAGTGTATTGAGTAATGAACCTCGATTCTAATCTTTGTTATACTGGGCTTATACCTTTAAGTACCTGAAGTGACCGCAAAACCACTTTTTTTCTCTTTTTTTACTGCTGTTAATGTCAGACTTTTCATGTTTTAAACTTGGTTAAAACCAGTTCCTTCTGTCCCAAACACGAGCAGACGTTAATGTAAGAGTGCTTCTGGACAGGACATTGTGCCAGCCCTATGGTGATGTGTTGGTGCGCTGTGCAAGTGTTAGGGTTGGCCGCTTCACACAAACCAAAACATTAACAAAAATGGCAATATGCCAAGGTGGTGTGGCCATCCACATGGCCATCCACAATGGTCTTTGAGAACAAATCGCCTCACATTGCCTCACCTTTTATAAAGCAGTCTCCCATTTATGCTCCAAACATGGAGTTGAGGAGAATCCAATGACAGAACTTTTTTTTAAACTTTTGTGCATAATTGAAGCTTAGATGCTTCTTCCCCCCCCACCAAAAAAAAAAAAATTAGTTATTTCTGCTCCCTTATTTACATTTACACAACAGAGTTAATTTAAAACATGTTACTAATATGATAGCAAAATGTGGTAACGATCTTAATAAACACCCTGTTTTGAAAAAAGCCGGGAGTGTTTTTTTCCAGCTTACGAAAGTACTTTCCAGAACATGAATAAGTGATGAAGCCACATGATCCATGAAAAAAAAAAAAAGAGCACATTGATAGTGCACCTCTGTCTAAGTGCTGTTAGTACACTGATATTAGTACTGCATGCCATTACCATGGCCTTAATTTTATGATATTAAATGTTTAAGGGACATACAAATATGGTTTGTTTTAAAATAAAAAACAAACCAAACCAGAAATGTTCACAGGAAGACAGGATTGAAACTACATTCTTCCTTTTTATTTCTGCATTGATTTCCAGAATGCAGTATTATGTCACCAGCGGTTTTTCACATAATATCTCTTTTGGTTTTTAACCTCTTTTCTTTTCCTTGGCTACAGCCCTTTTTTAAGACTACGTGTACCCATGGTTCATTTTGACACCTGTTTATCACAACAGCAGAACTTTAACAGTTGTTCAACATTTCCATGAAAGGTTTTTTAAAATAATTCAGTTGCTTGGTGCATGCTATAAGCATCTCCATTAAGCAGACTTTATCCTAATACTGTTGTAATTAAGTAGTAGACATTACCAATCATTCTCATTAAACTAACTCAGTTCCCTGGGAGAAAACTCAATAAACTGTCTGTCCTATTTCAGCAAGCTTCATTTCAGTAGGGGGGTCCTTCTCTAAATGGGAATGTACCCTGGGGCACATTGCCAGGAAGTTGCTGAGAGCAGAGAGAGGGGATAGCCCAGGGGGGAGAGGCAAGGTCAGGAGCCTGGGACAGAAAAAGGGCAAGAAAATTTGGTTCAGGGACTCCCAGGCAGCAGAAGCAGCAGGAGACACCATCTGCAAGTGCCAGGCTCTTCCATTTTAGGATGTGGGGAAAAGCAGGAAGAAGACAATGTGTACTGGAGCACATATTGGATGTTGAGCTGTTTAGAGAGAACCATTGCAATAAACTGCGCAGTAGCAACATATTCTTGTGCTGCTAGACTATGGTCATCTAGTCTAATCTTCTCTGTGTCATAGACTTTAAGACTGAAACGGTTATGTTGCTATTGTAGATTTTGCTAAATTTATAACACAGCTTTTAGGATGGGATGTAGTCTTATTTAAAACCTCTGAGTAAGGGAAATAATTGATTTAGCTCCATTTAAGGTAATTCATGTAGCTCAGTACCCTGAAATACATAATGGGCACGAGTTCAACACCCGTGTTTAAGATGAGGAATTTAAGATTAATGTAATCTGAGGAAATTTTAGAATTCATGCTTTTTATAATTATATTTATTCTTATTTGTAAAACACTTGTATTATTATAGACTAAACAGACATAAAATGTCAGATTTAAATATTCAGCAGTTTTTGAAATAACTTTCTTCTCACTAAATCTTAAAGAACACTTTTTTTTTAAACTCAGAAATAAAATTCAGTTTCTAAAATGTTGACACATTTTTTTCAGTAGTTTCACATCCATAAAACAAGCATAGGAAATTCTGCCTCTGTCGTTGTAGTGAAACATAAAGCTATGAAATGTCTTGTATCTATGAAGACATTTCCATTTTTAAGCCAAGAATTACAGTGCGCACTGAACTGAAAGACCTGGAGGCTTGTGCTCTCTCTTTGACCACTAGAAAATAAGGTGTCCTCAATGCTCCTGGGTTTCTTTGGGGCAAATAGACATAAAGCTATACCTGCCCAAGGGTAGGTAGCCGTAGTTCTCCACTGATTGTGGAGAAAAGCACTGTGATGCCGTTGCCTGTGGGACTGTGGTAGAACCTGTACTACACTCAGTATGTTGTCCAGATGCGCTGTCTGGACATGAAGTTGACATATGATTATGAAAACATCAACAGATGCTTTCCATAAGACTTGTGGAGACAATAATGGGCAGCTGTTTGGGGTAAGTGTGCTGTAGAGAAAATTTTGGTATGAAAAGTCACATTTTTGTAGTGTCAAAATTTATTTGTGCTAATAAAAGTGCAGACCAAGATACTGTATCATACTAACAATAACAAGATTTGAAATTATTTTCCATCTTAATTTAAATAAAAAAAGTTGCTTCAAGTAAGGGAATGCACCTGTGGTTTCAGTGAGGACAATGGGTGCTTGCTGCTTGCCTCTGTACAGTGTGATGGAATGGTTGGAATTCCAAACTTCAGTTCCCTTTCTGTCTGAATATGATTGAGAGAAGTAGCCTGTGAATTTTTAAGAATGATGGAAATAAAAGGCATTTCTAGTTGTTTCATTACCAGCCAAATTAACTGCATTCTGTGAAAGTGTGGTTTTGAATATTTCAAATACAAAAAGACCCTCAATATTTATAGTAAGTATAGTTAGTACAGTATATGCTAATACATAACTATATATGTATACATAAATATATAAAAATGTAAATATATAGTTATATTTATACATTTATATGTAAACAATGCAAGTGTTTCTGAGTTTATAAAAATAGCATATTATAGTCAGAAGAAAGTACTGACTGTTCTTTGGCCCTAAAATTCAGAGTTTTATTTGAAATACTAACATTTTGCTGAACTTTCTTCTTCATTCAGCTATAGATCCTTTTCTACGGAAGTTGTAATATCACATAGCCAGTAGCAAAATTTGTCCTTTTCCAGATGCAGCAGATCTACTTTGCACCACTAAAATATGGGCAATGCAGAGATAGACCTGAGATCTCAAGTGTTGAGTGGGGTTTGTAAATGTCCTGGGCCTCATTTATCAAGCCCGGAGAACAAATTCATCAACCTAATCCCATGGTGGCTCCTCAGGCTCCAGGGGAGCTGAAAAGAGGATCAGCTTCAGCCATTAGGGCTCTGCTGCGAAGAGCGCAGGAAGCACCATCACTTGCCCTCCTTGCCCTCCCTGCCAGCCCCAGACCACCTGCAGTGGGGGATGCACAGCTACTGCTCTGTATGATGATGTCTTATTTACAGGGGTTAGTGCATGTTCTGATATTCCACACATGATAAATTATATGCATAGCCTCATCAGCTTTGGTATTGTTTCATATTCGTGTCCTCTCTTAAATAACTTAGTGTTAATAAACTTTTGCCCCCTTTCTTGTCACTAATGCATTTTATCATTTATTCCACAGATGAGAAAGGAAGAGAAAATATTTCAATGCATTTAAAGAATGCTTCACAAATTGTGAAACAGTCAATATAGTTACAATAATGTATTTTTTTTATTTGAGCTCTCTTAACATATTTAGGGAATAGCTGAGTTTTACACAGGCAAAATTCTGTCCTTTCTCTACTGTAAGGGAAAGGTAGGAGTCTGAATGCTACTGATGCATTTAGAATAAACTACGTGGCTTTTGAGATATCATCATAGTTTATGTAGATTATTCTCACTCTGAGAAAATGTCTTAGAATTTAAAATTCTCCCTGTCAGAGATTAGTATTTTATATCTTGGTTTTGACATTTGATTTGATATCTGAAAAGCATAGAAGAGATTTTATTTTAATAAAAGCATCATATATGATAGTAATTATTATTATTTATGCATTTATAAACAAATCACATTTCCCAAAATACTTTTTATTCTTTGAAGCTTTCTATTCCACATGAGAGTCTCTGATCCGGGGGATGAGTGACCACGTTTTTTTAAAAGACGAAACTGGAACTCCTGCCATGTGTGAGGACATTAAAGACAAGTTTAGGGGAGCTGAGGGAGGTGTGCCTTGGCGCTGGGGAGGTGAGGAAGGATTCTTCCCTCTCTCCCCCTCCTGCAAGCTGTTGTAGTCACTTTTGGAAGAAAACTGGGACAAATTAGCATAAAGGAAAGGGAGCGATAAAGCAGAAAACAATAGTAAGTCCAAAATATCGTCGTTTCTTCTTTTCTGCTTGTATTGAAGCAGGCGTGCTTCTGCTATTGCTGATTTTTAGCTCCACTATGGACCTCATAGTATGTCTTAGTCTTACCTCTTTCTGATTTTCTGGTGATTTTTCATCTTGGCTGTGGTTGCCTTTACTACATTAAATATTGAATCTTCTTATTTGTATTTGTTAAATTTCAGATTGTTTTCTTGTCTTTTGGGATCCGCTTGCTTTACCTTGCTTCTGCTTCTCTTCTCACTCCAGCCAAACCACCTCCCTTCCTCCAAGCCAAAATACCATCTTGTACACTTCTGTGGTGGAGGGTTTCCCTCCTGGATTGTGGTCTGTGGAAGGACATGATGGGACATGCATTAGGTGACCCTGCGTGAACCCTGAACCTCGTGGGTGTAGGTATCAGCAAGGGAGATTTAGGTTAGATACGCGAAAGAGCTTCCTAATGGTAATAAGAGTGAAAGGCTGGAAGAGATTTGGGAGGCTGTTGTGAATCTGTGACTGGTGTGTTTAAGAATGGGCTGGACCAAGAAGACAGGAGCAGTGTAGGTGCAGCTGAACTGTGGCACAGGGGAAGGAAGCGGAGCAGATGACCCTGTGTATTTTGGAACCCTGATGCTGAGAAATGTCTGCAGCCAACTTTACTTGTTCGGCTGCCCAGAGACGCCCGCAGGTAGCTAAAATCTTTCAAGATTGGCTTTAAAAGGCCAGAATGAGACACTGTTTTTTGTAGAAAATGGCAGATGGGACGTTATAGCAAGCTAGACAGTTGGTCACACCAGTATAGGATGCCGTTTTCAAAATCTAATTGAAATATAACAAGGGCTTGATGAGAGATATAAGGAAATAAGCAGCTATATTTCTTTGGCATGTCCCTTCCCCATTGCCTGCATGTTTTTTTTTCTTCTGAATATTCTCCCTTCCCACTCCAGTTTCTTGCTAACTAAAGTTAGAATTAACACTGTGTGTAATCGAGTATTAAATCAGTGTAGCTTTTTCAATGCATTTTTCCAGCTGTACTGAGGACTTTAGATTATTCTGTACCTCTTTTTTTAAGAAATGCTGTCTGATTTATAAGGATCATTGTCCCAGGTTTCTGTGTTACAGATTTGCAAAGTGAGAACAATGGTATTGCATTTTCAGGATGCCAAATGTGTGCACTTTGATCTGGCGGTACAGCATGCCTCAGGGAGTAAGCTGAATCTTGATTTCTTTAGTCAGTCATCCCCTATCAGGTACCAGAGCCCCGATTAGGCAGGCTGAAAAACAGAGAACACACCATGGGTTAGATGTGGAAGCATTTGCGAGGAGGCTCTTGGCATCACCGGCATCCTCAGTGCTCAATTTGTGGTACTGTTTCTGTGCTAGTAAATCTCTTTAATGCATGCAGTAACAATAACTGGTACCTGCACATCATAGATGACTGCACGTGCGCTGATTACTTTTAAAAATGCTTTCCCCTCCACCACCACCTTCAGCAGTGGAAAATGAGAAGAATATCCGTGTTTTGAAACTTGACCTCTCACAAATTCGAGACCACTTGGTGTGGTTGTGCCTCCTTAACATTCCTCACATTCCCTCTTCCAAGCCAATTGTTAGCACTTGTTGCAGCTTAAAGTGGCTTTGTAGTAGCACCTACTATGCTTGCTCTGGCTGGTGGCATACATGGGACTAAATGGCCTTTCTGACCTTTAATAAGCATTTCCTTGTCAGTCATACCCAAAGGCACTCGACAGTCTAATTCTTTGTTCACTATAACTACCATAACTGTGAGGTCTCCTGTACTCTTCAGAAATATGATCATGATGTTCTCATCATTTCCCGTGTTTCTCTGGCTGTGGTGTTGGACAGGAGGACTTGCAAGGTCTGCCTGGGGATAGTTGCAAGGCGTGGGGAAGTAAAGAGGCTTGGGGGTGGCATTTACTGCCATGGCCCACTGCAGCATGGTGCTCAACCTCACAAGAGCTGCTGCAGTACGCTGCGTTGGTATTATCACTTTAAAATTTCATTTGGATAACTAGGCTTGTTGAAGTTATTTTTTAATGTCAACGTATAACATACACAAATCTCTTCCAAATGAAGTATGTGTTAGAGATCATGGTTTATATGCTTGTATTTTTCACTCTAACTAGGCTATTTTTCTGTTTCCATGTCTTTGAAAAAATGTAAAGCAACGAAAGGGAAGGCACTGCAATCACAAATTGTAAACAGTGGTTAATATGCACTTAGGACTTGGTTTTGCCTAGCGCTGAGCACCAGCGGGACGTGCTGAGCGCCCCAAGCTTTCCTTCAAAGCAGTAGGGCTGAGGTATGCTTAGCATTTTGTGACACTGAACACTGCATGTACAGCCTATAAACCTTTCCAAGATAAATATTTGTTATTTTATTTGACCTTGAAGATGGGACTGGTTTGATAGGGTTAAGGTCAATGAGTATATTATTTTTAGACAAGATACGGAGTACATGGATGGTTCTGCTTTATTTTAGTGTGTTAACATCTGGCAGCAGTCTGTGTTCCATATGCTGCTGATTGTCCTGATACATTCATCTTCAGCGATTATCAAAAAGATTTCGGTGCTCTGGAGTTAATCACACATTTGAGAAGACAAATACATGAAGATAAGTAGAAAAGCTGCATGTGGGGTTTTGTGTGTAAGACCAATATTTGGGTAATCGTGGCAAGTACTCTATTAATTTAGAAATATTTTTTAAATTGACTTAATTAGCTAATGTCTGTAAGTGCTGTAAGGATGAAAAATAGCATATTAGAGTTCAATATTGTTATCACAATAGATGTAGAGAACATTGCTCATTGGAAATTGATTGTGCCCTTTTATTTCTATGTGTTGCACACTTACTTATTTCTGCTAATGATGAATAGTTAAAGGCGGTTTAGATTTGCACCCTTTTCTCATGTATTTTTTATGTATGGCTTCGCTATAGGAAAGTTTAGCTATGCTTCTGCTATTTCATTACAAAAAGCACACACATAACTATCAACTGACTTTTTTTTTCTTATTTTTTTATACCGGTGTTTTCAGTTTTCCTAGGTTGATAACATTTTTTCCAGGGCTATAAATTATTATTTTCATTCTGTGCTGTTTTGGCCTTACATGCTAACAGCTTCAGGGAAGAAAGACTTAAGAGTTTCACAGAGAATTTGCCGCATCAAAGCAGGTGTTTCCGTGTACATTACCTTCTTCTTTCTGAAAATGCAGAAAGTCTACCATGATCAGAATGAAATGGTGAGGCAAAATTCAGTCTAAGCCAGATGTCTGTCAACCTTGTACCTCTCTTGTGGCTTTTGCCCCAGCCCATGCTCACCTTAGAGACCAGTTCCTCTAGCCTAGCCCACTGTGGGGCTATCCCATGCCCCGTATTCCTGCAAAGACTAATTCAAATAAGAAAACAGCCACAGGTGTAAAAGTCTTTAAAGATGACCCTTTGCTTCCCACACCTCCTGCAAGACAGCCCCTTGCTACTCCACTGTCTGCTGACAAGGGAGGGCACCATGAAATCAGCCGTGGCAAACCCTCGGACCAGGGTCTGTCCGAACAACACGGCATGGGACATCTTGTCAAGACAGACATCAGGAAAGCAGCAGGAAGGCTAAAATGGCAGTTTGCCACAAAACAGAAGGTACAGAACAAACTAAAGTAGTAACATTGCTACTCAGTATTTCTCTCTTAATTGAATATCCATCTTTTCAAAGAAAAAATTAAAGGCAGCAGGAAAGTCTCTTAGGGCACATAACATATCCATATCCACCGTTCAGATAGAACTAGTTTTATTTTATCATGCACAAATTTGTTTAGATCTTAGCAGTGACCACTCTTCCTGTTGCCAATATCTATTAATGATAATTACTTCAAATACTATACTCACTCAGTGATAGCATCACATCGTGGTGAGGAAGATTGTGATCTTATCTAAACCTATTCTGTTTAACTCTGACACTCCTTCTATTATAGTGGGGCCCCGATAAGATCATGCCTGTTAGGATCAGACATTAGTTGGAATCAATATTTGAAAATGTGCCTGTTTTTGCTTAATAGCAAAGTTAGTGTGAGGGTCAGAGTGAGATCATTTGTTGGATGAGATTGTACAGCTTCATCTTGTAATGGAAATGTGTTCTTTGCTTCAGCTGCTGGTGAAAAGTAAAAACAAGGGCTCTTTGAAAGCCGTACAGCTTTGCTAATAATCACTGTGTAAGGAAGATACCATCATTATTATGATATTTAACATCTGTAGGGCTGCAGCATGTTGAGGTTCTAGCCGGGAACTGGTGCTCCTTTGTACTAGACTCTGTCTGAACCTGATATTAAAAAGACAGCTGCTGGCCTCAGCTCGCTTAGGTCCTGGTTTTAGACCAGACGTGAATATAATGGCAATAAGCAAGTGTGGGAGGCAAAAGCTAAGATGGAGATAATTAAGATTAGTATAATAAACAACAGTTACATCACACTAAAGCAGCAGACGTGAGTTTTGTAGAGATAGTGAATGAAAAATGCAGTGAGTTTGCAGATGATTTCAGGGAATTCTTCCTATATGCATTAATCTAGTGGAAGAAAATACAAATAAATTTGGGATATTTATTTAAATTGGAATTTTGAAACTAATCTGCTGATAAAGAAGGATGTAATCTAGATCAGTGATCATGAACCTTTCTAGTGCCTGCTGGCAAATTTATTTTTAAAAGCTCAGAAGCTCATATGCTGCCAACAAATCTCTCTGTGCCAAACTTGGCACCAGTGCCAGCAGTTTACGGTTACTGGTGGAGATGAACAGTCAGAAAATACAAAGCACCGTAATGCTGTTTTGCTGAAAAATAAGGTTACTCTTATTCTAAGACTTTTCAGGATTTGGTCAAAGAAACCAAAGCAAAGCCCTGAGGGTGTTGTGCAGAATGTGTGAGCTGCAATGCCCCTTCCTCCTCAAGAACATTAATTTTTACTCTCTCATAAATAAAAAAGTCCAATAGAATAAATTAGAAATAAAAAGTGAATAGTGAATGACCCAGTGTTTTGATCACTGGATTGCAAAATGTGAGTGACACTATTTCTGTGCCTGAAATTGGCATCAAAGGGCCTCGTACACAGCTTCCAGTGCGAAGCAAATGCCATGACCACTAAACTGCTCTAGAGAGGATGGATCCAAGTGATATTTTAATAGATCTGTTAAATCCTTCTAGTGTAGAATAAAAATAAATTTGGAAATTTCTGTGTTTTTTCATTAAATGGGATTCTGTTTGAATGGCCAGCTCCTTGTTTAGATTAACTGCTAATATTAGTGATGTCCTAAGACCAGGGCTGCGTTTACCGATCACTTCCATTTCAGTAATACTCCTAATCACTGAGTGTGTCTGAATTTAACCTCTAACTTCTTGTGGTTTGACTTGGATTTCCTTTAAAGTTCTCAACTTGATTACAGTTCCTCACATTTGACACACCAGTCACTAAATTTATGATACTCTTTCCTGAAAGAGGTGAACATAAACAACAGGAGTGATAGTTTTCACTAGACAAAGTCAGAAAGTTTCCATTTTGAAGTAAAACATATATATTGTCACTAGCTTTTCTAATTATATATGTATATGTCATTACCAGTATCACATATGTGCCACCTGGTAGTTATGAAGAAGTGTAACTGTAATTTATATTTGTTCAAACACAAAAGTGCAATGACAAATGAATAAATCATTGCACCACTGTAACGGTAAAAGCAAATTCACTATCATCGTATTACCTTTCGATTCAGTTAAATGCCATTGCTTACTCTTTTAATATCATATATAAAAGAATTGTAAATTGAAATGAAATAAAAAAATCATCAAACAGATGAAATTCTTCCCCCGGAAGATGTGAAGAAGAGTATTTGAGCAGTATTTTGCCCAAAGAAGTGAGGCATTTTTTTTGTTTGCATTGAACAATGTATATTTTTGGATACAATATGAACAATGAAGATGTAGATTTCGTTTTACTTTTTATTTTAGTTGTAACAAATAGAGGAAGGTGCAGAGCCATTTCTAAATCATCCCTGAAAAAATGGGAAGCATTTATCTTTGAATGAAATATGAAATAGGTTAAAATCTTAGACATCTGTGTCACAGTGTAGGACAGAATTTTTTTAGGATTGAATTTTCTCTGTTTCCCCAACACTGTTTTAATCTGGATGCATCCCAAAAGTGTTTCTTGAGTATTCTGATACTTCATTACAGTATTTGTATACAAAAATGGGTGTTTTCCCACATATGCATTTCCACAACATGGCCTTCGGTAGGTTAGTGACCCTATTTTTCATGAATGTCACTAAAAACAATGTACTGGTGGAATTTTGAAGCATTAATATTTAAACACTGATTTCTTTAAAATGTTGACTTTTTGAACAACTCTAATTCTCCTCATCATTTCTTTCTTCGTTGTCTTAATTCTGAAACAGAGTTTCAAATTCATGGAATATCAACAATTTTCACTTGTCCTTTTTTATTTCAGAAGTCTTTGTGCCATGTTTTTGGCCACAGTGTGCTAGGTGTAGAATCCCAAATCCTTCAGTGGGGCAAAAGAGAAGGCTTTTTCTTTCCTGATCTGGAAATTTTAGACACAATGCAAAACAGAGCACTACAGTTTTCCATCCCACTCCTAGATATGTATAAAACAAGAATGTCATTAAGACAGCTGGATATATCTGAAGATGGTGGTTTTTTTTCCATGGATATCACTTATTTCTCCCTAAATAAAGAATGAAGAGGCTTAATTTTACCTTTATAATAATAAAATATTCCACTTACTTCACTCCTTAGTGCCCAGCATTGGCTACATACAGCATGTTTAAGACCTTCTATTAAAATTTGTGTGCCAGTGCAGTCAGAGCTTCACTTTAAACCTGACTCTGAAGCATTTAAATTGAGAAGCAATAAGAGAAGATTAAAGACAATTATAACTGGATAAATAATGCAGAATAGTTTTTATGACTATTTATTTGAATTCTAGGAGTTTATTTGATGTAACTGCTTTTTGATTTGCACTTTCTGCCCCAAGAAGTTCTTGGTATCCAGACTGGCCTATTAAATGTCAGAAAACAGATAAACATGCTGTTGTTATTATAGTGTCTGAATCATGATGGCAAAAAAGAGGTCTCTTCCTGAAAGAATTTACAGACAAAGAACAGAAGAGTATAATTTGATCACCATTTTTAAAATGGGAGATCAAGGTACAAAGAGATTAATGGACCTGCTTGACAGCACTCTAGAGGTCTCAGGTTTCCTATAGGTTAAACAAATGCCTGTGTTACAAGATTATTTTCTGGAATGATGAGCAGACACCTAAAGAGTTGTATGTTAGCAGCCTGCAAATTGAACTAATTTTTATAAACTCTTCATGTAAAAATTGTGAATAAAAAATAGGTGTGTAAGGATCCATCTGTTCGCAGACAATTCAGGATAGAAAAGACGACTGAACATTTATGAGTATTATATGCAGATACTATCTGTAAAGAAAATGCAAATGCAAAGTAATAATCCTTTGAATGCATTCCCAAATGTGCCACCTATGAAAAACAGAAGAAAATAAGTAGACTCCTATAGAAGTCCAGTAAACAACTAGTCTGCAAAAAATTCCCATCATTTCCTAACTGATGGGTTAAAATTGGAACATGAAGGTATTTAACAAAAATCTAGATTTGCAAGGAGTGGGATCCCTTATCATGGAAAGGAATGATTAAACCAATTGATAGCACACTGGTGTGCATAGTCTGGATTATGTCTTTGAAAAAAGAGAAAATGCTTGATGGTCTAGCAGCACTATGTTTCCAATAGTCCAGTCAGTCAAATGCAAATACAGTCTATAATAAAGAGAGCTGGTTGGCATAGTAATTGGGAAATGAATGTTATTTGTAGCTCCATATTTCTGTCTTTAGGAGTCTAAGAACTAGGAGGTTGGTATTGATAAGAGGGTTTGTGTATAAATCCTTTGTAATGAGGCTGTGCCTCTTCAGTCATTTGTATTAATTTTAACTTTAGATATGAACATCATTCTCTGAAAGGGGTGACAACTGAAATAACTAATTTCACAAATGTCTAGGGGAAAAAAAATTACTTATTTTAGAAAAAAAAATCCCTGGGTTCTTTTTTGGTTGATTGGTTGGTTTCAGGTGGGTTTTTTTGTGACAGGGAGTTTGAGGCTACATACAGGATCACCTTACATGTCATGGCATGCACTATAGATTATAGCTTCATTTGTGCAGGTACTGGCAAAGATGAGTTCTGGTTTGGATGAAGGAAAGTATTATGTGGGAGAACTAGAACATGTAACGTAGTTTAGGAGGTATAAATGTCCTTGCTATCCTTAACTCAGGTCAGAAACTCTCCAAATGCCTTGAGATCTGCATCAACTCCAGCCATTGATATTACCCCCATGTAACATTTTTTTTCTTCATTGGCATGTTTTTCTGATTATTTAGTAATGTATTTGATGGTTTCCGCTGCTCCATGTCTTCATGGAGACACCCATATTTGACATCTGGTTCATATTCTGAACTTCTGAATATTTCTGTGAGATCACCTGGTAATGCAGGACTGCAGGGTCTTAGATAGGAAAGAGTCTAGAACATTCTGAAAAGGTGAAGTTCTGTCTGTGACTTTGATTGCCTCCCTTTTACTGCTCTGTCCACACCCAAATGCTCTCTCCAGGCAGCTTCATTTCCATCTACATGGATTCCCTTAACTCTTCACTTTCCTTTCCCCCATCTCCTGATATTTGTCTCTTATTTCTGTTTCTGGCACTTACCCCTTAGCCTTTCTCCTCACCTTTGCTGTCTGTCCTTGTTCACTCTTCTCTTCCAGCTGGGCTTCCTTCTGCTTTCTCTAATTTCTCTGCCCTTTTTCTTGCTGGCCTTCAAGACACCTTCTTCAGTGCTCAAGGAGTCTCCCTTCCTTAATCTGAAGTGCCACCCCATGCAGGTAATTTAGAGTACACTGGCAGGAAGTAGCCTTTGGAGCTGATTTTAAGCAAAAAATTCCGAACAGTAATTTTTTGTAAAATAGAAATATGTGATTAGTTTTCTCTTCAAGATAGTACACCCATTGCTGTGGCTAGTCATAGGGCTGACTTGAGAGAGATCTATGTACTTGTATTGACACCTGTTACTTTGCTAGTTCTAGGGACGTAATCAGCTCATGTCTTTGGGCATTAGGTGCACACTGCAGAGAGCAAGAAGGAATTTCTGGTGTCTGCTCCTGCACAAGTTTAACATCACACGCAATTAGCCAGCTGTATTAAGGGCTTACTGTGCCATCTTCTACTTAAGCGTCAGGCATGGGTACTACCAGAGGCAAGCTAGCAGGCTCGATGGGCCAGTGGACTGATCTTACACAGTAAATCCCATGCTTTTGTGATATGTTGACAGACCCTTACCTTAAACAGTGCTAGCAGGCACTGCTGTAATAAAACCAAACTGGCTCATGCGCTACTTCTGAGATTTTTCATAAAAGCGGCATAAATGTTAATGAATAAATAATCTTCTCCTAAATTTCATACAATAACTGAGCTTACCCCAGGCATGATGTGCCACTGTAGATCAGGGTTTGAAATATGTGAGAATTCCTTATTCCTAGTAGTGCAGTGGGAGGAAAAGTTTGTCACTCCCCATGCCATTTATTTCTCTGTCAGGTGTTGAGGGCTTAGGTCTCTTGTCTTTACACATCCGTGCTCATACTAAGTCGCTCACACTAGGAGCTAACAAAAATTTTTGGAGGAAAGAAAGATAACAGGGAAAACATGCAAAATATTAGTTAAATTAATAAAATAATCCCACTTCCCTGATCTTGTGTGCAGAAAGAAAAGAAGAAATTGAATTGAAAATGCATTAGGTAATGCCTGATCTAGGAATTAATCTGCTTACTTACACACAGCAGAGATACAAATTCTCTTGAGATAGCTAACTTGGTTTCTGATGTGGTATAATCCATGTTTACACAAGCATACTTAAATTGCACTGAATTGTAAAGAGAAAAGATTCCAGAGTAGAATGAAGCAGAGATGGAAAGCAGAATGAGGAAAAAAAAAATCTTTTTTATCATACAGTAGTCTTCCCTTTCTCGCCGTTCAAAAGAGCACATTAAAGGAAATACGTTACCTCTGATCTGAACTGGAAAAAAGGTGCTTGTTTTAATTGAATCCACTTACTACAGGAGCTGTTAGCTACATTTTTGGCTGAGTGAATGAGGCTGAAGGAAGATGTAAAGTTATTGTTGTTCAGCCTCAATGGAAATGAAAATGCTGGAATCATACATTCAACCTTTTATATATATATATGGTTATACATTTACTTTGAGTACTGCGCTTTATTCTTTGCATATGGATTACTCCTTAGGCATTTGTCCTTATTAACAAGTGAATGTTCTGTTGTCACAGCTTAATTTAGCTGTGCACTGGGGAACAAGATGTTGTTTAGGACAGTTCTTGAGGAAATACCTCAGGTATAGATGGTCAGCCCCTTCATCCATGGCTAACTAGGAATTTGTAAGTGATGCTGAGGTGCTGTGGTTTCCTTGAAACTGAGGATATGACACACCTTTCTTGCCTTCATTTTATACTGATCTTTAGAAATGAATTGGAGAAGTGTTTTAATTTTGAGGGGTTTTAGAATTTGAGACACATTTCATTGTTAAATGGGGGTTAATCCCACATGTACTTTTGCCAGCAAGTGTAAGGAGATGGAAATGGGACATAAGGCCCTGAAAGGAAGAGCACAGAGCAATGAGAGGGTTGTTTTCGAGGCATTGATAAAAGGAATAAAGGCATCAATGAAGGAATCCAACTTTATTCAATATTAATTGTGCATAATTAAACTTTAGAACATTCAGGACTTGGAAAAGTTAAGATTCAATGCAGCAGTTAATAAAATGTTATTATATTTGAGGATTTAAATAGTGACAGAATGTGTACTCTCAAGAAGAAAAATACAGTGCAAAGTGAGACAGTACTGAGCTAAGTAGTTCCTCACTTTTTAGTATTTTCTATTTTTTTAAAAAATTGTTCATACCTTATTTATTTTTTCATACAGTTCCTCTGTATTCAGCATTCCAAGCATGAACAGAAAAAAAGCAATATTTAGGATTTTTATAGCTTCCACTCCATAGAATATGCAATACCAGAGGCAGCACTTGATTTTTCCCGCTAAACACAATTTCTTTCTCAGAGACAAGAGTCAAATCTTGCCCTCTTTATGTTTTTGTAACCACTTACCTGTTGTTTTAGAAATTATTGCATTCTTTCGTATGTAAATATATATGTCCCTGAAATATTTTTATTTTACCAGAAATTTCACATTGTAGCAAAAAAAGACACATGGAATTGTCTGGAATCCCACAGATTTTCATATGAAGTTATGAATGTGCTGAATACTATAGAACCAAAATAGGAGATTTACTACCAACATATATAATTTTTTTTTTTTCATGAAATCCTCCCCATTGCATCAGAGAAGTTTCTTAGGTATTTAAAAATCAGTTACCCATTCACATGCACTTCAGCAAGTGCGTATGGCCGGAGTGTTCTGTTTGTTCCGTGGAGAGGTGAATGTTTGAGACAAGAGGTAAAGTGACATTTAAGTCTTCTCAGCGTAGCCATGTCCCAGGATAGCAGTGCCCCAGCATAAACAGATGTTGCTGTTCATACATGGTCCTTGTATTTTTTGTGACTTTTTTCTTTACTCTGAATATGTCAATTAAAAAGGTGAAGCCAGGGAGGAGAAAAGAAGGGAAATACAAAATACCTGAATTTCCCACCAAATGGGAGTTTCCCACCAAAATGGCTTGGCATCTTATACCTGAAGAAAATCCCATTTCTACAAGTGCTGAAAGGGCTGTGGGTAGTTGTCGTTTCTGTGCCGAATCATGCAGCTCTGGTTTTTGTTTGAACTCCTCTATTGTTATAATATTGGATTGACATGTTTTAGGGTTGTGAAGCCTGAAATGCTTCATTATATTATAACTATGAGGATTTTAGTAACATCACGTTGAATTTTAATAATTGAGAAGGTGCTGTGCACCTGGGCTCAAAGAAGGTATTCAACTCTGCTGTGCTGACAAGGAAAACAGCACTGGTGTGGTAACCAGTAAAAAATATTATTTATCCCTAGAGAGAGAAAAAATGTGTAACTCGGTGGCATACTGCAGTGCTGTGCACCTGTCTACAGCTACGCTACAGCCAGTGGTTATGAGAAACATCTGTACGGAAACAGATGTTTTTTATAAACTGTTACAATTTACCTTCATTTAGTGTTCTATAGAAGCAGCCTGAGGTCACATTTAAACATTTCAATGTGATCTATATTAAATTTTAATTTTTCAGTGGACATTGGTTTTACATGTAAGCAAAGAAGAGATAGATACTATCAGAAAATTAACCTAAAATTAAAACTTTGTGGTGAACTGTTTGTTTGTGCAACATTTTTAGAAGAAAGGTGACATTAATCACCAGGCCTTTTTAAACTAATGCAGAGAGAGGGGCAAGTATGATAACATACACTGAAAGACTAATGATTGCTCGATCGAACTTTTGCTGGCACCTCCTTAATCACTTAAATCATGATGCATGTTGTACTTTGGAGGGTAATTTCAGACCTGGTATAGGGCTGCTCTCTTATAATGTGGGCTGCTGTTTGAAGTTTGGGCCCTTTTCAAGCAGAAAAATATTGGAGGGATAGGTGGAATAGCGCAAGGTTGTTCTAAGTACTTATCAGCGGTGGTTAAGATGAGTTAGAGAAGTAACACCAACCACTCTACTCCTAAAATAGCTTCAACGTATGGCTTTAACTCCCTGCTGAACCACAAGGATTTGGGGATTGCATGCCCTGAGACACAGAGGAAACAGAGGTGAGCTCA
Organism: Limnodromus scolopaceus; assembly: GCA_028565335.1. Classification (NCBI taxonomy): domain Eukaryota; kingdom Metazoa; phylum Chordata; class Aves; order Charadriiformes; family Scolopacidae; genus Limnodromus; species Limnodromus scolopaceus. Next base: position 139,886,246 of record JAOXNO010000013.1, read on the forward strand.
AAATTAGTTTGACAATTCTGTTACACTTGTAAGCTGCTGCAGCAGCCCGCGTGTTCCTACATGCACAGCAAAGTGACCTCAGCTGAGAACAATGCAGATTCCACATTCATGAGATTCAAATCCTCAAACTTAACGGGCAAGACCCCATGAGGCTTGATGTATTAACATTGAATGTGTTGTTTTGAATAGAAGAGTAAAAGCGTAACGTCAGTCTGGTTGTTAGTGTTACTGGGATTGGGTTTTAGGTATGCTGCTTCATGGCCTGATTTTGCAGGTCCTTCCCAGCTGCTGAACACTGATCTCAGGTTGTCGCACAGCCAAATGGTTCTGCGCTTAAATCTCCTAGATTTCTGGAGATCTTGAGTCAGTCTTGGGTTTACCCTTCTTCCAAACTTCATTCAGGATAAGGGAGAATGAATTTGGAGACATATTCAAATAAGCCAAATCTGTTACTGAGAAGAAGAAAGAGCTACTATAGATCCCCTAGCATCGTTTGAACTCCATGGATGTGCTGGCTCAACATTTCAGTATCATGTGGCATGAGATGCAAGGGGACATTCATTGGTGAACTGGGCTCCTCAGCATAATCTCTGGCAACCCTGACAGGAGTCCTTTAGATTTGCCTTCTATGTGTACATGGCAGAAGAATGGGAGAACATTGTCAATACGGCCCTTCCAGCTGTCACAGTGCCTGAAAAAAGGACATATATCTTTCTGTATATATTTTTATATACATACACATGTGTATTTTTAAACCTTGACAGAACCGAGTGTGGGAGGTAGTGCAGAATTTGGGGATGCTCTTACCTATCAGCATATTTTCAAAGTTAGATGAGGGAATCCAAAACAGTGTTAGTTGCTTTGTGTCTGCACCACTAATACTATGCAGCGATACTCAAATCATCAAAAATCTGGATCGGTGTTTAATGAAGCAGTTTTAAAAATGTTATTAAAAGAAGGGCATGTAGGGGGAGGGAACAGAAAATTAGTATCCAAAAGTTATGTATCCAGCTCCCAGAAGGAAAAAAAGTTTATGAGGCGTTAGAAGGTGAAAATAGGAGTCAAAAAACCTGGTAAGGTGAGTATTTTTTTAACTGTCTAAAAAAAATATTTGATAAACATTTTAAATTAGTCCTCAAAATGCAGGGAGCTTAGCTGTAAAATTCCATCTGATCACTATTAGGCTTACATGAGATTACAAAAGCCTGCTGATAATAGAGTTAAATTCAATTTCAAAGCACTGCGGTGAGGACACTGAAACTGCAACAAGCCGGTAGTGTCTTTTGGGTGAAAAAGAGGGGATACTCTGAGCATAAAAATAGAGAGTCAAGAGAATGCTGTTTACACAGTAATTGACTTTAAGGGTAATTTTTGTGATATATTGTTTTCAGAGTTTAGATAAGGCATGAAAATAGAAAATCAATGGCATAATAAAGGAAAATTTCAGGACTTTGGTGCGTAAGGAGGAGGTCTTTGGACATCGAACATGATTACCGAAGACCTTTGTTTACCTTCATTTTATTTTTTAACTTATTTCTGAGCCAAACCCTGGGTAGGTGAGGGTTACTGCACTCCTGAAACTGATACCCTGTAGCTCAAATTTTCCTTCTTTATTTTCTTTTCAGTTTTGTTTTCATCGTTAAATAAATTTCCAAAGTGCAAACGTGTATATGTGTGCAAAGTTAACTACACGGTCATTGCAGCAATTGAAACCCACACCGAGTCAAGTCATAAGAGGAAATTCTAAAGGGAAATATACTGAGGCTACATGTCAGATGTTTCTCTCTTCTTTTCTCTCCCTCTCTTTTTATGCACACAAACACCCATATGCACATGCACATATATTAATATATATAATATATGCAGATATTGATGGAATTCTATGAGTTGAAAGAGAGGGAAGATGTCTTTAAGGATCCATATCTCTCGCAGCAGATATATGTTATTATCACTGAAATGTGGCCTTCAGTCTTGAAACAGTTAAAAGAGTTCTACGGCCACAAAAGAAGAGATTTCTTCAGAATTATCTCCCGCCTCACATTTGCTCTTAGGCAAGCAGTTTAAAAAAGCCCAGTGATTGAGCCAGTGATCCAATTTGAAATGCAGAAATGATTAGAGCTGCTTGCCTCATTTCATATCGAAATTCTCTGATTTATGACAGGGCTGCAGCCAAGATCTATCTCCAAAGGGAATTAGTGTGCAAGTTTGCATATTTTTGTTATTTAGGTTTCTGATAGCAGCTGCTAGCTAGAAATACTGAACTGGGAGGTGGTGGTGCAGGCTTTTTCAGCCATTGGAGCAAAGAAAGATAAGAGCCTTATGTTTAGGACATTTAGACCCCTTGACCATCTCACCATACAGTAATTTTTAAACTTGGATTGCAGTAATACAGGAATCCAGCGGAATGGTTAATTGTAGTTGTGGAGAAAGGAATTACCAAAATTCTGTCTCCATGTTTTAACTAGGGGAATTTTAATGAGGCATAAAACTTCAATCATGCGACTGACCTGTGGGGCAGAGTGTAGAACATATAATGAAACAGAAATAGAATTCTGAAAAAAAATTATTACCTTATCTGGAATTTACATGAAGTGTTAACAGGAAATTATGCAGCGGTTATAAATGAAAAATATGGGATTTAATGTACTTATTAATAAAGATTTGTTACATACATGATACCAGTGTCCCAAATCTGCTGTCCGCAGCTGTCCCCAATTTCTTATTTCTCTGTCCTCAAATGCATTTAGTGTCTTCTTATTACTCTGGAAGCTAAGGCCAATATCCATTTAACACCAGTTTCTAAGACAAACGGAAACATCTTTGTGTAGGGGTCGAGGACTGAGGAATTTCCCTTTTCTACAACATTCAGACACTCATAAAATTCAGAGTTTTTCATTTGGAATTCAGTTAATGTTTTCTTTGGATTTGTAAACCTTCTGTGATGAGGAGGGAAGAATGAGCACATGGTAGCTCTTAAAAAAAGGGGAAAAAAGCCCTCTCCATTGAATGAAAGATGAGTAACTGCCGAATTATGCTAGTATTGCACTGAGCAAAGAAATCACACTGTGAAAGTTTATTACCTTAGCTACTATCCGGCTCCATATGGAGTCATTATGGCCTAGAGTCTCAATAGTGCTCCTAAATTGACCTCACCATAATGCAGCTGTGCTTCCAGGTATTAAAACCTCTCTCATATTTCACTGAATATTCCCTAGGGGATCCAAGGTTATTGTAGTAAAAACTTTAAAATTTGATTACTTTGTTCTTTGACAAAGAATTCTGTAAGATGATCATACCGACTGCACATGCAAATGTATGAGTTATTTCTTTTAAATCAGTTCTTTTTGCACGCTTGTATTTTTGCATTTCTACTCATGTTATTTAATGGCAATTCTGATCATAGAGCTGGTCATGTTTGGGCACGTTATGCTGTTACCTCGTTGACCCACTTTCTTTGTAAAGTCACTCCAAGCATAGTGTTGACCTTAAAATAACTCCGTGATACTGTATCTAGAACAGCACTGACACTGGGGCTGAACTTGCCATCCCTCTCCACAGATGCCGGTGATGGGAATTTGCTTTGTACAGTAGCACATTTGAAATGACAATTTAAAACATTGTGCTCCCAGTAACTGAAGAGTTATCAAAACAGGGACATAATGGAAACGGAGGAAATAGAAATGAAGATGGCTTTCCTTGCAACAAATTCATCCACTTACTTGGGACCATTGTTCAGACAAAACAGACAATGCAGTCAGTGAAATTGTCACCTGAAGAGAAGGACATAGTAAGGTCTATTTTTATATACTTATATATACATTAAGACAATCTATGGGTCTTTTTAATTTTTTCAGTTTCCATAATAATAGTGTAGGATGGCATATATTGGAGATTATTTGAAATACAAAGATGGTGTTATTTTTTTTCTTTTTTTCATTTTTTAACAGTAACAGAAAAATTCCAGCAGAAATATAAAAGAATCAATCTTTGGATGAAGTCCACCTTCTCTATTCCCAATAAAATTGAGCAAGCTCTCTTTCCTACTGCCTTCTTTAGTGATTTGATTGCAATGGATTCTGTGCCTGCTGTACTATGAGTTCTATGATTCTGTGAGAAAAGATGAATATAGCACTATAAGTCTCCCTTCTGAATGCTATTTTAGCTTCTCTAAAGATATTGTAATCTAGTCTATCCATGCTATTTGCAGTAAAGCAGGAGATAGAGTTTTTGTTAGCCAGTGACTGAAGTTTTCAGAGCATAGACTCCATCTGTGGGCCTGAAGCTTCATATGGGCAATCACTGATGTATGTGTATTTTTTTCCATTTTCACTTGTGCAGGCAGAAACGGAGAAGTTTATGCAAAAATATGGTGCAACTTTGCTCAAATAAAAGGTTATGCTTAGAGTTGTATTAGGAAGTCCAGTGGTATGGACAAAGTGAAGATCAAATATGTCCATGGCCATTGCATTAGTTGGCCTCAGAGAAGCCCCTAACTCAGCAAAGATAAAATGGGTCTGTTTCTTAGTATAATGCTATTGTGGGAATATAAAGCATTTACATTATGAAGCAAGGGATATAAACTGAAAGCATATATGGGTCTTTCTGAAGAACACGACAGCTTTTGTCTTCCTCATAAATACTGATACACATAAATAATCAGTCTCGCTTTTTTCTTCATTACCTTATTAAACTATCGCTCATTTCAGTTTAAGCTCTGCCATGGGCTATCAAGTCTGAGAATCTCCATGTATCCAAAACCCACTTCCACAAGGTATTATTTTTAATGCATATTATTTTAATGATTTATCATAAAGAATGATCTTCTGTATTGCTCTGATAGCCAGTAAAAGTTAAAATATTAAGTGTGCAGTATAGTTAACTTGGATAAGTGCAGCATTAAAGTAGATAGATACACATTAGTCGATATGAGGCATCAGAGGTAGAATCAAAAGGATTAAATTTGACAGAAGAGTCCCATTTAATTTCTTCCAACCCCTGTGGTTGTATTGAATAAAATGTACTTTAAGTACCTTTCTGGACTGCACTAACATCTGCTGCTCTTGGAAGACAGTTTTTGCCAGAGATAGCTATGTTACTGGGAAATGCTGTCCCACAGTGGCTTACAGGGAGGGAGCTGTCTTCTTGTAATAGCCTTACTAATGAATTCCCATGAGATTTGCTTCTAGGCTAACTATTGTAAGCCCAGCAGTGTGAAGAGGTTAGCTGGGAAAGTCATGGGGAGGGATGCGGTGGCTGCAGCAGAGCTCAAGTGTACATGTGCATGCATTTCCGCCCCCACCCCCCCTCAAAGAGAGAGGAGAACAAAAAGATGTACGAAATAGTCAAAGATAGGCAATAAAAGATAGTGACTTAGTTCTCTAGTAGCTATGACTCTTCCAAATTACATACTGGGTTCTATAAATTATATCCAGTCCGACCAATTGGACACCTTCCCAAACCTTATGAACTTATCTTAGCAAATCACTCAAGTATGATTGATTTTGATTGTGTAAGTTTGGATAAAGAAATCATTCTTGAAGAAGTTGGGCAACCCATTTCTATCTGGAGACCTATTGTCCCTCAATAAAATTGATTGCTAGTGCCCAAATCCTGTGAGCTTCAAGTTTGTGTTGACTTCAGTGATGGCAGTCTTTGAGACAAGCCAGAGTTTGTTTGAGACATGATTTTACACGTATGTGTGTGTGTTTGCATGAGCACAGACACACATGCCCATACACACACCGCACATACGCACATACATTTTCTAGGAACTCTCCTTACAAACCTCTTCCTCAAAGAAGAAAGAAAAACAGTTTTAATTTCACAGAACTGACCAGGAGAGATAATGAAGTACTTTCAAAACTCTTTCTGTGCGGAAGCCCTAGAGGCAAACCCCAGAGCTTTCTTACTTTTAGCAACCAATTACTGCAAAAAAAAAGAGTTTCCCCAATCATGAAGTACACTAATGCAGACTGCACAGACTCAATTTCACAAAGTGTATTGGAAAGGCAGCATTCACATAATTAATGAGAAAATGCTGCATGTGTTCAGGCCTTCTGTTAATTGATTAAATGAGTCTATGTCTAAATCTGATTATAATCACACTGTGGCAGTACAATCGAGCAAGTGTGTAAGAGGTAAAAGGGACTCTCTCTTCCTCTTTCTTGTACTCTTGGATATGTGGATACATCCTCCCTCCTACTCACCCTCCCCAAATTGTAAGAACAGGATAAAAATTGGGCTAATAGGGAAGGTAACAAACTTCCCTATCAAAAGCTGTGTAGCTTAATCACAGTTACTTGAACTGTTGTTCCTGGTTTAGTGTCTCAGTTCCTCTTTAATCCATCACTTGCACTTGTAAAATACAACATGCTTTATAGCAAACATCAGTTTGATGCTTATTATGGTTAACAAGTGCTGGTTAGTTTTCCCGCGGTGTCGTAATAAAACACAAAACCTGCCATGTGCTTGTCATTTTTTTTAAAGAAGGCCACAGTGTTCCCTAAGGGTTGTGAGAGAAGTTCATCCCATTGAACTGGTCAGCAAGATATCATTAGCTCGTTGTGTACATGAAATCCAGGGGTTAGAGCACCAAGCGTCACAAGCCAGTTTCTTTACCTCCTTGAGCTGATCAGAGGATCAGAGTATCAAGGAAGGATTAGCACTGACTTGGGATTTGTGTGATTGGTTAATTTATTGCGGCGATGGCAGGCCTTTCATCTATGGCAACATTTAATCAGCACGGCCATGGAGGCTATTACGGGTTAGCTCTTTTCTCAAGTCAGCCAGGGCTGCACCATCAGCCCTATCACAATTCCCCTGAAATTTCCAAATTATCTGGAACAGGCTTTAGCCTCACAGTAATAAAAATTAGAAGAGATTCCTGATAGCACTGGTGGAAAAGGCTTTCACTTGCACAGGGCAAATTATAAATAGTATGAACGTGCACTTTAAAAAAAAAAATTCTCCACCTCTTAAGAGATGTGCAGGACTTATCACCCCTGCTCTGATCCAAATCCTCGTGGTTGAAAATTTATATTAGATTTTATCAGTGAGGCCTAAGTCTAGAAAAATCAATGAAGGTTATCTTTTATGTTGCAGGAACTTGTGGAAATATTGATTTTCATTTTATAGTGAATTTGGAGCATGAGTTGGTAATCACTGCTGAGCTGACTACAATGTTTGCCTACTGTATCTTTTACTGAGTTTTGCTCAAGTATTTAAGATAGTATATTCCTGTTGATTTTAGCATGTAGTTTGAAGTCAAATGTTTCTTAATACAAGTTGGTGCATCTCTTGTTATATAATGTAATCCTTCAGCGTAATGGTGATTAGCTAATGTCTGTTGAATGATTTCTGAATCTAATAGTGATGTTCAGAATGAGAAAGAGGGAGATTTCGGGACTTCCCTCATATATCTTGCTTCTCCTTTTTCCTTACAACTCACCAAAACACTAAATGAAATACAAAGTGTAAAAGAATATAATGAAAAAAAAAAAGATGAAGGATGCTGAAAGATAAAATATCCATGTATTAAAAGAGTTAGGAACCTGAATAACTGCTGGTATAAATTATGGTTATACAATCTATTAAGCATTAAATCTTTTAGAACTAATGAAAGCTAGAAAAACTTCTACTGATAAAAGATACCATGCCCACAGTTTATTAATTGAGTCTAGATCCTTCACCTTGGCTCTTAAAAATGCTTTTACTAAGTAAAACAGTGATTCAGAGAGTGATTGTAGAGTTTTTCTCATGTAATTCCCTTACTCACTCTCTGTGGGTTTTATTTGTATGTCCGCTTTTGATGTCATTTCTATTGGCAATGTATCCATGCAACTGATTTTTAAATGGATGAATTTTTCAAAAAGTTATTTGCATATTCAAATATATTTGCTCCTGCCAAATTTCTGCCATTTTTGTTTTGATTTTAGGCAACATATAGATGATTGAGTTCTTTCAGACCTGATCTTGAACAAGGAATTTTTAATACCTCCTTCACGCAATCTAACTCTTGGGGAAGTAAAAGAAAACTTCGTGACTTTCCTAAGATAAAGCCTAATGGACTATGAGAGCTTAAAATAGGGATACTCTCAGATAACAGTGCGCTGTTAAAGCAAGTATTGTTAAAAGTAGTAGGAAAAACAAAATTATAGCTAGTTTTAAATAAATAGATTTTGGAGTATGGGCTCTGCATGTTCCCTCCTTCCCAAGTCCTTTGGCCAGGACCTGTTGTTCCCTGTGTGCAGGAGGCACAAAGGTAGCAAGTACTTTGCCTGAGCTTCTCAAATAAGGATTTAAATCTGTAACTTTAAAGGGATGTTGATATACTTTTTTTTTTTTTTAAACATCAGTGCAAGGAAATACTATTCCACTGGGAGAGAAATAGTGAAGCTTTTTGCAACATACATGTCCTCAACTGCAGTTGAAGAACATGATGCTGCAGGTGTCCCTGAGCATAATCTCTAAATACATGGTCATTCTTAGCTGCAGCAAACTTATATGAAAAGTGTATGAACATTGATACCTGGATCTCTTCCGGGTTGGAGCACCTGCATCACAATGCTGGGGAACATACAAGGATGTATTTAGCAGGATGCATTGATATAGACAATTCTAGTTCCTAGAATGAACTGTGTGTCACTGCATTTATTTACATGATATTGGCATCCTTCTTCAAGTTAATTATTCCCCATTATGCTTCTAATGCTGTCATTATTTTAGTATTCCAACTTTTAGTGTTCTTCTTGAGTATTGTAGTTGGTATTTCTTTTGATTGGTTCTATCCGTTTTCCTCCAATCACAGTCTGTTCATATAGCACATAGAAATGTTGGGGATTTATAAATATGAGCAATGGTCTGTTGCTGATTTCTGGGACAGCGGGATTGTGTCCACATTGTGGTTTTCTATATGATGATTAAGGTGATTGATATTTTTTTAACTAGAAATCATTTTCAGGAAAAGGGAAATTCTTTACTGTCTGGTCATGACATTTGTATGAATTACGAATACTGATGATATATGTAAAAGAAAATAAGGGAGGTTTTACCTGCTATAATGTTAACTTTTATAAAGTACAATGAAATAGAAATAGGTTTAGTTTTCTTCCTATAGGTAAATGTTCATATGATCCAAATCTTGTAATCCTTGAGGTTTGCCCCATAGAAACTGACTGACTTCTCTGGTATTTTGAGCTGAAGAAGTGTTGGAATAAACACTTGAAGGGTCAGCCTTAACACATAAGGGGAGGGGAGAAAGCATAGAAATTTTTTCTTTAAATTCAAAATGAAATTATTAACATCATAAAATCTTTGACAGTGGAGAAACTACAAAGAAAGGATGACCTGCAAAGATTGAGTTAAATTCTGTTATCTGAACCACAGGTGCAATTTCTTTTGATGTCAATGGGAATAGTGTCTGTGTTGCTGAGAGTAAAATATGACCCGTTGTCTATTTGCTTGTCTATTATGGAACTACAGATGAGCCTGCATAACTGAACAGATATGCCTGGAAAGATTTGATTGCCTTTGTTAATTGTTAATCTTGAACCTGGCATTTGCATGAAATTACACTGAATATTTTATTTTGCACACTTTTAACCAGTGCTGAGTTTAAAGAAAACAATTAAAGGCTTCATAACACAATCTTGTATGCAGGTAATGATACCTTCTTCCTTTTGCATTCTTTTAGAAACCCTGTTACCTGCTCTAAGCCCCATGGCTCTTTTTGTGCCTGGTCAAAGAGGGCAAATACCCCCAAAAAAGGTTGGCTTCTCTGGTGAATATGTGGCAGAGTTTCCCCAAGTCTTTAAAGGTTCTTCAGGGAAGACAACATTTGACCCTGATTTACCCCCAAAAAGACAAGTCCTTGTAATTGACCTGGACAAATAAATCTCATACAAATAATTTTTTCCTTTCAAAATAATTATATACAACTACAGCATAGCCAGAAGAGTTGGGATCCATGTCAACCTCATAAAAGATATAGAGTCTTCAAGTCATTGGGTTAATAGGCGAGTCAAGTAAACACAGCAATTTAAAGGTAATATGGAAACGAGGTGAGGTGTGGGGAATAAAGACTCCACAAAAAAAAATAATTAGTGATGTGGTAACACTTGTTTTTTTAAAAAAAATTCTTACTTGGAATAATATAGTGGAAATCTGGGGTTGTTAAATGTTCCAAGAATTACTGAAGAATTGCTTATATGTGTAGTGTGTTGACTAGCCAGTACATTTCTAGATTATTTTGGACATATTCCTGGGAAATAAGCCAACACTGATAAATAGGCTTGATGTTTGGAAAGCCTCTAGGATTAATCTAATGATCATAGTATTGTAAATATGAAATTTAACTCTAGAAAATGTAGTCCATTTGACTTTTTTTAAAAAGACAGATTTTGAAAAAAATGTAAAAGGTAAGTTATTTTGAACACTAGATATCAAATTAGTTACAGAAAAATGGGAAGTATTTCAGAAGTTGGAAAAATACAGTTGGAACATATCCCAAGTCAGAGAAACTAATTAATGTCCTTATCCTTGTGAACGTTTTCTTACCTATGTGTATTCCAGCACTGTCCTTAACATGTGCTGTGCACCTCACTCATCCTGATCCAAAACCTCAAATTAGCTGGAGTCATTACATTAACCCTAAAAAATTTTGGGTGAGACCAGAGGTGTGCTTTTTTCATGGTGCCAGTAGTCTGTACGTCAGTTTGTGTACAGTGCAGGCAAAGTCTCGGAGCTTTTTTGAAACATAGGTGTTGATTAAGAAGGAAAAAAGAAAGCTACATGGTTCATGGTAATGGGTTCAATTTTCCGTAAATAATAATGGCACATACTAAGATTTCTAACTGCTAACATCCCGTACTGACATACACATTCATGACAAAGAATCCAATTTCCTTTGTTAAACCAATTCTTTTCTCAAAGTTTGAAGCAATTCTAGGCAAACTTAAAAATCTTAGTGAATGTTTCATTTTAATAAAATTGAGTATTGTAGTACTAGCATTTCACTAATCTTAAGATACTAGCTTTAGTTGTTCATCCATTTTAACTTTAAATGGCATCTTTAATCTAATGTACTGGAAGTTTGATAACCTTCAATTTAACATGGACAGCATTCCAAAAAGATCTTAGGAAAATTTACACACTACTTCAATCATTCAAGTTATATGGGCTCGGTTACATGTACATTTGTACAGTTACATGTACACATGTTTTTATAAAGAAAAGTTTGTTATTTATTAATTTGTTCAAGTTACATTCAGTTCTGCAAAAATGCCCAAGTAAAGACCTTTTATCTGTGTTGAACTGACCGAAGTGAATACTGCAAAATATCTGTTGAGTATTTATTGTTCAGTAAGAATAATTGATATGGTGCATATTTGTCTTAAATGATATGCCTTGGGAATGCCTTAGAGAGTCAAATTTTGCCTAGTAGTGAAGGCATTCACAAGAAGTGAATGTAATTTCTTAATTACATAGTAGGCATGAAGTAAAAGAATCGATAGAATTGATGGCTGTGGGCCATGTCCTGCTTCCTTCACTTTAAATACAGAATTTCCACTGCTTCAGTTGTTTTTAGCAATAAGCTGTGGAAGACTTTTCAACTGCAGAGAATTTCACTTTGTCATGACACTGACGTATAGATGTTACAGTGAAACTGTCCTAGATATATAGGTAGATACAAATATAAATTTGATTGTAAAGTCATCTGTTACTCTTATAGAAATTAGAAAGTCAGTTTTCTCATTTGTCTGAATTTTCTTGCATTTCAAAGAGATTTCAAGTCTAATACCTGCCTAATCATTTTCAAAGCATGGCAGTTAATACATTGTTTTATTAAAATAGGTGGCAGTCTTCCTTGAAGTACTTAAGAAACAGAAGCTCTAAAAAAGAACGTTTTAAAAGTAACCTGTTTATAATGCACTATAGAAAAATAATTCCTCTCACAAATATCCTATTTACAGTCAAATCATTTCATAACTAAAAGAAAAAAAGCCGTGATGGGGTATACTAGAAAGCATCCCATTCCTGTTGTCAAGGTTTTAATCAAAATCCCAGGCCTTGTGGAGTAATCTAGGGATTTTCTCTTGTGTTTTGTTAGTTGTTTTTTGAACTATAATCCCAGTAATGAGCAAGTAACAAAACTCAGCTGTACATACGAAACTACCACCTATCGCCGTTCTTTCAGTCTCAAATAGGATAACCAGAGCATAACTACTGTGAAGCAATACAATTATGAATTTCTTGAGGGGGAAAAAGGAGAGATAAGTGCGCGGAAGTCAGCTAACACTGATGCATGGGTGGCTACAGCATGCAAAGGGTTAACAAGATTTTCATTTTAGATAGTTGCCGTAGTAACAATCAGAGAGCTCAGGCTGTATCTTTTCTATTTGTGGGGAATGTTTAGATTTACAGAGTAGCCCAGCTTATTATATATCTGCCTTGATTGCTGGATAAGGTTCGTTGATTAAAAACAGAATAAGATGCATTTTTATAATACTAAGGGAACCCGCTGCCCCCCACCCTCCCCTCCCATCGCTCTTTGTCCAGATCTCTCTCCGCTCTCCCAGCGCTCGTCCGCTGCCCAAGGTGTGGCTGTAAATCAAGTTTCGCTTGAACTTTCACGGAGCAGAGGCTGGTGTCGCCTGCTCTGTGTGCGGCAGGAGTCCTTGGTCCTGGGCACCCCTTTCCTCCTGCTGGCAGCTGATGTGGACCATAAAGCCATGCCCCAGACAGTGCCGGATTTGAGTGCTGCTTCTTTTGTTTGATGTCGCAGCCTGTGTTCGCTCCTTCACCATCCACAGCTTAGCAGAAGAAAGTTTGATCAGAGGTCGCCTCCATGGCAGAGGAGTGAAGAGGCAAATTTTCAAGCGTTCGTCCGTCAACTGTTCCCCTTGGTATTAGCAGGAGCTGTCAGAAGCTCACGGACCCTGCAGACACGGACACCTCCCTTCAATGTGCAAGTGGGATCTGAGCTTGTGAAAATCAGGCAATTATTCATTTCCTTCCCTTAAAAACTGAGGCAGCTTGTGCCAGCCCTAGCGCGGTACCAGGTGTGTGGAGGTTGCAGTGACCCAGGCGAGAGGCGGCTGCCAGGTGAGACCGATGTCCCTCACTGGTGGTGGTGGCCTCACACCTCACCTGGAGCCCTGTATCTGTGGGGAACAGGGGAAAAAAACCACTCAGTTGGGATGCCAGGTTCAAGCCTGCCTTCAACAGCTGCTGCCAATTACTGCCAAGTGATATGTGGTAAATGTTTGAAACAGATAGGGTGGCTGGAGTGTTGTAGCATTTTAATGCCAATGTTTGTGAGAAGAAGAAGAGAAATTCTGGTATAAAGTTTTACTAACTTCTGTAGTTTGATAGCCTGGACTTCTCTAATTCTGCCAATTTCTAGAGCTTTTGTAGAGCTCTTGATTTTTCATACCGCTGATGCTGCTTGTGGTGTTAGGTTGCTTTCTTGGCTCCATAACACATGCACTGAAGAGGGGCTTTCTTTTCCTTTTGTTGACTTCACTGGGATATTGAAGTACTGGGAACATATGAAAGCTGGCTGTTTTGGTTTTTTTCTCAGGTATCTGAAAATTGATTTGAAAACTTTATTGGAAGCAGAAGGGATCTGATTTGATTTTCTTTGAACCAGGAAAGACCTTAAAGGAAAAATTATCTTTTGGAATTAAAAAATAATTTTTTTGTGAAACTGGTCTGAGCCAACAGTAGAATAGTTTTCTAATCACTTAAATTCAGTCTGAAGTGTGGTGGCACCCAGTGCGATTGTTATTAGCATTCTGAGTTTTCCTTTCATAGAAAGAAAAAGATTAAAAAAATTAGCCTGACTCCTATAACCTAGGTGCAAATTTGTTGTTGTTTTTGATGCTTCCTACTTTTGCAACTCAGCCCACTTCCACTTGAGGACCTCTCCTTGGACCTGTGATCCCAAACAGCTCCAGAGGGGTCCCATTAGAGAGCACAGAGCTGCAGCACTGCTGTCCTGAAGTGGATTAATCAGTAGACTGGTGACTGGCAAGAGTCTGGGACAAAATTCTGTAGTTATAGATATACCCAGTTATTCCATTCAACATTTTCACACTGTTTTGTTTCCACACATGAAAGTGAGTGAATCCAACAGCTTCCTTTAAGCAAGTTGCATTACTCTTTTATCAATACCATCATTTAAACGTAGAATACCAGCTTGTTTATATCCATCAGTACCAGAAACGGACATTGGTTCATAAGTAAATTAAAATCATAGAATGGTTTGTTTTGGAAGCAACTTTAAAGATCATCTAGTTCCAATCCCCCTGCCATGGGCAGGGACGAGAATTTCAAAAAATCAATTTATGTCTTTCTGAGAAAAAGATCGTTTAAATAAACTTGCCAAGCTGCCAGCTTCTTTGTCTGTTGTTACTTATTCCAGGTGATAGTTTTTTTTGAGTTCCCTGAAATATGTTAAAATGGGAGGGATTTGAGCTTCATTCATCGTTATTTTCAAGTTATAAACATAGCACCAGGTCCCTATCTCCCTTTTAGCCCTTCTTTTATGTGTAAATGTTTCATAAGTATCTGAATGAATTTCCCAAGTAAAATGTATTTCCTTGGAAATGTTTTTACTTGCAGAAAGTCTTTTACCCTTGCACCCAGCTTCAGTGTGTTCAAAACCAAAAGCCTGCAAACAGTATTTCTACACTACTTCTTTGTTTCCAGATTTTAAGATCTATTATGCATAGTGTAGTGCGTAATCATAATTATGCATTCATGATGATGTTTGTACTGGCTTAACTCAGGAATAGTGTGAGAAAGCTAATCTCGAAGCTACAGGCTGTTTTCCTGCACTTTAGATTCTGATCTGAGCTGTTTGTTGAGTCTTACTGGAACCAGGGCCCCGTACTCGCCAGTCCCACTGCTGGACTCTCCATCTTTATCTCCAGTCCCAGTGAAGGACCTTCACCCATTCTTTGAAAACTTCTTTTTTTTCATGGAAACTTGCATAGTTGCAGTTCTTCGTCATGCTGCATATAATCAGTACACTGAAGCAATTTAAACGAGCGCTGTGTTACACAACTGTGTCATACAAGCTACAAAAGACAAGGATCCTTTTAATCTGCCATTGGGTGTTTTATGAACTTCATTTTCATTTTTGTGTGAGAACAGCAAAAAAAAATAATCCTCACACTTTTAAGGCAGTGGGGAAAAATGACCTGATTACGTGTAACATTCTTCAACAGGAAGAAAGTAGCTGCTTGCAAGGTAAAGATGCTGCTCTGCTCAGTTCATCTTCTTGGTCCAAGCCTTCTGAAATGATAAAGAAAATGTAAGCACCATTAATCCATAATTCAGATCTTTGAAAGATCATATTGGTGAACAAGCACAGAATTTTGAAATGTGTTTTCTCTGAAATCCCCATATTAATCAGTTACTCAATACCATTGCTATTTATTTAAAAAATCTATACAATATTTGATGGAATGGAAGAAAGAGTAAAACCCTAAAGTACTGCATAATAATATGTTAATTTCTACTGGAAAAATTTTCTTGTGAAGTCAATTTTAATATTTTGTGGGTTTTTTAACTGATAATATTTGGGAAGAGGTTTTCAGTGGAATCAAAACATTTAAGATTTTTACATGGAAACACTATGTGTATCTTATGAAAGTTTAACCAGCTAAAGGAAAATGTACATTATATCTTTGATAGACCGAAAAGTAGAAAATATAAGTGAATAGTCAATTAGCAAAAATTCCCATTATTTAGAAACTTTTCCATCCATATTATATATATGTAAAACTAACGCCTCTCCATATTACTTGTAGACAAGAAAGCATGGAGCAACATTGAAAAATCACTAATAGCACCTTATTCCAGTTTATTTTTACATAAGCAGTCAAGAATCATGCATAATGCAACAGTGTACCAACTAGCAACACACTCACAGGAGATAATTTAAACTTGTTTTTTATGGACACAAGAAGCTGATTTTAAGGCTGTCCCTAAGAAGATTGTCCTTGATTTTACATTATCCTGGGTGGGTGTTTCAGTTTCTTCCATTTACTATGAAACTCACTGGGTGAAAAATATCCTAGTGTCTGCTTAATAGCGATGGAATTTTCTACATGAAGATGTAAGTAGGAATTAGGTTTTACCCCATAATTATACATTAAATCAGTGTTAAAATACAGTTGTAATCAAATCCTTTCATATCCCAAGGCCACACATTTGATACAGTACATTGGAAGGTCAAAATACTTAGCTGAGTATACACCCCTTGAGACTCAACAGATGTACAGATATGCGGCCTAATCCCAAAAACGCATTCATAAGTCTGGAAGATCAGAATTGAGCCTTAATTCTCTAAAGGACTGCCACAATGTTGTGTGGTCCTTTCATCCAAATTAGAATGATTCATTATGTCTAGTCCATTAGCACCATCAGGGATAGGTGTGGGCCATAAAATCTGCATTAGGATTTCTAAATATGTCAAGGATAATCTTAAAATGAGATAAACTGGGATGTTTTAACTGAACTAAAAATAATTAATCAAAGTCATATATCTAGACTTCTGGTTGTTGAACAATGCATTAAACTTCTACCTTAAATCATTCTGTTGTCTTAACAAATACAAAATTTGGGCAGAGGATTGTATATTGGCTTTATACTGTTAGAGTACCGAGTTTCCTGTTGGTAAAGATATATACAGAAATATCTATATAAAAACATGTATAAAAATCTTAAAAAATTGGGAAGAAAAGCACAGAAGATTTGTTTCTGCTCCCCACTTCTATTTCAAATGAATAAGGTCAGAGTTTATATGTAATATTTTGTGTGCATTCGGTGTCTACACCACTGAAGTTCAAGTACTGTGCCATGCATCATCAAGAGAATTACACTATAATATCTACACCATTGACTACAATACCTTTGTATTAAATATACATTTCATAAGGGCCTCACAATATTCATTGGATATATAATCTAATAGAGCTGCACTAGATGGTACAGTTAAAATATTGGACAAGCATATACAGAGAATGTTTATTTTCTACCTTTTTGGTTCTGGGGGGAAAAAAGTGAAATTAAAAAAATTATCTTTTACTGCTACTAAAGCAGTATTATTCATCTTTCATGACAAAAGCATTCATTTCTCTAAAGTAAAATACACAACCTGTGTAGATGCAGCAATCATTGTGGACGGTTTCAGTGTAAATACCTGGACAGTGGAACCAGGCAGAATTAACCCGTAGACAATATAAATGCCTTCATGTCTTCTAGAAAACCCTCTGTAGTTGTCTCCTTGATCATCTAGAATATCTGTTGTCACATTAACTATCTTAGGCCCAAATGATCTTTGTGCAAAGTACGAGAGCAAATGTCAGACAATTAACAGGGATTGACAGTTTATCCCAGAGTTTAGTCCCTCAACCTATCCAGTATAAACTCAATGTTTGCAGAACTGCAGCTGAGCCATACTGAGCAGAGTATTCATCTATTTAACATAAAAAATGTTTTGCAGAAGTAAAAGGAGTTACATTCAAGCCAAGTGCATTTGGAAAGTACTTACTGGCAAATATCAATGTGGTTGCAGTAGTAGAAAGAGAGACCTAATTCTTACAGTAGACAATAATTTACAACAGGGAGGTTAACCCAGTAGAAAAAATGCACTGATAATTCAGTGTGAAAGTGTGCAAGTCGCACTGCATTCTATCTTGTCTAAAGATAAGTTATATATAGTGTGATTTCATCAGTACAGGTGCATGTCATCTCTGAAATAGTATTATCCAAAGTATTCAACTTTACAGTAAAGCGGAAAGGTTCAACACCCACGGCAGATACCTGAGCACTAAGGCACAATAATGATGGGCATGCTAACTACAGGTATCAACTCACCACAAGAGATGTGATTCACTTAACATTGTCAAGTTTCAGAATATCCTAATCATATTTATGCTAATCACAGCACCGACTGAGAATCCAGTTTACTGCTTTCCCAAATAATTAAATGAACAGGACAGAGAGTAATAGGAGAAATGTAATGATAAAGTCAATTCAAGAGAGTGATGGCAAAATACACTGCTGTCCATCCCATGCTCTTTGGGAAAGGGAAGAGTCATCTAGACATAGTTAGTCAGGTATATACAAAATGGAAGAAAGTGAAA
Source organism: Limnodromus scolopaceus (assembly GCA_028565335.1). NCBI lineage: Eukaryota > Metazoa > Chordata > Aves > Charadriiformes > Scolopacidae > Limnodromus > Limnodromus scolopaceus. Next base: position 139,904,401 of record JAOXNO010000013.1, read on the forward strand.
TGTAGAAGGACAGGACAGGGGAGGAGCAGCTGCAGAGTGAAGGCAGGGGAAAAGACTGTACAGGAGGAAAGGATGGTTCTAGAAAGCCCATCAACATGGGGTGGTCTGGGCAGGGAAAGCTCACTGAGTGCTCAGAGGTCCACTTTCCAGCTTTTCCATTCCTGTTCCTATCATAGCAAGGAGCCAGAAGGAATTGCCATGACCCTCAGCTAGGACCAGGTGCTCTAGAACCTGGGTTAATTATTTTAAAGCTTCCTAGTTCTGGGGAAGAGTTTGAAGGTGTGTTCCAAGGGATTAAATAGAACAAGATAAAGTTGCTTTTGACAGCCATTATTTTGTACCTAAGTTACAGTAAGATTTGATTTATGTTTATTTTATAGATTTGAAAAAAATCTATTCTAGCGAGGTAACATGAAATGATCTCAGCATTTAGTGCACATTTAATTCACATTAGGGACATTCATCAGCAGGCATATTTGATATTAATAAAAAATTTGGAATCATATTGAAGTCATGACAAGTGTTGGAAAATATTAACAGACCTAGGGCGTATTTTTTTGTTTGAATATTTTCTCTGGTCTGCTTTAGGTTTGTGGATATATGGTGAAATGTATGTTCAGTTTTGTCACTTGACAAGTGATGATCTCTTGGGGTAAACAGCAGGGTTTCTCAGTTGCAGGGAATCCCAGCTGTCTTTTGGGATTCCATCTGTGTGTGCTTTTCTTTTTTTCTTTTTTTCTTTTCCTTTTTTTGTGTTAGAAACATTTAAAGGCTTTGGTTTGATCACAGCCTCTTCGAATGTTACCAATTCTTTTTCTTCTATCACCAGAAAAAAAAAATACCCTCCCCTGAAAGGACACCCTCTTCAGATAAGTAGAATCCCAAAATAAATAGCCAAAGGTAATGCACTGTAAACTAGGAATGGTGCAAGTTGTTTCACAGCCAGACAGTCTGGAGGTGCAGCACTGCCATGTTAACCAGTAGTGCTACATAATGAGAATGCAGAACCTTGGGCAGAAAAGACTTGAGGACTTTTTCCCCTCCCACCTTGTCCAAGATACTGGGAAGTAACACTGACCCCTCCTTCATTTCTCAATCACTAGTTTCATGGCTCATCACAAGCAACAATTTGTCCATCTGTCTTCTTTCTGCCACTTACCAAAGCAGAACACCGGTTACATCTGTGTGGGTAGATGGGTTCTTCATCTAGCCATGAGGCTGGCATCTCATGGATCATACTTGAACATTCCTCTGAAACACTGGAAGCCATAAAGTTGTAAAGTAAGAATTAAAACAGTTATCCCAGGTTGTCTGCAGATTTAGGTGAAATTAACTGCATCTATTACGTTTGTATCAGGTTTTCAATTTTTTTTTTCCAAGCACAAGAACTAAGGATTGCAAAATTTCTCTTGCATTTAGTTTAAGTTTCAAGATCTCACTGATACACGTATCAGGGGCTGTGAAAACTGAAATGTTGGTGCAATTGTACAATTCCAGAGTAGGTGTTTGTAGGCTGGAGACTGCTGTGTCTTTGCTTTATTTGGTGATGTTTGTCATCTGCATGGAACTACAGCACAGAAACCTGCCTGACATCTCCAGTCTCGTGAGGAGTGGAGAGGAGTTGCTTCCGCATCTCTAGCAGAGAGAGCTGTGGCACTGTGAAGTGCTGCCACGGGCCTTGACTTGCAGGGTTTCCAAAGAAATCCTTGAGATAAATATTCTTCCAAGATTGAGTCCTCCTTGGAAAAAGATAAGAGTTTTCAGGGAAGCTACACAAATTGAAAGACACTCCAGCTGACTGCACACAAATCGACAACAAAATCAGGGTCTGTGTCTGTCCAATGGGCTGTTTGGATGGGCTTGTCTTAAGATTTGAGGAATTTGTAGCAATTTTATGGTAAAGATATACAGAGACAGTCAATGTAAGTGTGAGTTGATAAAGTGGAGTTACCACTCTTCTTCTTGTTCAAAAAAATCTAAAAAAAATCTCAAATTAGGGATAGTGTGAGACCTATGCAAATCTCTGGTGTTGCTCAATCCCAAATGACCCCTTAGGAGATCTTTCCAACTGAATTGTTTTGATAAACTTTTAAAGTTTTTGCTGTATTGGGTATGGTGACCACCAAAGGTGAACTTAACCTCTCGAGAGGAGACATTCTGCAGTTTCAGTACGTCAGAAGGTATGTCAACCCTGTGATGATCAAACTGAATTTAAATTGAATTTCAAAGTAGAAACCTCCATCTGTGTATTGACTGGTCTTTACAAGGCTCATATTTGAAAGCACCTGCTGTATATCTGCAGCTCACCTCACAGTACAGTCTTGTTTTTAATTGACTGTATAAAGTTACACTGCACAGAAGGGGATGAGAACTTTCTCCAAGGGCTCAAAGACATTTTGGTAATCTTCTGTATTTTTCATGGGAAATCAGGCTCTTTGGAAGTTTTAGAAAGAAAATCTCTTTGTTGGAACCAAAACACAATTAGAAGCAAAGGCCCTGAGTGTCTTAAGTCTCCATCAACTTTACTCTGTATTGGTGAGAGTACTTTAAGGAAGTAGTTTTGACATTCTAGAGCCCTGTACTGATTGAAGGAAAAAAAAAGACAGAAATGTAGTGATTTTTCAATGAATCTCATTCAATCGTTTCAATATATCTTGTTAAATAATGTTGAACATTTTTGGGAACACTATGCCAGGGACAGGATGGTCATGTCACAGCAACTTAATGAACATCAGCTCAGTACCTATTTCTTGTTCTGGCACAGCTTCTTAGGAAACAGCTAGCAGCGATCAGGCATTTGACATCAGAATTTCATAGATTTCAAACAACTTGCTCATAGCGCATTTCTCCTCAGCGTGGGGGTTTCCTCAAGTTTCTGCCAGGCCACACACATCATATGTTAGAAATCTTTGCAGGGAAGAACCCATCTAACGTTACTTGTCAGCACTGATTCCTTTTAGCGAGAGTGCAAAACTATTTTCGGCCTGCTGTGATGACTGTTTTTATCTCCATTAACCTCTTGACTGAATATAAACATTTATTGAAGGTTACCTCCCTTGTTTGTCCAGTTGCTTCAAAGGTTAGTGAAAAGTGGATGCCTGCCCGACCTCTTTTATCCTCATTAGCTGATTCTAATTGTTCCCTGAGAGATCACAGTTTTGACCCTGTTTGTCCTTGTCAAATTTGTCTAGTTATGGCATGAAGACATTAGCAGAAATTGTATTTTCAGGTAAAAATGATTCTAGTGTAGAACACACATTTACCTAGAGTAGAGCAGTGAACAATACTATGATTCTGTAATGTGCCCTTATTTCCAAAATGTGAGGTTACTATTGTATGGCCCCATCTTATGGACACCTGTGTTAGCAGATCCCTATGATTATACATGAGCAGTTGGCAGAATGTTTTGTAAGCTTTTGAGTAATTTGTAGCAGTTCTTTCGGAGGGAGAAATAAAATTTTGTTTGGTTTTTGAAGTCTTATTTTTAAGCAGCTGTAATAGTGTTGCTCCTGTGTCAAGAAAGCTTTTTTGTAAGAAGATACCTTTCTTAAGGTAGAGATATTCCTAATAGCACAGTAAAAAACCACACAGCATAAAGCAGCTAGCACCTCCCACCACCACCATTTTGGGAATGACCAACTAAAGGTCACAATATGACAAATACATCTTATGAATTACAGGATGATCTTCATAGGACTCTCTGAGAGTCAAAGCATGAACATACTTCAATTCAAGTAGGACAGTGTCACACAGGAAAAGAGCTGTCATGGAAAACATGTTGCCCTGCCAAGAGTTTCTTCTGTGTCAAGCCAAGAAAGCCCTTTTTCATGTTCCTGGGTGGAACAGCTGTGGTTGTATGGTGAGGGCAAAGGACCTGGCAGGTCTCAATTAGGTATCTCAGACAGACAGGTCCCAGGCTTCACAGGTTGTAACCAGTGCCTTAAATCCCACAGACACTTAGTGCAGATTAAAAAGCACTGGTGTAATGCGCTCAAAGCACGATATCCTGCTTTACAAGCGGGTTGCCGCATTCTGCACCAGCTTCAGCTTTCAAATGGATTTAAAATGTAGCCTCAGGTATAGCGCATTGCAGTAGTCTAATCTTGAGGTGATAAAGGCATGACTGATTTAACCATAGCTTCTTGTTATCTTGGACTGGGGTCTTTTCTTTTTAACCATTTTAGGGAAATGGCCTTTCCTGAATCAGCAGGCTTGCTGCAATTCTTATTATGTAATAAGGCACAACAAGAGCAAGCCTTTGTCAGTGGTGAACACCTCCTACGAACGTGTGAACTTCACAGGATGCCAGACCCCAAGAACTGCTGCGGTGGTCCTGACTCGTCTTACAGCTCACACAATATGCCTGTGAGGTACTTCAAAGAGAAGCCATTGCCCGTCTCCCTTAGTGGAGCTGCCAAGCTTTACAAGCAGCCAGGGCCTTGTGAAGTTTTCCTTTCATATTAAAAGAAGTTTATTTACATATCTGTGCAGCTTGGGAGCAGAGCTATGGGAGAATGGGAAATTCTTTTGAGGTGTCCACCAGCTCTTCTAGGCTAGCAGAGCTGTGAGACGAAACACCCTGTTCCTCCTCCAGCCTATCTCTAGTGCCTAGAGACCACTCACAGCTGCTGAACTGATTACAAGTTTTACTGCCAAGCCCACCTGGAAGCTAATTTAGTGATCTCCATATAGTTCTTTAAGTTCCACAAAGGCCCTGCAAATGGGACACAGCAAAGCAGGCTCGTGTCCTGACTGCTAGTGCTCATCTACCTGCTGCCCCTTCACCTCAGAAGTGATGAAGCACCGGCCTGGCTCCTCTCATTGTTTAGAAGAAACAGGGGCAGTGGCCTGTAATGAGGCCACTACAGTGGCCAGCAGTAAGCCTACCACTTACTAAGGGAGAAATTAATCTCCACAAGAAAGTAAGTCAAACAGTATCTCTGCATCTCATTTCTTCCTCAGCAGTATGTAGTTAAGTATAATCCTTTCCCAGGACATATTATTTGTCCTGTCTATGTAGGTAATAAACTATTGCCCAGCACAAGAAGATCCTGATTTTATTTGAGTCTTTTTTTATACCACCTTCATGCAAATAATACCGTTACAGATGGGAGAGACATGAAATTTCAGATGTCTGGGAAGAAGAAAACCAGAAAAGGGAATTAGATCATGTGAAAATTAAACAGATGATTCCTTCTGCACTGAAAAGATAGAATTTTTGTTTTGGTCTGTTTTTTCTGAACTTGGCCTCCAACTTAAAAAAAAGGACTTGTTTAAAAGTCTGAATAATTTATGGTTTACTTGGAAAAGTCCACTACTTAATATTGCACTGTCTTTTGATTGTATTTGGGGTGACCAGAGACTGAGAGCACATATAAGCACAAAAAGTATGTTAAAGACTTGATTGAAATGGCAGTTGGAGAAATGCAGTATGTGGTAGGAACACATCCTTGCCGTCCTCTTTCCTCGTCATTATTGCTATGCAGTCACAGTTGCTAATTCATGGTAGAGCTTGTATTTAATATGGGTACGATTCTCAGCGATGTGAAGAGTAGCCACTCTTCCTTGTTTCCGTAGCAGCCTTAGCACTGTTTTGGTGTAAATGACACTAAAGTCCAGACTTTTCTGTGATAGAAGATAAAGATGCTACTTTGATTACCTTTCAACTCATCTGTTGCAGATCTTTTTCAGTTCACGCCTCATTTACATCATTGTTTTCTGTGCAGTCCATGTGTAAATACTTTGCACTGATTTCACAATTGGTAACATCAGGCTTCTTGGTAATTTATGTATGAACCTAACCACATTTTTTAAAAAAGGTTGTCTTGCTTAGTGGCCAATTAGAAATCAGAATTTAAATTCAGATTTCAAACATTGATTCTTGCAATACTTTATATAAGCAAACACGCTTTCTGCAACTTCCCATAGAAAAAACAGTATTTGGAATTGAGACATTGCACATCTCCGGTTGCAGTATTTTTACACTAGGTAGGTATGTTGTCATTAGCTTTCCTTTTTAGCAATTTCATTCTTCATTTATATCTTTTTTTCCCAAAACTTCTGGGAGATTAATAATGTCACAGCATGCGTATAGAATAAGTGTGATTTATGCATAAACATTTGTATAAAAAATGCAAAATATAAAATGCAAATTAAGCAAGAAATACTATATTGGGAAAAACAGTATTAGAGAATAAACAGATGAAAAACCCCCTAAAAATGTGGCGTGACATTCAATATGTCTTATTCTATCATCTTTATTAAAATATCGATGTCATAAATTATATTAAATATCTTACACAAGTTTATTAATTTAATCTTATATAACTATATTTTAAATAGTATCTTATTTTCAGTAAATATTTTCATGTGTGTTTTGGTAATGTAATATGTTCTATGATAACTTGTGATATTCTTCACTACATTTCTAGAACAGTCATAGATAATACTAGAACAGTCATAGATAATAAATGTGGCCAATGCATCTGGAATGTCTATGTAAATATATGACTTTCTGTGCCTTAATTTTTTTAACTCTCTTAATCATATAGAATAGCACAACAGAACATAACAGGAGCCAACTAGAGAATTATTGGTAGAATATAAAAATAATTAATCAAATTCTCTTAAAAAAGGTTAGAATGTCTTAGACAGAATTATATCCTAGAAAAAAGAAAGTAATGAAAAGTTACATGGTGACTGTTGCACTTAGTACTCTCTGCTGTGTTTTCATGCTTGATGTAGAGAAAAAGTGCTGTGAACGATAGAAGGCTAAGTGGCATCTCAGTGCCACATACTGACAAACTCAGGTTTACCCACAGGGTTTTTGCCATTTGATTAGTAAAAGGCAACAAGTTAAGTGTTAATAAATTTGAAGCCTGTACTTTATCTTCTCAAATATCAAATTCTTTAAATACAGAATCTGAAATATATACAGGAGGTGGTTTTGTTACGTGTGAATCTCTGCCTGTATGCTTTTCAGGTGCAATGGATGTCGTGCTTTACTTCTGTGCCTTTGAATTTATTAATACAACTTCTTTTATAGTCTTTTTGGAGACAAAATGCAGCCAATCATTAGCATTATTATTATTTCAGACGTAGTAAAATCACACATCAACACTTAGCAAAAGGGGAAAAAATCCATTATCCATTCAGAACAATTTCCTATGATCATACAAATGTTACCCAGGACAGATCTTTGAAATGGATACCGATTCTTTAAATTCTTTCCTGTCTGTTTCAGGAAATAGTGAGATCCCATTGATAATGAAGTACAATGTGTCTAAAGTTCACTTCTAAACACTTGGCTCTTTGCTGTGAAAGTCATCTGCATTCCCTTCATAATTCTCAGCCACTAGAGATCTGCTTAATCTTGGAGATCTGATCCAATATCATTCGGAAAAATCCTTGATAATAGTTTCACCATTCAATCAATGAAAGAGCTAAAGCTTACTGCTTGTGTCTTCTTAAAAAAAATCCTGAGGCAGGGGAATAAGACCTTGGCTTATGGGTTTGGAGATTTTGTTGTTTGCAAATAAAATGATTATTACTATTATTATTCAAGTTCTTAATCAAGGCAAGCAAATGGCATCTGTTTGTTATCATCCTTCCTACAGAAGACAAAGGCTTCAGTCCCTATGGTACTGACTGCTGGCCCCAAGTGGTTGCTGGATGTGACTTGGCAAGGAGTAGAAGACAACAAAAACAACTGCATTGTGTACAGCAAAGGTAAACACAAGCTGATTTTTTTTTCTCTTCTTTCTTGTGTAAGGTACTGAGATAGAAATATACCTGTTGCTTAATAGGAAAACGAAATAGTTTGTTTCAGTTTTCATTCCCATTTTCCGACCATGTTCTGGTTTTGCTTTTTTTTTTTTTCTTGTAATGATATAAAAACCCTTCATGGTGTCTGTAGTGTACTAAATGCTATAAAAACAGGACATCAGCTGACAGAAGACATACCATTCATTTCTCTCTGAGAGATAGTGCTTCTTGGGAAACATCAGTAAAATCTATACACTTTAAATAGATGAATTCTTTCTGACATTTTATTGGACATTCTGGATAGCATTTCTCCATGTTATGTTACATTGTAGACTACTAACTGAAATCTGGTTTTATAAGATGAATGTGAACTTGATTGGACTATGATAAGACTTCATGTCAGCATGGTAACAGAAGATAACTGGAACTGGATTTCAGGGTTGTCACCTCTGACATTCCGCTCTCTGTGTAGTGGCTTGATGTGATGATGCTTCACTGGAACGTATTAGCTAGTGGAAATGCATATCGTTTCTGTCTTACGTAAATTGTCAGATTTGCTCAAGTCAATATGAGTGCCCCCACAGGCAGGTTTTGTCTAACCTACCATATCTAACAGCTACTTTGGTTCAAGATGCAAAGGCTTTTGTCTTGCGTCTTAAACCAACCCAAAGAGCCTTGGGTTCGGTCCATAGTGCAATGGACTATGCACCATGCTGTTTCGTCAGTCACTGTGAAAGCTTCAAAAATGTGGTTATGGTATCATTACAGTATGTTTTTATTTAAACAAAACAAAACAAAAACAAACCAACCCACAAAAAACAGGGCTTAAATACATGAAATGAGAATAACTTATTTAGTATAGCTGGTTTTGGCATTCACCCTGAAGATCAGGTTGCAGAAATGTGACTTTCCTTCCTTGTATTTCAATCACCAATCTCAGCACTTTGTGAATACTTCAGAACATGCACTGTTCTTGTTTAATTTCTTTTAGGTTTTATTTCTAACCAAACAGACCTACTGAGATCAAAGATTTGTTTGCTGAGGCAACCTAGTGACCATTTCAGCATACAAGCATCTAGGCAAATAAGCACCCATATCAATATATTAACATACAAAACACTAATCATAACATCAAAGACTCCTAAAAACTTACTAGAAACAATTACAACTTGTTCCTATAATCATTGCAATTTATACACTTATAAGAGGATTGCTTTTAAACTGCCACGAGCCTTTGAAAGTTGAAACGCTGAAAACAGGGAATTTGCATCTTAAAAACGAGTTGCACACCAGGGTCTTATAAATTCTTTCTATTATAATTACAGAATGCCAACATATTCAGTCTGCAACCTGAAACACCTGCAGTACTAGAGAACTGGGCTCAGATCTAAAAAGGGTTGAGCTGCCCTTCCTTTGCAGCTTGCTGATTGCTGCCCAAGTGGAAGAAGCAGCAGAGTGCTCTGAGTAACACAGGGAAGCTTTTCTCCCGAATCCAGAGCTGCAGTTTGCTATTCATAATACTAAATACTCGCAGGCAAACTTTTCTGCAACAACTTTTTAATGTAATGGGAAATTACTTTCACTACAAAATACAGCTTCTGCAAATTCCCATAGGATGATGTCTTATCAAGTATTACATTCTATCTGTAATTATAATAATACTTAGCACGTATATACCAGTAAGACTTTTCATCTTCAAAGTACTTTACAAACACTAACTAATTCATTAGACAGTTTCAGTGCTATCATCTGTCTGATTGAATCTACTGAAATATGAAATTTTTTTCAAATAGCAAAAACCTTCTTCAGTTTGGTGCAATCTGAGTAGCCCAAAATATTAGTCTTATCATCCAAACATGCTGGGTTTTATTTCACTGACGACGATGGTTATTTTAGTACCTTGTTAGGTATTGTGAGACAGTCATACAGTGCTCAAGGTGAATTCTGTTGTCTCTACCGCAGATGTGTATTATAACGAAAGTAGAGGATAAATTTGAGCCCTAATTTATAAATACATGTTAGAAACCTGTTACTTCACTAATTTAATGTAGGAAATAAGTTGTAGATATGCTTTACCTTCACTGCATTCTGTTCATCTCTTTGTGCTTTGAGTTGGCTGCTGTCGTTCATTAAGCACCTACACTTGCCTTAAGCTCTGCTGGGATTTTTCTACTAGAAAGATTAATTGGCTTGGATCACAAAACAATGTCAAATAGAAGATGGTAAAATAAATAAATAGAATAATGTTTCTTCCTTCAATTTGTATCTCATCATTCCAGATTACATTGCCTTGATTTGTGTTAGCTTTCTGTCTCCTATAGTGCCATTACTTCTAATGAAACAGTGTCAGCTGGCATGTAGTTGTAATTCGATGTTATGTTGTAGTTGCATCTGTATAATTTTGTTAGTTTGCTTAGCAATACATTGTTATTTCTGAAAGCAATTAGCTGAACAAATGTGTGGAATTGTACATGTAGCAGATTTGGTCACGTGGGAACTGTTTTCCTTACTATACCCAAGCTGACATGAGTAGAGTAAATCGGCACATTTCTAACAGGAAAATAAGTTTAAGAATTGGCTAGCAGTACATGGTACTGGTCGATCAGTTGCTGACTCAGGAGGACATGCCATATTTCCTTTTAGCTTATTACAGTGATATCTGTGAGAGCAGAATTGTCCCCAGATCTTTGAGGAGGGCATAAGAATGTCAGCCTGACATCCAGTTCACTAGGGGCCATGGGCACCGCAGTCACCCACGTATTGCACATGGAGTAGTGACAGGGAGAGGAGCCTGGCGTGTAGTTCCAATTGAAAGGGAATCTGAGCTGGCCAGAAAATTCCCTTTTTGCCTTCAAAACTCTCCATAAAATATTTTTCCTAGGCACGCAAACACAAAAACTGTGTGTACACATACATATGTGTATATATATGATGTACATGTCTAAGATTATATTGCTAAGTTATTACAGTGGAACAATTAATCTTCTATATAAATTTTTAGATTAAGAAACTGGTTATTTAAAATCATACATCAGAGTACACTCAGAGTGAATAGCTGTGAAATAACTATTCAGTGTTTGAAATTGGTTCTATTTAGTCTAGGATCACTCATTTCTATCTGTGTTTTTTAGAACTGCATTTCCCCAATACTAGGACAAATTAGAAAAGGGAAAAACAGTTCATTAGTTTCCCTTTTTACAAGCTCTGATACAAGCTGGCTACTCGTGGCATGTGCCATTATCCCATTCTATTTTTTTTAAAGGAAAATTTTACAACTGTAATTACATTTAAAAGACATGCTTTTTTGTTTTAATATTCATGTCAAACTTCTCAATAATTTAAGAGCTGTCCTAGAAACAGCAACTGAAATTTTACGGACAGATTTTAGGAATTGTAGCTTATCTGGAATCATAAATAAGTTCTTTCCAAAAAACAGCTACAGAGTTTCAGTAATTCAAGTATAAAGTATTAATGCACGAACTGTATGTTTATCGCAACACAGTGTGCTTGAGGAGCATTTGTGCCTCACAGAGTTGTGCACCAGAGCTGCTAAATCTCTAAGACCCCCTCAGGAGTCCCCCCCCAGCCTAGGAAGGGGCTGGGGCGTTAACTGCAAATCTTCCACTGGGACCGTAAGAGATTTTAAAAAATGAATTACGACTGAACAGAATAGGAACTGTGTAAAGAATACAGTTGCACAGGCTGAAAACCATGCTCATGGAAGAGACATTTTTCTAGATATTATTTAAGCCATTTATGTGAAATGTATGGATACTGTATGTTTAGTGGCATTGTTAAAAGAGGGTGTCTGTACAAATATTTAGCTGTGGGAATTATAAAATCATAAGGCGATTAAGTTAGCTAGTTGTGAAATTCCAATATTGCTTTTTAAATGACTTCAGGATATAGGAGGTGCTAAGGTTATTATCTGTTATCAGGAATACAGCGGAATTGTACGACTGGATAATAACTAAACAACTGACACAATGTAAAATTACATTATCAGTGTGTTAAAACAAAATTGCGCCCTAAAGGAGTCTACATGCCAGCTCAGAGCTGCAGTGTAATTATGCTTAACTCTGATAATTAAAATACAACGGAGATCAACAGAATCATTTTCATTAAGAAAATTATTAATGATGGTGGTATAACAGTAATTGATTGCAGAGCACCACAGGATAACTCTGTGCAGGAAAACCAACATGTTTAACGTGTGTCTGGGCCGGTGGGGTGGCGTTGCGTACCACCGAGCACGCTGCCCGCCCAGGTGGCACCTCTTCTGCTGCAGACCCCTAAACGGCTGCAGCACCGGGGGAGAGGGACGGGTGCTGGGGGACGGGGCAGCGGGACGGGGACGGAGTCGGCTGCCGAAAGGGAGCCAGCCACCGGCAGCGACTGGAACCATCCGTCATCTCGTTTGGCGGGAGGCGGTGTTTGGTTTTGCATTTCCACTGGTGATTTACGGATGTTATTTCCTCCTCTGCCTGGCCTCGCTGAGTAGTTTATGCCCTTCGTTATTTCTGAGAGGATGCGGGAGGAGAAAAAAAGCTACGTCCTCCCCCCAGCGCGGTTCCGCAGGCACCGCGTGACATCTTCGTAAGTAATTCCACAGGATGGTCCTGTTAATTGTCCCAGTGGTGCAGACACGATATCATATGCCGTAAAAAGGCTCCATCCCTCTGTAAGTGAAATCGCAGTCGGTGCCCACTGAGCGACTATAACAAAATCCTGGCTCAGGAGGATGTTGCCTAAGGGTGAGATCCGAGAATTCTCATTTTCTTTTGGTGAGCACAAAATGAGGGGGGGCGGGGGGGTGCGGGAGGCAAATTTTGGGGGAGTGCTTCTCCACGCAGCTAAGGGATGGGTGTTTGCTCAAACAGATGCTACTTTTGAAAGCTGCCCAAAAAAGTCTATTCTCCAATCACAATAGAGAACAAGCCTGCTAGGGTGGATTTACAGGATGAGATTAGTTAAAATGACGGCTGCCCACACTGAAACTGTGTCATGTAGCTAATTTATAAATAGGAAGTCGAGGAGAGGTGGCTGGCAGGAGAGGGCAGCGCAGGAGCTCTCCCTGGGCCTCCCCTGCCTGTGCCGCCCAGGGCTTGACTTAAAAATTTAAGTCCGTAAATACATGACTGACTGCTTGTTTACTTCATTTGGTATCGGGATGAGTTATTTAACGGATATATGCCCCATGCGTTGAAGATACAAACGCTGCAAAAGGGTTACATGAAATTACTAGTAAGAATTAACGCAATTTTTAATTAATTTTGTTAATTTAAACAGTCTATTTTTAAACATATAGGAAAAGTCGGTTGTCTCAACAGAAGGGTTCTTAAATTTTTCTTCGGTGACAGAGGATTACTTTTCTTAATTGTTCTGTGAGGTCCTTGATGCCATGTTTTCCCCAGCAAATGAGTTCTCAGCTTGCAAATACGTTTTTTTTCCCCGCAACTTCAGGCAATGTAATGGTACGTTGCGCCACACACATAGAGCATCAGAGACCCTAATGAGACACAGGTCAAACATCATAAGGAGTTTAAACACTGCTGCATTACAATATGAGTATATTTTGGTTTGGGTCAGAGAACAAGTTGTTTAATAGGCCAAAGGTTAACTTGGGGCATATATTTTAGATTGCAAGGGGCTTCTTTCCACATGCTATTAAAAGCAAATTGAGTGAATTTATTTAGTCTGTTCCATGTGGACAGTCAGGAAACTGCAGCATCTGCTGTTCTGCCAGATTAGCTAAACAACGTGTTGAAGCCTTTTGTGGTGCTACAGGTTTTTGTTCTTTCTTTGTATCCACTGATAAAGAATCTGAGTTTTTAATACAATACATGCGATCCTTATCCCCATATCAAAGGTCCGTGGAAGAGCTTGTTTTACATTTCTTTTTCCACAACACTGAAAAATTGCAAAACTCAGGAGAAGTATGATTACGTGTATGATGGTTACATTAAATGTCTCTCCAAGGGCAGTATACCTTCACAGTCATCGGAAGAAAGCGTCATGGATACAGGCATAAAGACATGATTGGTAGGCAGGTAGATGGCACGATTCCCATTTGGTTTTGCAGGGATGTTGAGAAGGCAGGATGCCTAATGACACTGTTGCGAACAAAGCTATTGCAAATTAGTCCTGCTACTTTCCTCGCTGACCACAGAAGGAGAAAATATTTTGTCCCCATGATTAGTGATATTTATGGCTTGCTGATGGCAGACACAGCGTTGTGCACTTAATTCAGACACAATTCAGCTTCGAAGAACTCAAAGATCAGGATTTTACTTTTTCCTTATTTTTGTTTTTTACCTATGCAAATAGATCCAATGAGGGATTATCTGCTTTAGGGAGTTTAGAGGTCAGGGCCTTGTATATGGTCTTAATTATCTACAAGATAAAGGTTATTTTATGCATCTTTATGGAATTGGTATAATATGTATATAATAGCATACAGTGAATTATTACGTGCCCTCTAAATTCTAAGCACATGGAAGATGACAAGAAATTTCTACTTTCAATATGAAAATGGTTTTGTTCATTATTAGAACAGTTCATTTACATATCAGCCAAGTGATATTTTTAGGTTGTTCTTATATGTACCTTGGTTTGGGTTTTTTTCTTGTGTTCTTGTCACTTGTGTAGTTTATTTCATAGTTGGAATTCTTTCTCATTTGAGAAGGCAAGGAAATAATAGGCAGCATACTAACATGATTTGTGCAGAATTATGTATTTTGTACTGAAGCTATTAAAAATCTGTAAACTGAGCCTAACACTCCCCTATGAGAACATATTCAGGATGGAAAAGAAGCCCAGTCTGTACTTCACACTGAGACCATGTGAAAAGAAATATTGCTTCAACTGTTCAGACCACTGGCAAAAAATGAATGCAAACATCATGCAGAGATTTTTTTTTCAAGATATGTATTTGTCCCTCATTTTTCAAAGTCAATTGCAGTAGAATCAGTCATTTAGAAATCAATTTAAGAAAAATGTTGTCATTATTTTCAGGACATGACATAGATGCTAAATGTGTTTTATTTTCTTTTTAATTAATTTTTTTCCAATCCATTATGCTAAATAAATATTGAGGACTGCAGTAAACCTTGTGACCCTTGTGCCTCACGGCAGTGCTACCTCTGTCATCTTCCCCGCAAAGCAAGAGGGAAGAAAAAAAGCCCCCAAAATTGCTGAGCCACACATTTCAAGTTGTCGACAACCCCATCCACAAGAAAACAGAAGAAAATATATATGCACTCTGTCCTGTCAAAAGGCTTTCGCCTTATCTTGAGAGACTGTCAGGGCAGGAACATCATGGAATGGACAGGAGTCTATTAAATTAATAAGCTGCTGGATGGTGTCTGGAGAGTTATGATGCTCCATAAATCCAGTTTGATCATGGTGGACAAGGTTTAAATCTGCAGCCTTCTAATACACATCCAGGTCCTGGATTGGATTTGAAGTTTTGTGCTGGAGACACAGAGATAGTCCTGCAGCTTGTGAATTAAGATTTATCATTTTTTCATACTGTTTTTTTTTTTCCTACACTTCTTGACAAAAATGAAAACACCTTAGGGATCCTGGCAAATGTTACTGCTTGAAATGAAAGCGCTGTTGTCAAGGTGAAACCATGACCTAGAAGCCTAAAATCAAACCTTGGTCATTCTTTTCAGGCAGCTCCATTGGTGCTGAGTATAAAATGTCTGTATGGGGGAAACAAGGCTGGATGTGTCTGCAGCCTGGTTTATAGTGATTCCTGTCAAATACTCCTACTGTGTATTTGTGATACAAGACAAACTAATGGTGTGCCATATAAAAGCAAAAGCTTAAAAAATGTAGAACTATATTCTTCTCCCATTCTAGGTGGTTCTGTGTATAACTGATAGGGCAGTGTGAGATTTCTGTGCCCCTTACCTCTAAATGGATTAAGCCTGATGGTAATAATTCAGGGAAGACTCTTTCATAGCATTCAAGGAACTCCTGTGTGACGTGCAGCCGTGATTTCCATGAGGGCTGTGGAGCTGGACTGCCTGGAAGGCAATGGCAAAATGGTGTTGGCTGTGTTTTCTCTCTAGCTGCTCACAAGCAAGGCCATTATTATGGCACAACAGGTGTAATTCAAGTGTCTCTTGGCTGCTTAATTGACCTACAAGCCAGTGATTTATTATTAGGTCCCCAAGCTCATATTCTTGTTAGTCTGGAGGCTCCAGCAGGTGATTGAAGTGCTTCCTTACACAGGCAATGGCACAGCCAGCAGTTCTCTCCTCTCAAATGCCCTAGACACGTTTTGGATCCTGCCGAATGTATTTATTGATGACACTTAAGATCTGTGTTACTTTTAAAAGCAATCTGTACTCATTTTTGTTCTCATTGCTAATTTAGGAGCTTAAAGAGTTTTCTTTACTTGGTTTTTATAGTTCTCTAATGTATATGTTAAAAGAAATGGATAGCTCCTGTTGTAATACCAAGGACACTGAGATTTATTTTATGCTCAGGAAAATGCATTCAAAGCTGAAAGCAATTGAAAAAGTTCTTCTGGTGTGCAGGTTTCCTTAAACAGAAACTGGGATCAAGTTGTAACTCTCGGTCACATCCATCCATCCATCTCCCTCCATTGTCTTCCAGAAATTACCTAAGAGCTGTAGCCAGAAATCATATGTGACTGAATCCTGACCTCTCTATTGATCCTGGGGATCAATCTGTATACTCTCTGATCCAAAGATCAACGTCAGCCTTTCTGTCCTTCTCCCACGGCATTCCAGCACTGCCCCTTCTGCAGAAAGAGGCCACGAGGAGCAGAACTTCACAGCAGGACAGCGAGGGACTGAGGCCAGCAGTGTGGACCACATGCATTGTTCCTAATGCAATGGCAATTGGACCTTGTTATTTGGGGCAGGTTATGAAGTGTGTGTAGTAAAATGGGGAGGAGGGAGAGTGGAGGTTAGAGAAGGAACTCCAGCATGGCACAACACATGGGAATTCCTCGTTGCAGCCCCCCTTTGCAAATGAGACAGGATGCTCCCGCTGCCTGCAGCTGCCCATCTCCTCACCAGTGCTGGGGCATCCCTCAGCCTTCCCACCATTTTAGTCTTCTCTGAAGGGAACTGAAGCAAGTATGGATAAGTTACGACCCGCTTCAGTGCGTGTTTAATATTTAAGGAATGAACTCCTGTTACAGCAGACAAGGAAAGCACTTGGCAGCTTTCTTAAAATGTAATTTCTCTTGGTGTTATAAAAGGAAAAGAAAAAAATAGAAAAGCTGTTTCAGATTTGATTTTTTTCTTTCTTGTTTCAGTTTCATTCCGTCAAGGCATGTGGGGTAATGTGCCGCTGACAAACAGAAATCCATGCTAGAGTGTGCCCAAGTTGTGGTGTTTGAAACAAGTTGCTGTGTTGAAGCAGATTTAGTAAAGATGTACTGTGACTGAGTGGCAATGCACATGACGGCATCAGTTGGTGGCATGCAGAACCAAGGCTTGTTGCTGGAGAAGAAATTGCCTGTAAAATAATTTTCTATGAGAATATCATAGTATACGGGCATATATACATGTGTACATCATGCGTACACGCAGATATATGTTTTTAAAAAATAACTTGGGCCTCAGTTAGTGTTTCACTCAGGCCACAGAAGGTTCTGAAATCTCTTCCTGCGACTGCAATATATACATCCTCATAGACAGCTCCAGCTATTCTGAACAATTATACTATCACTAGCATTGAGAAGAAATATTATTTGGAAAAGAATTTAGAAGATAGAGTAAGTCCTTGCTAACATTGTTAAGGCTCAAGAAAAGTGCTAGTATTAGCTTTATAAATTACAGAAGAATGCTAATTTTGCAATAAAGTGGTGAAAATAGAAGATGACACAGGAAAAAATATCCATTTTAGGGAGTGCAAACCAATGTAAAAAGATATTGAAAAGTTAGGTTGTATTAGAAGAAAGGTGTATTCAGACTTAATCAGAGGGATTTAGTAACCACTGTAAATTCTTATTTAAAAAATAGAAGTGCACAGACAGATAATACATACTGGGCTCTATGATGTTATTTTGGTGAATTCTTGTTTGTAACAGCAGTAATATAGAAACACACACAAATTGAAAATTTGCTTTTACAATTGGATCTATAAAAATAATGTGGTAGAAGCATATTGATTGTTAAGGACAGTGCACAAATTATTCAAGACCTGAACAAATGAAACACATTTTTGAGAAAACCAAGGCTCAGTGGGTTAACAAGAATTGACTGAAATGCCTAACCTTCAACTCGGAAACTAAGACAAAGTATTGTAGTTGGTTTGTTAGCTGAAACAAATGTTCAGATACATAGGAATGGAACTTTGAGGGTGGCAGAGCACTGGAACGGGCTGCCCAGAGAGGTGGTGGAGTCTCCATCTCTGGAGACATTCAAAACCCGCCTGGACGCCATCCTGTGCAACCTGCTCCAGGTCTACCTCCTTGGGCAGGGCTGTTGGACTACATGATTTCCAGAGGTCCTTTCCAACTCCATATCATTCTGTGATTTTGTGAAGTGTCTGAGACGTAGGGGAGACAATTGTGTCTTTGGCCAGCCAAAATGTTTGCTGATATTATGAGATGGGAGATTGAACTTAAAGTATGAGATGAAAAGGAACTGTTTTATACTAAAAAATGAGAGAGGTGGCATCAAGGGATCACTATGCATCTTCTATTAATAACTGTTCTTTTAAATGTGAACAGGCTTGCTTTTATGGTGGCTGCACGTGCATTTTAATGGATTGAAATTATATGAGGTTTAAATACATTTTCAAGTTACATTTAAATGAAAATTTAAAATAAGACTGACGGATTGCTAAGGCTAAGCCAGTTTTATGATTAAGGTTCAATTAAATTATATTTATCATTGGACCAAATGAAGTATAAAATCACAAACAATGATATTTTTCAGTGGCTTACTTTGGTGGAAAGTGTAGCCTGAAGTATGGCTTCAAGACTTTTATCTTCCATTCTCTCCTAAAGTAGAAATTAATTAGTGCTAAACAAGTGTTGTCTATATGGTCAGACCCCCATCCTGAGAGTCTTTCGTGGACCAGTGGTCCAGGAGCAATTTACTACAAAAGCTGTTTTGTGATGCAAAGTATTACATATTTTATTTGGGTTTAAGTCAGGGGAAAACTTTATTTGGCTAAGTTAGGGGAAAAGTTGAAATTTTAATAATGGTTTAAGGAACTAACTGGTTTTGTTGCTTTCATGGAAGCCGCTTTTGGCCCTTTGCACTCTCAGAAGATCTGCTGGGATCAACTCTTTAAACACAGTTCTTTCTCTTTCCATGTACTTTCTATGTAAATCCCTAAGTGTCATAAGCTCTGAGTGAGTCAATGAGAGAATGCTGGTTTTGTACATGCAAGCTATTTCTCAATTACATCCACTGCACCATAACGCGTGAGACATGACATTTTTCTGGCTTGCCGCGATATGATCATCAGCTTTATGTAAGCGTGGTACTGCTCAGTCTTTCTGATAAATTTCCTATAAGTCATTATTTATTTTCTCTTCACTTTGTTCTACAGAAATGTATGTAAAAGGAACAAACTCTACATTCTGTTTCTTTGACTTGGTGTTAATTTTAAAATCTAGGACATAACAAATGGATTAACTTTGGACATTGAGCAACTTGAATTTTTTTGACATATTTAAAAACTGATCCACACCATCATAAAAATTGTGCTTTCCAAAATGCTATTCCTCTCTTTTATGAAAATGCTCCTAAGTGACGTTAAGCAGAAAAACTTAATTTCAGATCAATTACACATAAAAACCCCCCTTAATGTATTCAGCTAGAAGATTCAAAAAAAGTGATGAGCTGATATATGACCTTTTTCTCTTTCAGAACATATGTACATATTCAGCAAAGCGAAGTATGATCCTTGTGTTAGCACTTGGATTTTTGTTGTGTGTTGCTAGTTATTGCGAAGTCTAAACATGTGAACGAATACTCAAAGGCCTAATTACAGAGAGAATTCAGTTCCCGAGTCAGAGAAGTCTCCAAAAGCACCCATTGAGAAGCACTTTCCTTAACGAGCATTTTCTTGAACTGGGACTCTTTTAGTCTGTTAAGCCGGTCTATGAGAACTAAGAGTTGGTCCTTAAGCTGAAGATACTGATACTGTGTGTCAGTCTTGTACGGCTGCATCACATCCCTTGTGTTGTCTTTGGGACTTTAGTGTTCTAGAAGAATCAGTAGGAGCTGATTAGCTGAGGTTTCCTTCGAGCACATTAGCCTGACAGTCTACCATTAATATCTGGCAGCATTCTTTATTTTTACTTAGTTTCTTTACCTTCTTTCTTTCAGGAGCTAAGTTGGGTCAATTTGCATTTGCAACTGGCAGGTTCCAGCCACTATTACCAATAATGTGGGCTACTGGGGAGAAAGAAGCAGCCTGCGGTTTTTAACAGTAAATCTGAATCTAATTCTGTGTTTTGGAAACCGCCCAATTAGATTTTAGCCGTATGCCACAAATCAAACACCTGATTTGTCAACCTGTGTTACTTTTACATAGTAACAACTTGTCAGATCCTTGTAAAAGGTTGCTTGTGATTCTTGCTGCAATGAATTTGTTAGCTGTAGCCCCCCAAATTAGCTACTAGGTGTATATGCCCAGCGGAGCATAATAAAAAATGTACAATTTTCCTTTTCCAATTTATTGTTTTCTTATAGCATCTCTGATGAAAATGGGTTAATATTTGTTAAGCAAAAGAGTTTTGTAGAAAAATACTGTTAAGTGGAGGACACAAAAAGAAGAAAAAATTCTGAGGAAAAACAATTCAGTTTTACTTAGGAAACAATCTTGCTTTTCTTTGATATTGTTAGAGACAACTTAGAGTTTTAAACTCGATATTCTTGAGGGGTTATTATTTTGCTTTATCCTGACATAACTATTGTTTCTGTGGAAAACAGACTTTTTCCGTACCACTGAACCAGTTACCCTATATCCTTACCGCAGGGAACAGCTATAAATGTTTTGAAGTATTTAAAGTATTTTCAGTATATGCTATTTGGTTGGTGCGTTGTCTTCTTTCTGCATCACAGTCAGTTATCTCATTGGCATCTACTGGTGCAAAATTGCTGTAGTGAAGAGCCATCCCATAATTTTCCTCATTCATTGTTCTCATTTCTCTCCTCATTTTCCTGCTCTGCAGAAATTCATGTGCATAGAGGAAATGACCAAAAAAGGATGAGTAGTGCTTTCTAGCACGTATTTCATTTCGTAATTGCGTAATTGTAAGTACCTAAAGATACTGAATTCTGCCCTCCAGAGATGGAAAAAAGTCACCAGAGTAAGTAATGAGCAGGGACCTACAATTCCCTTGTCATCCCTTCACTGTAGGTCCTAAGTATTGCATTACCAGCAGGGCAGTTTGGCAAATTAAAACACCAGAAAAAAGCCACGCAGACTTTACGTAGAGTTCAGGAGATGAAAAGGAACTGCCGGAAGTAATTGAGTCCCAATGTTTTGATAATATTTGGGTTGCTTAATTACATTTGCCTTTGTTCCCTTTTGAAAATGGGATGCATCATTCTCTCTCTTTCAGAGCTTATCTAGCACTTAACTGAACATAGCTGGACTAATAAATAAGCTTTGCAGAGTAATCACATGCATATTGCATCTTCAGGATCTTTTTATATTATCTACTCAGAATATTTTGTATAAACTAAAGTATTAGTACACAAGAAAGAGAAAGTATTGTACAGTACTCTTCATGTCTGAGCAGCCCAAATAGGGAATGCATGATTTACTGCATTTGTGGCTGAAATGCAGGAAATTTTTTCCTGAGTGGAAGTGTTTTTAAAATGCTTTGTAACATGTGCAGTAACAGTATGCATCCTTTTAAGGCAGGAGGTAAGAAGAAAACATTTCAAGCCTTATTATTTAGGAAAGATTTGGATGCTCAGCATGTCTCGTTATATCTATCACAAAAAGAGTCAAGAGCATAAAAGATTATTTGGAAATATATTGATGGATTGTTGAAATGTAACTACTTAGAGAAGCTTTTGATAACTATTGTACGTACTTGGAGTTGGAGGTGCTGACATGTAACACGGCTATATCTCATTAGCTTTATGTAAGAAAAGTGGGAATTTTTTGGAATGTATTTCATGCCCTCTTTTTTCATTTTTCAGTATACATAAGTCTTCCTTTGGGAGATTTTAACATAAAATACTTTCTTATCCTACGGACAACTCACTTTGAGTTACTTAGAATTTGAGATCTTTCCAATCTCTCCAGCTGGAGACGTAGTGTTAGCTCAGGTAGAAACAAATTGGAGGTAAACTTGTCATCATTGTTTCACAAAGGGAACAAACGAATACTTGAAATATTAGCAGCAAGTTTTTGGTATTTCATTTACATCACAGTGAGGTACAGCTCTGTATTTGGCTCTTAATTCATACTTCCTCAGAAAGCACTGACATTTGGATTTGGGAGGAGGTTGTAATTTTTGGCTTGACATTTTTTTTTTTTTTTTTTTTGGTACCCTTTCTTAATTCATATTCTGTGCAATCTTAAGGTATTATGTAATTTTTTTAATTGGAGGAGATTGTGAATATCTTTTTCTCTTGGAGAAAAGAAAATGCACAAAGGCAACTGAACAAAGTGAACATAGTATTACTCTAAATTGTCAGGTTGTGCATAGGTCTCTCTAATACTTCTCAGGTTCTAGTCTGCTGGCGATATAGTTTCAATAGATGCACTAAGAAAAGTGCCAAGACCAGCTTTGACAGGGTTTTCTTTTTTTTTTTCTTTCTTTTTTTTTTTTTTTTCCCTCGTCCTCTTTCTCTTTTAATCCCTGTGGGGCTCTGTGATTTTTCATAGCTGGACTAAAGTTGTGTCAACGGGAGACTTGCACCATAAAGACTGAAATGTTAAAGAAAGCTACAAGGAACAGCTTTGAGGCAAGGTTTCAAGCTTTGTCATCACGCTTGAAGAATTTTCTGTTTAATGTACTGTAATGCAGTATTCAATGGGGACAAGTTTAATTGAGTTTTACACAACCCAGTTGGGAGTAGCGCTGCAAGGTAGGTGATGTCTAGGTTTTTAATCTTCCACTCCAGAGAGGCTTGTTGACGAAGTGGTTCTTTCTCTTTGTAAGAAAAAAGGGAAGCATGAGAAATGATACATCCGTGGATAAAACCAATTGGCAACCCCCAAAGGAATGAGGGCGATAAGGCGAATCCAGCACTTGTAAGAAATAAAAGAATCCAACTGTTCATTTAAATGAGAAACAACACATGTGATTGAGGAGGCAGGGAGGCTGGGCGCTGGAGTGGGGAGGAAGGGACTAACAAACAGAGCGGCTGGTGTCGGAGTTAAGCGTCCCGCAAAAACAAACTGGGGTTTGTTAGGTGGGTTACCGGAGAGATAGTTAACGATGTGTATTTTTAAAAGAAAAAGGAGAGCCAGGCATTCCCTGTTTCAGAGAAGGTGGCTGAAGTGGCAGGAGGGAGGAAGCTGCTGTTAGGCAAACCCTACTTAAAGAATCTCTATTCCTTCCCTGAGGCCTAACAGCGGCTCTCTATCAAACAGCGTAAAAATAGCACTGGACCCTGTCAAAGAGAAAATAATACCTTCTGTATAAGCCTTAGTGTATTTAACTGTAGTCCTGTTCGAGTTACTTCTGCTAGAACTTAAGCAGCCGAAAGGATAAAAGTGTGCAGTCAATATACTGCCAAATCATCTCTCCGCTTTGGCTCTGCATCCCTGCTAAAGCAAAAAATGTTTAGCAAACCCTAAAAGCATTGTCTGCCCTCTGTTAAAAATTCTGCTCTTACCAATCATGTACAATTACGCGTTATAGCATGTTTTAATTCTCACCTGTAAAGCGCTACTGATACTGTGCCACTTGTTTTCTTTTAAGATATTTAATAGATTTGACTGATGTGTGCCAGAAACTGTTTGTTTCTTTAGGCATTTATAATGCCCATGTTGGTGTTTTTGTTCAGAGATATTTTTCTCCTCTCTCCAGAGCTATTCACTGGAGGAGACACTGTGTTGTGCGGTGATGGTTTTCAGGTTGTCTCTGCCATCTTGACGTCAGATCTCTCATTTTGCTTCATCAGAACCAAGAGCACTTAACACGTCTTTTTCATAAAATATACTGAAGGTCGAGGTTGGCATGAGCTTAAACAAGCAGTAGTTGGGGGGTGCATTGCCACCAGGGACCCTCTGGGAGGCTGTGGGGTGAGGAGAGCGGCCGGCCAGGCTGACCTTGCTCCCCTCTGTCCCACTCTGCCACCTCACGTGGCCGCCACAAACGAGACCCAGCAGCAAGTTTAACCTCACCCTGTGTTACAAATCTGCCAGTACCCCCCTGCCTTGGCCCGGATCAGGAGTCTTTCCCACCCGGCCTAGGGGAGGGAAGGTGGCCATGGCTGCCAGGCCAGCCTGCTTTCGGGAGGAGAGCAGGGGGTGGGTTTCCTAAGAGGGTGGAAAGGCTCGGATACCAGCTATTGTGTGGGAGGGTTGAATTTCACCCACAGAACACATACGGTGAGACAAATTGGAAACTGCAGCCGAATATGCAGAATCTGCACTGTGCTTCTTTCCGAGGTACCACCAGAATCCCTGTTAAATTTATAAATACAGTACACATGCAAAGTACGGAGCTGAGCAAATAATTCACAATGAATAAATTATCTGACAAATTTAGCCTTTTTTCTGCTCATGAAATATCCATGAACAGATCTGTGATTTGTAACTGCAACCTTTACAGTGCATTAGCATAGGGTTTTTTTTAATTTAATTCCCTTGTGTAGTTTGGTGTAAAAAAGTAATTCCCTGTTATTAATCATATTAGCATTTTAAATAGTCCAAAAGTAGGCTTTGAAGTTCAGCCATCAACTAAGTGAAGGGGCCGAAGGAGATAGGTGTTTTTACCTTGTTACCTGCTGTTCTGTCCAGAAACATCTTTTCCATAGGCTACATTTACAATAAGACATCACAGCAATTTTTTTTTTTTTTTGAGCCTCTATGTTTGGCATAGAAAAATACAGAGTTGTCTCTTATTTCATGGAAGTAAATATTCTGAACAATAATGTACAATGAAGCACACCTTTCAGAATGGAAATGAGGTGGGAGGGCATGGGAGGATGGGGCTGCACCCTCAAATTTTCTTAATAACAACGCATATTTTGAAAGATTTTGGAGTGTATCTCTCTTTTAACACATAGAATATGTCCCCATTGTAGCCTGACAGTGACATCCCTGTGCATGGGCTAAAAGAATGGGGAGAAATAAGACTCATATTTCACAAGGCCTTAGTAAAATTTGAAGCACTATTTTCAGAATTAATTGGTTGTGGTTAAATAAACATAAATTAAAAGCCTGGGGTTTTCTGAGGTAAACAATTTGAAAACAGCATTAGCAGACGAGCTTACTGAAGATTCTCTGATGGTATGTTTTTTTTCAATATCTGTTCATCTTTTTATTCTAATACTTCCACTACAGCCAAGCAAAATCACACTATTTACTGTGAACTAAAGCGTTAGGAGTTTAACCAGTTTCAGTTAAGTTGTCAATTGAAATTTTTACAGCTTTGTTAGAAATACAGTTAGATATTTTTACTGTTGATAGCCTTTCAATTTACTGAATTTCTCCCATGATTCCGAAAGTCCCAGAATATTTTTTGCCATATCGCAAATTTTATCTTTATCTATGTTATCCTGTTTTCAGCTGAGATAGAGTTAATTTTCCTTCTAATGGTTGCCGTGTTTTCAGAATAGGTATAAAAGGAATGTCAATAATGCATATTGTTTTAGTTGTTGCTAAGTGATGTTTATACTAGTCATGGACTTTTTTCAGCTTCTTGTAGGAGCTGAGAAGGAGCATAGACAGAACAATAGAATGGCCAGTAGAATATTTCATACCGTAGATATCATGCTTGGTGTATAAATGGGGGTTGGCTTGGGGGGGGAAATCTGCAATCTCTGCTTGGGTTGGGTAACCAATTCACTGACTGGTGAGAGTGAGTTGTATCATATTTTTTTTTAGCATTATTGATGACAATGATGATAATAATAATAAAGTTATTTTTCTTTTCCATTATTGCTCTATTAAACTGTCTTTATCTCAACCCATGAGATGTTTTTTTCCCTTTCCCCTCCTTTTCTCCCCCTTCTCCCTACCCTTCTTGGAGGGGGGAACAGGGCATGAGCAAGAGGCTGCATGGTCCTAGTTGCTGGCTGGGGTTAAACCATGTAAAGCTGTAACCTTAGAGATGGTGCTTAAGAACTATACAGAAATATAAGAAAATTTAGTTGAGAAATTTTAATTAAGTGGGGCTACTGTAACCAAAATAATGCATTTGTGCTTCATTTGACATATTTAAGGATAAAATATGGTTTGTGAGGCTCTCGCAGATTTAATATATAGCTTTGCTCAGACAACAGCTTTCATAACAATACCTATTTGGTCAATAATCTGCTTAATGTCTGCATTCACAATTAAATCTGTAGGCTTTGCTGGGAAAAAAGTTTACTCTCTCATTTCTGATGGTACAGCAGAATTCAATACAGCTAAGAAAGAGTCAATTGAATTTTACTTGTATGTATCCTCCTCAGAACAGTTTAATAATTCCAAGTAGTTCTATATGAGTACAAACATACTGAGGGCATTGAATGCCTTGAACAGCTGCCATTAAAAAAAGACCTAATTTGGTCCTCAGAAACACCATACGCAGTGATGAGTGATACAGAAAGAACCCAGTTTGACTTTCAGAGCCAGAATGAGTTTACAGAACTGTTATTTCTTATAAATGGATCCGCTGCACATAGAAATAATTGAGGTGTCATGAAAGGCTCAGCCTCTATTTATAATAGGCCATGACCACCCATAATAAAAGCAAATAATTCAATAATTCCTATTTTGGTATTACATAATAACGAAAAACAAACAAACAAACAAAAAACTTTAGGACATTCAAAACCAAACTCCACAGCAATCAGCTGAACTTTGTATGAAGAAAGAAGGAATTTTGGCATCTCTCCATTCTGAGGACAAAAGACAGTTTTGTTTGCTTATAAGAAAGATAGACATAAGATGCTCCTTTACAAAGCTGTTTCAAGCAAAGACAAACTCAAATGTTCTCAGTGAAGGAAGTATTCATACAAATGTTGTATGTATTCACCCAAAATGTTGGTATAAGTAGATTAGAATTAGAATATAATAGATTTAGATTTTATTAGATTAGAATATAATAAAAGCAGATGCTGTAGCAGGTCCTCTGGAATAATCCCAGGTGCTAAGATCTATCCATTCTTGCATTCATCTAAATTTATTTAAATCAGTGCTCAAACTGAATGGAAATCTCTGAGCAGATCTAGCCAAAGCCAGGTAAAGGAAAAACTAAATTTTAAATTAAACAGCATCCTGGCATGTATCATAAATATGTCGCCGGCAGGACTAGGGAAGTGGTTGACCCCCTGTACTCGGCGCTGGTGAGGCTCCACCTTGAATACTGTATTCAGTTTGGGGTCCCTCACTACAAGAAAGACATTGAGGTGCTGCAGTGTGTTCGGAGAAGGGCAATAAGGTTGGTAAAAGGTCTAGAGCACAAGTCTTATGAGGAGCAGCTGAGGGAGCTGGGGTTGTTGAGCCTGGAGAAAAGGAGGCTGAGGAGAGACCTTATCACTCTCTACAACTACCCGAAAGGAGGTTGTAGCAAGGTGGGGGTCAGTCTCTTCTCCCAAATAACAAGCCATAGGATGAGAGGAAATGCCCTCACATTGCACTGGGGAGGTTTAGATTGGATATTAGGAAAAAATTCTTCACTGGTTATTAAGGACTGAAACAGGCAGCCCAGGGAAGTGGTTGCGTCACCATCCCTGGAGGTACTTAAAAGATCTATAGATGTGGCATTTAGGGACATGGTTTAGTGTTGGACTTGGCAGTGCAAAGTAAACTCAGTGATCTTAAAGGACTTCTCCAACCTAAATGATTATATGATTCTAAATAGACAGTAGTGGAACTGGTATTTTGCCCAAACAGCAGACTGTGTCAAGTCTCTAGATGCGATTGTGACCTCTATCCTTCCCAGCATCCCATTTGTACATGTCACAATTTTGCCATTTCACAGCTGAGACTAGAATAAAATCAGGGGACAAGGGATTTTCCAAGTACCACCACGCTGGACATCTTTGTCCCTCTTACAGATGTATAAGTGCATTTGCATATGTGTCTTCTAAGGAAAATAAACCGTAACACTACTCTCCAGGAAATCCTCATGCAGAAAACCAAAGCAATCTGTAGAATACCTACATATTTCCTTCACATGGAAATGGTTTGTATCCAGAGATGGCAGCCATATCCACATCTGAAAACGTTAGGGTGGTTAGCTACTTGGTCTTTGATGTGCTTGCCCTAGAAGGCAGTTTTCTGAACAACACATCTACTGCTTGCTTATGATGGAAAGGAAGACTGGTTCTGTACATCATGCTGTGGGAGGAAGACTTGGGTTTTTGTGGCTTTCTGGAGATAGAGCAATTAGAAGAGTGAAAAATGCAAGGGTCACTGAATGGAGAAGTCACAGGTGATCCCAGGGAGGAAAATAAGTGTTCAGTTTAAACCTTGAGCTAGTGGGATGATTGTGTGATTTAGTAATGGGAGCTATTTCAAGTTATTTCAAGCCCGTGTTTCAATGGCAAATCACTGAATTTAAATTGATAACTCTTGAGAGCAGTACAAATGAGAGCTAAATACCTGTGCAGCTGCAAGAATTTTGTTTGATTGTTTTTTCTTACTAAAAAATGACAATAAAATAATATATTAAGATAACATAATTGGGTAGGAATCAGCAGGGCTTAAATGCAATCAATTCTATAAAGGAGGAGCATAGAAGCTGTTACAAACACATGAAAACATCACCAGAAGCACAGGCTGTGGAGATGAAAACATGCAGGGAAAGAATAAGGAAGTGAGAATTTATCTTTCATTCATAGATGATAACATCAGCACACCTATTATTAATAGCATAATATGTAATCATGAATATCTATAAATTTCCTATAAATATATGATAGGTATTTGTTCTGTCTTACATTATAATTAATTTCTGATATTGTCTTGATGCAGATGGAAACAAGTTCTAAGAATAAACTCTCAAGATTCATACTTGCAAATATTAACTATAAAGTCTAATAATGAGCTCATCTATACAAGTTATTCATTATTTCACTTGCAATCAAGTACAGATCAGAAAATAAAGGTAGTATCGTACTATGAAAAGAAAAAACTTTACAGGAAATTTTATTTTGGCATTAGACAGTTTGGAGCTTTGTAATTGCTTTCTGGAAAAGCATTGTCTTAATTTTTCCCATCCAGTTTCTGAATTTTATATTCAAATTGCAAAATGCCTTCATTTTCAGATTTTTTATTGCAGTACTATAAATGCTGCCTTAAGCTTTCCCACTACATATTGAGATTTTGCCAAAACACACCAGTTTACAGCTGGTTTTGCCAAACCAGAGAGTTTAATTTCCATTTCACTGATATTTAGGAAAAGGAGTTCAAATGTGAGATCACTGAACAGCAATTTAGTCTCCTAAGTGATGGCTTAGTATTTTGAGAAGAAATAAAATTAATTCTGTCAAGTTTGAACTATTTTTCAATTTTTATTTTTTTTAAAGAATGGTACGTTTTCTATTGAAATGGAAAGCTGTACATTCTTGGGGTACAGCCCAATTCTGTTAACGAGATGTGTTGCAATTGCTAAAGAATTGTAAGGAATGAATGATTCCCAGGAAATGAACAATGGAAAGTATGGGTGCGTTAATCAGTCCACTTTGTCTTCCTTTTGCCAAGAAAAAAAAAAAAAAAAAAAAAAAAAAGAAAGAAAAAGCAAGCATGCAAGCAAGCATCATTCTCTGATATTAAAATCTATGGGAATTTGATGAGATAAAAGAAATGTTAAATGAACATTCTTCCTCTAAACAGACATGTCTAGAAAGGCAATTTTAGTAGTACAGCAGTGTAGCATTTTGTTTTTTCTGCAATAAAGCCATCAGATCAATAAAAAATTATGTAGCAGATTATTATTACACTGTGCTCACCATAGCTCTAATCGTAAATAATACAGCAGTTATCCTGGTTATATTAATTATAATTAGAATGCAGATAATGCAGACGGTCTTTTATTACTAGAGCCAAATCAATTTTCCAGTGTTATTCAATGCAAGGTCACACAAAGTTGTTGAAGCTCTTAGACTTCTTATGAAATGACCTGCATATGTAAGAGAGGGTTTGGCTCAGCTGTGTAAGACACATTGACTGGGAAGTGCATTGAAATAATTACAGCCATGAACTCTTGCCTATAATGGCAGAATTTCATTTTATAAAGTAAGCATAGCTGTAATCCAGGCTCCTTTATGGTGGGAAGCCTCATAAATCTTTCAGGGAAGACCAAGTCTTTCTCTTATTTGTAAAGCAGAAATCAAAATGAATTAGTTTCAGTTGTTATTCTTTCCATCTGTACTGTTGTGTTAAATATACCGAATGTGTTCACGTTGTGTGTTACTATGGAAAAAACAACCTAAAAGAAGAAAATAGTTAACGGAGATATTTCTCTGCATTATTTTAACATACACTGTTTTAGGCTGGTTTAGGCTCTGGGGCTCTCCTGGATCACTTAAAGCTTTTATCATCTTTTAGGATTGCACCGGCTTAATGTATTTGTCTTCTATCTCTCATGGCTTCAGTTTAACTCAGACTCACAGAGGAACTGATATACTTAAAATGTGCCTGTCTGTCCTGTAGCTGATGAGCAGATTAGTAGGACACTGCCAGATAATCATCTCTGAGATGCATTGGATTCATATGCGTAAATGACACATGGCAGAGAGAGGGAAAGATGGCAGAAAGTGTCTTTTAGTTTTGTGCTTTTCCGGTTTCTTTAAGCATTTATACAGATGGCCATTAGATATGCTCTGCCCGGGATTCTTGCAGTTTTGAATTCACTTTTCTTCTTTTTGTTCTATCTGTCATGTACCGAAATGCTTCCAGAGAAACAAAGCAGACAACAGTAAACAGAGCAGAGGCTGCAAGTAGGAGCTAGTTAGTGAGAGGCACAATGCTAGGAGCAATTTAAAGAATAAAGGGTTTGTTGCTATTTGCTTGCTCGCTTACTTTGTTTTGGTTTGCTTTGTTACTCAATAGAACAGATGCTATAGAAAATAAAATAAAAAAAAGAATAGCTCTCCTCAGAAAAAACGTGCATCTATTTGAAGACAGTGGCGATACTTGAATCTTTAATATTGCTCTACAAACTGTGCTCTCAGGTGGGTTTGAAAATTTGCTTTTAAATCGGCAGGAGTTTGGCGTGTGTATCAGAGCATAGTGGTCCAGGCAATCTCCTACAAGCCCATGTGTGTTTGGTCTTATGTCTGGCCTCTAAGTCATACCTTAAGTCAGCAGCATGATGGCATTTTAAAAAGGGTCTCTGATCACTTTTTGCTTTTTAGCTTGTCATAACTTCTATTATCAGCAGTACCTGAGCTTGAGGAATCCAGTCATTTGAATCAAAATTCTTCCTTCTGACAATAACCAAGGAAGGAGACAAAGCCATTTGGCAAGCAAATGAATCTTAAGTACACACACTGGAAATGTTTATACTTTGTTCTAGATAAATGTGGCCTGCATTTTGATAGTATATCACAGTGTTCAGCCTATAGAATGTGGACAGGGTTTACGTGTGAAAGAAAATGTGAGAGAAATAGAGGAAAGGGTGCTAGGGAGAACTTGGTATAAATGGACCTTGAGGCTTTACTCAAATATTGGAGATTGGAACTTTCAAACTAAATTATCCCCCTTACCCCTCCCCCCCAAAAAAAAAATGTTCTTCAGAGATTTTTCCATGACATGTATAGTTTTATACCTATGATACTTCTCATGGATATCTCAGTTCTGTGTGAGTTGATTTAATCTTATCTACAGATAAGTTGATCTCTCTGAGCCCCACATGCCTCTTTATTTTGGTGGCAGTAATTTAATCAGGATTTCCCATAAGCCTCCCATTCTCTACAAGCACATCGCTGGATTTGATTGGTTGCTTTTGTGTTTTAATTATAATAATGTAGTGATACTTATGGGTTCAGGACATCACATCCTAAGCTTGAGGTGTAAGGCAGAACAAGGAAACACTGGGGCAAAATTGATTTTAGTTTATCAGTTTCAATGAAGTCACTGCTCCAATTTACCGATTAAAAGAGGCCCACATCCTTTTCCTCCTTTTCTTCTAAGTTGGTTGTTTTTATATAAAGGAAGAAAACTCACACTTTCGAGAAGTTCATGTTAAAACCAAGCAGTACAAAGGTACACTATATGATTGCTTGGTGTACAACTTTCCCTTCGCTTTGCTTAAAAAATTCTGAAGCTCATGGTATACATTCTTGTGAGGGTTTTTTTTTTTTTTAAGGCACTCTATCTCAGAGGTAGCATGTGTGTCAGGGGAGGCAGGGATTGCTATGGTAAGTACCCCTGCTTCAAATAATAGGATTTGGGAATTATTTTCAGTCCAAAACATAAGGGAAAAAAAAAGTCTAAAAGTGACCTTGTCGTCTGAATTAACTTCCATGAGATTCCACTTTAAAATGATATGCCCAGTATTATCATTTTACTGCCAAAAACTGGGAACACTTCCAAATTTTGACTTACAAATTATTGTACTTCCAACTGAAAAAAAAGGGAAGCTTTTTGAAGTACTTCTTTTTGTTGAATACTGTAATAGATGGCTCTGTAAAATCCTGCGTAAATGGCCAAGACCGCAAGTTCGAGCTGCCCCCAAGGCAGTCTTATCTTACACACAGGCTTTTAGAAGATTTTTGTTTTGTTCTTGAATGTGTGTAGTTTATGTGTTTCATCAGAAGATGCCTGTTTTTTTGCCTGACTCTACACCCCCATGTCAATACCACTCAGGTTCACAAGGGGAGTTAGCCGCAGGATTTGCGCTGTGCTGAAGAAGAAAGATTATCTTTCCTTGGAGGGGGGGGAAGCGCATTGTGCACATCTCTAAAGTAAAGACTGCGGGAAAAAATGAAGAGGGCATAACTTTTTAATATACAATAGCATTCCTAAGTTAATATAGCATGCTGGAATTTAGTGGAACATTTTATTATTCGGTGATCATTTTTCTTTACATCTTGTAAATAAAATGTTGCTCGTCTTAACGGGCATTCATCAGCAGCAGGGTAGGTTTCCAATCAGCTACACAAACCGCTGCTTTAAGTGCACTTGATAGTGTCTCCAGCAAATAGCTTTAGAAAATATCCTTCCCACCGTATGTACCCTCATGTGAGGATTACCTGCAATGATACGATACATCCTCGTACATTCAGGCGGCCTCGTGTGCCTCTGATCTATGCTGGCTTTCACTGCCACTGTCTCTGAAATGGCCTTTCTGCCTCCTGATCGCAACATGAAGCAAAAAAAGTACCATCTGGACACTGCATGCTAAAAAGTCAAAGATCTGTATGCTATATTATGCCCAAAAGGACATTTCCTTGTCAGTTAAGCTGCCATGTACTTTAGTCTGTCACTGATAACTAACAAAATTACAGTATGGTAATTTTAATTGGAAGCTATCCATTTTTATCCCTCAGGTTTTTCTTTTATTCCCCGTGGCAATCTTCTCTTGCAGCAGGCTCCTGTGCTGCAGTGCGGGCGCGGGCAGAGCCCGCTGGGAAGGCAGATGTGCCCGGGCACCGCAACGTCCAGCTGCCAGGGTGCCGCGCTGCCGCCGCCGCCGCTGCCCGGGAGTTTTGCCAGAGCCATCGATCCGAGCTTAGCACTGCGTGTCCTTCCTGTAATTCCTTAATTCTGCTGGTTTTTTACTCACCTGGAGTGCCACAAAGCCACCTGACAATTAAGGTTGTAAAGGGAAAGAGGCGGTCGTCCGTCCGTCCCCCCCCCCCCCCAACTCTGCTGGGGCTTGGAAAGATGCTGATAGAGGCCAGGGAAGGAGGCACAACAGGGTTAGATGGAGAAGGTGAACCTCCCCATCTGAAAGCTGTAAGTAAGGCTATTTAGGGCATCGGTGTTGTCCTTACTGTGGAGGCAGAGAGGGAGTGAGAGCCTCTCTCCTGAAATAAGAATAGCATCAGTGACTGCAGGCGTACCGAGGAGGGGGTAGCTTGCTTTTAGAGGGCAAAAAACAGGGTAAGGACAGGAAAGTGGAAAAGAGGAAAAGGAACAAAACACGTGGGATCTGAAAGACTGTGCTTTCCTTTAAATGTATACATAAAGATTGATGTTGTTTTGCTTATATTTATTTGTCTGTTTGTTATCTGAGCGGTGCACAGTGCAGGGAATTTTACTGTTTTTTCCTTTTATCTGGATGACTCAGAAAAGTAAAAAATGCAGTTTATAATGTTGGCTTATGGCCTGGCAGAGTAGAAGGGGGTGCAAGCCAAACTCCCAGTCACCTGAATCTCCTCGTGGAGGAGAATCGGGTATACGCTTCACACTTGGAAATAAATTCAGTGTATGAACACCCCAAAATAGAACAAATCTGCATATGGACTTAGATGTACAAATAGTACTTCACCATCTCTTTTAAGACAGTTTGGGTCTCTGCAGCAGTAGTTCCAGATTAAAAACACAACATACATATTTTCCAAGTTATAATTTTGTGGAGGTGAACCTAAAGTGCCATTGTCCATTTTCACAGCACCATAGGTCAGAAGTGTTACAGTCCAATACCAAAAGTTGGTGCCATACCAGCTGGATTTTGATAAAGCTTTTAATGAAAAGATATAAACACATTCTAAATTTAATAGATTGACAGTTCTCATCACCTTAAGAATTATCTTTAAATATACAAAAACCAGAAAATGTGAAAACAAGCATCATTATCACTTCAGTCTAAAAATGGGGCTGGAATTGTGACTGAGAGAACAGCACGGGAAAAAGAGAATAACATGGAATGGAAGTGCCATATAGACTGGGCAAAAGAGTTCTCCTGAGTTTTCACTGGATTATGTCAGAGGCCTTTTTCTTTAACAAAAGTTAAATGAAGTGCTTTGTTTAAACATTAGGGGAAAAAAATAATGAAAAAATATAAAATGAGCAAGGTTAAAATTCATCTGCCCAATGTGCAGCTAAATTTATGAAAACAAGTTATTTTTAGATATAGTTTTATTTTTAGTTTTATAGTGTAGCTAGGTTCAATTATTTTTGTTGCCCCAAATAAAAGATGGAAAAATATAAAACTAGGCGTTTGATCATGTTCTTTAATAGGAGAATGGTAATGGTGGGTCCAATTCAGTGTTCTCTGGGTCGTCATTTGTGTGTTATGTAAAACATGTTGGTAATGGTTTTCAAAAGCAGCATAAAGTACTACCTGAGAACGATTCAGTCAATTCACCAGCTGAGAAAAATCTGTACAGAGAAGTGGAAACTCTGCAACGTTTTGCTCCTGAAGGACCCCAGCTGCATTTCCCTGCAGAGAAGGCAAGTCTTTTAAGCTGTAACGCTGATCAGCAGCATCCCACGCAGATCCCTGGCAGGGTAGCTTTCATGCAGTTATGCTGGTGGT
Organism: Limnodromus scolopaceus; assembly: GCA_028565335.1. Classification (NCBI taxonomy): domain Eukaryota; kingdom Metazoa; phylum Chordata; class Aves; order Charadriiformes; family Scolopacidae; genus Limnodromus; species Limnodromus scolopaceus. The sequence continues at coordinate 139,939,724 of JAOXNO010000013.1, forward strand.
GTTTCCTTGCTTAGCTGCTGCCTCTAGAAGCCTTGCTGTGGAGACAGAGGTGATGAAAAGGTTAATGGGAAGGCCTGATAAATCGGCAGAGATTGCCTCTGTCTGTATCATTAGAATCTCTTACTCATATCAAAATGATAGCCTACACCTAAGGAAAAAAAAAAAACCAAACAGATTTTTTTGAGTTTTATGTAGTCTTTATAACAGCAAATCAGTGTGGTTCTCATTCCCAGCTCAGAGCAATGGTGGGCTTTTGGTGAGGCAGTGCTGAAGTGCCTGGGGTGCCTGGGCAGGAGCGTGGTACCTCTGTGCCCTGCTGCCACTGCCAGCCAGAGCATCCGCTGCTGCCGTGCACGGAGAGGTCCCACAGCCTTTCCCAACCTTCCCTCCTCAAGAGGAAGAAAGTTTTGGATTGCAAAAGATCCTAACACGTGGGCTGAGTCTTCAAAAGAGCACATCCGACCATCAGCTCAGTGCAGAGTTTCCCCGTGCGATGGCTCCCGTGCCGCCTGGCTAATCCTCAGGCACGCTCCATTGTTGGGTATCTCCAGGCTGAACCACTAAAGGCTCTCTTCCAGTCCCTCTCTCCAACCATCCTCTGCCCCAAAAGGAGGAGACATTTTATCACAAGTGATATTTTCCCAACAAACTTACAAAAGGCATATGTGATTTTTTTTTTCTAACAATGCCTTGCTATCTATGTTTATTTTAGCCTAGTCACAGTCCTGTTACAACTTTTTTATCAGACCTTGAAAACTGAGTAGAAAAGTAGATTACTGCCTTTTCCTTCCACTTTTGGAAAGCCGGAATCCAATCTAACTCGAAACATAAAATATACTTTTGTTACCACAAGATTGCAGCAGAGGTTAGTAGCAATGTACATTTTATAGTATATTTTCTCTGAAGGGAGAGTTCATACTACGGCTATTCAAACGATATAGTGTGTGAATTCAGGACAAAAATGAATTTAGTTTCCATTTTTCCATTCATCAGAGATGAACACTAAATGCGAAGTTCAGATTCAGATAACAATTTTTCCAGGTCTGAATCTAGTATTTTGGGCTGGTTCTTTTAGAACTCACGGGGATAAGCCCCACAATAATTGAAAAGTCCATATTTCATTACATGTGGGAAGTATAAATGGGCATATATTTTCTTGGGAGGTGGGAGTCTTAACCCTATGATAGTATAATAGTATTTGTAATAGGACATTATATTTATGATAACTTCATTTAATTAGTCTAGCTAACTTACCTTTAGTGACTTACAGGCTGGATAACAAAAATGCAAAACCATTATTTAGATATTTGTTGACTATAATTGTTAACCACTATAATACTGTCCTGGAAGTCTGTGTAATAGTTCTGTATTTGTATGATGATTTCACCTTAAAGCAGGACTAAATTCTCAGTATATTGTCACCTCATCTCTAGATTAGATATAGACCTTTTTCATAGCATGTTTGTATTTTAAATGTATTTTTCCATACAATTTTATTTAGATTTGCAGGGAAAATCTTTAAAATGTGTTTTAAAATCTTGTATCTTTTTTCATAACTTTCTGCTGCTGTTTTAACAGCCACATCTTGCAATGAGGACATGACTGGGAAAAAAAAAACCAAAAGAGAGAGGAACTGAATGCAGACAGATAATATGCTTAAGCAAGCAGGGTGTATTTAGTCAACATGGTTTACATTGGTTTCAGCATGCCAGCAGCAACCAAATTTATAGATATATTGGAAGGGGAAGGGAGATTTGGGTTTGAAAGAAGAAGAGGTAGCTCTGTGGGTGCTGATGGAGGGTATGTAGTCTGAGGGGCACTGCAGGAAGCACAGCCGTGGGGTTTTGACAATGTAAGGAGTGTGAGTGTGAGTTGGGGGCTTGGCTTATGTGTCAGGGGAAGATGGAGCAGACCTCATGATAATGAGTGAAAGAGGAAGAAAATATTCCATGGAAGTGAGGACAAAGATTGTGTTTTGTCCAGTAGAAGAGGGAAACCAAGAAAGACAGGCAAAGATAGGCATCACATGGCCAAGGCAATGGAAAAGAAGTATCATTCGGTAACAGCATTCTGACTTGATACAAGTACTGTAAGGTTTTTGCAATTAACAGTGCGATCTTAGTTGCGTGGATGGATAGGAGAGGCTGTGCTATTGAAAGGTTAAATGAGAGTGGGAGAACTAGTCTTAAGTAAGATCTGAAAGGAGATAAAGAGCTGTTTTATCCAGGCTGCACTTGAGCTGCGGAACTGGGCATCAGAGAAGCAAGACTAGCTGAGCTTTAGTATGGAGCAGAGTGGTGTATTTGTCACTTAATTAGTCTAAGATTCCTATATCCCAATAAAATCTTATCCAATTCAGAAGACAGAAAGAAGTAGGGTGTTCATCAGACGTGCTGCTGTAGAGACAGTGTTGAAAAGGAATCTGGGATCAAGTAGCCTGAAAGGGAGAAATAGCTGCAGTCTTTTTAGAGATGGAAAGTGCATTCCAGAAGTAACTACAGAGGGGAAAGAACAAAGGAGAAAATTGCAAATCATAAAACCAAGTGGGACATGGGCTAAAACAGGTTTGGGTTAGAAGACAGTAGGACTGTCTTGATTTCTTCTCTGAGGCAAAGTACTTGTTGCTTTCTAAAGCATTACTCTTTATTTTGCAGCACCAATCCTTTCTTCCTCTATGACTACAAACAAAACCAAGCCATTAAACATATAGTTTAAATTTCTATCCATATTAAGTTATGTTTGTGTCACTTAAGGCTGTAAAAACCTTAGGGCAGGAATAGTGTTATTTGTATTTGCACATTTATTTGTATGGCACCACACACAGAGTTATTACTAAATAAATGGTTGCCATGAGTAATTAGTTGATCTCTGTCTTTAAAAGTTTCTTAGACTAATAGGTAAAATGAAGATGCTACCACAGTCCGTTGTTAATAGACTTAAGCTTTCTTTTACTCTTATTTTTTTTTTCTGTTTTTATATATCCATTTTCCTTTCACTGTGCTGCTGCAGGAAATTGTCATTACTTTTACCTCCATATAATAGCATTTTTTTCTGTTGGGAGGAGAAGAAAATTTAGTCTCTCACCCTTGGAACTTCAAGTAAACAGCATAAAAAAAAAATAATCTTGCCAGGAAGATATAGGTACAGGGTATGGTTCTTCCCCTGAAACAGGAAGGGAAAAAATAAAAGATTGCAAAGACCATTGAGTCTTTCAGCACTTTCCTTCAAAGGCAGCTCTGGTGTTCCTCTTACCAAAGGAGAAAAATCAACGGAGATATTAAGAGAGAAAGGGAAGGTGGTGCAAGTGATAATACATTAGTCAAAATCAACATAGTCACAAATGATTTCACGGAGCAGCACTTACTTAAAAAAAGAATTAAGGAATAGGAATTCTAATCCAGGCAGTTATATTTTTGGAACCGTAATGTCAAACAAATATTTCCTTTTACTAGAGGAATGAATGGATCCAGCTTTACAGCATCATATGAGTGTTCTGACTTTCAAAAGCCCTCTACTTCTGTACTTGAAATCGGTTTGGGACAAGGAAAGTGAAGCTCTGGAACAAGTTATATAGTCTGCATCATTAGATGTCTTTAAGGAGAGAAAGACTAGATGAATTAGCTTCTAGATGAATTAGAGTACTGTTGATTCTGTCTTGAGACAAGAGGATAGAACAGATGATCTCTTTTGCAGCTATAGACTGCCAGAATTTGAGGGAGCAGAAGAGATAGCATTTAGAAGATAATGTCAAATACTTAACTGATCAAACAAGCACTACTGTACGTACCTCTCAGGGCTTATGATTGGTTGCAATATCAGAGATGACAGGGTACCCTTTGCAAAAATTCACTCCATGCTCTGGAATAATGTAACGTGTTAGAAAACAGTGACCCACTTGCACCAAATGTAATGCTGTAAAATTCTTTCAGAACTAGATACAGGAAGTCCAAATTCAAATGTTCTTGATATAAAGGCAATAGTAAGAGAAGTATATGGCTAGATAAAACAGAGTTTAAAGCAAAATCATCCCCATTTCTGATTTAAATATGAGTGCCTTCTCCTGTAGTCTTCTTTGAAACTGCCTAACAGTAGATCTACTAGCAAAAACGGTAGCCAGCAGATGTGCTAGCATTGGTTCAAGGATAATCTTTTGCACTAAAGGTTAAAAAAGACAGTGTATATTCTAGATGCATTTGAAAAGGGAAAGAACTGGTAAAAAAATCTCTATAGTATAAAACCAGTCTTTGAAATGTCCCTCATTAGTCTATTTGGTTCTTTCTTGTTCAGCTCCAAAATAAAATAATAGCAGATTAAGATAGGTATTCTTTCTTTATTATTAATTTCTATTCTTTACCAGAATGTGAATCTTACAAAAGAGTTAAATCTAGAGTAAGAGACAAAGGCTCCCAAGTTAGCCATGCAATCCCTTTGATCGATGGATTGTTTTCAGAGAGATGGCCGAGTTCAAAAATACTAATGTCACAAGAATGCTGGCTTTTATATATAAAATGACCTTGCATATGCAAGGCAGGTTAAATGAGCCTTCGCGCGGGTTCTTGATCAGCATGCTGGCGCTTCTCTAGAATGTGACCAAAGCAAGTGAACTGGGACTCGTTGTAAAATAATTGCTGTGGGATATACCAATATTCAGCAGCCGCTCTTCACCTTAGCTGCTCAAATACATGATGCTTCTGTAGAGATAATGAGGAAAAAGAAGTTGAAAATTTTCAAGGCATAAAAAGAGTTATCTCCGTGCATTCCAATCTACCACTTTTTGCCTTTCTCTCCTCTTTGAGAAATATTTTTTTGCTTTTACTAATGAATAAGAAGAGAAGATTGCACTGAGCTGTGAATTGCCTTTTTCTCTCTTTTTAGTTAAAACACAGCATGGAGAGATGCGAGTACAATTATTAGTGCTGGAGATTGTGAATATCTTTCGAAATGAAGGACATTTGCCAAAAATCTGTCAAATTATAAATGACCTGGGTCTTGCTCAAGAAGCCATTATTAAAAGTAGTGACCCACTAACCTCTTTTGTCCAGAAAGAGTGTTGGGCAGTTATGGCAGGACAATCCAAGAGATTTATAAAACTTTTAATTTCTTTGGGGGTCAGACAGTAAGCTTAATTTCAGATGCAGAAGCGATAGAAAATCACCGGTAGTTTAAGCAGGAGGTACCGTTGCCAAATGAACTGTGTATATTTAGACAGCTTTGTAAATGTTCAGCTCTTCCGATTCTTGACTACATTCAGGAACTGCTTAAGATGTGCTTTTACTCTGGTGTTTCTTTTGTCTGGGTCCTCTGACACTTCATGCAGTCTACTGGGAAAGAAAATCTTTCTTCATTTTGTAAAAGTGAGATTGTACACAGATTATTGGACATGTGCTCTTGGTACTTGAGAACAATTTTCCTTTTAATATAAGCCAAATATTGCAATAGTTGTTGCCTTACAAATATTCATAATAACAATCATTATCAATCTGCTTTCTGTTGCAATAAAATCCATAAATTGAGCCAGGATCTCAATTTACAGTAATGTCAAACTCAAAAATAGTAGAGGCTTTCCTACCATTTTGAAAAGAGGATGAGAGAGAACAAATTAATCATAGAATCGTGGATGCTGGAAACATATTAAAACATCTAGCCAGTCTCTTTGCCATTCGTTTGCTTTTTATTGTACACCCTGCAGTATTCTGACAGTCTGGTTTTCAAAAGCTGTAGTCTTAAAAGTGATAGGTTACCATTACTTTCTCTTAAGAGTGTATGAGAATCTCACTGATAAAGAGGATTTCAGAAGTTTAGGAAATGAATGCTACTGCAGCAGTGAGAAACTAACGGTTCCAAATATATATAGGAATGCAAAGGGATTTTTTTCTCCAACGATTTTTTGTGCTGAGTCTCCCTCTGAGATGTCTGTGCATATGTCAGTTTATCTATGTCTGTTTTAGAGCTGGAATATGTTCACACTCCTTTAATAATCACCTCCTCACTTTCTGTACAATTTAAAAATTAAGTCTGGCTGGAGGATTAAACATGTATTACTGGTAACGTAGTCTTGAAATTCGTTTGACTGTGCATTGTTCTCTAAAGTGCCACGTTTAGCTGTTAACAAGCTTGGGAATATTGTTTATTTTGCCGTATGATGTGTTAGTTGCTAATTCTGCGCTCAAAGACGTGTGCGTTCTCTGGGCTCTCACGTGGGGGGAGGAAAGTGTCCTCCTTATGTGAGAAAGCTGCCACCGCAGCTGAGGTATCACTTAACACTGGAGGCTCTCCAGGGCCTGAATGTGCCGCACGTATTTGCAATGTATTCTGCTATTAGTATGACCAACGTTTATACACAGCACTAATTCAGAGAATAAAGTAAGTGCTAAAACTCAGATTCAGATGCTCTAAATGGCAGCATCTTTATTGCTCTACGCTAGGGGGGAATAAGCAAATAGTTCTGCAGTGGGCAAAGGAGAGCGATGTAGCGCCCTAACCCCAGAGGCAAATTCCTTTCCACCCCATCTGCCATCTCAAATGCCAAGTCCTAGAAATGCCACTGTTTCCAAAGTAGCAGACATTAACCATGTGTGTGAATCTTAGTCATTAGTAAAAATTATTCCAACCCTCTCCCCACCCTTTGTTTGGCTTTCATGAATTGCCAGAGCAAAGAAAAAGGCCAAAGCTGGATGTGAACTGTGTTACTCTGCCACTAACTGATATGTTTCCTAATTTCTACAATGGAATATAATGAACGGCTTTCAGTAAGATAGGCATTTCATTTCATTCATCTACTGCAAATAATAAAGACATTTGGCAGAGGGAAAGTGTAAGTCTGGATTCTGATCTAGTTTGTTTTGGGACTTGCAGACCCCATATCGTGGTACCCAGCTGAAAGGGAATTGCAAAGAACTTGTATATTGTGGAATAAAATATAAGTTCATGGTAAATAACAATGTGTAACAGATGCTGTCTGCAGACTCCTGGAGCTGACGGTAGGCAAAGAGAACAGGTAGCTGGCTGGTGGTGTACAGGTCTTCCATTGAAGGAGCATAGTTACCCATAAGCACCTCTCCTCCTTCTCCTCCTCCACCTTCCCTCTCCCTTCCTCCTCCTCTTCCTACCCACCAGCACAGGTTTTGATAAGGCTCTCCTGTTGCTGCTTCTCCTACCAGTAAATGGCAGAAGAAATTATATATTATTAAGTGCAGAAGTAGGTACGGCTTAGAAATCCGAGCGCTGGGGAACATTAGTGCTGCCCTTTCCTTGCCAAAACTTTCCTATCCCCGCTCCTTTGCTGTCAGCTGCTTTCAGACCTTTGTGTTTCTTTTTGTCTAGGCAGGCTGCGTGTTCAGCGGAGTGACTCGGAGCACAGCATCCCTTTGAACCGTGCTACTGCTCTGGGAAACTCTTTTTTGTTTTTTGTTTCTTTAATTTTATTTTTTTTTAAGTGATAAGGAAATATGTGCTACTTGCAAGTTGCTCCTTTTGGCAAACATGGGATAGCCCTTTTTAGTATGGATTCCGCTCCATATGTGATCATTCCCTTTTTGCCAAACTTCCTTAGATGTGCACCAAATTGCAGAAAGATGAATACCAACTTTGCATAATTTGAACACGAAAGCCTTGCAGTGCTACTTTTCTGTTTAATTTACAGGGGAAAAAAAAAATATGAGATACGTAGGACATAAGTAAGGGCAGAATAGAGCCCTTAATCTTAATTATGCATTCTGCAGTATTATAAATGACTAAAGATTACTTCCAATGTTTGGTATAATCTTACAGTGTGCAGATGTGGTTCTCTTTGGTATATGCCATCTTTACTGAACTCACAATTTCCATAATGCTGTCACATTCTGCATGGGAAGCAGATTTACAGATAGGTAATCCATGTAAGGTATTTTAAAGACAGCTTATTAAAGGATTGAGGCCTGCTGTTAAATTACATATGCTTTCAATTGCTATGAGGAGCAAACAGTATCAAGAAGTACAATAATTTAGCTACAGCTGGAGAAAGGCCTATTTAAAGTTTTGATGACAGATCCTTTAAACTTTTCCTTTAAGTTCTTTTTCTGCTTTATATCTTCTCCTGCGTGGTACGGTATTTTCCTTTATACAATGTAATTTCACCAGCAGGTCGGCTGTACACACGCTAAGAAACTGAAATGCATTCCTAAACTGATAGATAGAGTTTACAAAATGACTGTGGGCACCAGGCTCCACGCTTGATGGCATTATCTAAACACCTGACAGCGAGGATGGAGTCTTTGCAGTTTAGCATTGCTAATTATTAATGGCTCAAATTGTGTTGGGCACCGTCGCCGTGCCGCTTCCCCCGCTGCCGCCGCCGCCGTGAGCTCTGCTGCTCTGCCGCATTGTGCGCCGGGCGGGATGCGGTGGAGCATATTGGCTAGTGCCCCCATCTGTTTCTAAAACACAAGGCAATGTGTCACTTACGTGCTGTCTGCTCTCCTTACCCTTTACAGAAGGAGGTACAAGAGATTGCGTTTCCAAATAGATAAGCTCTGTCTCCTCTCTTTAACCAGAATAAGAAGGCGATGACCACAGTTTAGAGCCATTCCTTAAATCTGGGGGCTGGGGGGGAAGGGGGGGGAATGTTTGGGGGTTTTCCCTAAACAAAATAAATGAGAATATAGTGATGATATTTGGAGCTAACTTCAAGTGTCGCACTGTACGATGCAAAAAGGGGCACATTATGCAGACGTGAGACTGCAAAGCCCGAGAAGGAATGTGTTAAGCAATCATTTCACAACGATGAGTCTGGCCATGCGTTTGCATGTGAACATCATTACAATCTGAAAAAGAGAAAATGTTATTATGCCATGTATCTTTGAGCCATTATTGGAATTAGGTTACAAAGCTTCGGCTGCAAGGTTATTTGAATCTACTGCTTGTTGTTAATTTCATGCTTTCTATTTAGTATTTTTTTTTCTTATTAGTTATGAACTAGTAATCTATGAAAAAGGAAATATTTTTTAAAAA
>JAOXNO010000013.1:139948811-139958811 GCA_028565335.1 Limnodromus scolopaceus
ATGCTTTCTATTTAGTATTTTTTTTTCTTATTAGTTATGAACTAGTAATCTATGAAAAAGGAAATATTTTTTAAAAAGGACAAAATAGTAAGAAAAAAAAGGCCCCCGAGAAAAAGCCTCTGAGAGTTAAAATACAAGCTTTTTAAACTCATGTTTATTTTTTATTTAACATTGCTATGTAGCAGAAACATGAACAATACCGAATCTGAATTTGGCAAAAAAAATGTTTTCCTGCAAAGGACGATCTGAACATCTTTCCACATAAATATGTTATGGCTTGCTTTATTTTTAATTTTTGCTTTTTCAATAAATGAAAGATGGTATTTTTATTTTGAAATATCTATAGCGTAAATTACCCACATGGTATTTGCATCCTCCTCTAATAAATCTGTTTTTACATAAGTTGTAGAGGTTAATGGATAGATTGTGAATTGCACTAGATTTCTTTAATAAATAGATATGTAAGACAAGACCTTATTAAGTAGATTTTTGTCTGTGAAATCTGTCTTCTTCAAATAATTTCAGAAGCCAAAAATGCAAAATACAAACTTTGCTTAATCATGAATTTTTAAACATATATCACTATAAATATTAGTATATTTTAATTACAGAAAATTACTTTGTTACCAATCAGTAGCAAAGTTCTGTAGAGTACCTGAAACTGTTCTTTTTATTCCAGTATTTAAACTGGAACATACTTTTCATAAGGGAAGAATGATATTGATAGCTCTAAATATGAACTTTGAATTAATGTAATGTCAATATTATCAAATATTGATATATCAACCTTAGACTGCGAATGTATTATCAAGTCACAAATAATTAAACTAGTTAAAAATTAAACTGAAGAATTAAAAGATGATGCTTAAATAAACCAAAATACTCCAGTAGAAAATATTGCTAGTAGGCTGCGTAGATCTCATTGCAGTGTTTCTGCTGTTACCATGTCTTAATGTGGTTTTTTGTTTATGGGAAAAATTGTTTAAGACAGCAAGAATCTTGGGTCTTCTCTTTTTTATGAAGGTCAAACTAAATTCAGAATTATAACTGAAAAATGAAATGTAAATACCTAGATCTTTGATAACAAAGTAATTAAAATGTATGGTTTTGCCTACTGTGTATAATAAGGGCTTATATTTGATCAACCATAAAAGTTATTTAATCATTTTAACCTTGGAATACTACCCCACAAAAAACTACTTAATGGAAGTTAGCTGAGAAGCATTAGAGTATCACAACATCAAGAAGGCTGAGCGAGAGGGCACTGAAAATTCAAGCACAGCTTATTTCTGCCATAATACTATAGCAGGTTGCATGGCAACCAGTGGCTGTGGATTTTGAAGTTACTTTATCCTTATTCAGTGAGCAAAGACTTAGCCTGTATTTATTTGGGTAATTTCTAGAATTAATCAGGTATTTAAGGCCCACTGTAGCATAAACTTGCTGTGATTTTGCGATCGGCAAATGAGTGTTTACAAGTGTGGTTGGGAGAACATCTGGAAGAAGAAGAGAGCTCGACTGTTCCTCCTGATGTTGCAGACAGTAGGTATTAGGCAAGCACTTGGATCAGCAGCCAGTTTTGAGCAAGACTGTGGCTTGCAAGCACATCCTTGTGATTTAGGTTAGTCATTTTAGGTGGACCCTGGAGTTTTCAAAAAATCTGTCATATTTCATTTTAATGTTTCCATTAAAGAACAACGCTAAGAGAATTTTAACGTTTTTCAGCTGAGTAAAAGCTGTAATCATAAGCCAAAGCCACAGGCACAAGTAGCATGGCACCCTTGTGTGCATGTGTTACTTTGGAGAATACGTTAATACAGAAGTCTCAAAAAATGTTTTAAAGTATTATTTAATTTCCATTACTGCCTTTAAAGTATAAAGGCAACTCTTTCGGTATCCTCTTGTTTAATATGTCCAGAATTTGGCCAAGTTTCTCAATATCCACAGATCTTACTGAAACTGGAGTAAATCAGGAACACTCAGAATTACACAGGCACAAAATGCACATAATGATACTTGTAATGAATGAGAGGTGTGAATTGGTGCCTCATTTAATGAGTGCTTTTTAAAAATGCATTTTTCCAGAGGATATGAAAAATCTGTAGAATATTTCCAGGTTTGAGAAGCAGTGTATATTCTTGTTGTGAAAGATACCATCATAATGCTTATACATATAGAGGTAGGATTATGAAATGAGTGTTCTCTTCACGTGTTTCAGTTCCTAACTTTTCAACTTTTGTGCAAAGTACACATTACAAACATTATCACACACACAGCATGAAAGGCATCATTAAATCAGGTCAGGCTTTCACAACTCTGACTTACATCGTGCACCCCACCAGCCTAGTTTTGAAGAACCTTTTTTCACTTGTTCAATAACTTAGTGGATTTACGTGACAGCTGTATCATTCTATTTTAAAACGTATTTCCAAAAGTGACATTGGATCAAGTTCAGAAAACCCCAGTAAGAAGTCCACAGTGCCCTTAGGTGGAAGTGGTCCCCCAGCCAGTCGAGCATTGCTGACTTTGGGAATGCCGTGGCTCCAAGCCAGGCCACTAAAACACACAATTGCACAACTGCGTACATCTAGGTGCCTTTTCTCAGAGGCTTCCTCGTTACCCAGCTACTGCTTATGTCCAGAAAAAATGCATCCATAGCATCCGTGCTCCTGGATTTACTTGGTGTGTGCTGGCCATTCCTAACTTAACAGGACAGAAATCAGTTCAGTTAAAATTAGAGCTGAGATGGGTAGTGAATGAGCTGCCATTTGTTGCATAGGTGGCCTGGAGGTTATAGCATGTTGGTGTGCAGCAGCAAGAGGGGGTCCACGGATGTCTGCTTTCAAGCAAAGTGTGGCAGTTTAGGTCTCGCTATGCTTGATGGCACATAAGAAACTCCCTAACGATCTTCTCAATGAAATGAAGTGATCACTCTTTGCAGCAATGGTACAGTGAAGTTATTTTAAAAATGCATGATTTATTTTGTCAAAATCTTCACTAGCAAGCTAGTACTTCTGGGAGCTGTGAATGTTGTTCAAAATATATATATTATAGCCTTAGTGATGACAGTTAAAAAGTTATTACTACCAAAATACTTTATGTCAACAATAAGCTACTGCAATTTAGGAAAAATGAAACATTTTCCCCTGAGCCAGTTGTGTTTTCTTTGATCATAATGGGAAATAAAACTGTTAAACATTTTGGGTTCAAACAGTTGGTGCTGTTTGAATATTTGTGTTTCATGCTTTCCAGAAATTAGTGAATTTTAGTAACCTCATTTCTGGTCACCGTTTTTAAAATGGCAAGCTAATACTAAAAAGCAGTAGTATCAGGAAAGTCATCTGCAGTTCCATAGTGTTTTGTATTAGTGGTGAAACTAAGAGATCTGTATGGAGGAAGTAATTGTGGCAATAAGGGGCTCCTGCCTTTTCTAGCTTCTGTCCTAGCTGAAAAGAAAGCTGACCTGTGCCATTGTCTCCTCTCGATCTTCTCTCGGGGAGGTGCATTAAATCATACCAATCAGTCACAATGGAGCTACCACTTGTCAGCTGGACCAGTATAATTTATCCTTCCTTAGGCATTAGGTAAAATGTATTGACATAAACCTCGAATGCTGGTCCGGTATAAACATAGGAAGGGAATCCAAGAGCTGGCTCGAGTGTAGGTGCGGAGGAGGCAAGGACTTTGCATCTTCTGGTCCTTTCTTCATTTATGCAAACGATGGCTGCAGCAGGAAGCTAATCAAACTGACGGTGATCAACACAGTGCTGTACCTCACCTGCAGCCTTGTTGTAGCTACACGGTGGACAAAATGGTAGAAATCATTTTATCAGAGATGTGGATGGATGAATTTTAAATAGGGCTTTGAACCAGCTGTTGTTAAAACTTTTATTTCTGTATGTATTTTAGGCTTAGTGGCTACACGAGAATTGTAGAAGTTCTGAATTGCCCTTGACATTGGCCCTCCATGTGCTGTGGAGATGGACAATCTGATTACAACACTTAACAGGGTACTTATGCCTCAGTTTTTTAAAACAGAGAAAATTGAACATTCAGTGGTGCTCCAGGCCAGAAATTACTGTCCGAGTAAACTGCAAATACTTACGAATGAGGAATAATAGATTTGTCAGGGCTATGACCTGTATCAATAACTGGGAAAAGGAACAATGTTAAGATATCAGAAAGGAGTCAAGGCATGGGGCTTGTTTTCACTGAAACCCTTGGCAGCCATGAACACGTGAAGGTAGTTCTTTTTACTCCAGAGTCCGCAAATGAGAGTCTGGGAGCACAGACAGTCAGGAGCAGACTTGTGGCTCCATTTCTCCCTAAATAATTTGCACTCTCTGCAAAGAAAGCGGTCATATATATTTATAATATTCGAACCTGGGATTAAAATGTAAAGCCTATAGCCAAACTCCCATTTGCACTTTGTCAGTTACTTCTTCTCTTTCCTGACAGCGATGACTGCTTTTGCAGAGCACCCTCCACGTGCCCTATCCCTTTGCATCACAAACTCATCGGAAACAAATGTGTTAGCTACATTATTGCCACACTATCCAAGGAAATTTTCAGGATATTGTCCAGTTTCAAAAATTATACTAATTATCGAGTATTCATTTAGAGTTTTAAAACTCAAAAATATGACTATTTGGGCAAAATGTCAGTGGAGAGTAGATCTTTTATCAGTTAAGTCCATACCTCCTCTCAAAAATAGCCATAGAAACAAATATAAATGTTTTTCTTCCTTCACATTTTTCTCTTCCAGGGTTGCCTGTATTGACTGTATCAGAGCACACAGGGACTAGCAGTACAAGTGTAAATTGTCATCTAAGTCTTTTTCTTCTGCCTAACACTGGGAAAGGTTATGTCCTGAAATAACACATTTAGCAAATGATGAGCCCTGTAAGACAGGACCAGAGCTGGAAGGATTGCAGACAAAATGTGCTCATAGCTAGAAAAAGAGTCGCACAGATTGAAGACTAAACCCCAACGCTTCCTGTCCATGAGAGTTTTTATATTGACACCTCTGAGATTATAAAGAATAATTTTGCAGCCAAATGCTCTGCCGATTTACAATCCTGGAAAATCCACCAATTTATGGAAGGTTAATATAAACATCATGGTATATTCTTGGTTTTACAGGTCTGAACTGCAGTTAGGTACATCAAGCACCCTTTCTAGTTTGCACCGTATTTTGTCTTATCTGGCTTCGGCTGCTCTAACCTCTGTGTACCTCAGTGTTTCTGATGCGTCTGTCTTCACAGCCACCCTGTGCAATGTGGGCTATACTGCACCATTTTACATGTCAAGTATTGAGATCCGGAGAAAATAAAGATGAGAAATGTAAAGGTGTTTTAACCCTGTACAGTCAGGTATGTTCCTAACGGAAACCTCTAGGTTTTCTAGCAGCCCAGCTTTTACAAATGTCCACAAAAGGTAGGAAAATTCAGCCCAGCACTGAGGGGTCTGGGATTTGAAAATCTGACCTGGCATGATTTGGGTGAGGTCATGCAAAGCAACAGCAGCACAAAAGGGAACTTATCCATTTCTCTGAAAACCTTGGCTTAAATATAACCCTTAGAATATCTTTCTTTTTGTTAATTTTAATTCTTTTTTTGTTTTTTTTTTCATTTAGGATATGTGGTAAATATATTCTGACATCTTAGGAAGTAATTTTTGCTTTGATTCCTTTCTGCTTAACTTTCAATGTGAATCATTCGACACGTATTCTAATTCCACTGGATCAAGTATGGCTTTTCATTCCTTTCATAGGTATATCTCTCCTCTGAAAACAATAAAGCTATACAAGAGTAAAAGGGAGATGCTAGAGGGAGGGTTAAGTTCTTTAAATTATAAAGTAAATTGGCAATGGTTGCACACTGAGACACATCACAGTCCCCATGTACTAATTGGATGGCACTTAAAAAAATATGAGAAAAGTATGTGAAACTCCAGGTCTTCCAGTTTAAGCATCGTCCTAGTTTTATACTGATATCAATGACCACAGGTTGGGTAGGGGTTTTTTTTTCCCCCACTGTGGTGAAAGTAAGATGCCCAAAGGGAAGCAGAATTAATTAAAGTTTCTGATGAATATTGGACCACTACTGGCATTTGCCTCAGGATCAACAGGTAGGTTCTTAACTTTGTGAGGGAAAACATTATTGAAGAAGGTTGCATTTCATGCGCAGATCAAGTTGTGCTTTTAAAAAATAAAAGAAGTCAGTTGGTGGTCTTGCTTTTAATTATCGAGGCTGCGAGAATTCGAATGACATATTTGCCTCATTTACTTAGAAGATATTCTTGTATTTATTAAATCATTTGAAGAACATCTGTAACACTTTGATAAGATTTTCTTTCTCATCACGGGAAGCAGGCTGCATTTCAATACCAGGAAGTACTACTATTACGAAGTGTTTCCTAGTCCACTTACAGGAGAACAGTAATGTGTAGAAATAAAATTTACCAGAATTAAGAAATGTTCCTTTTCTTAACAATATTGGGCATAGATAGTATTATAGCATGGGATTAAAGGAGCCAGTCCCAATTATAGATTATTATTTACCCTTTCCCTCTATCACTGCTAGATTACAAGTTACCTTTCTTACCATTTTTTTTTCCCCAGGATTTCCCTCACAAAAACAAAAGCCTGTAGTGTCTTCTGCAGAAACAGTGCAGTTTAGATGCCAAGGAACAAGTACAGCATTTTTAACACCAGCTGGTAAATGACAGTAAAAAAAAATCCGGCTGCTATAGTGACTCTGTCTGTTCATGGGTCAAATAAAAATATTTCAACATAAATAGAAACAGCCTATGTGCTTTAGATCACTCAAAATTCATTTTTAAACAACTTGAAATTTCATCTCATTGAAGCTTTAAGGCTTTTGTCTGTTGAGAGCACCTCCTTTAGGCATAGGGGGAAAAGGTCCAGTGTCTCCAACTGGTTTTACATATGACTGAGGTTTAAAAATCAACATTCGTGGGAACCAGACAAAATCAGAGAGTCCATAATATCAGACAGAGCAAAGGGACTATGCGTACACTTCTGTTTACTGGAGGAATCCAGAAGTTGAACTGGAATTTCTAATGAGGTTTTACACGAAGTCTGCTTTTTAAAATTCAGAGTACCAGGACAAATCCCACAGTGAAAGGTTAAATCATACATGACATGATATTATGCTGGATAAAACAGATGTGACATAATAATTTCAGCAGGAATTTAGTTATTCAAATATGTGTGAGCATGTGCAAATTTTTATATGCATATACATAGCATAAATATGTACATAGGTGCATGCAAATATCAATATTGTCTCTGTGTATATAAAAACACTATTTAGTTATCTGCAATTGTATGTTCACAGGTAGAAGTACCTGCATATAAATCTGGTCTTTCTCACTTCAAAAAGCATAGTAACTACAAAAATAATATTTCTCTACGTTTCAGAGATAATTTTAAGAAACTTTACTGTAAAGTACTAAGTGCCTTAACTCCTCCTTAATTTTAGTCAGTGATTTGTCTCTCTCCTGAATTGTTGAAAAATATATATATATATATAATAGGGAATGTATTTTTTCTTCATATTAACATTTTATCTTAAAAAAAAAAAATAAAACTAGCATGTTTACTATAAAGGAGCTAATATAATGTGATTTTTTCAGCCCTTTGTTATGCTTTTTCAGATCATTTGATTGATGCCTTGTTGCTTCCCCAGTTAAATATTCGTCCAATAGTTGAAACCAGATTACCTAAAAAGTAAAAAGGGCGTATTAATGCTAAATCTCTAAAGGTGACTCAAGAAAGTCAGCAACAAAATCCCTGTAGTCAGTACAGAGAAGGGGCAGGGTCAATGTGTTATTGCTGGACAAAAAGGCACTGTTAGATAGTCCATTTCCATAAAACACTGGAGTATTTAAAGAGCTACTTGCATCTATGGGTAATCCATAGGATACCAGCAGATACTCGTATGTTCACGATTTCATTTCTCTGACTTTTAAATCAGCAATGTCCCACTCACATCATTATCGCTGGGATTTTTTCATTTGCCCAATTCTCAGTTCTTTCTGTATCTCATCTTCTTCCTGAAGAAGGTGTTGATTTTCATCTTTTGCTTTTTTATGTATTTATTTGTGCTACTTCATTGTCCATAGGCAGTACTCATGAATCAAGAACCTGCTGTGCTAGGCTTCATATAAAGTGAAGTTTTACAAAGCAGTACCTCCTCCAGATATACCAATTTATGTTCGGTCTTTCTCAGTCACCTCTCCCAAGTTTGCTGTATTTTTTGCCGTCAGAACACTGGGCTATACCCTGATAATTTTCTCCTTTAAATTTCTTTTTTGCGCCTTTTTCTCTCATATATTTATCTTCTAATTTATCCAATTCTTCTATCAAAAAGTGTCACATGCTACAGTACTCTAAAAACATATCCCTTCTCATAAATCTTCAGAGTAGCTTTTCCTATGATTTCATGTGCTAGACAAGCTGCTTCTCACTCTCTAACTCTGTTGTTCTCATTTTCCCTCTATACCTCAGTCCATTTCGGTTTTTCACCTTTTCACTTGCAACAGTCTACTGTCATCATACACCAAAATTTTACTTCTCCCTCTTAAAAGCAGCTTGTAAAATAAATGATTCCCTAAAGCATGCTAATGGGAACACTTTGTGGCTTTTCTTTTTGACTGTTAGCTGCTACAGCCTTCAGACTGCAAATTTATTCCAGGGTGGATTTCTTTTCCCTTCCATTTTGGTTTAACAATCTAAATGCTATCAATTGTTAGGCAATTACAATACCACGTAGCAATTCAATAAACAATATGTGAATGGAAAATACAGTATTAACTTCTGGGCAACCCCGTGCTGCTCCTGTAACTTAAAACTCCGTATACCATCCAGCCACGATTTTCCATGGGCAGGGGGGACTCAGTGCATATACTTACCAATGACAAGAGGTTTCTGTGGCTCTGTATCCACAGCTGAAAACACGATAGCTCATACCTTTGATTTTGTGTAGGTTGTTTTACGTAGCTATTGTAGTCATATTAGAGCATTACAGAATATGACATCAGTCACATGCTTGTTTTTTCACCCTCTCAAAAAAGACTTTTATTGTTGATTTTAAATACTGCTGTTTCTGCTATAACTCTGACTACAACTAGCTGTATCTTTGGTTACAGGAAGGTCAAAGAAATATGTTATTTACCCCAATGGGGATCTAAGGCTTGTAATTGTATGCAATACTGTCTGCCACTCAGAACCCCTATACATTCTTACTGTACTTAAATCAGTTTTGGTTGTTAGGCTGCCAATGTTCTCCTTAAATATGTATTATATTTAAAAATTGTAAATACTGGAGTTATTCCATTTTCCTGGGTTACTATCATAGGTGATTCTGTATATAAGAAAAAAGAATGACTGGTTGTTCAACCAACCCGTGTGTTTTGGAAACAGACCTGGACCAGTTCCTATCACTGTTCTGATGCCTTTCAGGTCTGTTACCAGACGCACAAAAAAAAGCACTTAATTCTTTTTAGCACAAAGGTCTTGATGCTTATAATATTAGTGATGTACTTTGCCTTGAGATGCTAGCTAGCTCTGGTTCCCCTACTCTTCTGACAGATTTTATATTCACAAAAGCTGTTTACTTGAAGCTCCATGCACTTGCAAGGATTGCTGCTGAGAATAAAGGCTTTCCTAACCTCAACAGTCTCTTTACATTGTTCAAGGTGGATTGCTGCAGTGTTCGTGAAGTCTTAACTGTCTTACTCTTCTCCTCTCTACATTATTTTAATCAACTCTCTTTATGTTGAGGCATCCTGGCATGTACAGTATATTAAAGCCCCAGAGGGAACTGCAAGCAAAAACACCTTGTTCTTCTAAGAACTCCAAACTTTTTTTACTGGCTACAGAATAAATGCTGCCTGAATGAGTAATGATTAGAAAGCTTTTGGAACTGTATTACCATAGGTGACAGCTCTGAAGAGATAGGCAGGTAATGTTAAG
>JAOXNO010000013.1:139963811-139996803 GCA_028565335.1 Limnodromus scolopaceus
CCTGGTACTGCACATGGTGAAAAATAAGAAGCTACAGTACATGGACAAGCAACTGTGATGGGTGCAATTAGGAGCCTCGGCAGAAAATAGAGGGAAGGAGGAACTGCCCTGTGCAGTTTGATGCAGGATTCCATAAGACCCTTCATGTGGCTCTCAAATGCTTTCCAGTAATGTACTCACTAATGTGATTGACATCTACTTGCATACTTAATTTTTTCTTCCTAGTATTTCTGAAGTACCATGTACAATTTTGATACAGGTTTTGTCTGGTGAGAGAGTTTAAAATGTAAATAGTGCCCCATATTTATGCAGAAGACTGCAGCTCAGCCTGTGCATGTGAAAGGACGTGGAAGGATGGTAGTCATCCTTTTCACCTGTGAGAGTCTGTTGTATGTCTCAGATTGGCCTCCAGGAAAGGTTTAACCCTGGAAGTCCCGTGTGCCTGGGGAGTGGAGATGTTGCCTGCAGTCTTCCATGTAAAATCTTGGTGATTTTCAGATGTCGTAGACTCAGACTGTTGCAATCCTTGAATAAAAGGAGTGAGAAGTTTAACTTCAACCAGCAGTGCATGAGGAGCCCATAGACAGTACAGAAGTTGAATATGTCCTGGTTGCAGGTCATATGGGTGGATGAGATCCACTGCAGTGCCGGGAGCTGCCTGGGCTGCCAACAGGCTGGTGGCTCTGTGCCCAGGAACTGCGCCTTTCTGGGGGCCTGGCAGGAGATGACATGGCCTCAGCCACCAAAGGAGGCTGTTGTCCAACAGTGTAGGACAGGCTCTCCTGATCAACCAGAGACAGCTGAAAGCTCAATGTTAGCAAGTGCACCGAGCGCTTAGTAAAAGCAAATAAATCTATAGACATTTCACATGCATTATCGAAATAAATTTTTATTTCCTTCCCTTTTTATTTTTCTTTAAGAAAAGCATTTTTCATAGTAAAGTTTGTGATGTGAAAGTCTTGCCTATATCCAGCATGTCAGCATGGATCTGCGGAAGAGTTAAGCCATCACCGTGGTTCATTGCAGTTTGGCATTTCTGACGCCTGAGCAAGCCTTGCTCGGACACGGAAATTTAAACTCAGTGAGACTTGTGACTGGAGAGAAAAGCAGGATCTGTCCTTTACAGATAAATTAGTTCAAAGTTAAACAAGGCAACTTTTATTTACGTTCCAGATATTAAGTGGGAGGCTAACAATTGTCGAAAATAATTCACATGCTTTAGTGCATATACATAAACCATTCAAATGTGTTAGTTAATGCTTTTTAAATTAAAAACATAAAGATCTGTGAACAAGATGAATTCTTAGCAATGAAAAAGAGACCCTCACAAAACCTTGTCAGCTTGAATCCAGGTTGATGATTCCTATTAGAAAGAATCATAATCAGATGTGCTAAAACGATGACAGCGCTGAATAAGTCAGCAAACGTGAGAAGCAGTAGCAACAGGACCGGCATGGGATGCTATTCATGGTTCATTTCACTGAGTCTCAGTAGATAACGTGGCACTGTTTCTTGCTTGGCTATTTTAAAACATTTGTGTTATGAGAGAAAGAGTCAGAAACAGAGAAAAAGTCTTAACCTTGTAATTTGAGGAACATTTTCGCCCTCCCCCAAATGCCTAGGAAATACAGAAATTTTAAATTAAAAACCCAGCCTTAATGTCAGTCTATGCTAAAGGGAGTGTTGTTCTTTATACACCAACTTCTGTCATGGTTTTGCAATCATTTGAACATTAGATAAAATTAAAAATAAATGGAACAATAGTTATTTCTATTTTACTTTAATAGAACAGAAAGTTGGATTTTTTTGCCATAGAAGGCAAGCCTTGCCTCAAAACAATCTGTAGGCTTAGAGTTTGCAAGGAATTATGGAGTGTGGTATGTGTCTGGGTTTGTATACTTTATTTATCATCACTGTTGTCTTGTGAGGGCAGGTTTGTCATAACTCACTGCCTCACTTTTCGTGAGTTACAGTCATGCTTTTGTTCACAAGCAATAAGAATAGTATAATTTCTCTCTTTTTGTTTTTCTTTATACTTACACTCAAATATACACAGTGTAAATCTGTGCCTCTTACTCCAGTAAAAATCCCTGCGAAGTAAAAATGCAGTTCATGTAAATGCTTGTGCACATTAGAAAAATATAAATACAAAGAACAGGCTTGTCCCAATATAGAGCAGCATTTAATGCCAGCATTACCTATTAAAATCAGTGCTTTAGGCTTATGGTAGATGCGTGTATGTTAGTTTAGCATAATACTGCTAAAATTGCCAATCTAAAGCCCAGTTGCTGTAGCCATTAAAAAAGCAAATGCTCTTTCCCCTTCATTTATAGCAGTATTTGGTCAGTGTGCAACGTGATTAGGGTGATATTCCATCACACTGGACTTTCATTAATCAACAGATAACCCTCTCAGTTGAGTAAATTCAGTTTCTCTCACATCTTAGGGCTAAGAAGACAAAGTATGAACCCTACTAGTTGGGGAAGTCTAGTCAGCAAAGCAGGCAACATAGAAATAAGGCTATTCTTGTTTCCCTGCCCTCTGGACCATGTCTCTGCCCTTGTCCAATCCCTGTGGTACAGAGCAGTGTCCGAGAGGAAGACAGACTCCTGCCTGCCCTAGTTTGCTGTGGTGGTTTCATCTGGGTGAGTCAAGGGACACAGTGCTGTGATACACATATACAGAGCTATATACAGAGATAGTGGAAGAGGATCACGGTTCTCCATGAGCAGTAAGATAGCCAGAGCTCTCTGAATCGACCTTCACCCTGGGCAGCCTCAAGCCCTGGTGCTCATACCGTGCTCATAATCCCACACCGCAGCTCTTTTATCTCTCTTCTCCATTAGGCCTCTTTTAAAGACTTTCTTAAGCGAAGGAGGCCATGGTGAAAAGTCATCGTTCTTGCCAATGGGCACTGGGTATGATATCTGATGGCTGCCAAAAAAAGAGACTTCTTTTTCCAAAGTGGAGCAGGTGGCAGTAGCTGACTGGAACACCATGCTGGCACTCGTTATATCATAGCACTGACAGCAGAGCTGGAAGCTAACAGGTTCACAGTTGCCTAATGTCATCGTGCTGAAGACATTTTTAGAAAAGTTATGCAATTGATTAGCTGGCTACATACACCTTTTTTTTCAAGCTGAGTTGATATTTTTATGCTACCACAGCTAATAGCAATAAAATACATTTACAGATAAAGTGCTCCAAATGAAGTTTTTAGCAGGTTTTGGCAGCACGTCTTCCAAGGGCTCTCACGCCATCCCACAAGAGCTCCTTGGAAGTTATATGAAATGCATAGGAAAGTGACCACACTAACGTGATTCCTAAATCCAAGAGTGATAACTGATGGTTTCTTCTAAGGAAAGGTATTTTCTGTGTGCTTTTGTTGCTGTGTCTCTCAGACTGCTCCACCTCTCCTCTGCAGAAGGACGCGATGCCACCTGAAGAGACAGTGAGGAAGGGCATTGCGTGGTTTCTCTTGAATGGCAACTGCACTTCGCAGCACTGCAGCCCAGATTCCCCCTAATTTTAGGCGTGTATCCAAGGCATATAAATTGAGATCAGTGTCAGCCTGGCTGTTGGTAATCCCAGTGCAGAGACAGGCGTTTGAGAGAGCGATTCAGTCTACCTCAGATCTGAGTAAGAAGAGGAAACCCGGGACAACCACCTCCCTTGTTTCAGTGCTGTAGTTACATATCTCAGTGTTTAAAGGATTAAGCCAGGACTATGTTGTCTCTCAAAACTGATCTGACAGATGCAGTGAAGTGATTTACTTCAGCTTAAATTGTGGTTTAGTTGCGAAGTAGCTGGCAAATACTTAAAAAAGACAAATTCTGGTAACATCGATACATGGTTGGAAGAAATGACAATTGCTTTCCCTCCAGCAATGATGACAGAAGATACGTGATGCAGTTATCAATCTCGGAATCTTTATTAAAGCTTAATGGTAGCTGTTGTAGTGAGGAAGCTTTTTATTTTGCTTTATTATGTGAAATGATTGCAACATTTTCTTTTGGATGAGGACTTTGCTAGAGTTACTTCTGTTTCTAAACCTGAAAAAATAGAGCAGAGCAGTATGTTCTATGTGGAGCTGCAGCGTAAGGCTACGGAGATGTCAGCTGATCAAGCAGAACTCACCATTAATAGCAAAGCTTAGAGGAATCCAGTCTAAAAAGACATTGAGCATGATTTGTACAAGCTTATGCTTTTAAAAATTTGCAAATACTGCTTAGTTTTGCAGTGGAAGAAAAGAAAAAGTTTGTATTTCAGTAATATAAATTCTACTTTAAAATGTTATTTTCTGGTGGGTTTTTTTTAGCTGAAAAAGTGGATATAAGCTGCACCTTTGAACGTTTCATTTTTCCCATGCTTTTCCTTCCCTTCCTGCCTTTCCCCTTTTCCTTATTCTATTGTAAGTAGTATCATACTTCAAGAATGGGGAAAGAATGAAGGAAATGTATATAAAATCCAAAGTTCTGGGGGAAGAGGGAGTTGAAAATCAATAGCCAAATGAGAATGAAAACAATTACTTTCTGGTGCCAATGTGTTCATTTTCCTAGTAGGACTTTTGACCCTGAAATGTTCTACCTGCTGTAGCTCCCCATATTTGTTAATTATCAACCCACACTTCAAAGCCAATCGGTTTTCAAGGGCTTTTGTGGAGGTTAGCTCAGGAAAATGAGTATTCAGTACCGCAGGAATATGTTTAATTTGAGGAGGTTTCATTTTGGTAGGGCTTGGGTTTGCATGAATGCATTGTACCTCTCAGATGTCCTTAAAGCGTCTTGGGGATAGGCCCTTCAAAGAAAGAAAATAAATGTATGCAATATAAAAGTCACAGGGATATTTCTGACACAGTGTCATATGATTTTGCATTGCAAGATAGCATCTCTTGGAAAATGATAGCTAAATGGAATGTTTTAAAAATATATATGGTGTAGTAGTTGCTGTACTGACTGATAAGGACATGCAGAAAGCTTTCTATTTTGTTTCACTTTGTTATATCTTTTAATAATTTAGCCCAGATATTATTTTTGTGCTGGTAGTGTCATTTCCGATCTCACTTGTCCTCTGCCCCCCAAAATACCTTTGAAACTTAGAAGTAAAACAAAGTACCCAATTCTGCCCTCCCTATTTACACAAGATTACAGCTGAATTTTGCCCAAGGAGGGCTGCATGGTCAGTCCAATGATCTGGAAAATAGAAAAAACAGTAATACAACTAAGACTCTCAAAAATATTTGTTAGATTTTTTAATAAGTTATTCATTTCAAAGAAATTTATGGCTATAATTCTGGATGCAGCCAAACACACATGGGCTTTGTTATTAGGAGAAACTTTCTGTTATCATTGTCTGGTTTTAAGAATGAAGAAAACAGTTCTTTCATGTGCTTCATTACTCCCCCATTGCTGACTTCACTGAACCAAAATTTTGATATTAAATTTCCAAATTATGTATTTGTTTTATAAATTGATTAAAGAGCAACTTTAGAAATCAGTTAACCTAACGGTTAAGTGCAGACACCATTTCAGCCCAAAGTAACTTAACCCTTCTTGAAAAAGACCTAAGTGTAAAGAATAAAGACAGTATTTTTCCTTTTCCTTTTTTTTTAAAGAAGCCACATGAAATGTTCTCCGAGTTAAGTTTTACCATTCATAATGAATGCAGTCTCGCCATTCAAATGCGACCATAAGTACACAGAAGATAAGAATTTAATTAAATGTAGATTAAAACCAAACAGGAAAACACACTCGCTGATAATTTTATCCCATCCTCTGGCCATATTTTTTATACTTCCTTCTTGTTCTTCTTTGGGCTATAGCTTATCAACATGCCGATAGTACCATAACTCATTACATCTGATGGTGCTGCTGAAATGTGCAGGCTTGGTGCTTGAATTTCAGAGGCACTTAAAATGCAAAGCATGTAAATGTCTATGTTAAATATATTAGTGTGGTAATGTTAGTGAAAAGAAAGTGATTTCTTACAAATCCTTGTACCTCACATCATACATTATCATTGCCCAGTCACAAACTGGTTTAAAAAAAATCTGTTGATGCTTTCTCTTAAAATACATTTCTTTTAAAATATATTAATTTTGTTTTCATATGTCCTAACTGTCTATTTTAATTTTAATTTCAGTTACTGAAATAAACTACTGAACACATAGAGATTATATTTTTAATGCTTAGTTAAATACCTGTAAGGTAAAGAGGTGACTGTGAGAGGTCTGACTTACCCACACAGTGTCATGGTTCAAGACCAAATGACAGTGTGAAGGCTAAACAGACCTGGATACCAAAACATTTTTAATCACAGATACATGCAGTTTTACAAATCATGCCATCTCCTTGTTCCATGGAAGGAGATGACGGGGTCCAGAAGCCAAGTGGTGCAGCTCCGCTCTGCATAGTCCTGGGGCTGGGCTGGGGGGTCCCCAGGGATCTGGGGGATACTCCCAGTTATAGGGTAGGTAGAGAATATCCCTTTCTTAATTGTCTGGCTTTAACAGCAATTAACAGCTTGTTATGCTGAAATTACCCCTTTATTCTTATAGCTGAGATACTCCCTCATCCTATAGGGTTAACTAAAGTTCATTCACTTATGCTAACTCTGTTGTCAATTGGGCCCCGCTGCTACGTGAAGCTGCATTTTGGCGCATCAGTATTAATAATCAATTTAGAAGGATGATTATTTTTTTAAAATGTAATACAAGAATAAAGCATTTATGTTTTAAAGGTCAGTCTCTGCCTGACTGGTACCCTCTAACACATCTGCAACAAGTTCTCTAGCTTACCAGCACTGCAAGATAAAAGAAGAACATGATCCATAAATTATTTAACCTGAATTTTTCCACTATTATTTATTTCCAATGTATTTTTCTCACTACATATACTATACTCTTCAGGGAAAGAAATGAAACAGTTCAGGTCTGTGAGGGTTTCACTGATGGTAGAACAGGCATTGGACCCAGCTCAGCAATATGGAGATCAAAGTAGTAGTTTTCTTAATTAAATATTATGCTAAGGTTTAGAATGTCAATGTATTCTTTAATATGCAATCTTGATTTATTAAGCACTATTAAAGCATAACCGAAATCATTTATAAGCTCACGCTATCTTATATTTAGAACCAAGGCCTATAAAAACTGGAACATCCTTTAGTTTTGCAGTAAGGAAAGAAGGATTTCTTTCTGCTGTTTTATCAGCAAATAAATTATTTAGCTATATTTTGCTTTTAAGTGATTTAGAATTGTCTGAGAGTTGCAAATGTGAATATGAACTTTTGCTTCAGCTCTTGACCAAAAGGTATTTTCAAATGAAGAAGATGGATCTGCAACTTTTTATAATTAGATGGCCTTTGACCTGAGCTTTGTGGATCAATCAGAAGAGAAATTACTTCATGTAAAAAGTTTAATAATATTAGAAAGTAATTACTGAGGCAATCAGAGCAAACTCTGCACCTCATCAAGAACCATACCTGACCTACCATCGCTCAAATTTAGGACAGGATTTGAAAGCAAGTTTTCCAGTGCCAGACAGACCAGACAGCGCAGGAAGCGTGTGACACCTGAGTTAGCATTCCCCACCATGTCCCTGAGCGTATTTCCATGGTAGAAAGCATGGTAGCTTGCATTAGTTTCTTCCACTTGACACCAAGACGAGGTGAGATCCATGTGAACTTGCATGTAATTATTTTTTTTAAAATTATTAACCTTAATAATAGTTTGTGTCAGGCAAAGCTGAATTTGAGTCTGAACGTCAGCACATGGCAAAACTCTGAGTCTCTTCAATGTTAAAGCTGTTTGATATCTTTTAAATGATATACCACTGTACTAAATTTTTGGACATACTGATAGAAAGTCTTAAAATTGAGAACTATGTTTAAATACAGTTAGAAATAAAAGTATATTTCTTTTACAACATCCACTGCTGCCTTGTTACATGGAAAAGTCATCCCAAAGGTCTGTAAAACAATGCAGCTTCAAGAGAGGGTACTTCTGGTCACTTCAGTGACATTTTGGGATTAGTTTAAAAGGCAACATGTTTCATAGATACTGCAGGACTTTCCAAAGGAAAAGATACCACAGCTGTTGAGAAAACCTGAAATGGCGAAAGCTGAATTTTTAAAAGCATTGCTTTGAAAGAACAGGGAGTACATGTTAATAATTCAAAATGTTTAAAGAAGGACTCTGTTAGTATGGAGACCGTAGGCTAGTTACACAAAGGACTGGTGCATCAAATATAGTTTATATTTGGAGCAATGAGACAGAGGAGAGAGAGCCTGTATTAATGCTTTGGTGTCTGAGAGCTTTTTGGAGCGCACTGTTGCCGCTTTCCAGGAACAGCTGAGTGCCGCTCCGCAAGAGTGATGGCCTCTTCCCACACCTGCAGGTGTAAGGGCTGGTATGCAGAAGAATTGATTCTTTTATATACACTTCCTGGGGAAAGGTAGAAAAAGCTGCAGAAAAGCTGTAAAATTCATTTTTCATTCATTGTCTCCACTCCCTAAGTGCAGGAGGCGGCGGTTTTTGCCTTTCTGCTAGCACAGAGAGAGGAGTAATTCAGCACAACCAGGGCTGTGGCAGCGCCCGCTCCTGCGGGATGTGCTGTGTGGATGTGCCCAACTTCTGATCCCTCCCCAGCCCTGAGCTTCCAGAAGTGTCTAGGTACCACGGCGTATGATAGTGCTAATGTTTTCAGACAGGAAGCCAGCGAAAGGGCTTGGGTGTTTGTGGGTTTTTTTTGAAAGGAGCACACTGGATTTTATTTTTCCTCTGACAAGTTCATTGCTTTCAAGCTTATCCAATTTCGGTGGAAAGCTGAAACCTGTCCCCGTGGATTTCACCATCTGGTAAAGGCTCCACGGAGGAGCAGAGCGTGCAGTACTCAGACCCCTGTTCTCTCGCCTGAGTCAGTGAGGCCAGTGAGACCCCCTGCCCTCGCCCAGTCGGAGATACCAGTGAGACCCCCTCCCCTTGCCCGGTCAGTGGGACCAGGTCCAGCTCCAGCAGATCCGGTTGCTGGTCCCTGGTGCCTCCTGGGAGCCAGGAGCCCTGTTCTCAGGTTTGCAGAGAGGAAGGAAGCATGGCCCGTGTCCGGCCAAGAGGCTGTGTAGGTGCCATCACCCCTCTGCCAGGAGACAGACGAGGATGGAGAAATGCAGTGGGACTCAGCAGCTCTTAGAGAGACGGGCAGGGTGCTCACGAGACCTCTCTTGCGGATACCGTAACACTGCACCAGTGCCAGAGCTTAATAATTTTGGTGGCATTTGATCCTGTTTCCCTTTAGAATCAAACCTGATATCAATGCATCAAGAAAGCCTTCAGCTTTTGGTCCCTAATAAAGACTAGCTGTCTCCTGAACCTCATAACTGTGCATCTATACTTCTGCTGTGAAATGGTCTATGCTCTATCTCCTTCTTTTTTCTGTATAGTTCATGTGGATGTTGTGCATGTACACAAGTCTATTTGTGGCAAGAAAGTACTTATGGTTTAGCATGGTCTTTTATTTTTCACTAGTAATTTATTAACACATATTTGTTTGCAAGTTACAGTATCACCCTCTAAATATCCTGTATTCTGGTATGCAGAAGCATGCCCTGCACTGTATAAACAAAAAATTCTTATTGCACAGATACTTATATTCTTTCTAGATAGAAACTGACTGGCAATTTTGACATTTATTCTGTGAAATAAAACGTGCAAAGCTTTGCATACAAATGTGCAATGTCCCATTGGCATTAAATTCAAGAAAAGCCCTTTTCACAGAGAATTGATGCCCCAGTATATATACACCAGTAGTTACCTTTCTTGATTTCTGCCTCCTTTAAAACATCAACATTACCTTTTGTCCAAAGTTGCTTGCATCCTCATCAAGCACTTTAATGATTGAATCATCAGTTCAGCGTGAGTAGTTTTAAGTGAACTACAGGGTAGAGACTTCATTAGATTAAGTAGCTTTCTGCAAAATATTTGTGAAAATAAGCCAGGAGAAGTAAACAGTTGTGAAAGCCGAAAGGAGAAAATGACCCCTGCTAATAACATAAGATTGCAGCCAGTAATCTCTTCTGTTATTTTGGCTGGATGATGAGTTCCTTAATAATTCCCTGCCTGCCCAATTCCTTTTTCTGCATTTTTTGTTTTACCAACGCTTCGGTTACAGACTCACAGTAAGCACAGCTCCGAGTATGAACGGGCTTATGTACATCACCTTAATGGCAATATCTCCATCAGGCATTACAGGAAACACCCTCACCTCACCAGCAATGGTAATATTTTAACTGACTCTATTTCCAAATTCAGTGCCCAGCCTCAAAGTCAGATTGCGGCTAATGCATGTGGCAATGTTAACAATAACATATTCTTCCCAGAAAAACTAAAATGACAGGTGTAGCTATTGATGCTTCAAGCACATACTCTGACCTAAAGACTCGCAATCTGCTGCTCAATCCAGCACATACTGTGGGAACAGAGCTCTGCTGGAATCGGGCTGGAGACAAGACTGACAAATGCTACCTACCAACTTTCACTTCATCCCCCCCAAAATGTGGGTTTCGTTTGCTTCGTCAGCTGATTGGTGCTGGAAATGAGCATCTCCCTATGCCTTACCGAGAGATGATTTTCTTCCTAGCGTACAACACGACGGGCTGTAGGGAATATGTAGGGAATATGTACGTAATGCGGTCTCTTTTCATATGTTACAATATTTGAGCATACACCCACAGTTAAAAGGCTGCTTCTTGTGAAATGTGTATCCTTCGGTTAATTCGTGCAGCCAGAGTCTTGCTGCATTATAATTGCAAGTGGTATTGCCCTTCTGATTATTTCTCCTGACTTCCCTATTTCTGCAAAAGAAGCAATTACAAAGAACCAAGGCGATAATACAGCAAACATAACTTTAATTCTGCTTTCGGTGATTTATCAGTTATTATATTTTGAATTTCTCTGCAGATCATTGATTCCAGTTTGATTTTGTTCATACATCAATTTTGTCTAATTCTAGGTAAATATAAGTCACATTTTTTACATTATACCCCTCAAAGGGCTTTATTTTTTCATTTCGGTAACCATTATTTGAATCATAAAAAAACACATTACAGTATTCATAATACACTGCTTATGTGACAGTTTTTGAACTTTAATATTCTTTTCTGTAGTGTGCTGGCTTAGCAGCCTATAAAAGAGACATATTGTTTATAGTGTTTCTTCGCCACAACAAATGATGCACTTCTAGGGTTTATGAAATGGCAGTAGTTTTCTAAATTTGTGATTCTTCTGTGTTCAGCAGTCAAGAACAGTTGTACATCTGCTCAGCACAGACTTTAGGAGACTATGAACTTTAATTGAGGAAAAATAATGAGGGTTCAGGGACCACTGATACAGAGTCGGTTGGTAAGGCAGGTGCCCTGCTGCCAGATCAATGGATTATTTACTCCTTTGTCATAAACAAGAAACAGTTGGGTCTGTGTAGAGATTACATTCATATTCCAAAGCCAGGCTGCCTTTTTCTGTTCCCTTGTAAACATGCAGTATATTGAATACTTTTAAAACTTGCTCTGAAAAAACATAATAACTTTGCTACTTCACTTAACGATGTAATGTTTACCTTAATAGTATGATTTAAAGGAACAATTTTAAATGCAGTGATATTCCTTTTGCCAAAATCCTAGTGGGCATATTAATTAATAATCTGTACTTTGTGTGCATTGAAAGGATTCTGTGGGGGTTGGAGGGTGTTTACATGTGTATACAAAGGCGTATTTGTAATGCATAAAGCTAGATAAAAATATAGTATGAGAAAGACAATTATATGAAGATATTTAGAAGGGAAGAAAAATGATGAGAAATACAGATGAGCACATTTAAGCCAATCTTTTACAGTCTGACTGCCATAATGATAATGTTGTTTCAGAACAGAGTTTATAAAAATTTTACAAACCACTGAAGTGGAATTTCCTGATGCTTTAATCAGAAAAAATACAGATTGCTTTTCCGTGTGAGTCATGCAAGTAATCAGGAGTTTCAGTAGGCATCCCTAATCCTGGGTGTGCTAGTGGCTATCTTTTACACACCTGTGTGACCCAACAGGGCAAGGGCAGCCAAAAAGGGCATGTTCTGATCTAATAGGTATTCATTAGAAAAGCAAACAAAGACCACTGTGCAAGACTGCATGGAATAAGCCTTAATTTCCATTTTAACAAGTTACTTAGTCTTACATTACTCCGTGCCATTCAAGAAAATATGGATGCTTAAATCACTCGTGTCAGAGGTCACGGGATTAAGTTCCTGGTAATGGGCTGAGGGCCAAGGAGATCCGACTTCTGGAAGTAAGGTGTTAATCATCTGATTGCCTACATTTCTCCCCAGATTGCTAAGTAAAAGTTGTTTTCAAGCAACTACTTTTTTTTTTTTTTTTTTTTTTTTAATCTAATGTCATATGTGGAAATATTTTTCCCAAGAATGATTCTTTTTCACACTCCACCTCCACATTTTTAATCAATAATTCTGAGCTAATCCTTTGGGGAATTTTTGATGCCCAATGAGAATTACATTGTAAAATATCTATGACAAAAAACAGTTTCTAAAATACAGATTTTTTTTTCGAAACATTACTAATTAAGTTACTAAAGTTATCCAGACTACATCCACATTTAATAAATACAGGAAAGTAAATCTTTGTCTTGACAAAAATACAGAATGCTCCAGTTGTAAACCTTTATTTTATGTAAGATATTTTCCACCCCACCTTTCTGCTGTTCTGAATAACACAGTATAGATCATGCTTTGAGTTCTTGAGCATGTATTTTTCTCCTGCATGTTCTGCTCACTTTTTTCCTCGCATTTTACAGAAGGGATTTCCATTTCTTTGCATATTACCATTTCTGCACCCATTTCTGATGTTTGCTTCATAGCCGTGCTGACGGGGTGACCACGGTCATGAAAAGCACCGCTTTAGAGTGAGTGTGCCGACACGTGAATTCTGTGAGGGGTGGGAAACACACTGATTAGTGATGAAAAGTACCCGCGTTTGGCACTATGACTACAAGGTACTAATTATGGGACTAGCATAGTTGCAGCCTTCATTTTGCACATACGCAGAGCCAATACACTACTCCAAGTTTCTATGCTCAGATGTACTCAAACTTTTCAGTCACCCCAGACTTTTTCCAGGGGACTTGAAAATAGAATTTGGTCTGCAATATTGTCTCCCCAGTGATGACCTAATCCACAAATGAAGTAACAAGTAACTGCATTTATGGAATTTTCATATTGTAGTAATTTTAAAATAAAAGCCAATGACTGTAAAATGTATATATTAAAATGGATAGAATATTTGTATTTTATTGATAATCAGTTAATTTGTTTATCACCTAGTCTACCTTGGAATTTTGGAATTAAAAGGCACTGAATTTTAAAAGAAGAAAAATTACAGTATGTAATTTCTGTTTATATATTAATTCTAAATCTTGAGAGCAGCTAGCCTATGTTTCTTGTAGAACTTGTTAACCAATGGTCAGATAATATTTTAATATACTATTATGGCCATCAGTAACTACAGTGATCATGGCAAATTAGTATAGGTAATACATATTACTCATATATTTAATTTGCTAATTTTCATTTGTTATGCATAATTGTAATCCAAAGAGATAGGTACTGCTTTTAGTGTTGAAGGATGTACTCAAAAAATAAAGAGCTTGTCTGGTGTGTCACGATCTGAAGCTACATGCAAAAAAATCCAAGATTTGTTAATCTTTAAAGCTGTGCAAGAATGTTGCTATTTTATCTGCTGTTCTGCATCCTCAGGAAAAAAACCTACGTGTTTCTAAAGTGTGTTGGTTTTAGTTTGACCACCACGAGCTTCATCTGCACTTGTAAAAGCTGATGTAATAGCTGTTTGTATTTCATACAACCATCTCTTGAGTGAGCCATAGGGGTTAATCTGGAGATTAGTAGCTCAAATCCCAGCGTTTTCCGTAGCATAGTTTTCAATTTTAAATTGTATGCTGTTATTGACAGTCTCCTTTCCTTTGTTAATTGTGGTATTTAGAAGGACTACAACAGTATCTGCATGACAGCAAAGGTATGTGCAATGAAATTATGTGTTTCTTGCTGGGTTTTTGTACATATATATTTATATAAACATGTATATTCACAAAAGCTTACTGTAAACATGGTTAGCATTTGTGATCCTTTATAGTTTTCCTTTATGTTCATAATCTCACAAGGTCATCTACATTTTGGACCTTGTAGCATATTGAGCATCTGACTAATTAAAAAAGTGTTACTTGTGAATTTAGATAATTTATTGTAAAATGGTATTTTCACCTGGAAGTTTGGCAGAAAATTAAAGCTAACAACATGTGCAATACCCCAAAATACTTTACAAAACTGCAAGAAATGAATGTACCTTTGCAGTCCTGGCTCCATGTATTTTCTACCTGTCACTAGGCCAGAGAGAGACAGGCTGCTTGTGTCTCTGATGCTTCTACTAGTCTGAAGTTTTTTTATGGGATTAAAGTTGTTCTTGCAACATAAACAGGATCCCACAGAGGACTATACTGGATCATTTTGAAATTAAACCAGTAATATTGTTAAATATTTTTTACTGGAAAACCTCTAAAAATCTAGCCTTTTATCTGAATTTCAAAAATCTCCAGTTTATATTAGTATTTTCCAAATAGCTTTATTTTCATCCCTATATCTACTGCTATTTTCTCCTTCTCTTTTCCTAATGGCTGTCTAACCCAGCGGTAAGGATACAGCAGTATCCAAAGGCTGGATAGCAAGAAGAGCTCAGACTGGAAATAAATGCTCAGACACTGAGATTAATTAGTTCTTGAAACAGTTTAATTGTGATATACTGTCTATCGCTTTGCTTCTTTTAATGGAGGCTGCATACTTTTAGAAAAGAAAAAATTGACCACAACTGGTGAAGCATAAGCAGTTCCCAGAATTACTGGGCAAATTCTAAGGTATGCAGCAGGCAGGATGCCAGACATGATAACCAAAACACTTCCTTCAGGCGTCAAAAACAGTAGAAATGCCCTTCCATTATTTTGTTACTCTCTTCTCACTCCTTTTATTACTTGCCCCCATGTTTTCAGTACTTCTTGCCATGCCTTTAGATCGCAGGTGAGAAGGAATCACTTACTGGTGTATTACAGAGTAGGATCCTCGCGGGAGATGGCAGAGCACGATCGCAGTGTAAGCAGAGATAGCGTAAAACTTCTCCTTGCATCCTTACCTGATTCCCAGCATTTGAACCTCACATGCTAATGGCACCTGAGATTGCTAAAAGAAGGGAACAGTTTGCCAGGTTATCAAGGATACTGTGTTAGAGACATCCTTTGAGCTGAGTATCCATTAAAGAGGACTGATCAATCTCTACATTGTGGGTTCATCTTTTTGTTTGGATTTTCTTTCACTTCGATTTGATTTTTTTCTTCCACGTAGATGTTAAGATCAGATTCTGGTCTAAGCTAGTAAGGCCCTTCTTTAAGCCAACGAAGGCCAGGACATGATTTATGACCTCAGTGGTGGAGCAGACAGACTCAGGGACATACACAAACCTTCCCTAGGCGTGGGATTATGCAGCCAGGTGGCTACCAAAGCATGTTACACCCGTGTGTAAGGGACTGGTTGGTGCTTCTGAGGAGAAAGGGAGGAGAAAACCTCCCTTGTGAGTTGTGAGGCGAAGGGCAGGAGCTGTGGTTAAGGGCATTTATCTATTCTCAATTACTAATATAGCCAAATGGCATTGTGTCAGGATCTTTTTCCACATAAAGGGAAATCCAGAAAATCTAAATTTTACCTTCTTGACATTAAGTCTACAGCAGAGTCACTGAAGCTGATGTAGATGTAGGGACAGCAAGGTGGAAATCAGCCTTGTTCCAGCACGGCCTCGGTGGGCTGAAGACCAGTACCAGTGGGTCAGTCTGACAGGAGTCCCAGTAAAATCCGGGTGCCACATTCTCTGTTACAGTAGTTAAGCTGTCAGCTATTAAAATTAAAAATGAATGTGGGTATGTTTGCTTAAGTTAGGGTGAAATGTTTTACTGCAATTGCAGACACGTCTTCTACATGAAGCACCGCAGCTGTAGCACAGGATTGCGAGCATGAATGCAAAGTCCCATTTTTGGAAGATCTATAATTTGGCCCACATCAAAATAATCCCAGGAATTATAACAAATGAAGAGGAGATCTAAGGGGGGAAAAAAGTGTGCCACAGGCCTCTCAAAAAATGCACACATTATTACCATGCTATGAACTCTGAATGGAATGGTCTATCACAACCAGACTTACAGGGAAGAAAAGGTTATTCTATAGATTAGCAGTTAGTATAATGAAGTTATTTTGAAGGAAAAAAAAATAATCAATGCTTATCCTTACACCATTGTATTTATATAGAGATAGCAAATTCAGCACACTGGATGGGACTAAAAAGTTCGTTCCGGCTTTTTTTTTTTTATTCTATAAGAATTACTGCACTAGATCAGACAAAAGATCTTTCTAACCCTCCATGTTATCCCTAGAAAATGCTTCATCCATCTTCTTAACACCCACATCCCTGAAATTCATATTTACTTTTTTTTTAAAGAGATAAGTCAGTGGATAAGGGGGATTGATGCCTTATCTGACAAACTGACCAAAGCCTGAACAAATGCAGTCTAATTGCCCCTTGCTAACTCTGCCAGCCTGACTACAGCCGCCCTCCCCCCTTCCCGCACATCTACCTACATTTGAGCACGAAATGGCAGCATCTCATGAAAGTCTTTCCTCTGGGATAACATGGAGATATCAAAAGAATCTCATCCTTTGCCATATTTATTTCTCCTTCCTTGAATCAGTGAAAGTACAATGGGGAAAACACTGGTTATCTAAAGATTCAATTTTTATGTTGTAAAACTTGAATTAAAAAAATTAATAAATAAATCAAGTGTACTGTATTTCGTGGATTTGGTTAAAGAAAGAGACAGATCTGATTAATGTGAGAGGTGAATTTGCTTTGATAAAGGAAATGGGATTTGTCTGCATTCAGACTCTATTACTAGTTATTCTGTTATGCACATCATTTTGTGAGTTAAAGTTACTATAAGACTGAAAAGTTTGAAATATTTGGCTAGACTTATTTCCTAAATATTTTGTTGGGTTTTTTTAAGTTGATTATGAGAAAGGTATCTAAATACTGTTTCTGTGAACAAACCTAAATGCACTGAAGTTAACGTTTTGAACAAACCAGAAGCAGGTTATCACTGAGATTGTCAGGAATGAAGTAAGGTACTTTGTAATTGAAGTATTCTTGCCATCTTCTTAAGCCTTTATTCCAAAAAGTATCCTCATGCAAATAGAATAAATCACATTGCAAGCCTTTCAGAAATGCCATTTTCAGACTCTACCTTCTGATGATTACTGTTCTCTTTTTTCTGTAAAGTTCTATAGAGAATATATTTTAATTAGCTTCCACTTGATACCACTTCATACACACTGCCCAGATTTGACCCAGTGTCTGATCGTATAGAATGCATTACAAAAGAACTGGTCATTTGAGTGCTTTAATATAGCTTTGCATTAATGTGAGACATCATTTAGACAAGGCATTAAAAGTGTTATTTTAATGACTGAAGTGTGTAGGGTGGGAAGAAGCTTAATCTTTATAGGAAGAACAATTTCAATTAGCTCTAAAATATTAATTTGTTGGTATAACTATATACTCTAATGTATTTGGCTACAAAAAAAAAATCTAATGAATAATACATTGCTAGATCCCGGTCTAATTCCTGTGTTGTAACTAATACCGTCAGTTGAAACAAGGAAAATAGTCTTTTAACGTTCATGATTTTGGTTGGGGAGGGGGTTTTAAGCTGATTGCTCATAACAACAACATTTTTTTCAGCATAATTTGAAAAGGTAGCATAAATAAGGAAAATAGCATGTGGCAAATGGGTTACTGAATAGTTTGTAAATAGAAAGTCAGCATTTGTTCTCAGAAAGTGCATGTCTTTTTTGTTTATCCAGTGAATTTAAAAGATATTACAACTGATAGAAATATGGTATCCTCCTGTGGAAAGCATGAAGACTTTATCATAAAATACCTAGGTGCTGGTGATCCATAATGCTGTGTCTGAGAAGCATGCATGTTGTCCTTGTGACTCCTGCTAGCCCATAATTTAATTTCTTAGCCTTATACGCCTCATTTCTTAAGGCCAGTAGTACCCTCTCAGGCACTTTTACAAGATAACTTCTCATAAAATCAGTGGGAATAACATAGTTAAAATCATTAAGTACTGAGAACACCTTGTTTGCCATAAGTATATCTAAGGCCTTGGAAATCAGATATAGTTTTGGAATTTCACCTTTTTTCTTTAAAATAATTTCTTATTATTCTGCAAGGATGCAGAGTTGCCTTGCAGCTTGTTAACTGCACAATAACCTGGATAGAGCCTTCTCCAAGACAGTCAATCCATAATATCACCTATGCCAATATGAGTGATTCTACTGATGAAAAAGCTTAATTTTATGAAGTTCAAAGTAATCTTATTTCCCTTCGGTGTCAGAATTGGTCACAGACTGTTTTGTGAAAGAACAATGTGAGCCTGCTACTGCAGGGTTTTTTTTGCACTTCATCCCCTGAAAGAAGCCAAATAAATGCTTTGCTTGCATAAGCGGCGTAGCTGTATTAAAGCCTACGAGGTGACCATCTTGGATTATCCTACGTTCTCGTATGACTCTAACAGAATACCTATGGCAAATGTAGTGCACGCTTTCTTAGTGTTTTAAAGCATCAATACTGCTAATTTAAGTGCTCATACTCAGAAAAGGATTCCTTATTCCTGCTTACAAAAGAATGGAGGGACCTGGTGCCCAGACCTGGTTACGGGTAGTTCATTTACAGAAGGAGACATGCTCCAATGTGAAGAATTCCTCCAGGTCAGCACACCAGATCAGTCCTCACATGCACTAATTTTTTTCTCACTGATTGAGCAATGAGTTGTTATGTACTTTTCTTAGGTCCCCAAGTCATTTGCTAGAGTGGAGACAGCCTGGCTCTCCAGGCACCATGTTTGAATCTCTGAGGTGCTTGTTTACCACCTTCTGGTGTGGTCTGGTATGTACCATCATTTCATAGCAAAATGAAAAAGGTATGTTTGCTAACAAACTGTGCATATTGTAATAATTTTTTTTTCAACAAACCATCTTAGTTCAGGTACTCTAATTTCTTAGTTTGCATACTCTGGGATAAAAATGCTTCATTTCTTGTTTTTGTCAGCCTATTGTTTTTTTCTATTCCTCTGCAATAAATGATGGAAAGTTAAAGAAAAAAAAAACCCTAAGAATCTTTTAAAAGAACAGAAAGCTATTTGCAGTTTCAGAAACTAGGTAAAAGAATGCTTTTGTAATAGATTTCATGCAGCAGTTGGCATTGGCAGTACTGCAAAAAGAGATGTATTCTGTCGTGCTCTGTTTGATCAAGTGCTAAACCCGTGTGATCAATAGAGAGACAGATGTCGGGTGCAGATGGCGATGCCGTGATACCTGGGGCAGAGTGGGCCTGCCAGAATGACAGAATGGGAACAAGGAAGAGCAGCAATGCAACAGAATGTGACAAATGAAATTAGGGTTTATACTAGTCGATAATTTACAGCTAATAGAAAGTGACAGAATTTTTCAGCATACAGCACGTTTACTCTCGTAATACTATAGTCAATGCATTTTTCATGCAAAACAATAGGAGCTGCTATGAAGACTAGGCTCTAGCTATATGTATTTTGTTACATTGCAACTTGTACAATTGATTTTTAAACAAAGCTGGTAACATCACATTGCAAGTAAGCACCAAGTATATGAAACAAGATTGTATTTTCAACTTTGAAATGAGTCCATCTGATACTCACATTGTGTAGCAGACCTCTAACAAGAAAACGAAGACATTATTACCTGTTTATATGAATATAAAGTAGAGATCCACCACAGCCACATAAATAAGCATTGAATGGCCATTGTTAGTTGGAGACTGAGTTTGTCATCTATTTCATTCTTTTTATTAATTAAAATCATGGAGTGAGCACAATGAGATTTCTTCTCTCCCCCCCTCTGAATTCCAATCTAAAATCCATAGTTAATGCACTTGGCAGCTTATTGTGTTATATTTAATGCTGATATAATTCAGAGTAGAATGATCAGTAGCTTAGGGTTATATCCTTTATGTTAAAGGTTAAAATCACTTATATTTCCTTTTCTGGATTTGCTGAGTCTCCTGAACTACATATGCATGTGTATATAAATGTGTACATATAAATGGAAAATATACTTGTGTGCATGTATGTGTGTGTAATGCACACGCACACATATATAAAAATATATATATATTTTTATATACATTCCATATATATGGAATTTTAATTCAAAATGAATCACACAGTCTTCCATCATACTCTCCAAGTTTACCCTGATGTCAACTCTAATAAAAGCAGGGCTCCCATCCTATAAAAACAGAAGGTTGTGTGTGAAAGTTGTATTTATGACTGAAAATGTAATGTGGTAGTCAAATCTTTTATTGTACAATTTAACGTTTTCTATTTATGGAAGAAAAGGAATGGACATTTTTATAATAAAAGAGCAGTTAGGTGCTATTCTGCAGACTTGATTTTCATCAGTTCTGGGAGTGAAGGGTCTTCCTTTAACAGCCCGTGATATGGCATTCAGCAAGCGGAACTGAGTCAGAACAGGAAAAAAAAAATCCCTCTTGCTCATCTTTTCCTGCTACCTACTACTGCTCAGCTCGATATATTTTTCACACTAAAGGTAAATATCTCCTAATGCTGATGTCACTTGATATTTTGGGTAAAATCTGAACTAAGTTTGGACACAGTAAACACAGAAAATCACCATTATGAACACCAATGCCTTTCCTTCAGGCCTCTGACAATCTCCCCAGCTATCTATCACACTCATTTCTATGGTGTGTTAGTTCCAGTGGACACTCATTTTGACTTGATGTCATGATATTCACACCTAGGTGAGAGAAGACCTTTTGATGTAATTTTTCCTCCTGAAGCTGTGCATCTCTGTCTTTGTTATGGTTACACAGAGCATAGATAAAGTTTCCATCAATAATTCCTTGAATAATGATAGATTAATTTGACAAAAACAGCTTTATAGGCTGTTGCTATATATGTCTATTAGTAAAGCAATGCATTTTCCCATTCTTTTATGTGCCTTTTGGCAACATGAATTTGTTGCTTTTTCCATGCCTACAGACAGCATATATCTTTTTTTTTTACCTAGGAATTTAATTCTTGGCAAAGGCAGGTTTGTGCACCAATAAATGCTATCTTTCCTTACAAATTCAGGGCCTCAAACAGACTTACCTAGTAGGAAAAGGAAATGTTTATCTTCATTCTATTCTTCTTACACTAGGTATGGTATGGACAGTTGGAATTTCACAGGTATGACAAGGAAGAGTAAATAGCTACATTCAACATTTGTAATGTTTGCCACAGATGACAGATACTGAAAATGTATCATTCATTTTTTATACATTGATTGATTGTTTCTGTGAAACAAGTTTTAGGGAGTATCACACAGAATCAGAGAATGATATGGGGTTGGAAGGGACCTCTAGAGATCATCTAGTCCACCCCCCCTGCCAAAGCAAGTCCACCTAGAGCAGGTTGCACAGGAACATGTCCAGGTGGGTTTTGAATGTCTCCAGAGACGGAGGCTCCACCACCTCTCTGGACAGCTTGTAACACCAGAAACTTGCTGCTATTACCAATCCAGAGTACTGGTGAAAACAGCATCAAAAGACTTACCTCCAACAGGTCTAATATCCACACCTGTACTTGCTTTGGGTTTATCTAATACACTAAGCCTGCAATTAGCAAACTTTACTGCATTTATCACTGACTATGTCTAACAGAGAGGGGGTTTGTCTTGAATTACCCTTGTGTTTGGCACATCAGATGGTCAAGCCTGTAGTGGAGACAGAAGCATCAAGACTCAGAGAACTCTTGAAATAGGAAAGAAGCTATTAACCTTGAAACACAAATATCTTACCAAGGATGGTGTAATGCTTAAAAGGGAACATAATTTTATTGGTAATATATTCTTCCCCTCTCCAAAGTTGTAGCCAAGCAAAACCGAAGAGACAGCAGGTCTTCTCCTCTGAGCACTGGCACAGTGGTATCATCTTGGAAAGCCAAGCTGGGAGAAGAACAATCATCTGTGATATTGAGAGTCTGGCATGTCTCAGGTGCCATTAATCCACACGCACACGCCCCAGCTGCTACACTGGCTGGAAGGGGCTCACCTGTTGCAACGAGATTGTCTATCCAGTAACTTAGGGAGCTGAAAAAGAATGAGCAGATGTGTCAGCAGGAGCTGGCACCACATTAAGAAACAAATCAGGACCAGAGGTTTCTTACGACTGTGTTGGCTACAGGTTCAGGCCTATAGGAAGGGCTGACACTTTATGCAGGCTGAAGCATTCTCAGAGATTTATTTTGATTGACACAGGAATCCTGCTAGAAGCCTAGCAGGTTGTTCAAATGGCAACTGAGGGAAGAATTCCTTGTGGAAAACTTTGGTGAGCAAAATAGTATTAAATATTCGTTCTTCAATCTTTTATCGTTACCTAGAAAATCACTGAGCATTTTCAAGTAGCTTCTCAGGTATAGAAAATGGGCATTGGGTATATAGTTAACTGAAAAGTTCTTAGTATGTCTGAGGCTGTATATACCATAGCCCTTTCATATTCTAAATTATGCTTATATTGTGGAGCCTTTCACCATTAGTATGATCATATGGCTTAATGAATAGCTACATTATCAGGTGTGATATGCTGTGTCCCTTTG
This sequence comes from Limnodromus scolopaceus, assembly GCA_028565335.1. Taxonomy (NCBI): domain Eukaryota; kingdom Metazoa; phylum Chordata; class Aves; order Charadriiformes; family Scolopacidae; genus Limnodromus; species Limnodromus scolopaceus. The sequence goes on from JAOXNO010000013.1 coordinate 139,986,669, forward strand.
TATACCGTGAAAGTCAGAAGTACCAAACAGCTCTATTTCAGTGACAATATGCAGCTTTATCTGAGCCCCAAAGGCAACCATTCAATTGTATGAGACTAGATTTCTAATTTAAACACATCTAAAGATCTTTTGCTACAGATCACAAAAGCCTATACAGTTTTTAGAACAGGACAGAGGCTGTCAGTTTGCCACGTATGAAAGCTCAGTGCACCCAGATCTTGAGTCCTCCGTGCAGCTCTGATCTCCACAGCTGAAGGAAGGCAACTGGAGTGATCAAGGGAGCAGCTATCTTATGACAGTAGACAAAAAATCAGAGACTCCTCCATTTGGTGAAGGGAAGGCTGAGGCGGAAATGTGATACAGGCTTACAAAATCTTGAAGCTGGTGGATAAGGTGAATGAAGAACTGTTATTCCTCAAATCCTGCAGTGCTAGAGGAAACTGGGAGAAGAACAATTTAAAACAGATTATCCCAGCAGGGAGTTAACTTTGTGAACTTGATGCCACAGAAGCCTGTGAATGCAGACAGTATCAGCAGGTTGAGAAAGAGATTGGAAAAATTCATGGACAACATATCTGGAAATGGTACTAAAAGGATGTACCTGCTAACATTACTAATCCATGTGCATGCTTGGGAACTCGTCGGGGAATGAACTGCAGAAGGAAGCCAAATTCTCATATTCTTACTAAATAGCATAGCCTATTGCCACTCCAGAGACAGAATCTGAACCAGATAGACCACCTCTGTTCCAGCAGAGTAGTTTTTATGTTTCTAAAGATGATGCAGTAGTACAAAGACCGTAAGAGAAGCCCTTCTCCTGTCAACAATATGAGACAGTAGGAGAGATTCTGAGTCAGGGTTTTACTAAAACTATTAGTAAAGGAGACCCTTTAAAGACATTGCTAAATAAGGATAATAAGTAAAATTGTGTTTTATTCTTAAAAGCAAAATACCAGTATCACTTGAGATTTTAAAATTTTAAGATTTTAAAAGATTTAAAGACAATTTTCACATTATTGTCATTTGACCTCCCAGTTAGGCTATTCAATGTGATCACGATTTGATGTATGTTTCCATCAGCAAGTGTAGAATGCCAAGCATGAAGACAGGCACCCAGACAGGGCAGACAGCAACAGAAAAGCCAACCAAAGGATACAATTATCACAGGTATCAATATAATATTCCTATCAGTTAAGCTGCTACCCAAAGGATCTTTCTGCAGAAGACTGATCACTGCCATATTCTAGAGCCTTTCCTTCGTCACTTGCATTTTTATGGCACCTATATCATGTTAAAACTGGCATATCTTCTTTTTAGTAGGCACAATTCCACCCTAACAGATGGCCATGATGATAGACATGCCAAAGAACCAGTATGTGTATCAAGTTTGATTATTAGGGATGATATTCCTATCCAAGAACGTTTGAGTGGCATTCTGTACCGATCGTCTGAACCTATTGGTATGGGTTGGAACAAATGGTGTTTCGCTAAAGTCAAGGGATGTGTTAACTACAAAATAGGGAGATGAGAACTATTAATTTAAGGTCTTGGTAAAATGGAAATAAGGACCACTGCCTCTGGATCACTCACTTCAATCTAGCAAGAATCAGTCATGAAAAGAAATTATTAACTTCTACTGGCTATCTAATGGTATAATTTAGTATTTCTGGTGTATTTCCTAGTAAATAGTTGTTCTTTTTCAAATGACATTGTAGTTGGCCAGCACAGATCTTACTGCACCACAGACAGTGCAAAAATCTGCTGAAAGGAGAGCTGAATCAGTAGAAAGCTGGAGCAATACGCAAAGGTTTATGAAAGCTGAATTGCCCATCTCCTAGCAGTGACTCCTGTTGTCAGAAGGTATGTTGTGCTCTACCTGGTTTTAACACAGTGCAAAACTGTCACATTTTTCATAAGATCTCATTTTAAAATAGAAGACACCTTAATGACAGCAGGAATTTTTTAGCTGCTTTAAACTGAAATTAGTATGTTATGAAAAAATTATATTATCAAGGTCCCCACTCTTATTTGTGCCAGAGGCAAATATGAATCACAGGTGTCAAAAAAGGCATCTAGCATTCACGTGTTTTCCCTCTTAAAAAATTACTATGATGCATAAAGAAAATCCTAGAATCTGAAATCAGGTTTAACTAGAATTTCTGTTATTTAGTGGCACTATATTTCTTTTTTAGTTAGTGATGAATAAGTTTTTTAATTTTTTTCTTTGATATACATTTTGACTGAAGTACTGCTGAGGCATCAGTATTGATTTCTTTCATACTTTTTTACTTTTTTGTAATTTTTTTTTGCATTTTAAATACACAAGGAAGGGTATTGAAGGCTTCAACTAGGTGGATTTCACAAAGTTTGTAAAGCAGAAGTTTGTCCATTGCCTCCAGATGTCCATCCATTATTTCCATTGGTTTATCAGGGATCACAGTGGTATAGCAAAACCAGACATTTACTTGACTGGTCTAGTCGACATACAAATGCAGGTTTTTTGGTGAGATAATAGTAATAATGACTTGACCTTTCTTAATGAAAGTCATCAATGCACTTCACAATGCATTGTGGATGCATTAAGCTATAAATTACACTTGTGGAGTCTATGTGGTATGTTGATTGAGATTAGCAGATTGTTCCCCTAAGTGTTCACTCACTGGCAAGTGTATAAAGGCACCAGGTAACCCGACCACTACTGTCCTTTTCAAGCCAGCAGTCCAGACCCACGATCTGTGACTGCTGAACACATAAAAGAAGTGTCATTTGCAAATCATATAAGAAATGTTGAGCAAAAATGGTTACAAAATCTCTTTTCTAATTATTATAAACACAAGTCTTTCAGAAGTCTTTAGAATTAAGATATGTTCACGGGGATTTTATTTCTTTTGAGTTTTTCTTCCTCAGAATAATTTCTATTAATTTTTTTTTCCTTGATTAGTAATAGGAACACAGTTCAGTAAGAGGATTGAAATAACTTAGAGATTGGGTTACTTTGGCAGTGGCAGATTGAAATTGAACTTCACTGCTCCAGCCTGTGCCTTTTGCACAGGGAAATAAAACCTGCAAGAGTAGTGGTTCCTATTGCTACTTTTACCACCATTTCACTCTAAGGAAACTGAGGGCGATGTTAGAACACACCGATGTGCATGAAGGGTTCATTTACTGCCCAGAGCTGCCCGGCTCTGCTGGCTAGCACTGTCCGCTTTCTGGGCTGCCCCGTGTCCTTTGGGAATGCTTCACTAGAGAGGAGTTTGCATCCCTAATTCTCTCCTGGCTTGGCCAAGACCCTTCTTTTTTAGGAACGTTTTGGTTTTTTTTTTTTTTTTTATGGCAGAGCAGCTTAGATTTTTAGCATGTCTGTTTCTTTTATGTATATTCTTCAGTGATAACCACTGTAATGCTTAATGGTTAAATGCAGGTGCACTGATTTTGTTACAATATCCAGAGAAAACAATGCTGAAATTAGGCAAGAGAGATGCTATTCCGTCTTCCAGTACCAAATCTTAAACAGTAAAATACAGCTTTAGGAATAATATTATGTGTTATGAGGTAGATTTTTTAAAAAGTACTGTTCTGCCACAAGATTTACAGAATGATTGTTGATGGCAGATGGATTTTTTTTTATATATTTGGTTTTCAAATACAAGATCAGTTAAATAGAAGCTACGTCAATCAGATAATTTATCTGATAAGCAGTGTTTCTTGTTTAATGGTAGTTCTTTAAGACCAATAGTCTTAGGCATTGTTTTTAATCTATTGGAAGTATTACAGTTAGTAATGCCACTGATAGATAAGTATTCAGTATCTGTGCACATTTTTAAGATCAACATATCCCCTCTCCATGTCTTTACACAGTTAGTTTTGTGCTCTGTGTCTTCCTTGTGAAATTACAATTTCCATTTTGATTCACCATAAAATTCAGTTCAAACTTTTCCTACTATTTCATTCTAGAGATTCGGCTGCTTTTATTTAACAGATTGTCCTTTGATCTCAAGGAGACAATTGCTGTTTTACTCCTTTAATGAATCTCGTATTATTATAGGCAAAATGAATATTAGACCAAATGGTAGTAGAAATCCCAGAGGGAAACATGCTCCTCTGTCTGGATCTTGGAAAAGCAGAATAATTCATTTTAGTCAGTGATTATATTCAGTAAACCCATAGTCCTTGTTCTTATTTACTCTTTTTTTTTTTTACTACTGTGAGACAGTACTTCTGTATATGAAATTAAAGGTACTAGTCAGAATTCCTCTGTCACTTGTGACACAATGGGCAGCTCTTAAGTGTTACTTAGAAGAGATCATCTGGTAAAGAAGGTAGGAGTAAAACAGGATACTTTATTTATACTTTTAAGCAGCTAATACCCATTTCTTACCTGGCCTTTCAAAAGACATCAGTCGGGATCATGTTCTTGTGACTTTTGGACCCTTACTTCCTAGAAGCTGGGAGAGATCAGATTGGAAAGTAACATTTCAGAGAGAAAAAGGAGCAAGGATGTACACACATGGAGAATAGAAAGGAACAGAAAATAGATGTACTTGAAGTTAAAAATTAGTTAAACATTTGAGAAAGGAGGAGCGAGGAGAATGCAAGTGACATGAATTTTAGCAGCACACAAACAGCCCCTTTTCCCTAATAAGACACAATGGTAAGTGGCCATAAACCAGCAGATTTATTAATAGCTTTGGTAAGTTTTTTTTGCTCTTGATTATTTTTCCACCTACGCTATCTACTGTAGACACAGACACAACTTTGGGAACAGTATCACTGGTTACACCACACTGCTGAGCTGAACATTTAATTTGGAAGTATCTTTGGGCATTATGTCATTCTGTAGGAAAATGCATACGCTGCAACTAAGGGCACATTGTAAGGACATTCTCAGGTCTGTTACTGTTTGCTGCAAGATGTCATCACAGAAAAAAATGCAGCTCAAAAAGAGGCCATAGTTTGACCAGAGCAATGGCAATTATCTCAGTACAAATTGATTTGATGACCAGAAAGATACTGGTACTTTGGCAGATGTGCAAATGTGAGGTGCTTCACCTACCCAGTTTCTGACCCTGTTCTGCATCCAATTCCTGAAGCAACACAACATATAAGAAAGGGGAACTGCTGAATCAGCACTAAGGAGTGCAAAAACCATAACATATTGGTTTTATAATTATTAAGCAAAACTGAACAATCTCAGAATATGCAACATTTCTGAGAGTTAAGTCCTTCATAAAGAGAATTCTAACCCTGGCAATCAAAATGTGGCTGTGACTAATGATAATGTGAGCCACCCAAACTATTTATCTTCTGGATTCAACATGGAATTGTTTCTAATACAGGTAAAATAACTTGCAAATATTTAGCACCTGTGAGCAGAAAAGATAAATATTTGGTCAGTTCTTAGTAAAAGGTATTCTTTTATTTTTGGTAGGATAAAAAAGAATTTTATTTCTTTTTCTGCTATGTTTCTTGTAAAGTTGTGTTAGAGAGCAAATAGGAGCAATGAACAAAGATTTAAAGTGATGAGCTGTCCCATGCCTGTTTACAAGTCAAGATTTCATTTTACATAGAGTTCTCTGTATCGACTTTTTAAAATTTAAATTAGAAACATGGCCAGCAATGCATGCAAAATGTTCATTCATTGTAGTAAACTACAAAAATATTGCTTTTATGCAATGAGAATGCCATTGTAGAATTTTAAAAGGCATAGAAATAAAAGACTCCGGATTGGAGTGATTTAAACAAACTCACTAGGATATAGTAGATGATTAAAATACAATCTATAATTACATTACACTGGTATCAGGTAAGGATAAAAGCCTATAAATACACTGGGGTCAGGGTAAGCATAAAAAATGAAACAGTTATTTGAATAATCTGAGATCAAGTTGCAGTAATTAAAAATGAATGTATTATTCAAATGAAGGAATTAGGTTACAACACTCCTCATATAAAAATATTATTGTGACAGTCTGAAATAAGTTGGAAGCGATTTTGATAAAAAATTGGGGCAAGAAATATAATGATTTACATTGGGGAAAAAGTAGACAATCTGCGCGGATGAGAGTATTTGCAACTCTTCCTTCAAATCCCTCATCAAAACTCATACCTTGCAGCTGGCCTTTGAGAATTATCCACTACCCCTAGCCTCTTCCTGGACTTCACTCTCTCAGATATAGAGATCAATCCATTAAAAATTAAAAGTGCTGTAGCTAAGGACTCCACATGCACTCACAAAGGAATTAATGGGATCTGCACCCACTAGCAGGCATATTGTTTAATCTACCCCACACATTGCTGTTTATCCATTTTTATTGCCATTACCCAGGTCATTTCTGTCATTTGTCTCCTGTTCTTTCTTTGTCATCCCCTGTCAGTTTGGAGGCCAAAGTGACATAAGACTGACACAAAATGGTGTTAGTCATGTAAATAGTTGATATCTACTTGCAGATTAAGCACTTGTTATTTATTATAAATAAAGGTTTTTTTGAAATCTGACCTTTCCATGGCAAACTCCTTAGGGCAGGAACCTGTCTGGAGGTGTCTTGAATACGTAAACCAAGGATATTTAATTATTAATAATAATTAATAATGAAAGAATCTGAAAGCAACTTGGTATTTTTTTCAGATAATAATTTTCATATCTTTTATATTAATTAACTTTTACAAATGTGCTTTGAGAGCCAGCTCTGAGTGGCTCCTTGCGATTGCCCATAGCAGAAGGGCAGAGAGCTGCTCTGCAGGTGCAAGTATGCCCACCAGCGGACCTGTCTGAAATTCTCCCAGTAAGCAAATGAGAACACATCTGAAGTTAGAGCAAGATCATTTTTGCCCAGTGACTGCTGCCTGAAATTCTCCTCAAACCTTTCTAACATCTGCAAAAGTCTATTGAGAAGATCATTTGGTTCACTTAAAATATGCCCAGCTGTGCCCTCTCAAATCCTCACTTGATCCTTTTATCATCGCATAGTACATTTAGGCTTCTCATTCTTACCTGTAAAATCCTTCATACTTCTCTTTGCTAGTTTCTTTTGTCTTCCCCTCAAAATGCTGTGTTTGCTTTGCCCCCAAAAGTGGTTGCTTGTCCATTTCATATCTTTTTCTCCTGCAATGACTTACACATTTCTCAAAAGAACTTCCTTCTGGTATTGCCAGCTTTTTTCTTTAAATTCCTACTCAAATATCGTGTTATCTTGGCACACTTCCATTTACAGAAAACTGGATGTATCTATTAGATATAGATTAGATATCTGAGCTAACATTTAAAAGGCATGCAATTATACATAGAGGACTTTAGGTCACAAAGCTGAATAGTCATGAATGACCTATCAAAACCAGCCAAATAAAGCTTTTTTTTTTGTATAAAAAAAGTTACAACTACAGCTATTTCCATTTCTCAAGCTTTATTCACTCTTCAGCTGTCTGCGCAGTTAATTCAGCTAATAATAATATGCATAGGTAAATGAGCAATGAGATAAAATGTTAATTCAGATTCAGAGAGATGACTTGTGTAGAAATTCCCTGAATTGATAACTGAAGGATACAAGGCACACAGGGTCTCATACATAGTTCATGCATCTCTGCTAGTGCCATTAAGTAATGTATCCAGAGCAGCTGCAGTATATCTGTACAACAGACTCTTCAACTTTAAAAATAACTATGTGTTTAGCTGAATATCATCCCAGCAGACTGATCACAGTGAAGGCTTGAGAGAATTTTTGTAATGGCCAGTAAGTCAGACACTTGCACGTGTATACGTATGCTACAGTGTACGTGTTACCTGACTGGCATATAGATTAACAATAATCAGTTAATATTTTATCAGTTTGTATTTAATGAAAACTGAGAATGTGGAGTGGGCTGAAAGCTGAAAGAAAATGAGAAAAGAGAATTAATCAGGAAGAAGATACCAAATGAGAACCCCCTAGCTAAAAAGACTTAAACTTACAATAAGAAGCTATACTGAAAGACATTTTATACTGTTTCGTCAAGCAGTATCTCCCAGGACTGGAGAAATAGGTCTAAACTGTCTTTTCTACACATGGGCAATATTTTCCATTATGAAGATAGACACTAAATCCTGTTTCCACTTCCAGGGCATAGAGAGCATTGATTTTTCTGGTGTCTTAATAAAGAGGTATGAGGGGACACTTTTTGAGATAGGATAGTATAGGATCATCTTCCCAGGACCAAGGCACACGTTAAGGGAAAGAGTAATGGAGCATTTTAGTGATTCTGAGTTGCAGATGCAGATGGTTGTCCACGTGAGTGCTAACTTTTAGCAGAACAAAAAGATATGAGACAGTGAAGCATCTCCAGCAGGTTGTGGATACAGTGAGGTTCACTGCTTGTAAACTGGCTAGCGTTCAAGAGACTGTGTTTAGGTCTGAGTTATACGTATGGTAGGTAATGATGAACTGCGTTTTTCCATGGTGCCAGATTGCATTTCGTTTCCATCCCCCAGAGAGATGCTGAGTTGTTCATTATACTTTGTCCTGGTTAAAAAGGAAGAGGGGTAGTAGATAACATTTAGTGTCCAACAGGACTGGTCAGTGAAGTGTGGAGATGGGTCCCTCAGTGTGTGTGTGTGGGAGGGAGGGGTGTTGATCATGAGAACAGCCTTAACAGCAGGGCAGATTTCCAAGCAGACTGGAAGGCTTGATAGGTAATTGCTGCCAGTTCTTCCGTTCTGCTTCGTAAAAATCTTCTATTCCCAGGAGCATCCCAAACATTTAATAGAACTTTTTCTTTAATCTCTGTGAGCTCTTTACTTAGAGTAGCCTCATACCATTCCTCTTAAGATTTTGTGCAGTTCTAAGAAGGGGCCAGCCGGGACACAGGGGTTCATGCCAGCACTGCAGGGCTGGCAGAATTTCACCTCGGTGCGTAATCCCTGCTCCTCCAAAAGCCAGATAGTTCTTCTGGGATCACTGCATGCCTGACATCGAGTTTCTTCATTACTCTCACGAGACAGAGATAAGTGTTCAAAGGTTTCCACAAACTTTTAACGTCATGATTCCCACGTGTTTCAGTGGGAGTCACGCGCCTTGGAATGCTGTTTTTGCTCGGCAACAGAAATATTATGAAGTGGCCGATGTTGGATAATTTCCCATCTTAGCCGCATCTTTTCCCTATCCAGTTGCGCAGTAGAATGATTCTGGCAGAAATAAGTGCCCGCTCGGTGGTGGGTAAGCAGAGGCAGTTCCGAGGAACGCTTTTCAGATCGTGAAGGGTGGAGGAACGTCACCCCACCTGGCCTTTCCTGGCAGCAGGAGGGCTGCGGCCGTGGGTCTGGGGAGCCAGGCCGCAGGAGCGGGGCAGGCAGAGTCCCATCCCCGCCTGTCGCCAGCCGCCCTGCTCACAAATACACCTTCTCGGGGGCTTCGGCATCCCCTCCCGGTGCGCCCGGCAGCACAAACGGGCTGGCGCAGGTGCACCATTTACAGCCCGCATTCATTTTTCGGAAAGTTTTTTGTCTCACTAGGGGAGGGCCCAGCAGGGCCTCCGGAGTGGGGAGGGCACCGCGGGCCGTGAGCCACAAGCCAGCGAGGGGAGGGGGCGCCCTGCCGCGCCAGTGCACCATTTTAGGCGCACAGAGGCGTGATACCCAGAAAGAGAAGGGAAATATTCCCGAAATACCCGACAAAAAAATATTAAGACGTATTGTGTGCTTTGCACATCAATCCGGCAGTTTATTTAAACACAGTCAGTGGTTGCCCCCCCCTGAGGGGGAGGGGGGGGCACACATCTCCCCAGCGGGACCAGGGCAATACCGTGATCCGTCACCATCGCACTCCCTCGCTCTCCGTCGTGGGAGCCAGAGCATCCGACTCTGTCGCGACAGGAAAAGCGCCAGGGGGTGGGGGGGGAGGGAGGGGACGAGAGGAGGGGGACGACGACACGATTGTCAGGAGAGCAGCAGGCACGGGAGGCGCGCGTGGAAAGGGCTTAATCAAACTTCCCGACACCTCCCGGCGTTATCAGCCCTGGTGGCGCGATGTGCAGTGTTGTGTAAAATTAAATAAATAATGGCGCCGGTGCCGTCTCGTGTGCGTTTCTCGCTCGCCCGCCCCCTCCTCGCGCCGGGCGGTACGGCGGGGCGGCAGCGCCATCTGCTGGCGGCGGGGCGGCGCCGCGG
>JAOXNO010000013.1:139996903-140030631 GCA_028565335.1 Limnodromus scolopaceus
GGCTGTGGCGGGGCGCGCCCGCCAGGGGCGCTGCGGGGCGTGGCGGCCTCGTGTCAGGGAAGGTTCTAGAAGGCCGCCGGGGCCTGAGGGGAGCTGGGGGGTTGTGGGGTGGTCGCTGGCCTGCCCCTGCCTCACGGCCTTTCCCCGGTGAGTTTGCCCCGGGATTCAGTACGAAAGGGAAATGGGAATCTTGCGCTGCGGGCTGTTTGCAGCTTGACTCACCAGGCGTGAAAGAAAACACTGAAAATGCCACAAAATGGACTCCTTCATTAGTTAATCCGGTGTGGTGGTTGGGGGTGGCTTGGCGACTTGGGCTGTTCATGTAAACTCACACGTCCTATGTGCAAGGGATGTAATGGGAAGCGTAACTTGAAATCCGTACACTTGAAAAGTGTTTCTGTGACATTACGTCTACCTTATTCTCCTAAAACTCCTCAGTCCCTTGTTCAGATTTATTTGCATGAAAAGCAGATTGTGATTTTTAAGGAGCTTGAAAAATGCAAAAAAAAAGGTTCTGGATATTACAAATAATATTTCAGTGGCAAATTTGGCAAACGGCCTGTCGTGTGGCAACCACGCAGAATTACAAATTCCTGCTCAGTCTCTTCCAGGTTTTTTCTGATTTTTATTTTTTTTGACCATTTTTTAAATAAAAGTCACTGTAACGCAAATCCTTAAAATTGTGACCCTTCTAACTTCATAACATAAGTCAGCATTATCATGCTAAGGATCTCAACCTACCAAGTTACCTAAAGTTTGTACTTCTTAAGTAATTTATGTGATGAGTTTTAACTACAGTGGTCTGAAAGATGCTTTTCATCAACATATCTTACTGTGTAACGAAAATTTTTCTTCACTACAGTAAAAAAACCCACCAAATTTTCATACACGTGTTTTCTGTATCCATACACGCTATTGTTCATTTTTCCTTCCATTTCACCCTTGGGATACTTTTGTATCCCAGTACTGTGGATACAAACTGGCATATGGAAACCTAGTTCAGCCAATGTAGTCATGAGTATACGTAATTTTATACATGTAGAATCGCTTTAATTTACAAGCATCGTTATCTTGAGTAGCATGCATCTTAAACAATTAAGTCCATAGGTTCCAAACTGTCTCGAGGTTTGATTTCTTTTCTTACTTCTGGGGAACGGGGTGGGTGGTGTTCTTCAGGCAACGCTGGCAGTAACGCTGGGTCAGACAAAGGAGCTGCGAGGTAGAGAAAGATTATCACCGAAGGAAATGAGACTGCTTCTGCGAGCATGAGGGAGAGGATCATCCTTTAATTTCCTGCATTTCAATACAATTAGCAGGTCAACAATCAATTAACAGGAGGAACCTTCCTCTTTTTCTTTTAGATCTCCATTTTCCTCCCAGTGATGGCCTAAAATGTGTTTTGTACGCATGAAAACCCTCACTTCAGCGAAATAGATCATTTTAGTCTGAGTCTGGAAAGTCAATGAGAAATCAAGTTGCATTTAAAGCATCTGTGCATTTTGTGCAGATATTTCTGAAGAGGTAAACTAATTGTAGGTCTCTGGTCACCGCCTTGCGTTTAGAACAGTGGGTGGCTGAGAGTGCAGATTGCAGAAATACTTGGTCGAGTGCATTGCTCTAAATCATAGCGCAATTCTCTGTTAAATTCAATTTTTAATGCAGACACATCTTGAGGGGCTGCCATTCTCCGCACGGTATCAATTCTCCTGTTTTCTCCCCCTCATACTTGAATATTTTAGGCGTTTAACAAAGTGATTCCTCCTTTGGGGGGTATCAGCTTTAGAGCATGTGAATTTGTTAATTTTGAACTTTGTCTAAACTCTACTACCTTTCTCAGGACTAATGCTGAAAATAAAAGCATGTACATTCACTTAATTTTCAGGAAGTCTCTCAACGAGATAGGCAAAATGATCTTATGGGTGACCCTGTAGAGGTCCACGGAGTCTGCAGAATCCCTCAGACCCCGGCAGATCCTCCCCTGGGGAGCCAGCACACTTTAACTGGCTCCCCATTGAAGCGGCTGTAAGAAGTGAATGCATAAGAAAGGAAGGTAATGAAAACTGACACGTTGAAAAGAAATTGAGAGTTTAATCTCCAAAGTTGTGCTTGAGGGGGCTTCCATCATAATATTCCTATGGAGTAGCAAAAAGAGGAAAAAATTAAGAAGCGGCAGAGTATGATGAACTTACATAATTTTTTCTTGCACCAGGCGGTATTTATTAATTTCTTTTCTGCCACTTTACAGCACCTCTTTGCCTCTCAAGAAGAGAAAATGAAGTGTACGAAGCCTGGCAATCATAATGAACATGAGAAATGCTCACAGATTATTTATAAGCATGCAAGTTATGTAGTTGTTGGAGATTCTCTCCCTTCTGCTCCTGCTTGGTGATGAAGAATGGTATTTTAATAGGCAGATGGTAAAGACAATTACAGTTTGGGGCTCAGCTGGGAGTTACATCAGTTTATTGCAAATTATTAGTTGATAAATGCTTTTGTTTACAAGCAAAGTCTTAAGCAGCTTTGTAATCAGTTTATCAGCTGCAGCCTGAATTTTGACAGCTTGCCTTTGGGTATACAGTCACTTCTTTCCTGGCCATTTAGAAATCATGCTGACCAGGCAGGCAGAGTGGCAGCTCCTGTACACCTGTATGATGCTCAGGAAACTGGTATTTCTTATTAAGCCTGTTTTGGAAGAAATCATCAAGTACAGAATCCTTTTTAATTGCTAATCCATGTTAGTGTGTACAGAAAGAGTCTTAGCTATTTGCTCATTCATAATCTTTTTTTTTTATTATTTCAATTGTGGCCACAAGTAGCTGAGTCTTGCTGTTACCATTACAGGATTTGCTTTCTGCTGTTAACAGTCTTTCTTATTAGACGAACTAAAGGGTAGGCTGGCAGTGGTTTACAGTGCTTGTTTACAGTCCTGGTTTACAGTGCTTGTTTACTTTGGACATTGTATATAGCTGGGAAAGTGGAGATGCTTTTTGATCCTCACGAGTTTTCAGTCCATTTCACTTCTAGTTTCTACTTCAAAAGGCAGGACTATGATACCTGGTTTTTAACGTATCTGGAGAAAATCTGGGGGTTTGGTGTGGGTTTTGTGTGTGTGTGGTGTGTTGTTTTTTTTGTTAAATGAGGTACCATTTAAATAGAAAAGACTGGGTTATTGTAGCTTATTGTAGCTTCTATGGTATTTACATTTGAGAACATACTAACATGCAAATCTACTTTTAATGCCTTTTACTTAGCTGTTTGTTTCCTAAGAGAGCCACTGATTTGTCACAGTCTTGTTTCTGCTGCAGCCAACGTGAAGTGTTCCAATGGCTTAAGCGGGAGCAAGATTTTCTTGAATCAAGAAGTGCTGCTTTGCTTCCATGGTTGTTTTAGCTGAGGTAAACTAGTTTCTGAACTTCACCCTGGGAGCTGAACGTTAGCGCGAGGAAAGGTCCAAGATAGCAAGCAACAATAGCAACTGTTTCCTCAGGGTTACAGTGCACACAACTGACTGTTCCAGCTTCTCTTCATTATAAAAGGTGGCTTTTGTTTCAGGCACAGCCTTGAGCTTCTTCTGGAGCGTGGCCCCTGTATTGAATAAGCAACCAGGTCTCATAGCCAATATTTATTTCTTACTTCGGTTTTGCCATTCTATAACTTCCCCATTTGTCCTTCTATTTAATGTGTTTGTTTCCTTTACAAATACAACCTATCAATCCAGCTCCCTCTGTATAATCCTTCCTCCCGCTCAGGTACCTTTGCCATTCACTCTACATTTGCCCAGGGGCAAGAAACGAGCCCTACAGCAGCAGGTGCAAGACAGCAGAAAATCCATTGATAAGATGTAGCGTACTCTGCTTTCTCTCTAAGAAAGAGGTGCCATTAAAGCATATCTATTGTCTCATTTAATCACCTCCTTTTTTCATACACTCCAGTCTCACAAAATAACTCTGAAAAGACAATCCACAGGCATGATTGTGTTTGTAAGGCTACAAAAAGGTCACCTTACAGCTGTGCTGTTAGGGAAGCGGGGATTGTAGGAATGTGTGTATCCAAAGCCCTGCTTCAGAGTAGTTGGTTTCAGCCGCCCATTTTCTCTCTCTCTGAAACTTGGTGCATCCACAAAAGCTGGGGGCAGCACTGGGGGTCACCTGGGAATGCCACCTGGGAAGTTCTTTGGAGAGTGCCCGTTCCCTGATCCTGTAAAAACATAGAAGGGTACATGAGTTTGCTGCGACAATAAGTTCTAGCTCTTTGAGAGCTAGTGGTGATGGGAGCGCAACGTGGGCAATGTCAGCAAGGGTTTATCAGTTTTTTTCAAGCTGTTTATCATTTCCTTTCTGAAGGATTAGTAAATTCTGAAATAACACTCAAGTGAGACCCAATTCAAATGTAAAAAAGGTGTAGCACTCAATTCAAAACAGAGGAGTTTGGAAAGAAAAGGGGGGGGAAAATGGAAGAAATTGCTAAACTTGTGAAAGAGCTCCTTTGACCTCCTTGTTTGCGTTTATGCTGAATTAAGGAAATATAACGGGTTTAGCATTTGTGGCAGGCTTTAATTTCAACCTCTGAGCAGCAGACTTGACTTCTTGTGATGTGGGAGGATATTACAGTTTTCAGCTTCATTCCGTAAGTATTGCCATTTGTGCCAAACATTTAATAGTTTTACGCTGTGGACTGTCGTCCACCAGGAACTGATATCACCTAAGAGTTTTTAGAGCCATCTAATAGAAAGATATGTATTCACTCTGATTAGCCCAGGATTTGAACGAGGGTCCCAGAAGAGATATATAAGCCTCTTAAATGCATAGAACTTCTAAGGATATGGGTTTAACTGTCTCCCCCTGTGGTAAATAAGCTGTGACAGCTCTATCAGGGGGGAAAATGGCAAATAAAATTACCACATTATTTTCCTGTGAATATTTTCAGAACACTAATCTATTTTGCCTCTCTACCTAATAGAACTCTGTTGAGTGTTACACCCAGCCATTTAATTGGGGGAAACACATAGAAATCCTGAAACTAACAAAAAGGAGGCAGACAACAGTGGAAAAAAAATAAGAGGTGCAATCTAAGAGTTTGTTATACTCATTGCTCTTCAGAAACAATGTGCTTCAGTTGGGGTTCAGCTGATCAAGGTTTTTGCAGGATTAATTGAAGAGCTGCTGCAATACAGATCGTGATGTTGGCAATAGTTGTACTGCAGCAGGGGAAAGACTTACCCCCAGCACTGACACAGAGATGCCAGCTCTGGGAGTTCACTCCTCTAGGACTGGCGAGTTCTGTTTCTCGTCAGCAGCTATATACAACTGACAGTTTTAACTGTAAAATCATCTACTCAGACAAAACCACTGTCGGCTGCCAGCATATGACTAAGCTGAAGTCAGGCCCAAAGCTCAGGTTGACTCAGGTGCAGGAGTAAGAGCTAGATTCTGAAGGAGTGTTTTTCTTCCCTGTTTCTGGTCAGGCATTTTATATCTCAAATGAAGGGATTTTAAAGCCACCTTTTTCGGTTTGGCTAGTGCCTTTAAGCTGAGCGTTCTTTTGTTGTTTTGTTCTGAAAAATATCATTGCAATTCCTTTATTTTGCAGTTTGTTCAGTGAGTGAAAAATGAAGCAGGCTCCATATTTTATGCTGAACATAAAGGTAATAGTAAAAGTGGCAACAGAACTGGTTTGTCCACTGTATTGATCTAATTTTATAGAGTATAATAGATTTGACATTTTTTGCAGTCAGTACACTGCAGGCTTATAATGTGCAATGGTTTAGTTAAAATTAAAGGTCAGATATCTTTTGGCAATCTCCTTTGATCAGTAAACAAGGAAAAATGATAGAAGATGCTAGGGGATCATCTCATTAATCTTAATGTAGCACTAGAACTATTTTTTGTGAGAATTTGAGAAATCTGAAATTGCCGGGGTGATATTTGGGATACTTCACAGAGAGATGGTTGGAACCCTCACATTAAAATACATGAATAGCAAAAATGCTGTGCAAAGTATATATTTTTTGTACGCATGTGAAAAATGCGAAGAATTATTTAGCAACTGGAAAGACTGTTCACAAAATGCTTTTGATTTATTGCTGTATATACCACAGATCCATATCACTTATTCTAACATTATTTTATTCAAAAACTTGTATGAACCATGAGTTGGCATGTTGTAGAATACTGAAAAGGCATTAATCAACCTAAATAAACAAGTACATAGATCTATCTAACAACTATGAAGTAGTTAATAAATTTTTAGCAATTTTGTTATAGAAAAAAGGTCTAAAAGAGTAGTGCTTAATTATCTGGACTCCTCTGTGCTGGGCTCTCTTTTGATTGTATTAATGAAGCAGCTGGCCCATTGTTTCTCTTTAATTCCTCTATTGTTTTAAGAATATGTCACAGCTCTTTATTCTTTTATCAGGTGCTGTGCAGGAGGATCCACACAATACCTCATATTCCTACTGTATTTGCCAATGCACAAAGAAACCTCCAAAGCATTTTTCAAAGAAGGGGCACACATAATTTATAAGTTCTGTTCCTTGTACCACTCTACTGTCAAAAATTTCAACAGTATTGGATTTGAATTAATTATAATTTTTTATTAAACAATGTGTCTACATATAGATATATGTACTTTGTTCATGTCAAAAATTAGAGATCTGCCCGGTAACTTGTGCCACACTGAAATGGCATTCATTATGCTGAGTCGTTACAACCCCATGGGTGAGAAGCAGAAGGAACCCAAATATGAAGATCCCATCCTATTGTGATGTGCAAATTCTCCTTAAATGCTTAACCTGTGCAACAAAGGAGAGACGATAATAAATTAACTCCAGCCCCCATTACCATTACTAAAAAGCATCGTTTTTTACAAATTGGAATATTTCATTGAGAGAAGAACGTTTAATTCAGTGGACGGTGCCTGGAAGTCGCTAAGAGTAACAGTCTGTTTTTTAAATAAATTCTGATAGTCTTTTGACCCTTCTTGCAAAAAGATGTGTGTACAGGAAATGGGCTATTATGTTGTTGCAGCAACACAATCAAATCCAGTAAGCACAAATTTTACTACACAAAAGTAGTACTTCTGAATTAACAGGCACTGAAAATTGGTTTTAATAGAAATTGCCATTGACTTTCTAAATTTCTATGAAAGATGTATGCCATTTCTGGGTCAAAAAACTAGATTGAAATGGTTCGGCAAGGAAAATTAACTGATACTAAAGACAGGAAAACCGGTATTGCCTTTGAATGTAAGTTTATATTGTCGTTACACCTCTTCATCTGTGAAAAAAATAGCTGCACTTCCTTCCATGAAACATCTGTACTCAATGGAAATGTTGTTTTTAGCTACTTGCTTTCTTAAGTCACTTTTCCTAAAGCAATGGTATGAATCAAGAGGCTTTATGGTTTCATCCGTTATGAAACTCTTTTCTCCCAGTGGAGTTAATATAGTAATCTGTTCTTAAATATATTTCTTTTTCAGACTGTGGCCCACAGACCCCAAATGATCACTCCTTAAGCTCTGCAAAAAATTAGTGGGAAAAAAAGAAGCCCACCATCGGAAGGCTCATTGTGCTGGGGTCTGTGTCCTCCTTGGAAGTGGTGTAGGGTGGCATCAGAACAGATGAAGGGCCATAGCTTTAGTTAAATCTTCAGAGCAAATTGATGATTCCAAATAGAAAAATTGAGGTTGCTTTGTTTAAAAAAATAATCCAAGTGTAGAAGGACTATTTAAAAAAAGAAAAGCAAGTTTCTCTTGTATTTTGGATGTCTGTCCTACATGAAACAAAGTTGTGTATTAGCATGCATATCTATCACCACAGTACTCCCTTATTCTGAATACAGAAGATAGAGCATAACTGCATCTAAATATGATTTAATTGGTTCAATTTACTATATATTTTTTATACTAAGTGTGGTTCCATATCTTGATGAGCCCAGATGTAGTTGCGCTTGTGGTTTACAGCATCCCATTGCTTGCATTTTATTATTTTTACAAAGCAAATGCCTATCAATCATAGAGATAAATTAGAAAAAATTGTGCAAACATGACACATCGCTCAGATTTTTTCCAGCATGGTATGTAATTATTAACCTGATTTTTGCCATTGAAAGAAGCCATGAATTACAGATAGCATGGATGAAGTTAAATGCTTTTATATTAGATACATTTTGCTTATACAGTATTCTATAGGTATGGCCATACAATATAATTGAAGCTTTGTCAGCTCTGTAGCCTAGCAACAGATAATACTGTTAGGTTACTGAATTGCTCCTGGTTGACAAGTAGGGAGTATTTTTGTGTTTATCATGTTTGCTAATGATGGGATCCTTTCCAAAAGGCTTGTCTTAATCTTAATTAGAGTTTATCAGCAGAGGTCTGCATGACATTGTGCAGACACTGATTTCATAAATAATAAAAAGTGCAAGTGAAAAATTTGGCAGGAGAAGAAGATATTTAAGACCACTGATTCTTGTAAGAGCAGCATGAATTTCCAAAATGTAATCAAGTTTGAACTGTGACTCTATTCTTTATTATCGAAACTTGCAGTACACTCCACTGCAGTTTTGACAGCAATTATGAGTATGATTTATAAGCTTCCTGTTAGGAACCAGATCTGTTTGCACAAGAATCTTGATCATAAACATTACAAAGAACAGTAAGTCCACAGTTTTTCTGGGACATCAAGACCTTACTTTTTCCTTTGCATAGAAAGTTGGTTTGTTGGGTTTCTTTTTATTTAAGGGTGTTGGGGTTTTTTCAAGCAGCAAAAATGTTTGCAGTGGAAGATGCAGACAAAGACGAGAATCCTGAAATAACCTTTCCATTTGGTGGAAACTCTGAAGGTATCAGATAGCTGCTTCAGTGCCTGATGTCATTTGATAAAGAGCTCATGCCAATGCAATTGGAATGTAATTTTTTGCTCTAGTTTGCACAACACAATATTCTCTAACTTTCTCAACTTTCTGTGATTAAATGAGCATTTCTAATTCCTTGCAAAGTGAACTGGAAAAAGTTCAAATAAATATGCAGGGTTTACAGATATTTTTTTTCTCTTCTTCTGCTTGACATGTGTGTATTATATATCACTTTTTTGTTTTGTTTTAATCATAGATATAAAACAATATATTGCAGGCTCCAGAAGCTCATTTTCAGTTTCAGAGTCAGGACTAGACTTGTAGAGAAAACAGCTTTCCGATGTCACAGTCTTCCAGTCTTCCAAAAAATTCCCTTCTGCACTGGAACAAGAACTAGACTTTTCTCATCCCACCACGTAAAACCAGTAAGACCCTTTTCAGTAAAGTGGATGACCAGTCTACTCATTACAGCTGAGAAGAGGGCCAAAATCACCAGCCCACCATTGTCTTGCCTTCTAACCAAATAGCATAACCACGACTTCGTTTCTGAGGCTCTGCCAGTCACTCATCCTTATTAGAGCTTAACTGGATGTCTTTCCTTTCTCTTCTTCTGATGGCTGCATCTGTCTTAGGACTGAGAAACTTCGCCTGGTAAAGCTTTTTCACCCCCATAAGCTTTTTCTGACAGAAGGAACAGCTGGTTAAAAATTTTCTAGCCAGCTTAGTCAGAACTGCATCTCATGTAAATAACAGACTGGTACATTCCCTTATGAAATCTTCATGTCTTGCAAATACTTCAAGCAAACACCTTCCTGTCTCCTCCATTGCCACCAGTACTTGGGAAAGACTATTTAGAGACATTCATATTATCCTTTTGAAAATCTGTCATTAACACTGCCCTTTGCTTTATGAAAAGATGTTGTGCTCATGAGAAATTACTGTGTGTCTGTCAGTTGTGTCTTAGCTTCTAGAAATGTTTGTGGGAAGCAAGAACTTTTTTCCTGTTTTGTAACCACTACCTGTAAGGAAGCCCTGATCCCTGACAAGGGTGTCTTGACAGTGTAATAATTCATATGATAGTCATGATTGGAACTTCCTATTAAATTTGGAAACCTCTGCCGGGTTCTCCTCACTCTATTTTCCTGTCTGTGCAGTAGAAGGCTCCAGAAGACTTCTCTTCCACTATTTTCCTGCTGTGCACGAAGGCCAGCGTACTTGCATTCACTGCATTAAGGGGAATAGAGTTGTTTGCATCTCTCAGAACAGCAGCTACTGCCTGACCCTGGGCAACCAGGCACAGAAGGGGACAAGTGGAGACTGTGCTGTGTCCTGTCCCTGTGGGTGAATGTTGCTGCAGAGGTGGTGTACTGCCTTTCCAGTAGCTGGACGCATACAGCATTTGGGAGTTCATCTGGGGATTTAACTTAATGTGATACCATGTAGAGATGGGACATGGACATGCGTGTCATGATCCCTCATTTTCTATAGAGTGGGATGAAAGAAAACAAAACAACAATGTAATTCTTGGACCTGAATCCTGCTGGGCTGATAGTTTGCATTCAAATGCAGGAGTGGATTAAACTTCTGTAGTCCTGGTTTCCTTTAAAAAGCCAAACGAGAGATTGTTGTGCTTCCAGAGCTGTCGCACATCCCGCTCGGCTGTGCCTGCCGTAGGTGTGACAGCCTCCAGGAGCTGGGTGGCGCAGGCAGCCGAGGTCACTGCTCCCTTCAGCTGTCCGAGTCTAATCTGCTGCTGGACATGAGTCAACACCCTGAGGAGCTCTAACACCAGGAGACTGAGTCAGCCTTTTAGCCGATCCAGACCGATTGCAGCTGGAGACCCAGTAATCAACTGCGCTTTCTGATTTTTTTCCCTCCCAAGGGTACAGCATGTCAAGATGTTTGCTGGGATAGAGAAAGTCTCAGTTGGTTCTTCTGCAGTGACTCATTTTTATGTTATTAAGAAATCCAGTGAATAATACAGCCTAGGAAGAGCTCTTATTCTAGATTAAAATATATTAAAACATGTTGGTTGATTATTGCACCTTTTGATTATGAATAAAATAGAAGTGCATGTTAATAATGAAAACCTTGTTCCTTCCAGAAAGTGAGCTGTGTGGTGTTTGCAGTAAGAGTACCCAGTTTCAGGTTCTCAAATTGCTTTGTGTATCATGTACTTTTATCCACGAGACTAATTAAATATGCTTTAGGAATTTAGCCTGGTTCTTTCATGAACAGGTTTTACACCTCTTTAGCTCTGAAAGCTTCTGTATGTTTACTCCTGATTTACAGCAGGCAGTAAATCAGACCGTACTTTTCAAATGTTTGAATTCCTGCTTGGGCATTAGGATTTTATATTTGTAGATGTTTAGGGTACTATCTTCACATTTCATCATCTTATTCTCTAGAGAAAATTACTCAGATTTGTACCATTTAACACTGTAGTTTTGGAGGATAGTAAACCTTAATACAATTTGGTCCTGTTACGGTAAATTGTTTGTAAACTTTTAAGCCACCTTCAACTGCTGTATTACCGAAGGGTAAATACAAAGACACTTTTCTGCTTTGAAACTTTTACACCACTTTGAGGTCTGGAAGCTTAGCTTTATTTTTCCACTGAAACACATTGTCACTGATGCTGTTTTGTTTGCTCATCTTTGAAAGCTAATAGACTGGTTTAATTAATTGTCCAAGATTTCTCTAAAACAATGTCCTAATTCTTCCATTTAGCTGTGGCATATCATACACTGTTGTTATCTCTTCTACCAGATTTTTGCAACAAGTTGTTTTAAAACTATAATCTCTTTGAGGGGAAAAAAATGAAGTGCAGTTGAAAAGGCAGTTATGCCGAAAGATAAACACAGCAATATTACTTATCAAAACGAGTACAGTTTTTGCTTGCCTAATGAATACAACATATAGCTTTTTCTATATATACAAAACCTGAGGAAAAAAAAGCTTTATAACATATAAAGTATGCAACATTATTTCAGGCATAACTGCATTGGATATGTATCTAGGCCTGAGAGTGTAGATAACACAATATAAGTGCTTTGCCTGTCTAAACATGTTAAATAAATGAGCATTCACTATCGCATTCAAATACATTAGTA
Organism: Limnodromus scolopaceus; assembly: GCA_028565335.1. Lineage (NCBI taxonomy): Eukaryota > Metazoa > Chordata > Aves > Charadriiformes > Scolopacidae > Limnodromus > Limnodromus scolopaceus. Next base: position 140,008,869 of record JAOXNO010000013.1, read on the forward strand.
GATGTACTCGCATAGTTAATTTTCTTTTTAATGCACTACACGTGACATTTGCAGCACAGAGCTATAGTGTATCTTACTGTTTGATGAAAGTTCTTCCACCTCCCCCCCCTTTTAAACAAACCTTTATTTGAATAAGCCTTTATGAAACAGATCTTTGGCATATCTTCTTTTCAGGAAGTTCAGTCAGTGTAAGCAGAGATAAAGCAGTCATGTTACGAAGAATATTACATAAGGGAAGATTTTTCAGAGAAAGAGGGTGGCAAACATAAGGGAGGGGAAGAACGCCCTTAAGAGGAAATCTGATTTCTTTCTTGCAGCTGTTCGGCTTTATTGTGCTGTGATTTGGTATTCAAAATAAAACAAACTTGGAGTTAAGAAAAAATATACAGGAAGTTTGGTGAAAAGTAATGAATAGAAAAGTGCCATATAAAATATTTTCACCTATATTTTGATTTTCATTGTGCTGGCCTTTTTGGAGACAAAATGAAAAATTAAAATGAATATTCATGCTGCAAATAATTAGGAGAAGTATCTACAAAATGTTATTCTTTTACACTGAACATTCCTACGCTAATAGGAGGAGGATGTTAAAGAGAAAATTATTTGCCTCTTTACCTTGAACAAACCATCAAAATGTAAAAAAGAGTGGCAAGATACGGCACTGATGTTTTAAGTTCTGGAATCTGATATCGTCAATTAAATCTTTCTGCTTTTATGTTTCCTGTAGGAGGGCAGCTTTGGTGTACCACGACCAAGGCCATCTCAGAGGGTGAAGAGCTGATTGCCTTTGTTGTAGATTTTGACTCAAGGCTGCAAGCTGCTAGTCAGATGACTCTCACAGAAGGGATGTATCCCGCACGCCTGCTGGATTCAATACAACTGCTCCCTCAACAAGCTGCAATGGCATCTATTTTGCCTACGGCTATTGTGAACAGTAAGTGATGAATACTATTCTCTGGCATTTTTTTTTTTTTTTTTTAAACAGCAGTACTTTAAGGCACATATGAAGAGCTAATACAGCAATAGTGAATTCCAGACCACAGAAACCACACGACTTAAAAACCACAGCTCAAAGTCTGCTTTTGCTCCCTCCATCATCTCAGATGAACTCACAGACATCAGAGGAAGAAGAGCGGTCTGGCAGCTGGGCTCTGCAAGAGCCTCACCGAGTACCTGACGTGCCCTCGTGTGGAGGTTCTGGGATCTGCTCCCACAGGCAACAGGATCAGAAACTGTTAGAGTAGATCAGATAGGCCTGTTAGCTCACAGAGTCCAGCCGCTAATGCTCAACTAAGCTTGTTTCTTACAGCTGCAGCTTCTGGTAATGATTCATGATAGTCAATGGAAAGAAAGAATACATCTCTTCAGTGGCTGTTTCAAAATGCTGTGGAGATCATGCCTTATAGCAGCCCTATTTATTGTAGTATCTCTACTCAGTGTGGCTACGGAACAATGTTTTTACATCCTCTGGACATCAATAGACCCTATCATTGACAAAATACAGCATTTAATTAAGTGCTGTCCGTATAGAGGAGGGACATGAGTACATGATAAGTAGGTTACTGAACTGGGACAATTCAGCTTGAATTAAATTTCATTTCTTTAAATTTTTCTTATTACTGCCTTTTATCTTTATACAGCCCTAGTTCCTCATTCCCCTAATTACTTTTCAAATATCTTAGCTGGTACCATGATCCTCCCCAGTCATCACTTAGACCTGTTGCACATCCTTAGCTCTCAGCACTTTGTAAGCCTGTCCATTTAGACCAGATGTTGGAGCACTTCCCCATGCTTCTTGTGGTTTGTAAGTATTTTAATTAGATACAGTGAACTACTGAATACCCTATTTAAGGTGGGAATCCACATACAGGCACATGATCTGCTACTCACGCTCACACCAAATAATACTGTGTCTTGAACAGTCACACCATCGTCAAGGTCTTCAGACAGGACTAGTTAAAATATCTGTAATAACACCTTTTATTCTGTTTGTAATTGCTTATTTTCTGGGTAAAAATTTGTGATAGCTACACATTTATTGTTAGTCTATTTTAAAAGATAAAGATACCTTTTTATCTTTTCAAAGATAAAGCTTAAAATGTCCAAGTCATCCAAGTCCTCCCTTCCAGAGAGCGAGTTGGCAGCAACCTCAAGCCCTATAGCTAAGCACATTCATTTTTACGCTACAAGCGGGGCTGCTGTGAGCTGACATACCTGTTCACAGAACCAGCAATTAGCACCATACAGGACATTTCCAAAAGGTGCCAGAAGCCCCTAAAATGGACTACCCAGTTACCACAGTTTGGACAGACCCGTGTTTATAGCCAATAGCTGCAAGGGAGCCACCGGGGAGTTTCCTAGCCTAAAGGGCAACTACTCACTCACAGCTTGTTTCAGCTGAGGATGTATTTTTGTGCAAAATCTCCATGAGGGCCGCCTGTTGGCCAAAGCCAAGTAGTCAAATTTCTACGGATTCAAATTTCTGGAAACACCTTTACTGCCAACGCTGCCTTTTGCAGAGCCCTGGAAAACTGCACTGATCGTCACTACTTCTGCTGCTAAGAGGGGTCCAAATTTACAGTACATCAGCTCTTGCTACATGGGCTTAGCAGCAACTTGGAGTAACCTCTGCACTCTTAACTCCAGGAGGCTGCTAACGTAACAAATCTCACTGTCCAGAACCTCTGCCCTCCCCCCCTTCTCCAGTTCTGGCTCTGCCTCTGACCAGATGGGGATGTTTCCATATTTCATTGTTGAGTTGGTGAAATTCAGTTTCTTAGTAAAGTCTTGAGCCAGATGTGAATCCAATAATATGCTGAGTACACCTCTGGATTCGTAGTGAGACAGCTGTTAACCATTCTTTTGCTAGATCTCTGAAAAAAATTCACTTTCTAGAAAAATTAAGTGTTGTAGGGTTTTTTTTCCCCTAACATTTTTTTATTTGAAAAATAAAGATTAGAATGTCATATTGGCTCATTTAGCTTGAACTTGAACGTTTCATTTCCTGAATTGGTCCATCGAAATATTTGGAAACTATACATTGAAACAAATTGAAATACTTTGCTTTTAAAGAATTAAAATACTCACTTAAAGTGGCTTTTATCTCTTTTGCATCACTTTAGGGGAGTAATAGTTTCAGATCCCATCCCTATACGTTGTTCTCCCTGGAATTCCATCCTCTCACCGTGCAAAACTCCTCAAATGCATTTCCTCTGCATGGCATGTTATGGTCGTTATATGTTGACCATGCATAACTGGAGCTACAGACTGTCCAGGCCATCTAGCCCATAAGAAACAAAGATGTCTGGAAGTCAAATCATAAAGACAATAAGAAAGTTCAATTCTTTAATGGAATGCAGTCAAATGAATTCAAATTAGACATGTTTTCCATATCAAAATTTCCTATTACTACTTGTGGACTTTCTCTTCCATGGAAACCTCAATGGTTCAACTTTTTTAAAGCATTTGAAGCCAAAAACAAATGCTGAAATGTCAGCTTTCACATGAGATGGGCATTTCAAATGATGCAAGCTGCCTCAGTAGTGTTTTAATAGTGGCATATACTGCAATACTAACTGTGCAATTAAACGTCTGTGTCTTAAATTCATGCACAATTATTCAGTGGGAAAGGGAAAACAGAAACTGGTATTGGTGAAAATATTTTATGCAAATTCATAAGCAGAAAAACAGACAATCATTAGCAATGCAGTCAGAGAAGCAAACTAAGCGATGTACATTTTGGCTGCATTTGTAGATAAGATATTTAACAAATAAAAGACTTACCCATTTCAGTGGGTTGGAGTGTTCAAGTTTGTTCACCCAAAAGAATAGGAACAGAGCAGTTGTCCTGTATACATCGATATTTGAAATTAAACATAAATTGTCATGAATGATTTTTTTTACATTTTTACATCATCAGATACACGTCATATTTTCAGAGCGGCCAGCCATTCTTCAAGACTAAATTAATTACAATCATTAGCAGCTTTTTGCATTTTGAAGTCGATGGAAGTTTTGACGTTGACCAAGATGTGTTTTGATGTTGACTGCAATTGCTCATTCTCTGATGCTGGGACGAGCTGGCACAGTCTGGCTGCACTCAAAATGTTATCCTCTCTTAGTCTCAAAAACAGACAAGTGTCCAAACCAGTTGCAGGGAATGATCCTAGGCCCGTGGTAACTCCTGAACTGTACGCAGGAAGGGGGAAAGTGTTAATTGACTTAAGCAAAAAGTGTGGAAGGGATCATTCTTGTGATTTAAACAAGAAGTTCCAGTGCTCTGGTCTGGACCCTGTTGCTTTTAATTTAGTACCGTAGGTGTACCCTAAAGGGCTGGCGTTTTTTCCTTGTTCTTACTGATAGGATGACAAGCTCAGCTTTCAGAAAGATCAAACAGGTCTTTTGTCCTTCTGAGACAGATGCACAACATGTACTGTGTAGGTATGCTTCTGACAGGATATTAACGACCACGTATCTGTCTGCTTTGTGTAAATATACAGTATTCATTATTACTCTTCATGTGAGTGAAGTATGTAGCTTTCAGTACATGATCAAAATATCTACTCTGTCTGCTGCTGGGAAGCACTCTGTGCAACCTGGGCATTGTCTTCCCCTCAGAGAGGGTGCTGACACTTTGGGATAGAAGACAATGAAAAATTGCATTATTCTTAGCAAATATCCCTCTTGCATAGTGGAGAGTGAAACAGCAACAATTTACCGAAACACAAGAGGACAAAAGTACATTAGAAATTTTAACTTCGGATGTTAATAACAACAGGAACCCGAGAAATAAACATGCTGCTTAATATATTACATTCAACACTGTAGGATTTTAAGGAAACATCATCCAGTCTGGTCTCCTGGGTATCAGAGCAACAGGATTTTACATTAAAAACTGCATAAGCATTCTGAAAATACACATTCTTCAGAATGATCTGCAGTTAGCCCTCAAAAATTCCAAAATCCAATGCTAGAAAGACTTGTGCACACAGGAAAAAAAAAACAAAAAAACCAACAATTGAAAGATGTAGTGATATATTGATTGGAAGTTCAGCTTAGTTCTTGATTTACTATTGCATATTCATAACAAACAATTAATTTCATTTTTAAATAATTACATGCCAAAGAATTCTAGGGGGTTTTTTTATATTAACTATTTTTAAAATCTCCTTTTGAAAGAAACAACTGTCTCTCATATCCAGTCTCTTACATGCAAGTGTCATTTTAATAAACCCATGACTCTGTTTTCAGTATTTTATTAAATAAGCATGCATTTAATGGGGAAATGAGGGGAATTAATCCAGCTGTGTTAATTGGTTGGCACTGAGTGCACCGTGACTAACATGCACCTGGTTATATTTGCTTGTAGAGGACATATTCCCTTGCAAATCCTGTGGCATTTGGTATCGAAGCGAGCGGAACCTGCAGGCCCATCTCATGTACTACTGCAGTGGGAGGCAACGAGAGGGGCCTCAGCTGCCAGAGGAGAATGAAGATAGTGCTCAGCAGATATCCAGTGTCTGCCCCTTTCCGCAGTGCACCAAAAGTTTTTCTAATGCAAGAGCTCTGGAAATGCACCTGAATTCTCACAGTGGTAAGTACCATGTATTTTCCTGTATCATCATCTACATTTAGCTGTTTGAAGAATTACTCCCTATAGACATTCAGTGGATCAATGTTTTTCCAAATATATGCAAGCCTTAGTTGTAGATTCTACCAAAAAATCAACAGTTTCTGAGCTGTGTTTTACACCAAGCACAGCTCTCAGGTAACCAGTGTCATTTCTGTCATCTACTAACCCTCATCGGAATGCCATCTCTCTCTTAATGTGTATAGACACACATACAGGCAGCATTTCTTTACTGGTGAAGGTATGCTCAGCAATCCAGATGCAGTTAAACTGCTGCTCCTTGGTCTCTGAGAGATTCCCCCCACCAAACATGAGTCTGCTAGACTACAGTCTCTGCCTACCCTGTTTTGATGCTCAGCGGAGAAATACACACCATTTTCTTTCTGAAATAAGATCTAGGGGTCCTAGACTAGCCTTCTTAGGCAGGGGACTTTAAGAACCAGGGTCCAGAACTCTGTGTGCTTTTCGCAGGACCCTTTCATAAAAGCTTTTTGTTTCACAACAATTTCCCTCCTGTAAATATAAATGAGGATAGTTTTTTCTTTGTCCCTGTTGTTAAAATTATAATACTAGATACATGGAAAGTGGGACTACAAAATTCCTGAGATTAAAGATCTGGAAATCAGCAGGAGTCTTGTCTCCCTCCCTGAAGGTCCTTTGAGTGTGCTGTTTGAATTTGTTTCGAATTAGGTCTGGAAACACAAGTCACGAGTTTGCAGAACATTCTGCATTTTCATTAGCAGAAAAAAGCTACAAATAAGAAAGACTGCATATAAGAAAGTGTCAGGTGTAGGGCTGTCTGGTGCACAGAACTGTGTCTGGAAAGAGAAAAGGGTCCTACAGGAGTTCCTGATCCTCCTGTTACGTGGATGGAGTCTAAAGGACACTAATGTGTGCTTTATTCACAAACGGAAGCCTTATTCAGCCGCAGTGTAAAAACTGCTGGCGCAGCGGGAGTCTACTCTGTGGACTTGGTGAAGTGAAAAATGTTCCTCTGATACTTGGGCAGCAATTACAAATCTAGAAGGCATCATGTTGCCTTGGAGGATTTTGGTACCTCCCAGAACAGGACTGAAAGAGTGCTGAGTGAGGAACTTCCTTATATAGACAACAGTTAGCCATTCACTTAGAGGTCAGATCTTTTTGTGCGTCCAGATCTTAACTTTGAATATCAGTTTATTGCCTTTTTCTGTCTCTTGGCTAGCAAATGTTTCACTGTTCAGTGAACCAGCGGAACAGTAGGAATGGGTTCAACAAAAGCAGTTAAACAAGAGCATGTCTTTCAGCCTAGTAATTAGAATCAGGTACTCCTGGAAGATAACAATTTCATTTCTCCCGCGGCAGAGGAAAATTCTGAAGTCTTAGCCATCATATAAAAGGGTTGTTTCAGCTCTTTGCATTTAGTGACATACCATTGGCCTAGGTGTTGAGAGGGTTTTCAGTCATGAGCTGTAAGTGGCCATGTCTTCTTGCAATCTAGAGATAAGCATCTGTGTTCCTTGAAAGACATAGGTCTGAGATCCTGCTGAATTTCCAGTAAGAATCTTTTTAAGTATTTCTTAGATCAGAGGCTAAATGTCAGGCCTCCCCCTTCTTTTTAGTCATAAACCAGTCAGTTCAATCATTCTTGCTCTTCTTCAGATCCTGTCCATCTGTACAGACTATCACAAGTTATAACAGCTTCTGCAGTAGGAATGAAGCATTCATTTTCCAAGTGCCCTGTAAGCTAGCGCTGTGTTTGCTTCAACTTCTGTTCCTGTTCCCATGGGGGGCTGTAGCAGACCCACACCACAGGAGCGTGGAGCCCCGACTGAAAAGTCCGTAGAGACACTCCACTGTGACTGTATCACATGATGTGGAAGCGTATGCAGCACCATCTCATGGCAGTGGAGGAGCTAAAGCTTGGTACGCTTTCCTAGTGAAAAAGTGCCGGAGGAAGAAGAAGCGCTGATTAAAGTGCTGTGTATCTTCTCAGCTCCCTTCTGGCCTCTGAGGCCAAGAGAAGTTCCAATTCAAATGTCACTCACAACTGTGAGAGTCGGTGATGCTAGGGGAGAAGTGAGGACCTCCAGATACAAGAGAATGACCTGTTAAGCCACAATATTCTTACAGCTTTGTATTGTCCAACTACCATAACCTAGTTTACCTGACCAAGGTGTGGTATACGTGTTTGTGTGTGTGTGTAAACAGAAGAAATACCCATTTTAGATTCCAAACATCATCCCTACCAATATTTTTTCAGTTTTTATTGTCTAACAGGTAATCAGAATCTCTGTTGTTGCAGTAGAGAAATTTGGTCTTGCATCTTTTTAAAGCATGTTCAGTTTCAAAATACTGTGAAACGTGGGGTTTTTTTGTTACAGCAGTGATTGTAAGATGGCTTTGAATGTACTGTTCTTGATAGGGAAGGCTGTAGTGATTTCATGAGGAAAAGGTGTTATATTACAGCAGTAGATACCTTCAGCCGTTATATGTGGAAGATAAAGTGTTGGTGAAGCTGTGTCTTACTCCTCCTCCTTCTTTCACAATGAACACAACTCATTAGTCCTTTCTGACAAGAATAGTTCTGTATCCTCTTCCCACACTAAGGTAAAGAGCTGAGCATGAATAATGCTGAAAGTGCTGCTTCTGCTCTGTCTGTGGCTGTCAGACACTGAGTTTGAGAGCTGTACCTCAAGCTACATCATAACCTTGAGCCTTTTGACCTTTCTGAGCATTCAGAATTTCCACTGATTGTGTGTGGGGAACATTATGTTCCCTTTAGTTAAAACTGTAATTTCTAAGACTTCCTCATTTAGAGTAAGTCCAGTCTATTTTTGTCCCTTCTCTTGTTCTTTCTTTCCCTTTGTCTCTGCTGAATGCAAGCGGATGCTAAGGCTCCCCAAAGCAGAGCAGAAGTCTGGGAATGTCCTCTGGCAGTTCAAGGAAAGAAATTCTGAACCAATTCAAGTATTTTCAGGGTGACTAATATCATCCCATCAGAAGAAAATTAGTTGTTCTCACTGTGCTTGTACCTTCTGATTTTCTGGTATACTTCATGATGGGCAAAATAGTCACCTTATTTTTGCATTTTACTTGTCTCTTCTATAGGAGTGAAAATGGAAGAGTTTCTCCCGCCTGGTGCTAGTCTGAAATGTACAGTTTGTACTTACACTGCAGACTCGGTGATTAACTTTCATCAGCACCTGTTCTCGCATCTTACTCAAGCTGCCTTTAGATGCAATCACTGCCATTTTGGCTTCCAAACCCAGAGGGAGCTACTGCAGCACCAAGAGTTACATGTCTCTGGCAACAAGATGCAGAGAGAGAGTGACATTGAACACTCTCCAAGTGGAAACGAAGAAGGTTTACAGCCTGCAACGGACCTCTTGAGCAGAAATGATGTTCCCCAAAGCCAAAAGACCATGCAGACTAAAGATGCAAGTTCTGATACAGAGCTTGATAAATGTGAAAAAAAGGCTCCACTTTTCCTTCCCAACCAGAGGCCAGAAACCCAGCCTGCAACAAATAAGCAGAGTTTTTCATACACTAAAATAAAATCTGAACCATCCAGTCCAAGACTTGCTTCATCACCAGTTCAACCTAATATTGGTCCTTCTTTCCCAATGGGACCTTTTCTTTCCCAGTTTGCTTTTCCTCAAGACATCACTGTGGTTCCTCAGGCTTCAGAGATATTAGCCAAAATGTCTGAACTGGTTCATCGAAGACTGAGGCATGGAAGTAGCAATTATCCTCCTGTAATTTACAGTCCTTTGATGCCAAAAGGGGCTACATGTTTTGAGTGTAACATAACATTCAATAATTTGGACAACTACTTGGTACACAAAAAGCATTACTGCAGCAGCCGATGGCAGCAGATGGCAAAGTCACCAGATTTTTCCAGTGTTCCAGAAAAAATGCCAGAAGCCGTAAGTCCCAGTAACGGTCAAAGCTCAATAAACATCCTGAATGCAGCTCCTCACACATCAGATGCAGAGAATCAGCTTCTGCAGACATCTTGCATAAACTCTTCCAACGTTTTAGATTTGATCGGGCCAAACAATAAAACGCATGAAAAAGACTTTCAAGCACAATCTAAGAAGTTGTCAACTGCAAGCAATGGCGATGAGAAGATAAACGGAAAACCTTCTGATGTGAAGAATCCCAGTGCTCCTTTAGTAGAAGGTGAGAGCGATCCTAACAAGACCACGTGTGAAGCTTGTAATATTACTTTCAGCAGACATGAAACGTACATGGTCCACAAGCAGTATTACTGTGCCACTCGCCACGATCCCCCACTGAAGAGGTCCGCTTCCAACAAAGTGCCTGCCATGCAGAGAACAATGCGGACCCGGAAGCGAAGGAAGATGTATGAGATGTGTCTGCCGGAGCAAGAGCAAAGGCCACCACTTGTTCAACAGCGATTTCTAGAAGTGGCTAATCTTGGCAATCCTTGTACATCTACTCAAGAGTCAACGGAGGGCCTTGGAGAATGTTACCATCCACGATGTGATATCTTTCCAGGAATAGTGTCGAAGCATCTGGAAACATCGCTGTCTATTAACAAGTGCGTTCCAGTTTCAAAGTGTGATACTCCCCACTCCACTGTGTCTTGCTTGGAGATGGACGTGCCAATAGATCTCAGTAAAAAATGCTTGCCCCCATCAGAGAGGACATCCAGTTCTCCCAAAAGGCTGCTGGACTACCATGAGTGCACAGTATGCAAGATCAGTTTTAACAAGGTTGAGAACTACCTGGCTCACAAGCAGAATTTTTGCCCTGTCACTGCCCATCAGCGTAACGACCTGGGACAGCTTGACAGTAAGGTGTTTCAGAACCCAGAAAGTGAAAGAAACAGCCCAGACGTCAGTTACGAAAGAAGCATAATCAAATGTGAGAAAAATGGAAGCTCGAAACAGTCCTCTCCTAATGGAAACTTATTTTCCACACACTTAGCAACACTTCAAGGACTAAAAGTCTTTAGTGAAGCAGCCCAGCTTATTGCTACAAAAGAAGAAAACAAACATTTGTTTCTTCCACAATGCCTTTACCCTGGAGCAATAAAGAAAGCTAAAGGAGCAGATCAGCTTTCTCCGTATTATGGAATAAAGCCAAGTGATTACATTTCTGGTTCCGTCGTCATTCATAATACTGATTTAGATCAAAGCACAAATACAGAAAGTGAATCTCCTAAAGGCCAGGCGCCTTCGAACGGATGTGCTGTGCCGAAGAAAGAGTCTCTTCCGCTATTGCCGAAAAACCGAGGCATGGTAATAGTTAACGGGGGACTAAAACAGGAGGAAAGACCTGCCGCAAACCCACAGCAAGAGAACATTTCCCAGAATCCTCCGCATGAAGATGGGCACAAGTCTCCTTCTTGGATCTCTGAGAATCCCCTAACCGCCAATGAAAATGTCTCTCCAGCAATTCCTACAGCAGAGGAACAGTTGTCTAGTATAGCTAAAGGCGTGAATGGTTCTACCCAGGCCCCAACCAGTGGGAAGTATTGCCGACTGTGTGACATCCAGTTCAACAATCTTTCAAACTTTATAACTCATAAGAAGTTTTATTGCTCGTCACATGCAGCAGAACATGTCAAATGAAACAATTGGTCACCTTTGGTACCTGTGTTTAGCATATTGTTCCATACAGTCTGAAGAAAGCTGTTTGAATTACATCAGGACAATCAGGAGATTTCACTATTGCTGAGTTGAAGACTTAAAGGTGTAATTTCATTACAGTCCATTAGTAAAGTGTATTATTGGTGCCATTTTCAAAAATATTAATTTATTTTACCAGCAGTATTCATAGCTGTAGTTATGTTATTTTTTATTTAAAAACTTTATATTAAAGTCATTTGTAATGTTATTGTATAGTTATTGTGTAGCACATATGGTTTGCACTGTATAGTAGATTTTAAAGAAAATAGTCACAAACAATACAGAAAAGCATTTTAGAAATAGCTTCAAAAGCACTTGTGTATCCTGATTTTTTTTTCTTATATGCTGTTGCAGATATATGTATATGCTAAAATATAACTTGCAAAGAAGTTTCAACTATGCTGTAAAGTTCGCCTTAAAATTTCAATTTTTTGGACAATTGGGCTCAGTTTGCACTTTATATTTTAGCAGATACAATACCTTAGTCATTAGGCTTTGCATTTGTATGTAGCAGTATGTTTCTGTCCACTTTCTTAATCTGAAACGTACGTTAAATGAAGATGGCAATTTTTTTCTTGTATAGTACTTGTATTTTCTTTCGCTGATGCATCTCTGTCTCAATTTTTAAACCTTTGCTGTTAAATGCAATACTTTATAAAGAATGAACAAAATTACTGGAAGCAGTATTGTAAGTAATGAGGTCATATCAATCAGTTTTATCTTTTGAAAGGCACAGTCTAAAACAAAACCCTAAACTCAATGCTGCAATTATGAATCTAATTCATATATAAGATATATTTAAATATAAGAGTAGCAATACTGCAACTGGTGATCACAAAGATAATGTTCTACTTCTGATAGAAATAATTTCTCAACAAATGTTGTTACTATGCATGTATATGGATGGAATAAAATTCCAGATCATTGGAGAAGTTTGGCAGTAATTTCTTTAAATTTGTTTTATTTTGTTTCTTCAAGGAGGATTTAGAGCTCACAAACTGTAAAGAACCTCTTAGGACCAGGTTATGATTGCCCCCTCTTCAAAGGAAGCAACATGTTCAAAGAGAAAATGAGTACAAAGGATGCCTCCACTTCGAGGGACAGGTCCTTGCTGGCAGGTCACTACCACAACTAAGTCTAAGACAACCCACTGGACTAGCACTTAAAATGTGATGGTCTGAAACCAGGAGGGCTGTTCTCTTTATTGGAGCTAAGGGGGACATCCCCGACAGTACCTCCGTGTGTCAAAAATCAGTGGAACAATCTGCTTTATAACACCTCTGGTATGATTCTATCTGTTCAGTGGTCTTATGTGAAAAGCAATAGCATTCATTTAAATAGAACAGCAGTTTGCTCCACTAATTCAACAAGGAAATACTATTCAATGATTTATGTTATATTGGAATCTGAACTAATGCACATTTAATACCCTTCACTTGCAGTTGTTCAGTCTCCTGTACAGTTTTTCATAAAAAAAGTATATTACAGAAGTGACCTACTGATGCATTTTTCATCCTACAAATTTGAAAGCAAAACCATGACCTGAATAGTCATATAATCAGTTGGTTTTAATGTAGTTCTTAAATCAGCCAAAGAAACAACTCAGAACAAAATACGTAAAAGGATGGTATTTCAGCTAAGCAGCCAGTTGGAGTCTAGTGCAAGAATATGCAATACCACTGACTTTCAGCAATCACATCCCTGTGTACTTTGGAACCGAATTCATCCTTTTTTTTGTTTATAAGTGTAGGTACATGTGATCCAGTAGCAAAAATAATAAACACTTCAAAAAATATTTTAACAACTCTGATGGTTAGCCGGGCTTTAAATACAGAACAAGAGTGCTTAAAAGTGTGCTAATTTTCACTCTCAGCAAAGATAAGAGGTGTATACAGTAATTTCAGTAGGGCCGAAATCAGTCCTATAGCAAATACTTTGGGTAATGAGACTTGTGAAGGAGAAGAAGCATAACAAACACAGGGAAAATAAAACAGTCAAATCATTCATGATTATCAATTATACATTTAGGAGAAAACACCACACCAATATATCTAAGCCTCCACAATATTTGAGATAGATAGTACATTTTGACCCTTTTGGTGGCAAACATTATTTTGAAGATTAACCATCAAACAAAATTTCTTTAAAGAACTGTTTGTATCGGGATTCAAATAAGCTAATTCTGAAAGATCTACATGCAGAGACGAAAACTTCTGGGTGAAGCTGGTCAGAAAGGCTTAGGTAGTGTGATGTACAATTGCTGAGCAATTCTGGTCTGGGTGTTCAGACCATGAGAAAGTAAAGGAGAATATCAGGGTTAAAGGGAGTACCTCCCTGAAAAGTGGTGCCAAAAGGGAAAAGCCTTATCACAAAACATTTCTGATCTGGAAACGCTGAGGGTACCGGAAACATTCCAGAGGTAAATTAAAGCCTGCCATGCTGCATGATGTTCTTCCCACTGGCTAGTCCAATTACTTTCACATGACAGAACATATCTGGTAGCATTTTCTCTTTAAAAGTCACCTGTTTGGTTGACCGGTCCCATTTTATAACTTCAAAACAAGCACAACCTGTTCATCTTTGGCTACAGATTTACTCAATTTTATACACATTTTACACATAGTACTTCACTGGAGCACCCAGCAACTCTGACATCTGCCAAACCCCGGAGGTACACCATCACGCTCTCTGAAAGTAAAACTTTACACTAGCTACTTGGGTAGCAAATACAGATTATTGACATTGGATTTCGTACACATTTGTTAAAAATTGAAACCTTTAAATAAAGATAGCTGCTCACATAGTTTGGCTGAGGTACCATCTTCTCCCATAACTTTACATGGTATTTTCCATTTTTTCAGTTTCTTTAGTGCACCCATTTTTTAATTTGCTCATTTGAAATAAGAATATAAACAATTCGGACAGCCAGAAATCTCTCTCTGGTCTCTTAAACCAGTTTGCCGTATACTGACTAATCCCAGCTGGGGTCTTTAAGTGCATCTATGTTAAAGTCGTAAGTATCATTTACAGGAATAAACTACTTAAACCTGTTTTCTGACGAAGTGATTATTTGTATTCTCTTCAGATTATATCTGTGCATTTGTTCAAGGTGATAATAGAGCAAGAAAACTGCCTATTACTTTAAAACACCTCTTGAATATAGACTCTTCCCTAGTTCTGCTTTTAGGCTTTTTTAGCTTTATTAACTATTTATCAAATCACCTATGCAAAGAGAGTCCGTCCTTAGTGAGTCTTTGACACCTGGAACTCAGCAGGACACAGAGCACCTCGGTTAAATGATTTGGGTCTGCTAATCCCTCTCAGCTGGAGTCAGTGAATAAATCTTTGGGGCTCTCCAGTGGAGATGAATTGCTCAACAAAAGGCATTAAAATATGTCTTGGGTTTAGGATACAAAAAATAAATTTGCTCCACATGAAGGCCGAATATTTATAAGATCTCATTCCTGCCTGACTCCCCTTGTACCGATTCCCTGGCGGCTTTTACGTTCGACTTTTTGGCTTTTTAAGGAAGATTTCCTTTTTCATGAAATGTCCCATCCACATGCAGTGCTCAGAATTAATGTTGTGACCACGTCTGTGCCTCATTTATTTGTCTGTATGCTAAAATTCAGACTTGGAAAGGCTGTTGTGAGTCCCCATTCATATCACAATTTTCACACATTTGTCATGCGATCTCTCACATCGCCATCTGAATTTTTTTACATGATAGTGATTTTTTTCATTGTAACCATAAATCAGGTGGACATGCCTAATGCAAACAGTAAAGGGTATTGCTACAAGCTGATGTCTGCTTGTCTTGAACTAATTGTAATAACGTTAGGGTTCTGGTGACATTTTCCATTGCTGCAAATAATCATAAAACTACATCATTTATACTTGCTGTGGATCCACACTGCTAACTTTCTCAGTCTCTCATTTCTACCAGATAACTACTGACTACATCCGTTGTCTGACACTGTCCACAGGAATGTAGTGGTCACATCCCAAACACACTCTGAGAGGGCGTGTGAGGTGATTGCTCCCTTGTACGATAAGTACTGTAACACTGAGAAATGCAGAATGAAGAAAATAACAACTAAAAAAAAAAATCATGTAGAAATTAAAAAAAATTGAATCAAATCCAGAACCACCATCAAAGTGAGGTAGAGGTGGGCTAATTCATTTCTCTGAATGTACATAAGCTATGAGCCAGAATCCACCCTTAAAAGGTGGAGCTGAGGTGGAGCTCTGAACGGCCTGGAAGCTGGTGTGGGATAATCTCATTGAGGGGCAAAGACGACACAGAGAAAGGGATACGGAGAAAGAGAAATTGTTAATCCGGGGCGTGCAGTATGGGAACGCTGATGGCTGCAGAAGGGTGCAGTGACAAGGAAGCAGCACTACGGAAACACTGCACATCCCAGGAGGCCTGTTGAGAGAGGCTAAAATACCGGTGAGGCAATGTCTTTGGAGGATCACTCCCAAATGCTGAGTATTGCCAACGCGAAGACTTCAGCTCTTGGACATGTCGTTTTCCCCAAGGCTGACAATGAGGAAGGGAACCGCAGCTCTTCCCACCTTCCAGGTCACCTTCACAGCCGGGGCACTGCGCTGCCAGGAACTGTCAGGAGAGACAATGCCCAGAACGGCTGCGTGTGGCCCTCTTGTAAGTTAGAGATAAGTCAGATACTCACACTTCAGCGGTGTTGGCCTGTGGGACTTCCTAGTCCTCTCCTTTGAAGTCTTCCACGTAGGTCACTGGCAAAGCTTTGAATCCAAACCTCTTTGAGACCCCTTAGAGCCACAGCATAATGAACAGAGATAATACTGGTGGCACTCGTGTGTGGAGTGAAACAAAACACGGGGCAGGGAGGTGGGCAGGAATTCTGCACTCACATAATTAAAGCTTCTTCATAGTATGGAGACACAGGACGAATGAATTGTGACTAGACACATGAGACAAGCTATTGTGCTGGGGTGAACAGGAAACAGTAATTCTGACAGTTTTGACTTCTAAATACATGTTTTTCTTGCTATTTACAAAAACACACACATATGTTATGTATAAGACATACACAGAAAGATGAGCGTGTCCAAAATGGGAAAAGAGCCTAAACTAGATTAAGAAATTAGATCAAGCAGCTGGATGAGGTGATTAGACAAACAGCATTGTTGCTGTTCTGAAAGCCCATCTGTTCTCAAAACAGGTTTCTGTTCAATTTTTCACATTCACTAATAATTTCCTTTCTTTAAGAAGAGAAACTTCTGCATGCCAGAAGTTCTTTCCTGTAGTTGAGACCAGCTGATACAGAGCAGACTGTAGAAACCACAGTCCTCAATCTACACGATGCCAGAAGCAGCCCTGCCGTCCCCAGTCCTGTTCGAAGTGTGAGCCTCGAGGGTGGTACATGGAGAACCGAAATGCTGATATGGCTTCGAGTCTATGTAGCCCTAAAAGAGTGTCCCTCCATTATTCACTCACTTGGATTCACCTTCAATTCGTTTGTTTTCCCTTTTTTGAGGAAGCCTTGTTAAACCCCTTGCAATTCGAGTCTCAGGGGGATATAGGGAAAATACCAGTGGGTGATTATGATGGTGTGTGGCTTGAGGGAGAACAGACTGCCACTTTGATGCTTTGACATTTTTGATCTCGTGCTAATTCTGATGAAACTACCCCCAAGAGATACGTTTATGGAATCTAATAAAAGACCTGTAGGTTCAAAGACTGATCAAGGAAGAAAATTGTTTTAGAGAGAAGCCATCTCAGCCTGTGATTGAAGTTTCTATATTAGGATAAGTATGCAAAGGGAAGGGAACATGTTGGTTTACTGCCACAAGTTTTCAAAGCAGAATGGAAAAGGAACCCCTGCAAATGATGTCTTTTGACAAAAAGAGCAAGTAAGAAGAATTTGGAAAAGAAAAATCTGTTTAGATAGATAACCTTTGAACTCTTTTCTAGACCAAAGGAAGGAAACTCTGCGGATATAATTTAGGGAAGATTAATCTGAAACACCATCCCCTTCCACCCCCCTTAAAGCCCAAAGCACAACTCACACAGGGCAGCGCACACAACAGCAGGAGGGTGCGGGGGGCAGCCAGGTGTGGCGAGGGTTACCCTGCAGGCACTGGCCACACCGCCTTTCCCACAGCCCCAGCCTGGCAGGTCTCTTGGGCTCAGCCAGGTGAATAAGGTCCCTCCTGGTGCCACGGACCAGCCTGGGTCTGGGACAGCTGCTCTGGCAGCTGTTCATTGGCACGCAGCTGCCAGCAGAAACGGGGCTGTTCTCTGCTGGAGCAGCGCTGGGTGGAAGAGGCATGAGCTTTCCAAGTCTATCCACAGTATGTGAACAGTTACCGAGGGCCGGCTGGGGCTGCGCAGCTTGCTGCCCCACGCCAGCTCGCTTATTTGGTTTATGAGTAACACAAGATTGATTTTAAAGGATTAAGCATCAAAAAGTCAAAGAGCTACCTATTAGGAGGTGCAAAAGTAAGAGAAGGTTATATGTTTTTAGGAGTTTTTCAAAACGTTTTTTTTCCCTTGTTGCTTTTGAAATTATGCCTCAAATACATATAGGAATATATCAGTGAGACATTTTTCTTCTTGTTATTGCATAAGCACAGTTTGGTTCCTGGTGTTTGGGTACTGTTGAAGGAGAAGGGATACCTGCAAGGGAAGAAGCAGAGTTTCGCACAAGAACTACTGAGGGGAAATGGATATGCCATAGACCTCTGCCCCTCAGCCTGGACATCTGTCCACGCTCCAAGGTATGGGACTATGCAGTCTACCACCACTGGAGACACAGAGGCACTCTCCTCTTGAAAAAAGGTTCAAATGCACTCTGCTGGTCCTCATCTCCTCCAGTTAATTCCATTTGTTAGGGCTGTTATACCCTGGGCATCATACCCAGAGCCTCAGTGAGTTGTCTGCTTTTGTTTGGAAAGATTTCCTCATGGGAAAGCTCCATGAAAGAATGGGTTGGACACACACTTTGAATGACAATTTTAATGCTCACTGTATATATAATAACGTAGTATTCATCCGCAAAGTGTGGGCTGGATTCTTTGTGCTCCTCAGCAGTTGAGGTCTGGCCAGCTCTTAGGGCTGTCAGGAAATCCCAAGCCTTACACAAGGGCAGCTACGGGGACGGAGAGAAGTCAGCATTTACTGCCTCTGGCCTCCCACCGGTGCTACTCTGCAAAACAGAGCCCATCACTGGACTGCAAATAGAGAATGTGGAGAAGAGGTCTGAGGATTCTGTCCTCATGGTAGTTTCCACCTTTTTACATTTAGCAGACATTGGGAAAATGTTGTTCGATCAGCAACTGAGGCTTATCTTCGGTGTTACAAAACTTATCATGCAGTATGCTTTTGTGAATTATTTCCTTTTATGAGAAGTGCTTTTTCTTGGTGGATAATTTTTATAATAGGGTTTTTTTAAAGTTGGCAATGTTTGCAGAAGTTTTTCATATATTAGCATACTATAGTGCCATTGAAATCTGTAGTATCACTAAAATACTTTCAAGGCTTTCATGTAATTTCCGGAACTAGGTGTTATAATTCTATAAGAGATGTTGACATTATTTCAGTTATTTGAACTTTACTGTGTTAAAGGGCACCAGTGTCACTTTGGAACAGCCACTTCACAGAAGAAGCTGTCCCTGCTCTGCAGGAACCTTCCTCACCAATAACATTCTGTGTTTCTTTTTCCTCAAACATCAAAATATATGATAGTTTATATCTGCTATATTAGATTTGATTATGATATTCACAATACAAAAAATAGTATTTATATGAAGTATTCAGCTTGCAGATAGCCTTCATACCTTCCTGATATGAAACTGCTGTGTTTACTTGCCAGCCAAACATGGTGGTAAAGTGATAATATTAGTTTTTTGCATGCGCTTTAAGATCGCAACAAACACAATTAATGCCAATAACCAGCAAAGTAGGATTCATTCTTAGATGATAAAAATGCCACTTTTCTGTTCCAAGCAATGAATTCCAAACCTTTCGTACCACCAGATAAGATTAAAAAGAAAAAATGAAATGTTGTACAACTTTGTCCAGTGACACTTATGAACCATTACTTTACTCTGAGCTGTGGAAGATCCTGTTGTGGATGCATCACTGGTGTGGAGAAGCACAGTTCAAGCACCTCTATCGATGTTCAGAACCAGCACTGAAGTGAGAGATGTGATGCAGGCTCAGATAAAAATAAATTACTTGTTTCATTACAGTAAACAGTTTGATGCAAAATGCAGCATTCTGAAAACATGAATTACCCTGCTATCTAAAGTTCTTTTAGAAATGGAGATGAGGTAAAGTTAGTACTCTGCTGAGTATGAAAACCTCTTCTCTCTGCAGGATTGCCCACTGCCGCTAACAAATCACCCATAAAAATGCAGGTCAGGCATTTGGAGCCTACACCTAATACTAACAAAACTCCCATTGAAATGAATTATGGAATTGCTCACTCCAGTTGCAGTGTCTAGGAGTAGATAAAAGAGAATATGTCTTCTTGACCTTTATACAGGTTCTGCTGCATTTATATGCTATACAAATAGCTTCTTTTGTATTTGATGCCACTGGCTGTAGAGTAGGAGCCAGTAGCTCCTCAAAATTATAGAGGGGTAGAGCCATGTCCCAGCAAAAGTAATGTCACAGGATGGCTGAGGCTGTCGGGCACCTCTGGAGATTACCCAGTCCAACCCCACCCTTGCTCAAGCAGGGTTAGCTATGACACCTTGCTCAGCACTGTAGCCAGTTGGGGTTTTAATATCTCCACAGCTCCTCTGGGCAACTTGTTCTAGTGCCTGTGGTTGTTCCGACCCAGGGGCAGGACTTCTCACTTTCCTTTGTTGAACCCCATGAGATTCCTGTTGACCCATTTCTCCACCCTGTCCAGGTAACTCTGAATAGCAGCACAGCCATCTGGTCTGTCAGCCACTCCTCACAGTTTTGTATCATCTGCAAACTTGCAGAAGGAGCACGCTGTCCTGGCCTCCAGGTCAGTAATGAAGATGGTAAACAGTATTGACTCCAGTATTTACCCCTGGAGTACAGCACTAGTGACTGGCCTGCAGTAGGGCTTTATGCTGCTGATCACAGCCCTTTCAGCCCAGCAGTTCAGCCAGTTTTCAATCCACTTTCCTGTCCATTTATCTGGCCTACAGTCTATCAATATGAGGATGTTAATTCCATTTTCTAAATCAGATAGTCATCTCTGCACTGTATCCCTCCAGTGCCCAGTTTCAGCTTGGCTGAATACATGTATATAAGGAAAATACAAAGTAATTTGCAGTGAGATGAACAAAACTTTCAAATCTGAACATTGCTAAACTTGGAAAAGTTTGAATTTAGATTCAGACTCAGGCTATCTTTGCCACCATATCCCAGACCCCGTCTGACAAAGTATAGAAGTGCTTTTTGTGAGAAGGGCAGTTTTGTCTCCAAATGGTCAGTGAGTGAGGATGAAGTGATTTTTCTCCAAGTGCTTTGTTGATATTAACTCAGACCCTTATCAATGAGTTGGTTTTCACTTTTTTATACCACCTACTCATCAAAAAGAAAATTCAATTTTTTATATATATAAATTTACTCTGGAACAGTTATTCCAGAGTTGTGTTCACCTAATAGGAATGCAGCAAAAACAAATCCAGCCTAGCCACCACACAAATCACTAGGAAGGCAATGAAGATCTGTCCATCCACATTTATATTACAAATGAATGAATATAGATCTACTAATTTTTCACTGAAAATAGATGCAGTAAGTAGTCATACTCTTCTTTATTTAGCATTAATCAGACAAGATTGTCCTTTCAATTCCACCAGAAAAAAAAGTAATTTATACTAAATTATAACTGGAGTTACTTCACATTTTTTCCAATGCCATTGAGAACAGAATGTGTCCCAGAAACTACAGTTAGCTTGTCTAAATCCTACCTCATATCACCATCTTCTTAAAAACTTAGTTATTAAGATAATTTTAAAACAATTAAAAAGCTTGGTTTTACACTTATTTTGAGTCAAGGCCAGCTACCATCATATATACATCTATTTTTTGGAATAAATAATCTGCAACATGTTGAAAGGCCAATTGCTTATTGAATTATTACTATTAAAGGAGTAACATCATTCTCTGACTCCTTCCTTCTCTGAAATGTATATGACAGCTGAAACTCCCATCCAGACAACAGTTCATGTCTTCTACTGAGGATGACTGTTGAGAAGGGTGTAGGAAGAGCATGACCACATGATCCACAAAAAATAGAAAAATAAAAATTATTTATTGTTCCCCTGAGCTGTTGCCAGTGGAGGTGCAGGGTTATCCACTGCAAGGGGACAGTGTGTGGGGCTTGACACTAGTACTGACATACATGACAGCACTTTTCATGGTGCATCTTAAAAAGTCACCATTTGGGAAGCAATGTACATCTAGAGAAACTTGTCTCAGTGTCTGCTCAGGCCTGTTTTCCCAGCTGGTTGCATCCTC
>JAOXNO010000013.1:140030731-140068694 GCA_028565335.1 Limnodromus scolopaceus
TTTGGGAAGCAATGTACATCTAGAGAAACTTGTCTCAGTGTCTGCTCAGGCCTGTTTTCCCAGCTGGTTGCATCCTCTCCATCTAATGGACTTTTAGATAAGCAGAGAGCAGACATGGAAAAGTGACATCTCCCATCACTGCGTCGACACAGTCTGTGACTCCAACAGTTTAAGTCCCCCTCGGACCATATAAGATGTGCCCCTTCCTATGTTGTCTGACGGCAACTACTGATTCAGCTCCAAAGATACATTAAAGTCTTCCTCAAGTTTCAAGACCATTGTTTTCCCAGTCTGAAGGGTGGACGAACCGTTTTTAATATATCTATAATTTTGCTTTTCTCATTAAAAATTGTGCATTAGGAAAGTATGGAATTGCTTTCTAGTTTAATACATATGTGAACATTCATATACAAGTTTTGTCAGCTGCTGGTTCTCTGGAGGCACCGTTGGAAATGCTGGAAATGTTCTTTTGCCTCTTAAGAGCTATCTGAAGTATTTTTGTAACCTCTTTTCAGAAGCATCAGCGATGCTTCTTGTTGAGGGAAAAGTGAGATGTGACACCTATCCAGGCCTCTGTCTAGAAGAAGGCCTAAGAAGTAATGTACAATTTGAAAATTTCTAGGTGATATCCCTATAACTTGCGGGAACTCATAAGAAAAATGGTCCCTTTCTGCCCTACTCTGAGACCTAACAAAGGTTTCCTAAGGCCCATTCAGTATCTCCACACAAAAGCAGTTCATTCAGGAAATTTAAGTTCAGATTCAGTAGGGCAGTGTAACTGCATGATGTGCTGTGCAGATGTAGATACGGGATATAGAAAATAGAGAAGCTTGGCTTTAGGGAATATAATCACCGACACACTGATGGGATCTCACTGGTTCAGCCATGAGCAGTTCAGATCCTGAGCAGTAGACATGTTTAAAAAAAAGATTATTCCTCAGGCATAAAGTATTATGTGAATGCAAAGTATTGCTATTTTCCAAATTTAGTGGTGGTGAATGTTTTCTTCCTAAGCAAATAATCTAGTTTAAACATGAAGCATAAAAAATATTTATCTTTGATGAATGGTATTTTGGTTTTATTTCAGTGCAGAGTATTTAAAGATAATCATTAAAAAACAACACACAAACTTCAGACATGTATAAATGACAGTTCTATCTTCCATGTAACAATTTTCAGAAGGTTGAAATATTTTCAATATAAAAGCACAAGTGTGCCATACCACCATGCTATTCCATATGTCTCTTCAGCCTTTTGAATAACAGGAGGTCAATTTAATCAAGCCATCGCGGCAGACAAATGTAATGATATACCTTCACTGCAAGTGTTTATTATGTTTGGCAGGTGCTTATGTAGTGGTCAGGCAAAGTGCAGCTCTGCAGAGAGCAGGATATATACTTTATTGTTGGGGTTCAGGAAAAGGATTACATTTGAATTGCTTGCATGTGATTGCTTAAGAAAAAGCAATATGTTCTTGTAGAGGTGAAATGAAAGGCCTTACTTACCAAGATTGACTGTCTCTCAATAGCTCATCCCCTAAACTTTTCCTAACGACAGCCTGAATGCCAGCTGGCATCTTGAGCAGGAGTATAAATGAGCTGTGAAGAAAGCAGGGAGGACTGTCTTGAATTTGAAAGAGAATTTCAATTTAGCAACGCTCTGGATTTTTTGTTGTTGTCAGACCGCCGAATGTTTTACAGTGGAACATACAGCTTTTGAGTAACAGTGGTGTTCTAGACCTGAGCTGCAGACTCCATTTTCTAAATTCCCCCTGAAGAAGGGAAGCTGGTCCTGCACTAGTGAGCTCAGGAGATACTTTGCTGGTGAACACCAAGCAGCCTGTGACATACTTAAACAATGTGAAATAGATTTATGGGTTTGAATGGTATTTATTTCCCTAATCAGTTATTTATAAAACAATTAAAGGGGAAAAAGTGTTCAGAAAACAAATTTTGAGTAATTTTGATAAGAAGGTGATTCAAGTATGTTGAGAAATAAAGGCAAAATTAATTGAACGAGTCATTCAAAGAATACCCACATTTTTGCTCCCAGCGTTCCTTGACTATGGCTATTTTAGGGGTACTCTGTATGTGAAATATGGTTTAATAATTTAGGAAAGGCAACTATAACTTCCAAGGAATTGTGTGCTGCAGTTCCTTGTTCCTAAGTGAAAGATGGAACATAGAAATTGTTTAATTCAAACTATTCTAGCCATGTGTTTTAGCTCTGTAAGACTCATTCATTAGTTAATTGGTAACAGAAAATATGAAATAACATATTTGTATCAGAAAAATCTCATAACCATGTGGAAAACAATTAGGATCCTAGACCGTATGTGACAAAGTGTGTTGTGTAAGTAATCTACCCAGGAAAATCTATACTGAGGCGAGTAAAAGTGCATATATGTTTGTTATATTTTCATGTCCAGATATAATTCCAGGATTTTGGCCTTCTATTTCCCAAAGCCTATTTCACTTTGCATTTTTAATAACTACTACTGCCCTCAGTTCCCCTTTACATTACTTAAGCAATGTAAGAATATGATGAGGAAGGTGGTTGTATCCGCCATAGTTGTTTCTAACAGGGTGCATAGGATATGCTCATCTAGACTGTCTGTTTTGACCAGTTTCAGTAAAAATCACAAATTTTTACTTTCCATGGTCCCTTTCTCATCTGGCAGCAGCCTCATCAGCCATTAAAAACTGCCACTGGAATTTGTGGTCCTCTCAGAGCAGAGTTTAGACCTTTTCTTGGAAATGTATGAGGGAACCATGACTATTTCTTAGCTCTAGTAATATCAGGGACATTTGGAATAAAAATAAGAATTTAAATTATTCCTGTGATGTGTCCTAGCACAGACCATACTGATTAGCCAGTGTCCAGAGTGACCGCAAGATTAGTTCAGTTACAGGCAAATCTTCTAATCAGTGTGGGTCATGTGGGAAGGGAGGGGTTAATCTTTATTCTTTACAAATCATCATGTAGCTATTTTATTTTTAAAGTAAATGACCAAAAAAAAGCCCATGTTGTATATTGTGGCTTTGATCAGAAGGCCTATCAATCAGGTAATTCAGTTTCCACTTAAAAGATAAACTAATACTGATAAATTTGCATTTTTCCCCTCATTCTTTAATCTGACTTTTATCTTTCGTGAATGACATTGGACATATATAGTTATCCAAAATGAATATTTTGTTTATGTATATGGATTCTTCAGATTGCCCGCATTAACGACTCTTAACCTTTAAACTGATTTATAAACATGTAAGAATAAAATGTCAGCATTCATTTGTCATCTTGCAGTAAACTGTCAGCATTCGTTTCTCAGCTAAAATAGAATATCTGTCTAAGAATTTACATTAGGCTTTGTAATCAAACTAGATTAACACCAGTGCAGCTCAGCATGAAAACTTGATATCAAGCATACACACTCCATTAATACCTTAATGTGCATTCCAGGCTACATCTCACCACAATCTAGTGAATTCGGTAGGACTTGTTGCTGAAAAATGTGACCGCCTCATGCAATCTCTTCGTCTAACACATCAGCATAATGCTCTGCTGGTCCATAAAAGGGAAGGGACAAAGTTTTAAAGGATAAATACGGGACACTGGCAAGCAGTGGTGTACATTCATGAGAAGTGAGAGAGAAAACTGCAATGAATGGATCTTGGCTTGGAAACTCGGGCTGTACTTCGGCTGATCAAAACATGAGCGATAACATAGTTGTGTTTGTTGCTAGATGAAAGGGGCATTCCCCATTGAGGTTTATGGTATCCACTCAACTGTGTGTCATTCAGATTTCTGCAGATGTTCTGATAGTTGCTTAAGATGGGTTATTGCTACTTTGGACCTGTATTTTGTTTCCTAGAACAAACCTGGAACACTTACTGAAATGCCAGAAGAAGCACCTCTTTGCATGAAAATTAAAATCAGACAATGAGGTGTGAATACACCCTATGTGGAACTACTGATCTGACTTTCTTGGATGCAAAGAAAGGATTGAAACCAGTGAGGAGGAGACATGCATTTTGGTGGTAAGACAGTGTCCAAAATAGGGAGCAGAAGGACCCAATCACCAAACTGAAATGGATGCTATATGGCCGGTAATGGCTATACTTACCAGTGGCTGTTCCTGAAGGTGTGGCGATGTGTCTCCCAGCGTGCTGTTTCCTCACGGGTCACTTCCAGTCATCTTTCCAAAGACCAGCCAGAGTGCAATGCAGAAGAGCTACAAATGCAGGTGTTACAATAGGCCCGTGCATCCCCGTCTAGCTGAGACGACTGAGAGAGGAAGAGGTCTCACCTCAGTACCTTTCCTGGCCCCCCCAGACCCTGTGGCAGATGCACAGACATTTCTTGCTGGGTGCTGGGAGGGCTCAGTGCTGGCTTGATGATACCAGGGCCACAGACCCCGCTTTCTGCAGGGCCTGGAGAGAACTCAGCAGCCAAGTCTTACCATTGCTCTGAAAGATGGGAAAATCATCTCTGAGCAAAGATGAGAGGAGAATGTGTTTCTACAGATGAGTTAAAGTAGAAGTGTAAATGTTATGCTGAATCCTTGCATTTAAATTTAAGTATTCAACCACTACAAATGCAGTGGAGTCTGCATGAGGAAAGCCTGGTTATTTAAAGTCTAACAGCTTTTGTTTAAAGCTATTTGGAGTATTGTAAATACATTTCAGAATGTTTTATATTGTTTACAATGTTTTCTGTGGGTATGTAGTGTTTGCTTACTCAGAAACTATATAGAATTCTCTCTTTGAAGAGGATGGGGAGTTGTTAACATTTATTTATCAGTGTTTTACATACCACCATTCCTGATTTTTAACTGTGTAATACTTTCTCAAAAGTCATAAAAAAGCCTGGCTTATAATTGAACACAGAGTTAAGTTTTGTTGCAGGAAAGTTAGGTCTACAAAACAAAGCATAATATTATCTCTGTTCCCCTACTGTATAACACAAATATTTCCAAGTATTTAGTCTCAAGTCAAAAGAAATATATTTGGGGTGTTTTAAGTGCTGATCTTTGAATTAGTCAGAACTTCAGCCCCATGGTGAAAGGCATGATTTTTTTCTCCATTACTTCTGGTGGCAGGGAGTCTAGCTGCTGCCACCCTTGAAGTGTCCGTGGGTCTTTCCCAGAAGAGTGTAGCTGGGCATTACAGTTCCCCTGGCCATGTAAAATGTTGCTGCCTATGGATCTTGGCTGAGTTAAAAGAAAGAGCCGTACCTTTCTCACGGCCGGTGCTACTGCACATGGTTTTTTATTTGCCCTTCAGCCAAATACAGAGCTGACCAGAACTTTGCTTGTTATTTTGAAGATATACAACATTTTCCTTAGGCAATTACCCAGATTTTTTAAGAAATCAGAATGAACTTTGGAGTTGGAACTAGCTGTCTTATAAGTATTAAATCCATGTTACTTTGTCCTAAATGCCTGCCATGGTCCTGCTTCAGCAAAGTTTGCTTAAAAAAGGGTAGTATTTTGTAGGGTTTTCATATTCCTGATGTCATGTTTCACATTTGCTCTGAGGAACAAACTTCTGATCCTGGACTTCCCTCTTCTGGCAGTTCAGTGTATTCTTCAGTCTTGACTTATGTGACTCAAACGCCATGTGGCTTGGGTGGTCAAACATAACAAGCAGTGTAACCTAAACAATGAATATGGAACACTCAATATGAAAATATGAAGTAAAAAGAAAAAGAAAAAGAAAACTTGCTTCAAATTTGGTGAACAAATTAAAATAATATTGAGAAGCATGACATATTCCTGCACACAAATATTATTCTTCATCTGTTATAGATTCAGTATTGATAAAGCATATTGGTAAAGGTAGCTCTCCAGGATATATTTGCTATATTCACAGATCATTTTAATAGAGAAAAATATTCTTTACAATTAGCTGAATCCCCGTCACTCCTAATGTAGCACTCCTGACCATGGGCAGATTAGTGTGAAATTTAATTTGTGCTAATCTGTCCAAGACCAAGGAAGCACAAAATATATTTTATGCAGTGTTTACCCACTTTACCATATATAGATAAATGCATGAGTGACAAATCATGCAGCTTCAGGTTTACTGGAGTGAATATCTATAGTGCCATTAGGCCTGGATTTCATTATTTCATGTTTGTTGCCATGGGAAAACAAGGACTGCACTCATATTCTTAAGCAAATATATAAATGTAAATCTGTAAAGTTTTAAAATAGGTTTAGCCGTATCAACTTATATTTACGGAGTAGCTGTAACCTTTCTACTACTTTAATATGGATAATGTAGAAAAGATTCCTTTCTTCCGTTTGTATAGTATCGCCAGTATTTTACAGAACTTATCTAAGTAGGTGTCTTTGGAAGGAAACCGTGAAAAGCTATAGATTTTGTGACTGAAACCAAGAGTGTAATTTGTTACATGAACATCTGAAACAGCTGCTCCTCTGGTTTCAACTGCAGTAGGAGTGCTGCTGGATTTCCAGGCTCTTGTTGCCGGAATTGGTTCTGATTTGCTTTAGCATGATAAAACCAGATGTGCAGAGCAAGCCTGCTCGTCCACCCACCGCTGTGTATCCAGAGAGTGCTGCAAAAATGTTGTTACTGCTCACACATTGTGAAGCGCTCTCAATAATTCTCACATAGTTTGATAATACACACGTGGTTCTCCCAGAAAAAAAAGCCTGCAGAACAGTGGGATGAATGCTAAAATGTGACATGGTTTGACAGTTATTTATAAGTCATATTTGGGCATGCATTTGCCCTAAAAATGAGGGCCATCTAGTAGCTTCCAAGAGTTGTTTGGCGGTTACTCATTTAAAAAAAAAAAAAAAAAAAGAATTCTTTTCAATGATTTATGGTTATGGCCAAAATGGAATTGAGTGTCTTTCCATTAGGAGTCTGGCAGGGTTCGGCTCGTGTTTTGCTGTCCATGGACAAGTCTGTCTCTAATTTGCCAATGCAGTACAGTAAAGCAAAGCAAGGGTTGTGAGCTTTGTGAGCAGTGGCAGGGATGCTCAGGGTGGATAAACAGGTGCCCGGTATTTCTGCGAATTTGGACATATTTCTTTATGGTTAAATCCAAATTGGACAACCAGTATATTGAGAGAATTTACCCATTGTGTGATTGCAATCTGCTGTGGACTCGCTTGTGAAAGGCGATGTCCCACATGGACTTGACTTTGCATAAGTGATTCAATCCGATCAAGATGCGCTTCCCAATAGACGGGAGCAAAACCCTTATTTAGTGCAAGTAGCACTCTGCTTTTAGCAGAGGCAAAACATCTTCACATTTGTAGGTACTTTCATTGCTGGCCTGCGGAGACGATTTTGACAGGATAGCAACAGCCTGCATTCAGTCTTTTACAAAGGCAGATTTTGATGGGGGTTTATGCAGCAAATGTTCTTTCCTGGTATTTGCTGCTCTCCTTTTATGACTCCCAGTGTCCACATTTGCCTGTTAATCACGCATAGCCAATATTCAGGTGGCAATGCCATGCTTTGGCAGACGGCAGCTCCGGATCCCATTTCCTTTTTGTAACCAAACAACGTACCGGTTCACTTTGAAAACCTTTGCTGCTACGGTTCAGCAACTGAGCTACAAAATTAAAGGGCTGGAGTGCTAATGTGTCGCAAGGTCATGTGAGAAAATCATGCGTTCTGTAAAACATTTATGGAGTTCAAAGGAAAGGCGTATATTTTGTCGTTGGACAGAACCCTCATAGTTAATTAGTCATTATTATATATTATTTATTGTTCGTATAAAACCACAGAGGCATGGCATATTTTTATAACAGGTCTGTACCTCTTACTGTGCTAGCCAGCTGAGTCTGCCCGTGAGCCTCTCCAACTCAAATAGCAATTTGAATTTCAAGCATGCAGAGAGGAAACATTTTGCCTTCTCAAACCCAACCTGTTTAAGGGCCAATAGACTTCTGGCCTGATTTAGTGTTAAATGTGCCTTTGCCTTCCCCGCTAGGGTCCCTGATACCTCCCTGCATGTTTATAGCCTGAGTTTTCTCTCCCTGGGGTGCACCCCTTCTGAGGCTAAAAGCCAAGATTTAGTTGGAAACTTCTGTGTTTATCCTAGCAAAGGATTTCGTCGGTGAAGTGAGACATGTGGCCAATGCACACCTCTAACCTGAAGAAGTCAGCCTAATGACTAGAAATTTTTAAAACCAGGCATTATGCAACTGTGTTTTGCCTTAGGATCTTCCAAACCCCAGCCATGCCCAGCCGGTGGATTTTATGTCAGACTCATTCTCCAGGTGCATTCTAATAAGACCTTGTCACCTGAAGTACTCCTTACCACCTTATCCCATTCAGACACTCTTGGAAAAATCTGGTGTACCAAGCCCAGCAAGGAGCCAAGAAGGAGTCTTGGAGTGAAGTGCTCTGTATCATTTCCCCAGTGTTTTCAGAGGGACACATGAAGATACTTCTCCCTCTCCGGGATATATTTCCTGACAGTGCTGCTATTGCTGCTAGGTCAAGAGAACAGTGAGTGATATAGTAACACAATAAGGAATTCATAATAATATTACAAGCAACTCCTAGGCTATCACAACTAGTTCTGTCATGAAAAAAATCAAATCCTTCTTAGAAGAGTTCACGGAGGTTGGCTGGCTTCTAAAATAGATGTTAACTGCCTCTGCTTAACTTGGTTACTAATACACAGCATTACTTTAGCTTCAGCTATTTGGACGATACTTTTGACAGTGAAAGAGACTCTAATATATCTTTTGTAATGTGGGGGAAAGGGCAATGCACATTCAAGTGAAAAAGGAAGTTCCTGAACTCTGTCATGTGCAGAAGTGCATAAAGGAAGAACAAAGGAGAAATGCAAATACCATCTTCTAATGGATTTTTCACAATGTTATATCCTGGTCAAAGTTTAGCAGCAGTTGAACCACAGTATTCTGGGTACTCTTTTCTGTCTCACTGATGAAAAGAGATCAAAAATATAAACTAGATCAAAATCTTTCCTGTGTGATTGTCAGATAATTTCCACACCTTTTTTAAATTTTTCAAGGTAGTAGGATGGGTTGATAAGAGCTCTCAGTGAAAAGATCCTTGATTACATTTAGGACTGTCTTATTTCAAAAGGACCTTTCAAAACTGTTTTAACCTCTTTCTCGAGCTCATTCAAGAATTGGGCCCTAAAATTATTTACAATAACTCACTCGCTGTGTGTGAAATTTGAAATTACAGTTCAAATCACTTTCTAACTGCCTTACACAGAAAATATATGATACTTGTGCCTACACATTGCAGACCCACAGTCCCAGTTGCAGCTGGAATTATAGATTATAGATTATTATCTGTGCCTTTTACAAGGTCATCCATTCCTTTCTTGTTGCCTTACAAGTTTCTTCACTCTTGTCATTTAAAATGGTATCATGTCTATCGATCATCATCTTCATGTCTTCAGTTTTCATGTCAGCCTCTTGCTGTCTCAAATTGAAGCTTTAAAAATTCTTATCCTGTGCAGGCATTGTAACTGGAATCACACCTAACCTATTACAACTGCTGTAATATCTTCCACATGATTACTGTAAGTACAGTATGTCTGATAGGATCTGGGAAGCAATGTACAGACTCTGTAGTTGATAGTGACTTTTCTGCTGCCATTGGAAAACATTTTTATCTTCCCTGGAATTATTATCATCAAGGGAAGCTAAACAACTCAAAAATAGAATAAAAACTAAACCATATCTGCCAACAGTTTCTGCCCATTTCACCTCTCCATTTAAGTACAAAGCCTACAGAATTCCCACTGAAAAGACTTTGATGCATTTAAATGATTTGGTTTAATTAGGAGAACATGAAAACACCTGAGCTACACAGAACAACAATAAAATCATATATGGGTGGTTTATATATTTTGATTAACTCCATGAGCTACATGGACTTAAGCTAAAGGAAAATCAACCTTCTAGCACGTAGCAGAATTGCATAAGATGGTGCAAACTCTTTTCTTCTTCCCCTTAGCCATCCCCAACTTTCATTTAAAGGCAAATGAGTTATCAATAAAATGTTGCACAAACGCAAATAAAGGCTTACGTTGATACAACAGCTTTAAAAATATTAAAAAGAGATGGCCATTAATATTACCCATATTAGTGAATATTTACTGTACTGATAAATTGTTCTGTCAAGGCTGAGTTCAGACCTGAATTGAAAAGCTTGAATGTTTAAGGTGCAACTAAGCATTAACACATCAGCAAAGCAGAAACTGATAGTTGAGGCTACAGACTGACAAGATTAAATGCACTTTAAAACTCTAGAGAAATATTTATCATACACTACTGATATTTACAATTGTTCCAGATGCATTTTAACTTCATTTATTGCTAATGACTGTCATTAAAAAGAGTGTAAAAACCTATTTATGTATTAGCATTTATACATATATATTTAATAATGTCAAGTTTCTGTGTGTTTTTTTTCTATGGAGTAAAATTTTATAAGTAGGTCTGTACATACTGTATAACCAAAGTTATTGCTATTGTAAATATAAATACCACATCAAGTATTAGTCATTTTAAATATTTGCAAAAAGTATCCCATAGCCACAAGTTACTGCTTTACTTCTAAATTAAGCAGAATCAGTTTAAGGTCAAGCTGTGTCCCATGACTATCCATTCTCTTCAGCTACCAGCATGCTTCCTGGCAATTCTAGCCCAAGTTAACTAGCTTTCTCACAGGCAAACCTGAGCATAATTTGCTCTTAATGACATTTACTGAGCAACTAGAATGCTCAGCCTCCTGCAAACTGCAACACTGTAATGGATCCTGAAATAATAGGACTAGAAATCCAAATAAAAATGTTCAGAGAAATCTTCTGAGACAGAGATCTGAAACCTCATTTAATTTTTGTGGTGCAAAAGGATTGGGAGGAGGGGTTGCGTATTTGTTGTGAGAGCTTTTCTTCCATCAGAAAAAATCTAATGCACCCAGAATTTAATATTCAAATCCTCTGTGTTGACAGCACACTAATCTTTCTTAAGTTGCAGACAAATAAAGCAGCTATGCCTGATTGTGACAGCATGATACATAAGACTGTGAAAGATTTGGCAGAAGAAGGAGATTTTTATTTCTTTAGTTCTGTCTGGTCCTGCACAGTAACATCTCTAGGTGGTTTTATATGTAATGATGATGTCCTTTACAAATTAGGTCTGTAATGGCACACCTCCCCAGCCTGTTGCAATAAATGCTTTTGTGTCCTCAAACATCTTGATACAACTGTTTTCCAGCCTGTTTCCAGGAGTGAATTGATTACCTGACTGGAGGATATTTTCTTAAATTCAGGTACTCATAAATTCTTCTCCTACCTTCTTAATAATGTTAATACCTTGTCTCAGAAGTTCAGTGGTTCATAAACAAAGTGCATTTTTTTTCACTACCTGGATAGATTAATGAAGAATTCTGTGTTTACATGAAACCAGAAATTAAGGAGAAAATATTAAGTGGTGATTAACACAATTAAAATTAAAACTCTAGCACACATATATTCTCAAGGTTTAGAAGTTCATGAAATAACTTCTGTAAGTTATCAGACATTAAACTTACTTTGTAGAGGATCCCTACTCTTCACATTCTTCTTAAAACATTAACATCTTAGGCAAGCCAATTTGCTGAAGTCCCTAGGCTTAGTTTACACCATTGGGTTTGGAGTGAACCTGTAATATTTTGGGGAAGTTCAGGTGCTTTCTTCATGTCAGAGCACCTGCAGGACTGTATTTGCCTTGCAGCTTCATGGAGTCCCAGCGTGGCTGAGGCTGGTGGGCAGCTCTGGAGTGTGTCCAGTCCAGCCCCTGCTCAAATAGGGTAAGCAAAAGCAGGTTGCTCAGGACCATGTCCGTTTGGTTTTTTAATGTCTCCAAGGATGGAGATGCCAGAGACTCTCTGGGCAAACTGGTACAGTGCTCCTTCAGCCTCACAGTATTTTCATGTGTTTGGATGGAATTTCCTGTGTTTCAGTTTGTGCCTAGTGCCTCTGGTCCTGTCACTGGGTGCCATGGAGAAAAAGGTGGCTCTGTCTCCTTTACTCTCCCCCATCAGGTATTTATACAGACTGATATACCTGTATATGTATCCAAGCCTTCTTTGAACAGCCCCAGCACTCAGCCTCGCTTTGTATGTCCAGTGGTCCAGATCCTTAATCATCTTTGTGGTCCTCTGCTGAAGTCACTCCAGTATATCCATGTGTCTCTTGTACTGGGGAGCCCAAGAGTAGACACAGCACCCAGATATGTCTCACCAAGACAGAACAGAAGGGAAGGGCCAGCTTTCTTGGCTGCAAGGGCTTGCTGCTGTCAACTTGTCCACCAGGACAAGTTCTCTCTGCCAACCTGATTTCCAGCTGCTTGGACCCCGGCATGTGCTGGTGCAAGCGATTATTTTTCCCCAGAGGCAGGAATTCATGAGGTTCACCTCGGTCCATTTCTCCACCCTGCCCGGGTCACTCTGAGTGGCAGCACAGCCATCTGGTCTGTCAGCCACTCCTCACAGTTTTGTATCATCTGCAAACTTGCAGAAGAAGCATGCTGTCCTGGCCTCCAGGTCATTAATGAAGATGGTAAACAGTATTGGCTTCAGAACTGAGGACACCACTAGTGACTGGCCTGCAGTAGGGCTTTATGCTGCTGATCACAGCCCTTTCAGCCCAGAAGTTCAGCCAGTTTTCAGTCCAATTCCCTGTCGATTTATCTAGCTCATACTCCATCAATGTGTCTATGAGGATGGTAAGGAAGACAGTATCAAAAGCCCTGCTAATGTCAAGATAAACAATATCAGCCCCTCTCCACTCACCCACCAACTGTAAAAGGCTTTTAGATTGTTCAGGCATGATTTCCCCTTTGTGAATCCATGGTGACTACTCATATTTCCCTTTTTATCCTCCATGTGTCTGGAAATGATTCTCAGGATTATTTGCTGCATCACCTTCCAAGAAATCGAGGTGAAGCTGACCAGCCTATAGTTTGCTGGATCCTCTCTTGCTCTTCCTTAAGACAGGAGTGACATTTGCTTTCTCTTGGTTCTCAGCAGCCTCCTCCAGTCGCCATGGCCATTCACAGATAATCAGGAGTAGACTCACGATGAGACCAGCCAGCTTCCTCAGCAGACATGGGTGCACCCCTCTAGGTCCCATTGACTTACCTATGTACAGTTTGTTTCAACGTTCCCTGACCTGATCCCTGTCCAGGAAAAGTAAATCTTCTTTGCTCCAGACTTTCCCTCTGGTCTCAGGATTACCTTGGCTGTCTGCACAGTCTTTGGGTATCCCAAGACCCCTTTCAAGGGCAACATCAGACAGACAAAGCAAAGGGGGTCATCTCCCTGGAGCACTTGGATTTTGTGCCAAAGGGCCCAAGTGAGCTTTGTCAGCTGAACACGGGCCGGCTACATGAGACTGAACATGGGATGGCTGCAAAGTGTGGCCAGTCTCTGGAGCAGCCCAGATTCAGGTGAATCCAGGAGCTGTCAGATACACATCTGAATTCTAGCCCGTGGGATCTTCAAGGAGTTCTTCAAACTAATGACAGGCATTGTATAGGAGGAGCAGAGATAAGTCTGACAGGTGCACAAGCAGTTCTTTATTCAGGCCTCTGGCACTAGCCAACTGTAAGGCTTAGACCCCACTATGAAGTTTCACCTCCAGTGACACATCATACAAAATGTAAAAGTCAATGTGGGCAGAACAGTTGAAGTTTGTATGGCAGACGTAAACTAAAGATAAATTGTGGCCCAATTTACACGTAGTCTTACCCTGACAAATAGATTTCTCCTTCATGAAGGTACATTTTTCCACATTTGCTTTCTCTATGCCTTTGAAATTAGGGAGGCATCATACCTTTTGTACCAAAAAGTAGAAAAAACCCACCCTCATTTCATTTCGGAAACTCTAAAACAGCTCATTGCTGAATTTGATGAGCAACATGGGCATGAGTTATTAATGAAGCTGGCATAAAGTAGATAGGAGGTCAATAGGATAGACATAGTAATTAAAATGCAAAGTTTGCATTGTTTTTAAGTAATACCATTGGGACGCAGGATGCTGGTGCTGAATACAGTTTAAGAAACAACTCAATAACATCTATAAACAGCAGATAAAAGGATTTTTGGGCCATTATAGATAGTGAGAAAAACCTCCTGGAAAGAGAGATGAATATTTTTTGGATTTAACATTTTTATTTCTTTTTATGGCAGCTTTTCATTAAGGTAAATTTATCAGATCAGCAGATCAAAACCAAAATGAATGATTACAAATATTGTCAATATGCATGTGTGCATGTGTCTTTCTGCATATCTAATTTGCATGCGGTAATTTAACTTCTGGACAAAGTCAGTGGGGCCATGATAACCTCCTTTCCTTCTACACTGACAACCATATCTTTCTACCATAGCATATCATGAAGACTAATTATCTTCCATTACTTATTTCCATCATTTATCATTTGTTAGCCTCCCCATTGAGTACATAAATGCTCCTTTTAGATTTTACTATTTTAGATTTTACTGTTTCAGCACACTTGGTAGTTAAAACAAAAATCTACTGAGCCCTTTCCAGATTGAATATTTTCTGAATTGCAAATACTACAATGGCAATGGTGAACTGCTGCAAGAAGGAACTTTCAGTGTGTCTTCAAGTCCCAGCATGACTACTTATGCAATTAGGTATTTGCATGAATATGCACAACACTTGCTTCGAACCTCTTTGCAAACCAAATGTTTTCTAACACAGATGTTAAGGTTGAATTAATAAAAAAGGTGTTCAATATTATGAAGGAAGAGAGCTTTCATTTTGGTGGCAGCACACAAAACCTGTTTCAATCTGTTCATTGATTTACTCCTTTCCAGAAACAACCTCCAACATATGAAAGTTTGTAAGTACTGCTCAAGATGACATCATCTCCTCTGGCCCTGCACCGAGGGGGAAGAGGTCTAATGCACCCAAGGGACGCAGCAAGCATTTCCAGCTCCTGTTCCTTCTCTGGTGTGTTCCTGGGAAACTACAGCTTCCAGACACCCAGTGCTAGGGGTTAGAAGTAGACTCCCAGTTTATCCCTGAAGAAATAAAGTGCCATGTGAAAGAGATTACACAGATCCACAAAGATCCAATAAAAGAAAGTTCTCTTGGGTTAAAAACAAAAAAGGAAAGAGAAGAGAAAAGAGTTTCCAAGCAGCATCTGATTATAAAGCTGGTAGCACTTGTGTTGCCAGTTCATTGCATCGCTAGGATCACTGAGTTTGACGAGAAAATATCACAGCCTTTGCTATGGTTTCAGGCAAAATCATTACAATTCTCATCATTTTCTGCACAAATTACCCATAAGGGAGGGCTCCTTTAAACAGTCAGCAGCAATCCAACTCGTGCTCATTGTACAGTGGTTGCTGTTGCTAAGGTTATATCTACACAGCAGAGTGCATAATAAATTCATAGACTGTAGCGTGCAGGAGTATTCGTGTTGAGTATCTGCCAGTGCATCCACAGTGTTTGAGCGCGATCGCAGCGAGCAGTTTCCTGGCTGGCTCACAGATTCCAATACACTGTTGCGGTCGATGCGCCTATCTACACAGCGGCTGAGATTTAAATATAAAAACACTGCTGGAAAAAACAAAAGGCT
This sequence comes from Limnodromus scolopaceus, assembly GCA_028565335.1. Classification (NCBI taxonomy): domain Eukaryota; kingdom Metazoa; phylum Chordata; class Aves; order Charadriiformes; family Scolopacidae; genus Limnodromus; species Limnodromus scolopaceus. Next base: position 140,046,354 of record JAOXNO010000013.1, read on the forward strand.
ACCTTTTACCTTGGGGACCTCCTGCACTATCTCTTTACATGGGTGTGTGGGTCAGACACAGGAGAAAGAGATGAGATAGAGGGATAGTGATGGGTTTTCCTTTAGATAGGTGGGTACATATTCAGGTGTCCTCTAGGAAATGTAGCATGCCAGAATCGGATCCCCTAGTTTTAAAGACTTCAGACTGCAGTTAAAGGTGATACTTAGATGCAGGAGGGGAGTAACTGTGATAGCATCCCTGTAAAAGTGCAAAATATATCAGTGAGTAGGAGTGGGGAAGGATTGCTGGCAGTGATAATGAACGCCCTCAGTAAGGTGTCATGCCCACAAAAGGCAGCCAACCTATATAAACAGAGCTTTCCTATGCTTCTTTTAAGAGACCAAGGTTAGGGTTTTTGTTTGTTTTTGTGATCTTTATCCAGGACCCCGGACAACCAAACCTAGGCTTAAAAAAACAGATGATTCAATCAAAAAACCCTGGATAGGTAGTACCCACACCAGTAGTGGCAATTTTCAGTTTCTAACAGTCCATGTCCAATCCCGCAAACTGTGGCTTTATAAATCCTTTTTTTTTTTTGCCTTTTTTTTTTTTTTTTTTTCTAGACAGCATAGACAGCAGAAAATCCTCAGTAGCAGAAGCTATTTAAAGTCCCTGGCCCAATATCGAATCCTCAGATTTGGCAGTAGCAGGTTTCAGCTGGATTTTCTGGGCAGTAAGTAACTCAGCAGCAAATTTACTCTTTTTAATACAGTGGCAACAGTCCTTGGAAGTAACAGGAATGACTTCAGATGGTGCCAAAATTTAAATGAAAAATCTAACTATAGCTGGCCTCGCAGCCTGCTGGCAGCGCACGCTGTGCTTCTGTGGGAGACCAGGGTTCAGGAGTGAGCTCAGGGGTCCTGCTCGGCTGCTGCAGACACCTCCGGGAGTGCTGGGGTGATGGCCCTCACACCACCATGGGCTCATGTGCCAACCCGACCCACTGCCTGGAAGCACAGGGAGGTGGAAAGATCAGTGGCAGAGTATGGCAAAGCATGCATCTCGTTGGATGCATGCATGTACAACAGGAAGACTCAGAAAAGCCTGAAGATCCAGTCTACGCTGCTTTCTAGTCCACTGCTGCCAGTTTTATTCGTTTTTGATTCTTCTTCCTTTACACTAATAAGTACACTATTCCTTTTCACAGAAGGGATGTAAAGATGACATAAGTACCTCTCTTCAAAACCAGCATTTTCCTTTAGAAACTACAGAAACTAGATGCGTAGTTTGTAAGATTTGTAGGATTTTTTTCAAATGCAACTCATGGAGGTTTGCTATCTCTGCTGCACAAGTGTACACAGTCATCACTTTTTGAGAAAAAAAAAAAAAAAATGGAAAAATGCCAATGGGCAAGTTGCAGGTAAACTTGCATTTCCAGATGCCCAGTTGGAAGGTCCACGTCTTCTATCCAGGCTAGTCCAGACTGACATCTGCTTGGGATAAGCCTCAGCTCTCTCCTGGGAGATGCAGTGGGTATGTGAATATGTACAGCAGTATGTATTCAGGCTGTGAGATCCATCCTGGGAACTGGGAAGCTCTCTCAGGTTTGCTAAGACGCACATAGCCTGCAAGGCCCTTCTTGCAATGAAATGTTACCAGGGAAAAGCAGTGTTTTCCCTTGCGTGGGAAAGACTGAGGGTCAGCACATAACGCCCGGTCTCTCTTGGCCTGCCAGGACTAGCATGGTGGGAGCTGCACGTTTTTACAACAGCTCAGCCTAATCAGTACAAATTTTAAGCATCTTCCACCACTCATAAATAAAATATAGGTTGGACAGTACTTGAGTCCAGGAAAATAGTCACAGCCCATATGCTTAAGTTAAGCACATGCTTCAGAGCTTTACTGCAATGTGGCTTCAGCAAAAGGACTAAGACATGGAAAAATTGTATTAGCACAACTGCTTGGATTAAAGTGCACTATACTCACCTGCTTGCTTCCATTGAGACCATATTATCAACAAACTCCTTTTAAATTTACTTGCTGGGATGCTGGGAACTTTTTTTACCTACTATTGGGAAAAAAAGTCAGTTTTCAATCCAAGTTGTAAACCCTTGAGAAAGGGGTTTTGAACAGATCCCCCACTGTGACTGGAGTAAAAACATACCAGAAAAAGCACGTGTTGGGATGTCTGCCTCATAAGAAACAATGCCTTCTCCTTCTCAATCCCATTGTGATTGCTAGTCTTTTAATGTGTCTCAGCCACCTACCTAGACATCTTGCTTCACTTCTCTATGAGGTATTGCAAGTTTTGAAATACACCCTGGGAAAGAAAACCACAGCAGCAAAAATGCCTAATAAAGTTGAAATGAGTCACTTGTTTTCATTGTTTTAATAAACACAGAAACAAAAGTATGGAGTGAATACAGATAGCAAAGTAAAAAAAAAAAACCAAAAATAAGTTCTTGGGAATCATTAATTAGTCCCCAGACACAGGAGAGTCCAGCAGAAGTTTGTAGTGCAATGCAGGTTTTGAAACATTTGGGTTGAGCAAACCTTACCAATAAATTTTACTACAGGCATTCTCGGGCACACTTTGCCTCTTATTTCTCACCCCGCCTCTTGTCAAACACTTAGCACAGAGTGCATTTCCCTCCATTTCAAACACTGAAATGTTTGAGTGTACAAACCAAACTTCTACACAGTTTGTGTGTCCTCTCTTCAGGATCTTAACTTTGCCTATTCTGCCTTTTGTGTGTGCACTTTTGTAGCTTTGAAATTATTTGAATGTAAATTCTTTAATTGTTTAAAACCAGAAGACTAAGAAAGAAGATGACTGAGATATTTTTGCTGTATGTGTATGTGATATATAACCACACAGTAGACATTTGCTAGTACAGTGTATGTTTCAGGAAATATAGTGTCTGAGAGAGGAACTGGAAGAATACTCCACAGTAGGACTCTATCAGTGAGAAATATTTTTGACCTAAGTTAGGAGATAAGATGAGGAATAATCAGATTTAATGGGAAGGATCTATTCTTAAAGCAAATAACATAGTAACATGCTATTGCTGTCCAAGAAATATCTTCGTTGCTCATTTATTGCAGACTGCTCATGAGCAAAAGCAGTTGCGAAGTATTTTTATTAGGATGAAGGGAACTTACACAGGCATTTCTTTGACAGCATATTTGTTCACTATGACTTAATAACAATCAACCTTATCATTTTAAATACACTTCAGAAAATCAAGCTTTTTTATTATAGAGTTCCTATGACAAATTTTTTGTCCAAGTTTCTTCCTGTCCTGATTTCCATCTGTCAAATCCATCTCTCCAATTTAGAGACAAGGATGTTGTGCAGGACAGTATCAAATGCTTTGCATAAGTCCAAGAAGATGGTATCAGTAGTTCTTCCCTTATCCACCAGTGCTGTAGTGCCATTGTAGAAGGCCATGGAATTTGTCAGGCACATTTTCCCCTTAGTGAAGCCATGTTGGCTGTCAGCAATCACCTCTTTATTTTCCATGTACTTTAGCATGTTTTCCAGAAGGATCTGCTCCGTGATCTCACCGAGCACATAGGTGAGACTGACCAGCCTGTAATTCCCTGGGTCTTCCTTTTTTCCCTTTTTAAAAATGGGAGTTATATTTCCCCTTTTCCAGTCAGCGAGAACTCCCTGAAGAAGCCAAAGTCTGCTCTCCTGAAGTCCAGGGTAGCAAGCTGACTGTGTGCCCTCCTTGCTGCCCTTAGGTGGTCATGCAGCTGAGGCTGCCCTTGGGCTTCACATTCCCCACCAGCCCCTCCTTGTTGGTGAGAACAAGGTCCAGGATGTGCCATCTCCTCTTGGCTCTTCTGTCTCTTGGAGAAGAAATTATCATCGATGCATTCCAGGAACCTCCTGCATTATTTATGTCCTGCTGTATTGTCCCTCCAACAGATACCAGGGTGGTTGAAGTTCCCCATGAGGACCAGGGCTTGTGAATGTGGGGCTGCTCAGAAGGCCTCAACTGCTTGGTCTTCTTGGTCAGGTGGCCTGTAGCAGACCCCCACTGTAACATCACCTGTCCCTGCCCTCCCTGTATTTCCTTTGCCCTCCCTATATTTAGCTGATGGAACCAGTTGCCAGCCTAACTCCCCTGACTGTTCATTATCAGCTGTAGGACTGAAGTTATCATCTCTTCAGCCCTGCTAGTGGAACCGATTGTGTGAGTGCTCCTTAACCCATTTCACTCAAAATAAGCTAGGTTTCCAAAGTCCTCCTAGGCAGGATGGTGTACATTTGACATTCTGAGAAATGCAAGTGTGATACGGACCATTTTAATCACTTTTCACATGCACATGTAGAAAGATTAAAGAAATTGTTAGTCGTTCTCACACTTATGTCAGTTGAACACCCAGGAAAAAAGTAATGAAAGTTTTTCAGGAAACTTGACAGGTTTAGGATAAGTGGGAAATGGAGAGCAGAAAAAGGAGCCTTCATGGGGCTAGTATTTCTATTAGCTTATTAGATCTATTTTGTAATCACTTAGCATGCTAAAATGACTTGGCAAATGAGAGAGTAAGAAAAAGAGAGTACTTGTTCTGAGGAAACATGTGTTGACGTGATGGAAGATTGATTACAGAATGATCCATGTGAGTACCCCATTGTTTTTTCACTTCTTATTTCTCTTTTTCTTGTTATCATCTTGATAATAGCAAATCCAGGACTGGATTAGCATATCCTTACAAAAATGAGAGTAGGGCGTGTTTCAAATCTTTTATAGCAAAGGAGGAAGTATTTGGTAAGTGGAAAAGTGTTAGGGAGAAGGGGATTTTATTTGAGATGTTTTTATTATTAAAGAAAGACCTTTCATGTGAATGTTTTCTGCTGAAAATGTTATAAAAATGCCTTTGGAGCTGGGAACTGGACATGGTGGAGGTGGAGGGAGAAGAGCTGCATAACCACTGCCATGGTCTCTGCATGGGCTGTCTTCCCAGCACCGTATGAACTTGTGAGTTGAATGAATGCCTGCCAAATCCTGACAAAATTCAAACACTACATCATAGCACTAATATATCTTACTGGAGTTTTGCAGACAAACTGTACGTGAGATGCTGTTATTAGCTTTCTGAAGAGAAAAAAACCTGATTGCCTGATTATATTCTCTGCTTCAAGTCTCACTTTGTGTTAGAAGAAGGTGTGCCAATATAGGTCTTTTATCGTCTGGAAGTACTGATTTCCTGGTTCTCTTCCTTCCAGTTTCAGCCACAGATGTGGTATGGAAATTTCACAAGTGTGTTCTTTGGCAGATTTTGTCAAAGTTACCAACAGCCTTTGATGTTGCTTTTCAGCCTGACTTCATAAATTTGGCTTTGGCTTTTCTAGGAGAAAGATGACAGAGAATTCCTACAAGTTATTTTTTTTATTTGAAGCACAGATTTTAAACGGAACTGTTCCCCCTGCGCCCCCCCCTTTTTTTTTCTCTCCAGATTCAGCATGTTATGAGTTTCCCAGTGGGCTGCCCAGGGAGGATTGGTTTGTGCTGTATGTGGATGATGTAGCCCCAGACTGAATGGGAGATGGCTCCTGTGGCTCCTGCCCCAGCAGCAACTTTGCCATCAAAGTGCAGAATCCTGGGGCTGGTTGGCCTCACCAGAGACCATCTCATCCATCCTGCTGTCCCAGAATAGATCCACTTTCCATGTTATCCCTAAAAGAAGTTTATGTAAGAAATCTTTTAGGATATCAGTGCTAAAACCACAGCGACCTTTCTTGCTTATTTATTCCAGTGTCTTCACCATTAGAAAGCTTTTCTTAATGTTTAGCAATTCCTGCTGTAATTCATGCCAATTTCTTTCCTTTCTATTCTCCATGGACAAGAAGGACAGCTTTATTCCCTTCCATACTCAGTAACCTCGGTGTGCTTGCTAAGCTGTTCCCATCAACCTTCTATTCTTCAGACTAAGTAAACACAGTATATTCAATGTTTGATATTAAGTCATCTTTTTTAAAAATCTAAACTTTTTTAATGTCCTGCTTTAAACTGTATAGAATAATCCATCTGAGGTCTTACCAGTGTTGAGAAGATCAGTAAGATTGATTCCATGCACCTTGTAGTCCATTTGTACATGCAAGGCTTACAGCTTCCCTTTTCTACAACAACATGGCATTGTTGAGCTACATTTTGATCCATTGCACAGCAGAACCTTTTTATGAACTACCATTAAACCAGCCTTTTCTACCCTGTGTTTGTGTAGGTGAACATCTGTGCCTAGCTGTGGTACCATCTACTAATTCCTAAAGGCTGTTTCTCCAGGATTACTCGATCAAGAGCTCAAGTGCTGTGGTGGGTGGTAACAGTGATTAGGGAATACCGTCCCGGAGGAAATCTGCACCTTGCAATGCACAACGCAACCAGTGCTTCTCAGCCGGGTTTGCAGCTCAAGGTTCTTGTTAGACCTGCCGTTATTTGCTTTTCAGATGAGAACTCTAGTAAAAAACATTTCCTTCTATTTGCATTTGAAAAGCGGACCATTAATAGATACATTCAGTTTGTCTTTCATATCTGTTCCAATTTCCTGAATATGAGACTACTGTTATAAGAACCAGTAAAAATTTTGTTCAACAGTTATAACATTTTGCTTTGAGACAAAAGTGTTAATGGAAAAAACTAAAACTTCTGTAAGGATTTTTCTGATTTTTTGAATGACAAAAATTGAAGCTGGAGTATGTCTGCAAGCATTTTAAAAATATTTTTTTATATTCTTCTAGTGGGAAAAATCTTATTAGCCAATCTGGTGGACTTATGATAATTAACTATTTTCAAAGAAAATATGAAAACTTCATGTTTAAAAATTAGGGGCACGCTCTTTATCCTTCTGCCCCCTTTTTGACATTGTACTTATTGTAATACAATCAAATTAATTGTGTTCATAAGATGGGTGGGCTATTTTAATTTTTTATTTGTATTTTTTCATCTTGTAACTTTTTTTAAAAAGTCTGTTTTTTTATAACATCTCAGTAAGATGCAATTTCTTGAGTGTGGGTTGGCTTGTGAGGGGAAGAAGCAAGAGAGCTGTGGGGTTCCTGCCACTGGAAGGCAGGAACTTACTTACTAGGCTGGGCAGGGGTTCAGATGCAGAGGCTGAGACTTGTCTTGTTGAGTGTCCCCCAATGAATATGGATGGTTTTGGATAACCATCCAGAGCTGAAGACTCTACTTTATTGTGAACAGCAAACACTGAGCAAGTACTGTCTCCTGCTTTCAAGTAAAGCAGGTCAGGAATCACTGCTCAAATCTCAACTGGTCATAAAAGGACCTAGCATCTTCTGCACATCATCTGAAGTGACTGTGGATTTGCTGCTTTTTGCTGCTTCGCGTTTAACTCATACATTCTTTTTAAGTTCATAAAATACCTGTGCACGGGTGGCTTCCCCATCGGCTCCTGTGACAAACGCGCTCTTGGTAAATCTCAGCTTCAGCTAAAGGGAACCTTCAGCCACAGGAGGGCAGCAGCTCAACGCACCGCGCTGAAACTTCAGCCTCTGATGTAAAATGCGATGAACACACCAGAAGGAAAAAAAAAAGAAAATTAAAAAAAAAAGTTATATCAACAAATACCAGCCACAATAACTGGCCTTATTCCCTCCTCTTCTGCAGTGCTAGTTACTGTGATGGGGTGCTCTGAGTGTAGCATAACATTATTTTTAGACAAGTTGCAGATAAGCTTTTTTTAATATGTATTTCTCAAGTTATATACAGATTTATGGCAACCGTACAAAATTTGTTTCTTCCCTTTCTTTATACAAATCATATGCAGCTGGCACACACCCAACCCTGTGGAGATGCTCTGTCACGGTGCTTCTAGTATTGCCATTAATTTCATTCAATGTTTCCCATGGACTTTGGTCAAGGACATGTGACAATTTATATCTGTGATTATATATTTGTTTTCTTGCTCTATACTGTATTACAAATCTTACTAAAATAAATAAGAGAATTTATTAATAAAGTTATTAAAACAAAGTCTTCAGCAACAAAATGAAAAGATACGTGACTTCATTACAATTTTAATTGTCATTAAATTAATTTAACTTTCATGAAATTAAACAAGGAAACTATGTGAGAAGCAGGTTTTTTCAGTGAGGATTTAGAGGTGAAAACAAGCTTTCATGAAGCAGGTGTTTGAAATGCAGCCCTATTGCAAAGCCTAAGAGGAAACCTGGCTCAGTGTAAATGAACCGCTGGTTTTGTTTGCCTTGATTGCAGAAGCACAGGCCCAAGCACAACCTCCTGCCTGACCCTCGTGCCAGGCCTCCTCCTGCAGCTCAGGCAAGCTGCCCTCATCCCTCTGTCGCTGCTCCTTCAAGCACAGAAACCCTCCCGCTCTCCTACTGCCTCAGTGCAGATGAGGTCAGGCTGTCTAGGAAAAGACACATACACGATGTATTTTTCCATCTGTAACTCCATGGATCATGGTCACTATGGATTACAGACAAAGAGCACCTGGGCATGGCTGTATCGGTGCCACCCGTGGTGCTGACCGAGTGAAGTAAACCTGTGCTAAAAAATTGCAAGAATTCAAGTTGCGTTTTTTTCCCCCGGGTTCTTGGGAAAAGTGCCCAAAGCTCACTCTGAAGCACAGGTTTACCATCAGTCCCTTGGCTTGACTGCTGCACTTAAGTATAAACATCGTCAGCTGGCAACAGCAAAGAGAAAAACCACTCAACGAGCAACACCAGAAGTAAAATATTATTTTGTGTGTATGAGCCCTGCAGTAAAACCACTCATTTTTTCTTTGCATTTTTAACCCCACAGCATCTTTTCCATTCCTGACTGTGGCATCCAGATGTCCATGTAGCCCAAAACAATATTGTTACAGCTAATGTTAAGCCATCTCTAGTCCCCGGTGTTTTAATTGCTAGGTTGGGTTTTGGGTACTTTGAGAAGGAGTCCATCTCACAAAGCCTTGACCAGCTGAGCTCTGCGGTGGGATCAATGTCCTGAGCAGGCAGTGCCAGCCAGTGCTTGGAATGAGAAACCAGACTGCCGGACTTTTTACTTTGATTTTTGCTACTGTAGTGATTTCAGATACCCACGAGATGGTGCTACTATGCTTTGGTTGAACCTTGCAGCAAAGCTGGAAAGATAGCAGAGAAAAAGCAGCAGAGAGCTTAAGTCTGGAATATGTCAGAGATGTTGAATGTATTCATATTGCACAGTTATCGTATTTTTGACAAGTATAGATGGAGCTTAATTGCAGTGAACAAAACCTTCATAAAAATATCTTAGTGGAGGACAGTAGAGCACAATAGATGAGCATCTGTATCTAACACATCTACAGGGAGAAGCTTAATAGCAATTTTTAAATATCAAATTCAACCTTTCAGTTTACAACAAAAGATTCCTTTCCAATCAAATCTCATCTAGATTAAAGCTCTCCATTGTGGATCCTACAATAAAGCAATACTACCATTATGATGAGAGGATATAGCTTTTTTTGTTGCTTGTTTGGTAAGGATCAGAAGAGAAGATGGAGTCACTTGCTCCTGTCATTTATGCAGAAAATAATGACCCACTGTTCAAGAAGATAAAAAAATTAAAACATTCCCTTTTTATCTTCCATGTGTGCAGCCTTGAGGTCACTGTACCAGTAATGCAGAAAAAAAAAAAAAAGAAAAAAAAAGCCTAAGTACAAATTTAATCCAGTAGAAAACATTTGTTTCCTGTTTAATACAGGAAGAGATTAACCTGGGCAGGTGATACGTGGGAAAAGACATGATTGTGCTTTAATACCCAGGAGAGCTGTTGAAGCCTGCCAGCTCCTGCACTCCTGTGTCAATCTCTTGCCCAAAGAGTCTCTTCGTGCTGGCAGTTGGCACAGGTCAGCGAGTTGTGCCTCTGTCCTAAGGAGCAGGGCAGGTAGTAACATCAGAGCTGGTGACTCAACATTAACTGCAAAGTGGAATGTCTCAAAAGTGGGAGAAAGAGCTTGTGCCTTAAACAAGGGATGGTCTCCATCCTGCCCTTCCCAGGCTCATCAAGGCAGATGAGTTTTGGCAGGGCAATTGATCCTCAAAGAAGACTGAGAGCCTCAGCTACGAAGAAAAGGAACAAAATGGAGACGCTTCTCTCATTCTTATGGCGAGAATTATCTTTACTATTTAAATGCATAAGGCAACCAAAGGCCAACAGTGATATCAACTGCAACAATCCATACACCAGATCACTTTTCTCTGTTCAGTGAGGTGGTTTAATTCATAACTGCTGTGGTGGGGTCACCATGCTATGAAGTGCATACAAATCCCATGTCAGTCATTGTGTAAGAAGCAGAGCAGGATAGCCTGTAATAAAGAAATGGACAGGAGCACCGGCTTATCATACCTGCCTCTCATAACTTTTCCTGCAATACTCACGAGATGTACAGTAGCTGTTTTTTTTTTTTCTTTCAGCATATACAGATAAAAAGAAATATGAGACATGCCAGTGGCCTATGAGACATGCAATGCCTAGTTGTTCATTAATATTCAGATGAGGTGAGTAGTGCCCCTTGAGCAACATCTGTGCATAGACTGGATGCTGCCCACATCATCCCAGATGGCATGCTACTGCCATGTAAAGTGCAATTCTCCCAGATGACACTACTGTTAGTGGAACCAAGAGGCAGCGTCCAGTAGTTAAAGGAAGCTCTAATTCAGGCTGCTCACTGGGACCATCAAAAGGATCATAGCTGTATCAAGCTATGAATGCTTGAAGCTTTCCCAGTCACTGTCCCAGATCCTGCAGGACAGCAACCTGTTTGCTTGCTACCAATTCTTCTGTCTTACATGTGAGGTCCTCCTCTGAAAGAAGGCAGGACCCAGGACTGTCGTCTGTGCCAGCTGACTCTGAGGAGCTCTGAAACCGATTCTCTAGTTCACTCACCTGGATTCAAAATGGTTGCATAGCTTCTCCATGGTCCCTTTTTACTTCTGTTGGAGCACTTTGTGGTATTTTTCTCATGATGTTCAGTTTGCACTCTGCATCTTCCAGCTGTATTTGAAGACAGGTAATGGCTGGCATGACAGAAATTTGCCTCTCTGTGACTTGCCCCTTCAGGTCAGCATTTTCAGCTTGAACCTTTTCTGCCCAGTGCATCTGCCCACGGTGGTGAGAATTTTCTTCAGCCAGTCTGATGTTTTCATCCATCATTTCCATTAGCTGCACCTGTAACTCCTCACACCTTTGGCTGAGGGTGCTCACATAATATGAGCCCTCTTCACCTGCAGCCAGTTGGGCCTGAAGCTTCTTAGTTGCCTTCTGTGAAACTTCATTCTGCTGCTTCTGTGCCACCAGAGCTCTGTCAGGCTCTCTCCTTGCTCCAGCCCCCTGCTGAGGAAAAGATTTCATGCCTAGTTCCTCAGTGGAGCTTTGGATGGGCAGTGTCACTGGAGTGTTCACCAAGTGCTCGATGGTCTTCTGCAGATGCCTGCATCTTTCTTTCAGCTGCTCAGTGGTGCTAGCTTAACATTTTCCTGCTGGAGCCTCTCTACCTCGTTACATGCTTCTCTTTCTCAGGGGGTGGTTCTCCATCTCAAGAGCACCACGTTGCCTCTCCAGGTCTTCTAGGGCACACTGCAGGTGGATGTTCTGCTGTGGCTGTAGGCGCTGCCACGAAGCACCAGGTCTTCCCCTGCAGAGCCTGGTACCTGCCACAGCCTGGCATGTCATCTGCTGCCCAACTCTGTGGCTTTTGGGAGGTCTCTCCCATAGTACCAACCAGAAAGACCGAGGCTTGGTCTGGAAGCTGCCAGGACCTGGGACTCATTTTCCTCAGAGGGAGCAGGAGCTCAGTATCTCCTGATGGACCCGGTGCCCAGGAGGGTTTTCGAACTAGGCCACATGGCGCAGCTTGCAGGAGCCAATGGTGTGTCTTGGCCCTGAGCACTCAATGGAGGAGGGGGGCAGTATGGCCTCCATGTCATGTGCCCTGGCCCCCCTGCACACAATGAAAGGGTGGGCAGTATGGCCCTTGTGGTGGGTTTACCTTGGACAGCTTACTGGCCTTTGGTAATCTTCTGTCAATAGCTTATGGTAACAAACTCCAGAATTTAGCAGGAGAATGAGTTTTAAATAGGATTCAGCTCAGTGTGCTAATTTTATTTTACTGAAGGCAATAGCCTTTTAAATTGATTACACTTTGAAATTGCACATTCAGACAAAGCAAGTCTGTAAAAGGTCACACAAAACTGCTCTTGCCATCAGTTTTCAGTTGTTTGCAGAGTTTCAGATATATTTTGACATTTGGAAACTTTATAAAGAATGTATCATCTCTGTGTATCTTGGATGAACTTAAAGAAAACTTATAGAACATTTATCTTTGTTTTAGAATGCAGATTGGATTCGAGCTAGCCATTACTGAAGTAAAAATAATTTCTTTTTTTTTTTGGTTTTATCCACAGAGTTGCACTTATCTAGAGAACATAACCCTTTGGGATACTCTGCAAAAGGCAAGGCAGCACCGAGAGCCTGCGAGCTATCTCAAGACAGTTGTGGTGGAGTAGCCTTATTGTCACAGCACATTACCAAAGTTAATAAACCTTTTCTGTAGGTAACACTAATTACCCAAGTCTGAGAACTGTACTTTTCAGTCATACTAGCTTGTGCTAATGTATTTGGGACTATCATGAATATCTTTGCACAGCACTACATAGCTTTTTGTAGCTGTACCCAAATGTGAGTCTGTACCAATGACAGTAATATGGATGTCTTCTGCATTCAGTTGTTTTCTTGCCAGGAAACTTTGCAGAGCCATTAAAGAATATAGTGTACTTTAAGGTTATGTATTGCTAGCAAAGAAACCTGAGATCACAAACCCTGTTTCTGACACATCTTATTTGTCTGCAAATGTCAACCTACAGAGAGTCCCATTTGGGAGAGATTAATGACCATAGGAGTCTGCAGTAGCACTGGCTTATGAAACACACTTCACCAGGCTGTACCATAGCTCAGGTCCTGCCTGTATGGATTATTTTGGCCAGGACTAAGATCTTAATAGCAGGCTGGTGACATATGTACCAACATGAAATATAGTTACACAGAGATTTTCCAGAGACACCAGTCATGTCTGATGCTGCTGGACCTAAAGTCAGTAAATAATATGTCTGTGAGGGCAAGTGTCTTACTTATCCTGTACATAATTCATTCACCATGGCCTCAAAACTGATACAATTTCCAGACTATTCTTAAATATCTCATCTCTTAGGAGACCAAGCAAGAGATGCATCCGTAGCATTCTGCCAACTCATTCCCAGTCTGTGCTAGTAAGGGCACTGCATCACTTTGCTATGGAGATTTATTTACAAAGAAGCAATTTCTCTGAAGGCAGGACAGATCCCACAGATTCAGATTCTGAGATGAGTTTGGGTAATGGTCTTTTGTCAGTCTATCTGTGGTGCTTGGAGGACCCTCAGTGAGCTCACTGGTGCTCCTGGATCACTTTTCTTGACCCACAACTTGCCTAGTACTTGCAGTGGTCGAGGTTCACTGATGGCTGTGGGATTTGTTATGCACGCAGCTGCTATCAAGTGAATGTACGGCACCATCAGGGCCTTCTGCATCGCTGCTTAAGTGCTTCAGTTCCAAAATCTGTCATGGGTAAAGGTTTCTGCCTGTATCTTCAGCTGATTAAAGTCCAGTCTGAGAACAGATTAATTGTAAACTTCACTTTGTGATTAGTGTTTGCTTTTGACTAGTATCTCTTTTGGATTTGGGTCCCCCTTCTGGGCAGGGAGTGATGTGACAACTCCAGGGTCAAGAAACCTAAACCCTGGCAGCAGGTAGGTACTAAATCTTTGCCCAGAGCTGCCTTTGTCCTGAAGCCAGCTGAGCACATCTCTTGGGACATGGGAGTTCTGGTATCTGCTCACACCTCTGAATTATGCAAGGTGTGGGCTTCTACTAGAATTTCTTCATGCCAGGAGTGTTTTCTAATCACTGCAGTGTTAGATAAGCAGAAGAGTAGCTCATACTCTTTTGTCTTTCTTTTGTTTATTCACTTGCTAAGCATTTTGAAAGGTCTCCATGTTCTTATGTAATGGATTGAAAACAAATTATGATTTCTGTAAATTTCTCAGAGAACAGAACCTGTGTTTCCCAGGAGCATTCTTATGAGAGCTTAAATAGAGATATCAGTTTAAAAATACTTGTATGTCTTATCACAACTTTTTTTTTTCTTTTTTTTTTCCCCACAGGAGTGAGGGAAAGGAGTGTAAATTTCCAGTTCCTGATAATGGCAGAATTCCTGCTTTACTCCTGTTGATATTACTACACACATAGTCTCTGTGCTGCTGAGATTCAGAGGCCAGTGTGAACTCACTGATTTCAGTGGAGTTATTCTATGTTTACAGAGTTTGTTATGGATCTGGATCTCTGTACCTGCCTGCTCATGGAAGAGATTTTTTCACTGAGAATGACACAGTTATTCTCCATCTTGTTCTTAGCAAAGTGTATATAAAACTAATACTTATCCTTTCTGATGGCTTCTTCTTTTATTTACTGGTTTCTTCTTTTATTTACACTAATCATTTCCACCAAGAAGGAATATAATTAAAGTAGTTTGATGAAGCATACCCTATAACCACAGAAGAAAAGTTTTGCACAAAGTAAAAATAAGAGGACTGAGTTTTAAGTTTTGAAATATAGTGCTAATATTTGACACAAATAAGCTGTTTCTTTGGATGATGCAAAACATTGATGTCAGTTAGGACTTTTGTACACTGTCAAAAGACATGGTAGCAGTTAAAGATTTGGTAACCAAAAGTTAGGATGGTGGAAGAGAAATAAATAGCACGTCAAAGTTGGTAGAAAAGCAAAGGGATTACTCTGATGAAAGCTGTGGTCCTCGGTTTGTTGTGTTTAGCCCAGCAGGTCAAATCCAGACTGTGCAAGGAGCAAATGAAATCTTCTCTTACCAGCTAATTGGTGTTCATTAGTCTGTGTGAAATGAATTTGGGATTTCGGTCCCTTTTTAAGTGAATAGGAGTTTTAGCCTGTGAAGCTCGGGGCCACCAGGGACATGTGAATCAGTCTTACCCTTCCACAGCTTCTCAAACTGCTGGATAATCAATGCTTCTTTGTAGGGCCACTGTCAGCAGCAGGATGGATTATAAATGAATGCTGCCCACCCACTATGAGGCAGACATCCCTGCGCCATGCCAGGGAGGGATGTGAGGGGAGGCATGTGTTTCCATGGCACAGGATTACCTTTAACATTCAAGCTGCAAATGTAGCCTCCCTGACTGTCTTCTGTCTGGGACATCACAGATTTGCTAAACAAGTGCATAGACAAATGGCATCCCAGCATGTGAAACTGGCTCTGTGCTATGCTGCAAATTCATACATTGTATTCTGGGGACCAGAAGGCTGTGTTTCAAACTGGCAGGTGTGAGCACTCCTCCCAGACCACAGGCAACCTACAGTCGAGTTCAAAGTACAGGATGCCACGCTGGAGGTCCCCAGGCTGTGCATATTCCCAGGGAATGCTGCTTTCCAGGGCTGACACCTTTCCTTCAGTATTCACTGCAAGAACGAAAGTAACAAAGGACAACCAGGGAGTTAGCTCTCCTCTGCACAGCCTGCGTATGATCTCTTGTATTCAACAAGGGTAGGAAGTGCCAGGCAGCTCAGCAGTTATAGCTATAGCTGGGCCACTATGTCCTAGAGGAGACAGATACAGATCCAGGTGATAACTTTTTAATTAGAGTCTTAAATTCATTATCATTTATCTTCTCTGGAACATCTCCTACATTGACTGGAAACATGGATAAAAAGGATAAAACAGAAGCCAAATAACACTGAAGTACTGAAAAAATAATATAATGGCAATTTTTGTTGAATAAATTATTTTTTGTTCAGAATTGGGTGATTCTTCTTTATTTTATATGTAATTCATCACAGGCAATCAAGGAGTAGAGGCTGAAACACATGCAAAGCCTGTTCCTGCTGTAGCCGTATTCTAGCAAGTTTGTCAGCTGACTTTGTTTCATTCTTGTATTACTTGCACTCAAAAATAAAATACATTTCTTTAACTAAGCTCAAGTAAGGACCAGTACTATATTTAAGGTTTTCTTTCTTGTCAGACCATTCTTTGAGCCAACTAGAGACTGATAAAACAATATATTTTTACACTATAAATTCTGTGATCCTTTAGGATAGCAAGGGAATTGGATAAGTTGCTAGGTCTAAGAGATAATACATTTTGTGCCTAAGGTACCATAGGCCTAAATAGAATTAATAAAATTTCAGACTAAAATGATAAATGATATAATATCCCCAGAATAGTTGAGTCCTTCTTTTTCATTTTTCATTTCTGTGTAATTCTTGACCCTTTGCAGTCAGATTTGTCAAAATGAGCAATATTTTAGAAATCTGGATGAAAATCTGAAAAGAAGGTAGGATGCAGTGCAAACCATAATCACACTAAGAAGCCATATGTTAGAAGCCGTATTTCTGAAGAAACTGAGATTAATTATTAGTAAACCTTGTGCCATGTTCATCACTGCACAAAATTTAAATAACTTCAACAACTTGTTTCAAGCAAGAAAACTTTAGAATTAAGTTAACTAAGTTAAATCTATGTTAACTGAAAGTTATCTTCATAATGATGTTGGTAGAAAAGCTGAAGTGTGCAGTCCCAGGCATGTGAAGAAATGACTGGAGATGATTGCAAACAGGCAAGTGTACAGCAGTGACTTTGGGGAGTTACGACAGGGATATAGCTGCGTTGCAGTTCTAGCTTTTGGCTCCTGAAGTCCACTTAAGTTGTCCTTTGGTACTTAAACTCCTCTGAAATTCCTGGTTTCACATAATTCTTACAGGTTGAAACTAGATCAAAATATTTTTTTATTTGATTCCATGTCTACACAAAACACAGATAATTATATTAATAAGTATCATCACAGTGAGACCTGCAATTTTTCATTCACTTGGTCTGGCCCAAGGAGCCTCTTCCTGCTAAGGAGAATATTCTGATAAATGTAGCAAAGCAGGTAATTCGAAAGTGCTGCTAGCCCACCTGACAAATATGTAGGTTTTGGCTTCTAATGCCAGGCTTCTTACAGCTGAGATGTTAGTTGATGATGATCTTGCATTTCTGGAAAGATGTAATACTTCAGTAGTAAAACGGTACAAAGATCTTGTCCTAAAATTCAGTAGCTGGATAGGATTTTGTAATATTCAACTGGCAAAATCACAATATTTTTTTCATTATTATGAAAAATGAAAAATTCTTTATTAGTCACACCCTAGGTGATGTAGTATTAAGGGCTGGAAGAGAAAATGCTAATTCTCTAATGCACGAAGCTACAGGAAAAATCCAACTCACTGAACCAGATAATAGTTCCCAACCTTTTTGAAATACATTAAAATACCTCTGACAGCAATTGAAATGTAATTAACTTTAATTAAAAGTTTTTCTGTTGATCTATGAAGTTGCACGTTAAATTTACCAACATGCTCATTAGGTAGGTTTTGTTGTTGAGGTTTTTTGTTGTTAGTGTTGTTTTTATCTCCTTGTACACTTAAATTAAGGACTGTAGTTATAAGGCAGGGCTGCTGCATACTATAACTTTCACTGCAAATCCCATCTTTCACTCTCTTCTTGAGACGTGAGCTAACCAAATACACGGAGCACAGGGTTATGTATTAATAAGTTCACAGACGAACTAACTGGGAAATGCTATAAAGCAAATGTATGCATGGAAATCTATGGAGCTTAGACTGATTTATCATAAATTACCAAGAAAAGTGTATTATCTGGAAAGAGTATGGCTGGCCAGGAATAGCAAAGCATGCAGACATGCACACTTTCCTCTAAGAGAGGAACCTGGAAGGCAGGTCCTCAAAACTCCCCCTGACTGCACTGAGGAATGTAAATAACATATGCTACAAAAAAAGAAAAAGTAATCTTGAATTGTCTTTGAAGAGGCGGAACTTCAAAACAGAAGAAAAAGATTTATCCCTGTGTATAATCCTTGATTTGTCTATCTCTGAAGGCGGAACCATGGAGGCAGGTTGACAGAGACAATCAGGTGAAACAGTTGTAAGAGAACTTGCCTCTGGGCATAACAGTTCTGAAGCCCATGATTGAAGGTAATGCCAGTTGATGTCTAACGTGAAATCTTGTTTGGGAGAACACAACCTAAAGAAAAATAGCCTGGAATGGCTGAACTCAATGGAAAGGAGAAGCTGCACTGCTCTGAGAGACTCTGATGTAATGGTGAATCTCTTGATTCCTCTGTCTGTTGATAATTGCTTTTCAGTTAGCTTGACTCACAGCCTTTATTCACGCCCTATGTTGCATACCTTTTCTCAGTTCATGTGGTCCTTGCGGCCACCTGAGATCCAGGTTTTCCTATGGCAATCTTGTAAGCAAAGCAGTATTTCCAAATGCAAAGGCCACAGGAGCCACAGTGATGTCCTGAGGGGAAATTCAGCCTGCAGGACAGTTCTATGAAACTTTCAATTTTCTGCTATGGAAACCAGTCACTTAAACCAATACTCAGTCTGTTCTGTAACCTGGACCTGTAGCTTGCATCTGTGAAGAAGTCTTTGCATGTGGAAAAGCTCTGGGCCAGTCCAATAACTAGGATGAGCACCAAAAGTTTCACTGCATATTTGTGTGCTCTGTACTGAGATGGAAATATCTGATATGCACTTTATGCCCATTTGTTTCTGGACTGGACTGGGCAACCTTCACCTTGTTGCCAACAAGTTCTTCTCAGCCCTCTTACATGTGCGTGGTCCAAATGTTCTCACCTCTTCACAGCTAATCATAGCGCCAGACAGTAAAGGCGATCATAAAAGTTCAAAAAGGGCTGGATTATGACCTGGCTAATCACACTGTACTGGCTGTAATAAAGGCTAATAAAACATGAGAGAAATAATAGTCATTGTGCATCAGAGTGGCATCCTCAATATGGAGGTTGAGAAGAAGTCCTCATGCCTTAGTACAGATAATTCCATAACCCCTTATTGCCAGGGAAAGGATATTGGATTGGACCTGGTCTGATCTATTATCTCAATTCCTCTGTAACTAAATAGCCTCAAGCCCGCCTTTGACAGCAAGGGAAGAAAAGAAAGTTTTTCCTTCACAGCCAGTAGTCTGAAGTGCTGTAACCAAGGCTGGATGTCTCTCTCCACTGATGCCATATTATTGTCACATTATCTTCCTTCACAGGTGAATGTCTGTTTTTGATGATGATGTTCCAGCAGCTGCAGCAACATTCTTTTACCCCAGAGAGCTGCGTAGTCCTTTGTTGGGAGCTGTGCTTTGACAAAGACCAGGTATAATGCCCTAGGGATTGGCTTGTTCTGGGTAAATTAAAGTTTCGCCCTCCAAACTGGATGTACAACGAAGAAGTGTCATTGCGGAGCATGATCTGATTGATGAGCCCTTTGTTCATTTCAGGGAGGTCGTGTTGGCTGCTGACTTCGACCAGAACAGCATGGTGCCCCACAAAATCACAGAGGCTGTTACCAAAATCTGTAATGTCGAGCTCCCATTTTGGGCTAACTGGCCAAACATTTTCCAATTACGGAGTTGCTGGATATCCTAAAGCCCTAAAGGGCAACTTCTCCAATGAGACCATCAGATAAAAATAGATGCAACCAGTATTTTGACTGCAGTTTTATAGCAGTTCTAAAATTTTATTACTTTATTTAAGACCCCCAGCTAAAGGAAGATTTATCAGTCTGCAGTGAGCAGCATCTTCTCATAAGAGCTCAGCAGTAAGCAGACAGCAAACTGCATTACTTGAATGAAAAAGTGAAGTGTCATATAAGCTCTACTCTATTGGAAATGGATTAAAACAGAGCCTGTGGCCTTCTCACTAAATCAAAAAAGGGACTTACTGCTGTGAATATTATTTTTCCCAGTTTTTCAAAGGAACCGTTCCTATTAAGAATTCTGGGTTCTTTCTTTCTGCAGGCAGCTCACCTCCAGATAAAACAAGAGTTTCTCCAAGGGACAGAGAGGCCCAGGATATGCAAATAGCTCTTGCTCGTGTTCGGTACAGAGGGGTTGAGATGGCTGTGCTTTCTGTGTGAGCAGTGGTGCCTGCTGAGTGTTCTCCCTTGCAGAGAGAAAGCAAAGGGAGAACGACATAATTTATCCCCTCTCTGCCCTCAGCAAGAGGAAGCCTCTGAAGAGGGTATACAGTTTTGAAGTTGGTACTGCTAATGCAGTACCTGGAAGAGGAAGTGTCTTTTTGAAACATTTGTAAAGCTCTCAAAATGGCGATCAGCATGTAGGAGATTTGACGCTTCCTGACTCACCAGCAAGCACCCATGTAAACATTTGAGCACTGCATTTTAGAAAGCAGAAATTGTTTACTGACTATTTTAAAGTCTAATTGCTTCCAAACACAAAGACAGAACCACCCTTGTAATATATATTTATCAATGATTTAAGGGACACTGCCTAACTTGGCACTGACATGGAGGCGGAACGCGTTCCATATGTTTTGCCAGCTGAATGGTGAGACCGCACAGGGCAGTGCAAAGGCAGTAAACACCCGCAGTCAGATCTGCACTGAATGCCCCATCACGTTACTAGTTAAAGCACAGGCTCAATCAAAATGCAAAGTTCAGAGGTGATGCGATTACAGCTTTGTGAGTTCTTCCACAACAAACGTGCTTGACAGTGCTTTGTCTTACATGCCCTCTCACTGTTTAGCTGCAAAAGCAGCAGGTAGCTGAGGGATTTATTGATTTTCTGCATATGGAATGCACCAGATGTTTCTGATACGGTTGATTCTGATCCAAATAGATGCGTTTTGATAGGGATTTTTCTGGTCAACGTGATTTCATCTTGAGCTGAATAAAAAAGATATCTGAACAAATAGTACCATTACATGATATTGAACATACTTAATTCTCATATCTTTCCTTATTTCCAATTTATTATAGCTTTTCTACTTTGTCAGGGTCAGGTTTGTACTGTGTCTGTGGCCCAGCAGTCTTAATTTCAAACTAAGTGGGAAAAAAAATCCAAAAATTAATTTTGTATGGAACAAAAAATTACGGTAACATTCTCTAATGAAAAATCAAACTCCTTTTAAAATGTCAGAGCTGAAACAGGCATTTTCCTCATTCTCATTTTTGCCCTGAGTATAAGTTTCATCTTACAGCTGAGATTTTTTCTTGATGAAAGCTTAATTGAAAAGACTGAATTCCAGAGAAAGTCAAATTTATGAGGTGAGTCATATGCAAGTTCTAAAAATATTGACAGTGTTTGATTCTGATTTTGATTTTAATCATATGCTTCCTCTGTATTCCATTAGTGAACCGTGTCAACATGTATTGATTTACATGTAAAAAAGAAAAGTACTGATTCACAGTAAAGGTCAACTGTGCTGAAACAGTTCTTACTGGCATGCAAAACTAATAGCTTCTGTGACGAGACTTTAGCAGATCCTATAGTGTGAATAACATGGGGAAAACATTTATGTAATCTGCTGGGTTTTGTCCATGATAAACAAACAAATGGGTAAATGATAAAAATCAAAACAAATCAGTCATCTGCTAGCCACCAAAACTAGAATAAAGCATTAGTTCTAGAATAAAATATTACACAATCTATTTATAAGCTCTTAAAAGATAAAATGGAAAAAGCAATCAAGAAAAAGCAAAGTTAAATATATATTTCCTTTTGAGACAAGGGATAAGAGGGGGGCAGAATTTGACTTCAAAAAAAATTCCGACGCTGTCCCACTTGACAGTCCTGCCCCAATCCAAAGACACATGGTCTAGATAGAAGCACAGTCAGGTGGACACACAGTCAGTTGGAAAGCTGCTCTCAGAGGTTTGCTGTCAAAAATATCTCAAGTGGAGTCCCAGGGGAATAGGTCCAGAGCTGGTTCTATTTGATATTTCCATTAGCCACCTGGATGATGGAAGAGAAAGCATGCTTATGAAATTTGCTGACAGCTCCAAGCCAGGATGAATGGCAAGCGGTATGTGGGACAGGATCAGAATTCAAAATGATCTTGGTGCATCGGAGCAGGGGGGCAGAGGGGGCAGGTAAGAAGGGGGAAATGAGACAAGATAGAGAAGGGCAAGGGAAAAACTCTACATTTAAAGAAGAGAAAGAAAAATAATAAATACAAAATGTAGACTAACTGGCTAGCCCTTAGCATGGCAGGAAAGGCTGTGGAGCTAGCAGTGGCTCAGAAACTGGCTGCAGGTCTGGCTGCTCTAAAATTCTGTCACAGAAGAGGCAAGTTACATACTGGGAGCCATTAATGGGAGAGACAATGTAAAACTGATGGAAATCATAGAATCATAGAATCATTAGGGTTGGAAGGGACCTTAAAGATCATTGAGTTCCAACCCCCCTGCTATGGG
>JAOXNO010000013.1:140068794-140084822 GCA_028565335.1 Limnodromus scolopaceus
TAGGGTTGGAAGGGACCTTAAAGATCATTGAGTTCCAACCCCCCTGCTATGGGCAGGGACACCTCCCACTAGAGCAGAAATCCATTCTTGTTAATCATGTTTTTATCTCAGAGAGATTTTCTAACTACAGGTGGAAAGTTATTTGAAATTATTCAGTTACTTCTTTTAGGAGCTCGGCCAATCTTTTATACCTGAAATATCCCTGTGGAAAACCACAGACAAAATGCAGGGTGTCTTATCTTACAGGCCTCAGCCCCGTAGCGGTGGTGCTGCTAGCTGTTAAAAATTAGATGACTTCCATTTCAGAGTCGGGTTTTCAAGAGTTTATGTAACTTGGAAATATAAAGAGAAAGTGGCACAGAGGTTAAAGAAGATCCAGCTTTCCTGGCTCACTTCTAATTTCTGAATCTTTCATTCCAGCCGCCCCCACACCTGGCAGTGTCAGTACTTAAAGCGCTAGTGTCTTGCAGCTGCATCATCTCTTCACTTATACTTTCTATTTTAAAAAAACCTAACCAAACCTAACAGCAAAACCCCCAGAGATGCTGATTTAACATGCTTTAAAATAGTTTGGTAAATATTTAGAGCTAACTTGGACATGGGGGAGTACTACTTAAATACCTTCAGTACTTGCATCAAGGAGAAAGTAGCTCTGCTTTTAATATGAAAATGATTGCTTTGTTATTGCATTCTTTTCCCAGAAAGAGACATTTTCAAATCCCATCAATCTCTGGGTGCCGCTTATCTTGGCTTTGTCATTCGGGAACTGTAAGTTGACGCATACTTGATAATGACATTCATATTCATTGTGACAGCTGAGGAAAACACATCACTAAACTATAAAGCAGTCAGTTAATTCTCTGCACCCTTAAAAATGTATATAGCAACATTTATAACCTCCATGCCTTCTCTTGTCTACATAAATGAACCCTGGAGACAATTATTAAGCCAGGGAAAGTAAGGCATTCTTTTCACCATTTTAACTCTATATACAGAAGAAATTGTCTTCATCTATTATCCACTGTGCCCATGTACAGAAGTTGAGAGGTCAGTATGCCTGATTCATCATGAGCGATATATATTAATATCCTTTTTGTATAGAACTGCAACAACTTATTTAACATATAAATAGCTTACACTTAAAAGGCTCTCAGTGTGGCACTTGTGCTTGGAGTATGCATAGCTTTGTCTGTACTGTTGGTTTTTGAATATTTACTGACTTGAATACTGATGTACAGATGTGGTAGAATTTGAGGCATTACTAGATACTATTGATCATGCTATAACTTGAGAAGAAACAACATCTGTGGTAAAACAGAACACAAATACTTATGTAATTCAATCTGAACCTTAATAATGTTTTCCCTGAGTTCAAAGTAGCCTTTCCTACTTCTCAAAAGAACAGAAGGCAGAGAAGGTATCTAGGAGGTCAAGACACTTATCCTACTAAAAGGTAGGGAGGCTGATAAACTGAAGTCTGAAAGGAAGAATCTTTATAAGAACATTAATTCTCTAGGTAAGGTGTTTGTCTTCAGACAGTGCCTGGAGATGCTGACCTATTAGGTCCTCTTCTAGTAATCTATAAATGCGTACAGGTAAGTGCTGGCTTCATAGTGCTTGGGCAGAATTATCGTACAGTGGGACATTTTTCACGTTATTCCATAACAGTTCTTAACATTTCATTTTCTGATTTACACGACATTCTTGTAGAGACATAGATATGAGTCCAGGTTGTACAGGACACCATTGTATTCCTGAGAAAAATATAAGAAACTGGGATTATGATAACTTTGCTAGTAAGCAGCAGCAACTCTTGACTCAAATCTTAACAAAATAGTACCTTTTTCCTTACATTCTCCTTCACCTGTCTCCTAATATCAGCAGCCAAAGTTATCCTGTTTTTCACTAATCATTCCTGACTCGTGGCTGTCAGAATTATCTATGAGAGTCTGTTTGCTTGGCTGTTGTCTTTGAATCATGGATCTGGAAAGATGGCTAAGACATGTTTCTCATTCTTTAATGCACATTATATGAAAGACCTCTTCAGTTTTAGGTAACCTGCTGTCCAAAAGGAATGAAGTGACCTCATCTGCCAGTTGTATGTGCTTTGTCTCGCAGAACGTTTGCCTCAAGCACAAAAGTGGTAGATGTATTTACAATGTCACCACAAGGATGGCTGCACAGCATTTGTTCTGACTTTTCCAGAAGGTCCTGAGAAGGATGATGCACTAGCTTTTCACCAAATTTAGTAGGTGATAAAGATGAGGAAGCCCGGCCTTCAATCACAATTGTGATTATGTATGCTGTGGAAAGTGTCCCATACTCTACAAGTTGGTCTTACACATGTAAGCAATGGGTCTTGCTTGAGTTGAACTGTAGTATTTGTTGTTCATCAATAATAATTAAACCTTCAGTCTGTTGTTATTTCTACTTTCCCTGTCAGTGCACACTTAAATGGAAACACTGCTCTCCATGAAAAGAAGATATGCTAAGTTATATTTTGCCCACACATTTTAGGTTACTATCAGGTGGTAACTGAAGGGAATGAAGAACGTTCTTATTTCTTTACTCCACTATACATTCCTTAGAGGGGCCAGGCAGGCACCAACATTAAGATGAATTCTTCTGAAACCATTCGTTCAACACTGAATGTAATGTTTATGATGACCTAATAAGCTGGCTCCAAATTTTACAATTATGGAAATTTCTGTAAATCCGCTGACCTAAATGGATTTATATCCCTGTACATTAACTGCAAATCTGCATATGACATGCCAAGCTGTTTTTCTCATATGAATCAGTTTAAAATTCAGTCTTCCCTATCGCTTCATTCATTTCTTCAATGTATACTGCAGACAATAGCAATAGGTCCTTGTCTTTGGCCTTACTTTCTGCACAGTCATTGTCCATAGAGAGTTCTTTGGACATACGACTATAAGTTTGCTCATAACTACCTGAAATATCATACAAATTACAATAGAGAAAAACTCACAGCAAGCAGAGAGAACTTCTATGTTACAACCTCGCCAAAACCTAGGCAGGAATTCATGCAGCACTCGGGAGATAAGATTGCTGTCTTAAATACTCAATTGGCTGATCTCTTTTTAAGAGTGTACAGAACAAGAATTATAGTACTGTAAAAGTATTGCTACTTCTCTCTTCCAGGCTGAGCATCATTGAGGCTCCTCACTGCAAATAAATCAAAGCTATTCTCCAGTAAAAGTAAGAGGTCTCAATACAACCGAAAGGATACTACTCAGAATTACTTGTCATATTTGGATTCAGGGAACTGATTGTTTTATCAATCCAGGATCTACTGTTTTCTGGGCTATTTGCTAAGTGACAACAGCTAGTAGCTGACAGACCAATATATTCAAACACCTACAGAAAATAAATCTTAAAGTTTTAAAACTAGGAAATACTTTACCCAAGATGCTCTCTGAATTATCCAACACAATCCAATAAAAGCACAAATAAACTACCAAAAATGCCATTTGGGAAAACAGCCTTTTAAAAACTAAACAATAAAATCCATGAACAAGAATATTTAAGAACCTCGTCTATTTCAATTGAGTTTGGTTCTTATTGTGATTGAGGGAAATGGAAGCTAAGCAATTGCAACAATATTAGGTGACTTCAGAATCATTTCTGCTTTAGTTTACAGCTGCCTAGGAAAACAAAAAAATAACTAATGGAAGAGACTTCCTGCAGCATTTTCATTTTCACAGTGTAAGCAGCACAGACCATCTCAATAGAACAGCTATTTCAACAAAGTTACCTACAGACTCATCCCTGAACCTAAATGCATATCTATCCTTCCAGAATGCCAAAATTTGGACTCCTATCCCAGTCCAAGCACTGAGAAGTTTGGTTCAAACTCTACCCTAAATGTCTCATTGCGGCGACAAAGGGCACGGACTCCGCGGGGGGGGTGAAGCGAAGACCTTTATTGTTTCACTTTTCCAGCATATATAGTTTCTATCTTTTGATCACGTGCTGTGCTCTCTACACAGATAGGGTGTGAATGAATGTCCACACGTCATTGTGAGGAATACAGTTGGCTACATTTAAATGTTTACATGCCTAGGCTAAACAGTCATTACTATCTGCTTCATTACACTGCTATCTGTTTTCCACCACATAAATAATAACATATAAAGAGATTGTTTTGCTGTTCTCAAGGCTTCCTTCCCATCAATACAAGAACACCTACCGAGCTCTCGCTCAGCAGCGCGTCTCCAGTTTCCTCATTCCCACATCTCATGATTCAGTATTTTTTCCCTCATTTCTGCTAGAAAAATCAGGTCTTCAGAATTATTTTCTACCTGCACCTAGATGATATATTGAAAACTGTTTCTTTTGTCTGAAGAGTTGTTAATTTTATCAGTCTCTGCCAGGCCTCTTGTTTTTTTCTGTGCCCCTAGCAGTACCTCTGAAACACTGGGGTGCTGTATGGACAATAACAGCTTCACACAAATCATAGACTCATAGAATCATTTCATTTGGAAAAGACCTTTAAGATCATTGAGTCCAAGTGTAAACCTAGCACTACCAAGTCCACCACTAAACCATGTCCCTAAGTGCCACGTCTACAGGTTTTTTAAATACTTCCAGGGATGGTGAATCAATCATTTCCCTGGGCAGCTTGTTCCAATGCTTGACAACCCTTTTGGTGATTTTTTTTTTCCTAATATCTAATCTAAACCTCCCCTAGAGCAGCTTGAGGCCATTTCCTCTCATTGTATCACTTATTCCTTGGGATAAGAGATAGGCACCCACCTCGCTGCAACAATTAAAAGCTGACAGGTTGCTCTGAAAAACATAGAAGTGGGGAAGAAAACAAGAGTTGCTCATGCTGTCATCTCAGAAACTGCAGGAGAAGAACAAGCCAAGTGGCAGGAATGCCATTTTTCACTAAGAATCACCATAAGAAAAGAATTGTATTAGATGGAGACCTTGCTGACGTTCCTTTTTGGTGAGAAATAGTTTGCCTGATATGCACCTAGACAAACATACCTGAAAAATACCTGGAAGTCATAGTATTAGAAAATAGAAATAATGGGATTGCAATGTAGGCAGTGGAGAAAACTTTTTTACTTAAATACAGCTAGAATTTAATTCACTTAGTATGTCTGAGTGGGGTTTGCATCCCCCTGTTTAACTCATAGCTAGTAGTAGACCAGTTGTGTAAAACGTCATGGGAAACCCAGGTGGAAGTATGAGGGTGGAAAGTTATTCAGAACTTCACAGGGTCGGCTGTGTTTCATCCAGTTGCAGGATTAGGATTCTCTAGCTGTTAGAAGACAAATTCAATTCTAAATTCTCAAACTTTGTCAACCTTATAATTTTTGAAGAACCACAGTACCTATTTAGACCATGTTGATTTTTGGCTCTCATGGTCTCTTACCTCCCTACCTGTATAGAATTGTACCTTTTTAATCATGTCGCAAAACAGAATTGTGTTCACAGAACAGTTACTTGAGAAATTATTCCCACTAAGAGAGGTTCTTTCTGACTATCAAATCCTATGCCCTGAGGGAAAGTGGGAGTCATGCATGTTTAAATTACTGATCAAATGAGCCTTTCTATGTAATGAGTTGTTTGAAAGTTAGAATAAACCATATTTGAAGATGACTTATCTTCTAAAGTCAACTTGTAAATCCTGAGAGGCGTCAACTGATCTTATAAAAGATTTCTTGCATGTGTACCACCTATTTTACAGGGAAACACACTATCATGCTTTTTAAACTTTTTCGCTATCTGCATCACAAAATATTAAGTAGTAAATAGTGAAATTTAAATAAATTTGAAAGCCTACAGAGAGGTTTCCCAGCTGTGAACAAGACACAGAGCCCATGAAATCTATACAACTTCACATTAGCTTGGATGTTCCTTTTATCTATTCTCTGATAGGATTGTGGTGAAGGAGAGGGGAATGAGGAAAATTTATACACTGGGATTCATTTTGCTACTTGAGCCTGGAGTAGGTATTTAAATAGCATTGACAGAAAAAAGGGCATTCTACTCCTTTCCAATATTTCCTCTCTATCCTATTTACATATTGGAGTCCTGCCTCTGTGCACAAATGAAGTATGCCAGTGATAAGATTGATGTAACACCGATGTTATGAGAGGGATTAGGAAAGCAATCTGGAAGGCTTCCAGCAGAATCAGATAATCAGAATGCAGCACTTCACATGTGGGTTTGTAAAACCCAGTTCAGCAGACAGCATACACGTGTCTGCAGGGGGGCACACATACAGCCCAGAGGCTTTTCCTACATTATATACACAGTGCACGGGATCGTGCTGAAGAATGCTTTGGAGAACCTGAGAGTGGCTAAAACCACCTTTTACACGTGTGTTAAGTCATGTATAAGCAGAGATTTTTGTCCTGCCTTTGTGCGTCCGCAGCTGCTCAGTACGCAGATGTTTGCCACAAAACCCTGCCAGGTAGCATACCTGTGAGAAAATAGCACAGTTCATCTGTTAGGCACAAGACCAGTTTTGTAAGCTCAATACTGCTAAAGCATCAAGGTCTCCAGTTTTCTTACTGTCATCTCAGTCACTCGGGTTCTTGGTTGCTATGCCTGCAATCTTCCCTTGTGCTACAGATCTTGTGCTTATCAGCTGTGCCTTTTGACTCCGGCACCATTTGTGAAACGTTGCTCTCGTAGGATGTCAGACAGAAAGCTCAATGACTTTTCATTCATTGCGCTGCCGTGCTGCTGGTGCTGGTCCAGGCACACAACTATAACTGCCTTTCCAGATTTCTGCTGTGGTAGAACCTACTGGAGGAATAAATTTTGGGCCAGCCTTAATCTTGGGTTGCATCTGCCATTTCTTCTGCTCCTCTGCCAGAGGCACACCTCTCTCCTGAGGGGCTATGGGAGCGTGATGCTCTCAACCTTTACCTGTTCTATGGATAGGCTGCATTTATGTGCACACTGTAGGTTTCACTTTGGACAGCATGCAAATTGTCACCAGAACTGCAATTATTTATTACTTGATTTAATTAAAGATGGTATTTAAGTTTCTGAAATGACTACCCTTGTATGCCTCCACCCAGCACAGAACTGAAGCAGGAGAGGGCCAATGTGTCAGTATTTTATAGGTCAACACAGTGTTTGCACCAGTCCAGAACCCAGGCACTTGAATGAGAAGGCACCTTACCCTGAGAGAGCCAAGAGGAGACAGGCACTGCTCAAACCTCAGCCTTTGCTGCCACATAGGCTTTTGGCATGCTCTCCTTCCCACCACAGCTGATAGCAGCTGCTCTCTCACACAGATGGATGAATGCTGACTATTTACTTTGAGACGTGGAGTCCAGCTGATGTGATGGCATCAAGTCTTCTGGTGGTGTATGCACCTATATCGTAGCTCGTTAGCATTAAGATGCCAAACTCCACCTTAAAACTGGCTAGGCTCTTGCCTGATATATCCTATTCTAAGGTTATTTTTGCATATCACATGCACACTCTTGCATGTGATTCTGTCAACTAGATGATTTTCTCTAGTTTCCAGACTAATTCATGTTTCCATAATTTCAGTTTTCCATTAAAGCCTTACCTTTGACTCTAATTTTTCAAACTGATGTTGAGATGGCAATCAAAATGTAGTAGATATTTTTACAGGTCAAGACTTATTTGTGAAGTGTCCATGTAAGTCAGGCTCCGATACCATCTTGATTAGCTAATTAGAGATAAAGTATCTTACAAAATGTATTTCATTACTATTAATTATCCCACTGTATTAAGATGCAACTGATCCATACGGCAGTGCTCAAAAATGATTAATTTCTGTATTAATTATACGAAAGCTGCTTAACAAAGAGTGCTATGAACCCATCATCTCCCTTTTCATTAAAGTTGTCAAGTTAAATTATATCACAGAAACATTATTATTTATAACTCTCTACAAAATAGCTAAGACATCGTAAATATAAATATCTTATAAAATCAAAATGCTGAAGAGGCTCTATATTATTGTTTCATTAGGATGGAGACACTATCATTAGGCTTTTTCAGCCTAATTGTGTGTTTGGAGGAATCATTGTAATTTCTATTCCTTTTGTTTAAAGATAAAGCCCTAAAATCTGATCAGAAGAATTGAAAGTGTTTCGTATGAGGAGAAACTGATAAAATTTGGATTATTTAGGTCAGTAAATAGAAGGCTGCAATGGGCTATCATCACTGTTTCTATGAGGGAAGTGCAGATCAGGGAAAGAAAACAATTTAATCTAATGGTCGATATTGGCAGAAAAACAAATGGGTGTAGACAGGCCGTTACTACAGCTAAGATGGAAATCAGAAGAAAATTTCCAAAGTCAAAGCATCAGGGGTTTGAAATAACTTTCCGATCACTGCAATGACTGGAAAAGCCTTACTTTTAAGATGGAGCTTAAAGAGTTTATGGAGAAAATTATCTCATGCTGTTGCTCGTGATAGAAGAAGAGTAGACTTGTGACCTTGGGGATGTTTTTCCAGTCCTATGTGTTAGATTATCTTATTAAAAGCTGATCAAATTAACCTCAGAGACTAGGTGATGACCAGAGGAGCACTAATGAGCCAAGAAGCTCAAGTAACCTGAACAGGCAGCAGACCAAGTCAGCACCAAAAGAGAAGGATCTGGCCATGATCCCTATTGGTTTTTTGTTAAATATATTAAAAAAACCCAAAAAGTTGGTCAAAGAAAGAAGCCGCCTCTCCAAAATGCTATGCAGACTCATGAGATTTCAATGCAAAAATATATGGGTTTTACTATGGGATCCATAATAAGTAGAATGATAATTCTGTGTTGGAGCAGAGAAAATTTCATGATGGGACATTTGTCTTGCTGAGCCCTCTGCATGATCATTGCTATTAATCCTAAATTCTTATTAAATGCTATGTCTAACTATCCTCTCTCTGTGTGTGTGCTTATTCTGAGACTTTTTGTGAACTGCTAGTGAACTTCAGGCTGGGCTAGGGGCAAGTAGGACAAGATCTCCGAGTGCTGTCTTCTGGAGAGGCTGGGGTCAGGTCAGGATCCTACAAGCCACAGGATTCAGCTACCCCTAACACAACATTCCTATACTCCAATTCAGTTATTTAGCTTTATTTACTATTTTATCTTTCTTTATTTTTTCTTCCTTAGCATTCTTTAAATTCTCCCTTCTTTTTTTAACAAGCCCAACTTGCAAATTTTATAGCATTCATAGTAATGTAGAAGGTTTTATTGGCTTTTTGCTTAGCCTTAAGTTTCATCATTCTTTATTCTGCTGTCAGTAGAGTGCAGTCTACTTCATGAAATGTTGAGAATACTGAACTTTATTTTGCATGAGAAAGACCTTGTTTTGGTTAAGAAAGATATAAACCCTCTCCTTTTGGTACTGGTAGTACTTTTCATTACTTTTTATGTTATTTTTCTTTTTAAACCTCTGAAACTTGTAAAGAGTACAATTTAGGTACTATCGTGCTGTTGCTCATTGAAAATGAACACCAACCCAAGTATGACAATCGTGTTGGCTAGCTTTTAGAGGAACTGTTGACAGGGTTGTGGTTGAGTGCTTAGAATAATCCTCAAGATGGTATTTATCACAAATTGCATGCACTGGAACTCCACTACCAAGTCTGTCCTTTCATTGAGGACCCACAGAAAGCATTTTCATATATTGATGTCAACGGTAAGCACAGGTTCTCTTCTTCTGGAAGTTTTATTCTAGGTATATATTGAAGTGTTGTAGTTTTATCTTTTCAGAAGACTGACTGATTGAAACACTTAGATAAACGTAAATAGGACAAATCTCTTGTTTCAACAATACAGTTTCCTTTCTGACTTCTCTAATAAGGTCTTCATCATCCTGTGAAGCACTGCACTAGATATCATGTTTAATATTATGTCTGCTTATCTTTTCCTTCCAGAAGGACATTCTGGGATAGTGGCTCGACTGACTGATTCGAGTTAGTCAGTTGATTTGAATCAGTGGAGTAGTTAGTGATCTGGGCTTCAACATCATGTGGATGGAGCTATCTATTGAAAGAAGTGTCATTTTTATCTTTGATGTTTGAAGTCACTTTTCTTTTGCTTCCCTTGTCATATTTCACAACCACTCCAGTTGGGGAACGGTCTTCCTTACGGCAGTGATTCTGTCCTACAATTTTGTGTCTGTTACCTCTGTCAGAATTAGCCCATCTTCCTATTTTCTTCTCACAAGCTGTCATTTGCTATTAAATAGCAGCACTGTTGAGATCCACAATAAATACAGCCCTGTGTTTCAAATATAGGAAAAAAAACACATTTAACAGAGATTGGTAAAAGAAAGTTTATTCCACTATTCTGTCAGCATTCAGCCAGGGACCACCAGCTGGCAGGTACCATTTAGAATTTACTCCCACTGAGAATAATGATAAAAGCCTTTTTTAAACATGTCATGTAAAACAAAAAAAAATAGCTTCTTCTTTTTCACGATACATTGGAAAAGTCTGAAATACTTCTGAGGGATTTTGGGGCTTCCTTTTTGCATTATGAACTCAAATCGTTGTCACTGAGTCTACCAGATTTGAAAGCCTGGTAATTTTGAAGGAAAACCTAGAAAACTTGAAGCACATATATGAAGTCTTCATACATTATAAAGATGCATCTACATAAAAAAAAAAAGCAAAACAAAACAAAACAAAAAACCACATTACTTTTAATTTGGGTTCAACCAGTAGCCTGAATAAACTATCAAAAAAGCCAGTATTTTCTGTACCTATGGACAACCCAATTAGCAACCCAGTTCTTGAGAATGGATGTTTAGATTTTTCTCTTTGATTTGATCTTAAATTATAATTTAACCTTTTCAGATTTCATCAATGAATGAATGAACAAGGCAAAATTTGTAAATATCGGAGGCAAATAATAAAATGTCAAATCTCTTTCAGCTTAATAGTGAGACTGTTTACTAGCATTGCATGAAAAGGCAGTAACACTAACCAGTGTCAGTGTTTCATTCTGTGTATCATGTATTTGAGTTGCAATAATTTTTAAATATAATTAGATTATTTAAACAATATGACCTCGTGTTTTACTTTACTTACCCATGATTCTTCAAGTACTTTAGTTGTTGTAATAACTTCCAGTTGTTTTATTTTAGAGAGTGCTTCCATTAGATAATACTAGGCAAAATATTTTAAAGGCACTCAACTGATAGTCAACAGACTAATAAAATTTGAGGTAAATGAATTTTCACTTTAAAATGTATCATGCATTAGCAGCAGTACAACTCCTCTTTTAATACCTGGAAGAAAAAGAAAAAAACTGTTCTCCAGAGGAACACTGAAAACACCAAGAGTTGGGCTTTGAAATGCCCTTTAAACAAGCTTCCTTTACATCCCTGAAAGTAGCCCCATTTAGGTTCATGTTTGTTATTTTAGGAGATATTTAGGTGCCTAAGCCAGTCATAGTCATTGACTATGACTTCCAGATTAGTCTTTGTTCCAGATAACACATCTGCTATTTATTAGTTCAAACATACTTGTTAACTTTCTGCATGCTCATAAAATGTCATTATTTGCCTATTAACATGATCAGCTTGTGCATCTTTTGATGCTTTAAGTAAGTATATAAAAGCAGAGCTGTCACTGTCATCTTCCATACAGCACATTTTTAGAATTTATACTGTTCACAGCAATGTATTTCCTTAAGCAAATAAAAAAACCTGTGAATTCATTGAATAAATGGCATATTTACATTCTAATCTTGAAAATCAATAATCTCAAACAAAACTATATTAAAGACATATATTAAAGAGAGTAACAGTAATATAGCTGATGGTCTAGTAAGTACCTCCTCCTTTGTACAATGTTCAGAAATATAGTCAGAAGAGCCACAGACAGAAAAAGATAAATGAGACTAGCAGATTATGAAGGACGCTGAAAATAAAAAGGCCCAAGTTTGTTCTGACAAGACAAAGTCTGATGTGTAAACTTCAGAGTGATTTAGCTTAGTCAGAAAACTGACTGGTTACCATGCAAACTGATGGCATGTACAGCCATACATATGGGCAACACATATAAGTAGACCATGTACTTAGGGTATGCCGCCTACTCTGTAGGGATTTTCCCTGTGTATAGTCATATCACATGTACCAGGTAACTACCTCACGTGTGCTACACGTGAAGAGCCTGAAAAAGAAATAAACCCTGAGAAGAGGTCTGCCTTGCCGCAGCCTGTATTCCGTGAGTATTCACTCACAGTTTGCTGCTGTGAGGTGTTGCTGATACTAAAAATCGGTGTGCAGACAGCACCTCTAGATTAGGCTGCAAGTAATTGGGCATAAGAAGGTGGTGCAGAAGAAGTAGTCCATGTTGCACCATTTGGATACACCGTGTTGGTCCCCAGGGTTAGCCCGGACTGCAGACAGGACAGTGGATGGTCTGGTCAGTGTGTTTCTCCACCACACAGTCCAGGAAAGGATGCACAAAAATGGCCTCTCCACTGGAAGGGATAGGAAAAAATGCTGATGGATTACTGGAGAATTATGTTGAATAAATAGTATTCTTCCAATTTTAAGGCAACTCGGTAGTTAGTAGCTACTTTCTAAAGAAGAGAATGTCACTGACCTTTCCCTTTTAATATATGAGCCCCCTGACCATGTCTGAGCTTCATAAAATTTAATTGCACTAGGGACCTCATTATTATATTACATTTCAGTATTGGTGGACTCAGGCATTAACTCAAGAATGTGATTTTTCAAGTCATAAGATCTGTGAGAACAATATCTTCATCTTGGGAATGGAAAGAATACAGAGGGTAGTTTAATCACACACCTCCAAAGGATCAATTTTGAATTGTTTTGCTTTTTCAGTCTGATATTTTTCTGAGTTTTTACTCTACAAACTAATGTGGATTATAGCAAGTTAATTTTATGTTGGTGTGTTGAATAGGGTGCATCTTTTAATATATATTCATTAAAGATATTAACACATTGAAAATTTTATTCTTATAAATGTAGACAAGATAGCTTTCATCCTAAGTACCAAATATATTTCTTCTAAAAATGTAAGGAAAGAGCCTGCACTAAAAATAGGCTTTGGCTCTGCACAGACGAGGCGAGGAAGTAGTAAGGGGATAAGTTTGTCTCCATTGCAGACTTTTTCCATTTAATTATTTGCATGAATATAATTTAGTGTTCTGAATATCATTAAAATAAAATACCTACAATAGCAACCACTTGTTATTCTCCACATTCCCGTCATCCGCTCTTGTTAAACAACAGGAGGATAGAAAAACCACTAACATTTAGAGATGATAGATCAAATTTCTGAAGAACTATATATCAAGAACTATATATCAAGATCAGATGCAAAAGAATGAAGTATTTTAAAGTGGTTTTTCTGTGCCAGAAAAGTTAATCTGAAAGCTTGTCATTGAAAACTACCAAAATTATGCTTTTTCACATAACCTTGCAAAGATGTTTCTTAAGAAACAATTCCTTTCATTCATTTCTCATTTGCAAACAAATGCAACTGTTTATCCCGGCAAACACAACATGAGCCATTCTGTTGGAATCCTGTTTCTCCTCCTTCAAGCTGCTCCCCTCTTTTTCCCTGAGTGCATTTCTGAAGAGCATATTATATTTACAAAATCCTTATTTATTCAGTTAGCATTAGGTACTGCCTAAGATTCTAGATAATTCTTACAGTGTTTACTGTCTGATTTCCTGCTCCATTGCACATGAGAAGCAGCACTAACTTTTAAGTCAATGAGCCAGCACAGATGATGTGGTCTATTCAGTATTAAAGTGCTGTTTAAAATATATCCTCAGTGGAAATACTACAAGTAACATTATTTTTTTTCTTGTGCTTTGATTGCTCTCTAATTATGTGACCAATGTTGAATATGTAAAATTTTATGGAGATCAATTGCTCTCTATTTACTGCAACCAAAGTTTTTCAACATAGTATGCAATTTGCCCATCTAGTGCTTCAAATTGTAGGATCTGGATCATATTAACATGAAAAAATAATTTGCTATTAAAATTAGTGCAATTACAAGAGAAGTCAGGCATTAAATTTTAACTGTACACAATTTTGCTCCATGAGCTAGTAGATGCCAGCAAAATCTATAAAATATTCTGACACATTTTTTCTTAATTTCCATGCCTAGACTTCTGAACAAAAGAAGGAATGAGATTTGCTGGCCTTAATTTCAGCTTTAATATTTATTTTGAGATATATATCCTGCCATGAGATAATTGAATATATTTTTAAATAATTGAATTAAGAAAAAAATCTTTTCTAAGTAATGTTGTTCAGTGTGTAGGTCCCCAAACTTGATTAAGGAAGAGACAGACGAGTCCATTCAGTGCCTTCCATCTATCACTGATCTGCACCTGCCATCAGCAGGCACACCATCATGCAGGCAGCTGCCTGGAAAGGACTCGCTCATATTTCAAACAGCAGGAATCTTCTGGCATGTGGCCATGGACTCACCTTTGTAATGACTGAAAATCCCCATGCGGTCCTACTGCCAAGGTGCCTCTGCCCATCCCTCTCACTCCAGAGTCGGGCAGATCGAGAAGCCTTTTTGCCGCCTTAGCTACCAGCTGCTGAATGGAAAATACCAAACAGGTATTCAGTACTGTATGGACATCCAGAAGAAAAACGCTAGTGGTTCTAGATAGTGGAAATTGAGATGAGCTGAGAAAAATACTGGAAAATCTACTTGAGGTTATACAGATACTTTACCAAAATAGAAAATGCCATGCTGAATGTCTTCTTTATTAAACACAGTCTTGCTGCTTGTATAAGAACATCTGCAAGGAATCTACACCAGGCAGGAAGAAGCTCACTTGCTGAACTGATCCTTGACACTATGTTTCTCTGTTAGGAAATATTGTGTTTTGCGCTTCTACGGAACTGGGAAAGTATGAATTTTAACAAATATTGAAAAATCCTCAACTTAGCCTGAAATTTCAGATTCTTCCCTTTGCACCTGACAACCCTGTACAATTTGCCTCCTGAGCAAGATATTTCAAGTCAGGAAAATTTAAAGCAATTATAACAATTATGTACGTCACCAGACTCTGCCTGAAAAATGAGTATGACTGCAGTGACCTCCTCAGATTTTCTCCCGGATACTATCTTTCTCACCACCAGTACCATTAATCAAAGATGTGACGCACGTAGCTCTGTATAAAACTGGAAATGAGTCAGCTGCTATAGATATATGTGACTCCTTGCAGATGCTTAGGCACCACTGAGTCGTGACTTGAGCAACCAACTGCTTCAAAGCTGCACGTTATTTGAGGTATTCTTTCATAGAAAAAAAAAATCAGCAGGAACCTTGTTCCTAGTTTAGCTCTATTACATAACAAGATGTGTTGGGTGCCACATATTGCTGCATATAGATACTGCAAGGATGAAAATATGAATATGTGATTTTTTTTCTTCCTTCTCCTCCTATTTGCAGCTAAGATGAGAGAATTATATATGTAAATTTTAGATATCACTGACCATGGGAATGTCAAGCTTTCATTAAAAAGAAGTTGGCTTTTACTGTGATGTTTTCGTATTTCAACACGTTCAATAAAATAAAAATCTGTTGTTGATAAAGACATTGTACAACTGGATATCATGGTTACAGGACATAAAAGTTTTCACTCACTGGTCAGAAATTTTAATGCAAAATGGGTTATTAAAGGCTAAAAGGTGATGCTCAGCAAGCTGATTTAACCATTTCACAGTTAAGCTTCCACTCCAAGCATTCAGGCATTCAGGACCTCTCCATAATCAAAAGTGAGACATCCTACAGAAACTCTCTCATGAGCCAGTCACTCATTCCACCCATTTTAAAATTAAATGAAATACCCTTGGTTTTGCCTCTCTCTGTTGATTAACTTTATCTAATGTAGACTAGACGCCTCATTTTTGGATAGCTAAAATTAGTTGCCATGGATCCTAGCTTAGAAATTGTGGAATATACAGCCGATGATACACTTAAAATGGGTGCTTGACTCAGTCCAATTATTCTTGGCAAGATTAGGTTCCTCATTAGGTATTTAGTA
>JAOXNO010000013.1:140084922-140154590 GCA_028565335.1 Limnodromus scolopaceus
ATGATACACTTAAAATGGGTGCTTGACTCAGTCCAATTATTCTTGGCAAGATTAGGTTCCTCATTAGGTATTTAGTACCATTGCTTTAATATAAAACAGCCTTAGACATATAACAAAACCATGGGCTTAAAAACCCTGCTGGCAAAAAGTTGTTCTTTTTACTCAGTGGACCGGTATTTCCCAGTTTAGAGTAGCGCTGCATTAAACGTCAAATATTTTTTTCTGCTCTGGAAAAAAAGAGAAATATTCTCCTCTTCACATGTTTCAGAGATATCTGTTGGCAAAGACAGCAAAAGTCTAATATATCAGTACTTTAGACTGACAGGGAGCACAGCTTGTCAGGGCTCACTGAGGATATACAATGTCCAGGTTATCCTATCACTGGAGTGGCTGAAAGTATTGCTCCGTTCTTCTCAGTATATTTCTTTGCAAATAGGTTAGTCAAATCTACGTACTTTTAGTCATCTCTCTCTGTTTTTGCTGCCTGAGCTTAAATAAAAGCGAACCAAGTCTATCTGATCAACTGGAGAACAATAGTTAAGACTGCTTGTGGCTGTCTTAAGTATTGTTGAGACAATAACAATAGTGTGTTAATTAAGAGCCTGTTCACCTATAGTATTTGTTTCAGTGCTTTGTTGATGGTGCAGTAAATATCACTATTGGAATTAATGAAAAATTAATCAGTTCTTTTTTATCTCGATGGAAAAATTTTGCTTCATAATACTTAACAGATTGTCCTTAAAATAACTGACTAATTATTCTCTAGGAAGTGATGAAACCATTCTATTCTAACCACAGACCAAAGCAATACAACAACATGTAGATTTTTTATAAGAAAGGGCAAAGTGACTAGAAAAGCTGTGCTGATGCATAATACAAAGTTTTTCAGAGTTCCTGATTCTGAAAAAGCTGATAAAGAAATTAACCAAAGAGAGACTACAACTGCATCTAACCAAACTTGTATTCTGAATCTGTTTCATTTTAGATTTATGAAAAAAATTTGGTATAAAACTACCTTTATGAAACCACCTTATTTGCACCAATGGATTATTTTCTGTCAATAGACAGAGGGGAAAAATCCATTACTATTTTTCTAAATCTAATGGGCGGCTAGTAAGTATGAGACATTTTTGTTCTATCTAAAAGTGCATTCAAGTATAATGTATGTTTGTGATTTTAATCCATATCCATGGAATACTTGTCTCCAAACCTCTAGGTCCTGCAGAGTGCCATGAAGTCCAGTTCAGCATTCCCATGTAGCTAGAAGGTAAAGGAAAGGACTGATAAGCCAGCAGGTGACAGGTAGCTTTCCAAAATCTCTCACCACCTGTGGTTATCTCATTATGGTGGAAATTACTCTGGAGTAAAGCACAGATCAGGTTCTGGTTGAAGAACAGCTGGCAAAGGATGATGAACCCAAGCATGACTCAAGTGTTGTGTGTGAGCAGAATCAGTTTTCCTAAACATGGTAAAATCACTGACAAGTAAAGGTGTCCATCCACTGTCTACTCAGTCTGCATTTATGCGTCTTCCAAGATTTCTCATTGAAAAAATAGTTCTCATAAAGCAGAATTCCTGTGTATCGCTTTCAGCCATTTCTGGCTGGGAAATTCTGCCTTATTGTGTCTGACAGTGAATTGATATCTGTTACTGAGGTCTTCATCACTTCTCAGCAGGATCTCAGCAAGGACATGAGCGTGAAACCTTCAGAATTTAGGAAATGCCAGCTAAGATGGAATAGTGTAACTATTGCAATCTTATTGAATCTTCCTTAAGTTGTTGCAATGGATAAACATAAAATGTTAAACAAAATACACACTTAGTTTAAGCCTTTAGCATAAAGCCACTAGGCTCAAGGTATTTAAAATGTCAACTAAAGCACAGATAAAGGTCAAAGCTAAAAAATCTTACCTGGGTGAATGAAACCTTCTAAAAAAACCAAGAAATTTTGTCCCTTACAAATCCTTAGAAATGTTAATATTAAGAACAACAAATGTTATAGCATGTACTTTTTTTCTACAGAAAAAAAGATAAAGATCATTCTATTACACATAAGAATTCTATTACGTATATGAATGATATAAAATAGAATGTAAAAATAAGAAAATTGCTCTACCTGGGGAATGGTGTTTGCCTTAAACAGCCTTTACCAGGACTATAACTAAATCTGTAGTTTTTCCAGGTCATGGACAAACAATTTCCACATGATATAAACAGAGAAATTATGACAGATTTTGGATTTTAGTAGATATACCAAGAATCCTGACATGCTCTGAAAACTGATTATTTCATGATTGGATTAAGTTCTGTCAGAGTGGTCTATATTTTGATTATTTTCACAGTCATAATTGCGGTCCAAAAAAAATGGAAAATCAGTCTACTTTTCAAAGTAAGAAAACTGCCAGTTTCACCAAAATATAGAGAAATAAAGCCCATTCCCAGTACACGTAAATTGATGCCACTGATCCAAATGAAACATAGGCTAAGATTTCCTCAAGTAATTTTGGACACACACATCTTAGGCACTTAATGATTTTTACAGCCTATTTGAGAAATAGAAGTCTACAAAGAACAGTACCTTTAGGTAGGTTAGGTACATTTACCTACTTTATGTACATATCATAGGATAAGATCTGTTGCATCCAATAAGCTTTCTTTTTATCCATTGACTGAAAAGGGAGCGTATGGCAACAGCTCATATAAGGTTATCTACTTTACACATATCTGTATTTCACCCCAAAAAAATGCCAAAACATTCATGTCTTAGCCCAAAAAGGGAAGTCAACTGGTATTATTTCTAGACAGTCTCATCAAGAATTCCTTTTACATTTACTTTACAGAATATTATTCAAAAGTGATTGGGTTAAGAGAAATAAATCTTATTTATAAGCACAGCTCACTTGGACTTCTGCTGTGATTATCCCTAATGATACACGGATTGAAGTGCCTCGGTGCACCTACAAGTGCACCAATGATCACAACTTGGTATTTGTAAGCTTCAGTAAACATTACAAGTTGGTACCACACAAACCAAGGTAATTATCTCACCTATGCTTTTCAGCTGCTGACTAACTATCTGATTTCAAATGTGGCTGATTTCCAAACATGGATTATCCAAATCTGAAAGACCTGGCAATCAAGACAGATAGGAATATCAAATGGGAAAATATGGCTGATTTGGAGAATGAGAATAAAGAAATTTAGCTGCAGAATTTAGCCACACGAAGTGAATATATGCTATATACTAAGATTTTATCAACTACCATCAACTAGAAAGTCCAGAGCTTTAATCACATGATTACTAATGAGACATAAACATGGATATGATCACAGCACTCAAAATAAACAGAGGTGAACCACATTTGCATTTTCACTACAAATAGGGAAGTATCAGACAAGCGAATGAGTATACTGCACATGAAATACTTCATAGAGCTCTGATCCAGAAAGACAAATCCCACTAAAGAAGAGGACTGGTGTGGTTGGGCAAGGTAAGAATCTGCATAAGGAGGGTAGGCTAGAGAATCTTGATTAGTTTAACAAGTTGAAGGCTGCCTAGGCTACCTTAGCCTCTTAACTAAGAGATAATATAGGCATAAAATGAATACATGCATTTAGGCTGAAAATTTACGGAAGGCTCATTAATCACCTCTGGTTTTGAACATAGGTTTCCATAGAAGTAGCTGTTGAGAGACAGCAATGTCACCTATTTTAAATTGGAGCTAGGTAGGTTAATGGAAAATAATCTATATGGCAGCTGTTTGAAGTAGCAGGGGACTTAATCTAATGACCCTGCTAACCTGTGTTCCTCCTACTTATCTTTTGAAAACATCAGACTTTTCCTTACTTCCATGTATTATTAGGTGTTCTGTGTTTCAAAAAGATCAATAAAGAACAACTACCTTGTTATATGCTGTGAAGTCTTTTATTTTGAGGAATAAATTTTCGCAGACTTGAGACCCAAACTGAGACAGCACATTTAATGAAAGATATTACATATCTAACACTTTGTTTTTATAACTGCATCTAAAAGTCAGTCTGCTTTCACTGCTCTCATTTTTATATTGCATTTGTTCGTTTGTCTTCATCTTTGCCAAGTGTTTTAATCCAAAAACTAGAATTTAATTTTTTATTTCTGAGAGTTATCAATGTTTTCTCTTCCTTTCCCACACAAAACCAGCAGGAGCTTTAGGGATTCTCTTATCTTTCAGGAACACGAGCATGTCCCTACTTCCCTGCAGGGCCATATTTCTTGTTCTTATGTCTTGTTTTCCTGTGTTCAATGGGATACTAGTTTTATATGAATATTATTCCTTAATTTTAATTGGAATTATATTCATATGATATTGTAACAATCTACCTTATGGTTAACAAAAATGATATGTAGATTCCCAAGCTTTAGGTATAACATAATTGAGGTTTGTTGACAAAGTGTTAAAGCCAGAGCAAATTCAATTTGAGGCAGCCACATCTAAATGAAAATGCAATTCCTTCATTTCATATCAGCCATATCCCATGCTATTAATAATTTGATCTTTCTATTCTTTTTTTTTTCTTTTTCTTTTTTTTTTTTTTTTCCAGGAGGAAAGAGCAATTTTCCAAGAGGCAGTTTACCGACAAATTTACTTGAGGTATTTGCAGTCATTTTCCTGCATGGCATGGTGCCTGGAAGTCTAGCAATAAAATGCAGGTTTAAACTAATAAAGACAAACTGATATGCACAATAATCCTTGTCCAATGCTAAAGCTTTTTTGGTTGGGGTTTTTTTTTTATTTTTCTACTGTACAGGACAGTGCAATTTGGTCCACCTGGTTTTTTTGAGCTCTGGTTTCAGCTACTGCCCTAGACGCACTGTTTGGTCTTGAACAAATTGCTGTCCTTCTACTTTCTTCTTCACTCATATTAAAAATGTGGGCACTATTGCGTGCTCTAAATTAATGAAGAAAACAAGTGAGACACAGGCCCAGGGCAGTGATGAGATCTGTAGCTAATCAAAGTGAAACGGTACATATAAAATAGCTTGTTCTCTTCCTACCCATAGTCTCTGTCAGGGAATTAGAGTAGTTCTAGAGGTGACAACTGAAGGTCCTAGAAGTGCAGAGGAACTTTTTTTTTCTTTTTGGCAAGGGTGAAATACATCATTTGCACTGTTTTATATCCAGTTCCTTAAACTGTGTTCCTTAAATTAAAAGCCTAGCATATACTGTTCTTCTTTTATCTAAATAACATACGTTCTGAAGATGTTAATCTACTATAGAGAAATAGGTCCAAATTTTTTTGAAATAATGTTTTAAAATTAGATTTATATAATTCAACTACAAAAAACACAATCCAGAGGAATAGTGATACCTGTTTTAACACGAAAGATTTGCAGAATCTTTTCCACTGACCTTCTCTTTAATTACTTTGTCCTTTGGTAATAAAGTTTGCAGGAACTTTTTATTGCAGGATATTTGTACAAGATTAAAAGGATCCCCAGGAACTTACACACTGTCAAGAGTAAATTAATATTCTCTTCCTCTTGCTGTAACTGGAAGCACAGCAACTGAGTCAGACATTAGCCTGTAACATTTCGACTTTCAGTAACAGCCTTTAAATGGAATTAATATGCTTCAACAGGGCTTCAGGAGATCTTACTTCTAAACTTTAATGAAACTCAGAGAAATGTAGGTGACACAGACATTATACATGCTGCATATGTCTGTGCATTTGCATCTCTGGCTTTCTTTCACCTTTTATACATAAAATCAACACTTCCTCATCCCCTACAACCCCCACATTGTGCATGCATGAAAGGTATATATAGTAAAGAGAACAGATAGAATGTTAAAATAGACTAAAAGACATTAATATTTTATTTTAATATATTTTAATTTAATTTCTTTGCTGTATCTTTAACACTGTATATTAAAATCCAGGACTAAATCTATCTCAGTTGCAAACAGTAATGCAGGCTGTCAGCTAGTACAGCTTTACTTTCTTGGGATCTAAAACTTTTCGGCATTTCTCTCCTACATGTTTCTCCTCTAAAACTTTGCAGTGCTCCAGTTATAGGTGGAGCACCTGCTAAGTCATGTGTGAATAGTTGTAGTGAGGATTTGGAATGATCCATCTGGCAACAAACGCTGAGACCGACCTTT
This sequence comes from Limnodromus scolopaceus, assembly GCA_028565335.1. NCBI lineage: Eukaryota > Metazoa > Chordata > Aves > Charadriiformes > Scolopacidae > Limnodromus > Limnodromus scolopaceus. The sequence goes on from JAOXNO010000013.1 coordinate 140,091,063, forward strand.
GTTATAGTACCCTCGAGGCCAGAGAACTTCCCAGTAGGAAATAAGAGAGGTTGGGGTGCTGACATCGCTAAGGGGGGAGGTTTGGTGTGCACGTGGCAGGAGCTTGCCCGAGTCACCGACCTGGGGACCGTTTGAGTGAAAGTATCTTGGGTACCTCCTCTCACTGAGCAGCTTAGATTCACAAGGCTAAACAAAGCCATCCCAAAAAAGAGCTACCAGTTTAGGGACTGAGTTACTCCAGGGAAGTGAGAGTATTTTGTTCCCAGGTGAAGGCTTGGGTCTCTTACTCTCTACTCATCAATTTCCATAACTCACTAAATATGATGGAAGAACACGGAGTGAGGGGGTGGAAGAGTGGCTTCAGCTCCCAAAATGAGAAAAAACAGAGTTTGTCTTCAAAACCTTATTTTGGTTGCCATTGTCATAGTCCCTAAAGATAAGACTGCTTGTGCTTTGTTCTGCAGCATTCCTGTTTCATTTCCTGTACAAGGTACTGGAAAGCAAATGCATTTTGTTTTGTAACTCCTTGGATTGGGATCCTGGAAACTTAGATTCTGCTCGTGCTTTTTGGTGGCAGAGGGCATGATTATATCACAATGCACAAATGAGGGGGCTGTAGCTAGTTTTATCTATTAATTCTGCCATTTCTGCACTTCTAAGTATATAACTTGGAAACTACAGCATCCTTTAAACATGGTTGTATATAACTTAGCCCACAGTTTAAAGGAGATATATTGGAGTTTTTTTCCTTGGCTTTATTTTTCACATCCTATTTTCTATCCCAAATTCATGATATTTTATTTTTCCATCTAGCTAATAGCAGGTGAGTAAATGTAAAAAATTGCTTAATAATCTGTGGCTAGTCCAAATGTATCTATTTGAATAATGTCAAATTATATAGACTATAAATTGTATTAATTTCAAGGATTGCTGCAGTAAATTGCAAATCCCTTCAAATCAGCATAGGTACACACACAAGGGTGTTTACACAAATGTATTTGATGTTTGTGCCAAGGAATACCATGGAACACATATTGTAGATCATCTTTTTTTTTCCATATCTAGGAAACTCACAAAAATAAAAAGTGAGAACTACTTTATTCTGCACTCCACAGGAGATTTTTGGCTGCATTCAACAAAAGGAAAAAAAACTTTCTTTGTGTCCTACTACCTAGGACCATAATGACCTGCTAGATTTTGCCCTATGTGAATGAGCCATTCGCTGTTTGAAAATCCCTCTTACCTGACCAGTACCATGTATCCATTAAGTGAGCAGACTTGTTTTGAGCAAAGATTGTTGGTTAATCTTACCACTCATAGTTTTGCAAAGGGAAGATTATTACTTAACTGCAATAAACTGATTGTGATAAAATCATAAAAGAAGACAACAGAAACCTTTCAAATAGAGCTTGTCACTCACTACTAGACCTTGCTCTTAATCTAAGACATTATGATAAGTAATATCAAATTCTAAGAAATACCTGTAATATTAAATGCTACAGAAGCTTGGGAAATACAGCTCATATTGAGAATATTGCTGTTTTCATTAAATGAGACACATACACACCAATTTTTTTGTAAAAAGGTCTGCAGTGAGTTGACATTGCATTACAAGTACCGCAATGATTTATGATGAGATTTGCTGAAGATATTGGAGTTTAATACCCTTTAAAAGGTTACAAAATAGTTAAGAGGTTGCTCGCATTATTGTTTAGTTTTTAAAAGCACAGGAAGACAGACGGCCAGTATTGCGGATAATGCATCAGACTACCACTTGGGAGACCGGAGCTGAACTTTAGTATTAGTTACTATCTCTGTATTGGATTCTTCATTTAACCAGCATGGCTGTCAAGGATAACCCTTTTCTTCTTATACCCATTTTAATAGTTAACTCTCAAGAACAGAAATATTTTCTTGCTCTGTGTGTGAAAATCACATGGTTTGTAATAAAGCCCTTGACTTGGTCGTATTGACACTAGGATGTCACAAGAAACATAATAGTCTTGCTATTATTTGTCCAATTTTAGGATTTACATTGGTAACAGTGATTGTGTCTGCTGCACTGTTACCTGCAACACCCTGGTGCTTTCTTGGAGGTCTTTCTATAGGTCTTGGCAGGAACTTTCTACATTTGACAGGTCTCACAGACTAATGACTCAGGATTAGGCTGTAATGAGAGAACATAGAGCCAGCATTGCCTGAATTACTTCAGTACCACAGCAGTATAACCATGTAACAATTTTAATTTTCACTCTTTTGTGTGTCTGTCTTGCTTCTGGTACTTGAATTACCTTCTCTGTACTTGGTGCAGAGCCTGAGTAGTCATATTTTCTTCCAAACCAAGTCCCTGAACAGTCAGGAATTATTGCAAGAAGTACTTATGAGCTGAGATGGGGATAGAAACCAGAGAACACTCATAAGGATTCACAGTTCAGAAGTGATTCCACAAGGACAATCGAAGCAACCTTTTATTATTTGAAAATAGCCCAAGGGATGTTAAAATATTAGAAATAAGATGGTTTGACCTTAGTGCAGTGAAAGTCTTATATGCAATTTCAAGGAAAAAGAACTTTTCAAGAAAAGTGGTCTGACTGAAGGCCTACACTCTCCTGTGAATTTATACCACATTAGTCTGTGGAATGCAGCATGTTTCAGCTGAGGTAATAGCACTTACATTTTCAAAATGTTTCTCACATAGGGTCTGAGCCAAAGGTCCTTTGAAGTCAATGGCATTTTCCCTTTTTAAAAGTATGCATTATTAAATCAGTAGAACTGAAATTGTAGGCAGACCTAAGTGAAATTGTAGATCCAGATTGACATTAAATCTATGGTTCCTACCTTCGGTAGAACTCAAAGCCCTTAATTCTAACTTCATATTACTCCGCCCTGAATAATAACACTTCCAAGCAATTTATTTGCAGAGTTTAAGAGTGGAACCTCTTGATCTGAAGCATGAGATTGTATTGCATGAGCTGATAATTCAGAATCGCTGCATCTTTGTCAGAGGCAAATGCAATCTATGAAATTATCCAAGTCACTAGAGGGAGACATGTGCTGTATGTGTGTCAAGGGCATGTTTGCAAGGAAAAAAAAACAGGTAAAAAGAGGTCTATTCCTCCCAAAGGAACTCCTCCCTGCCCATCTAAGCAGGTTGTGGCTGCACCTGGTATGGTGTGGATCACATATAGTGTGCCTGTATTAGTTACTTGGTGTACTTCAGAGATTCCTTTGGTGGACAAATACGTTTTACATCTTCACTTGAGGAACCTCAAGGTACACTCAGGTGTAGCACCAGCGGGCTGAAAACAGGTTCCTTTCTCACAGGACCAAGGTTGAAGTTGCACCCTGTAGAGAAACGGATACATTTGCTGGAGTGTTCAAGTGGATATTCAGGTAGTAGAAAAGAAGTTTCTGTCTCTCTTTCTACCTCAGCAAGATACTCTTCTCAAGGACAGCAGTACACATTTTTTCCCTTATTTTGAGTTTTCTAACTATGCTTTCTCTAATTAGCCAAACTGTATGTATGAAGTAGAAGAAGTCCAGAGGGGAACTACAAATTGGAATCATTAAAGTTATTTTAGAAGCTTTTTCACAAAGAAAAAAAAAGAAAGAAAACTAAGAGAAAACACTAACTTCAGTTCAAAGCATAGAGAATGTATTTAAGGACTAAGGAATTATTTATAGTAGCTGCAGAAGACTGGACTGAAAGAAATGTAAAAATTCAATATTTGTAAAAAAATAAAACTTCAAAGGAAATGTGAAACCTACATAACAAGAACTCTGCTTCTACAGCATTCACAATGTAAGTAGCAAGAACTTTTCTATGTAGAAACCTGGGACATTAAATAAAAACCTTACTAATGCTACTAAGAAAAACCTCAATAAAGCTGCTAGTAAAAATAACTTTTTCAGAAATTGTTTTCTCTCAAAAGAATAACTGCTTATGAAGAAAGTAAGGGATATTTTAAAGTGAGGGAAAGTTTTATTTTAATAATTAGATTTCTCTTCTTCCACATTTCATAAGCAAACCCACAGGCTTTTTTGTGATTTTCATGGATCATGACTTTCATGTTGTGGAAAACAAATCATGCCCATCTGCTTCCATAACTTATGCAGCTCTAGGTATTAACAACTACAAAAACTCATTATCACATGTAAGACTTGCTATGGATTATATTGAAGCTCTTGGAAGTTGCAGCAAAAAAACCCCTGTGGTAGGAACACATGAGCAAGACTTCATACCCTGTCAATGATTCACTATGTTATGACATTTCACTGTGGTGCCAGGAAGAGTGTGAACTCTCACTGTCATGACACTGACCTGAATACTTACTTGCTTTGTAACTAATTGCAGGAAATGAACTTGTGTACATGCTCCGTTTCTCTATTGGAGCATTGGAGTCTGTATTACTTCTGACTATTGGAGAATGGACACTGTCTTAAGAGAACAGACAAATTTCTTGCAGAAGTTTTGTTTGCTTAGGTAATTTTTGTAGTCTTTATTTAGTACTTCGTGTTTTGGTAAGAGCAGAGCTCCAGAAAAGCAGAGTGAATGCAGATGGAGCCACACAGAAACAATCCTTTCTCCCAATTTTGAGACCTAATGAAGAAGCAGTGGGAGTAAAACCTTTGCTCCTGTTGTCTTGTTGAGGGAGGACCTTAGCCAAAATAGTTGTCAAGCCCTCAGCCTTCATGAGCCCTAAATTACTAAGTTTTAAAGACAAGCAGCATTGGATGGTAGTCAACAGGCAATGTCCAGTTAGACAAATCAACTTTGAACTTGAAGCCTTAGTAGCAGTGTTACAACAGCTATTTGTAAGTATTGCTGCCTTGAAATTAAAATAAACTCAAAATAAAATAATCTAACAAAACATAAAACCATCCATGCAATTAGGCATGAAACATCTAAGATGGATGATTCAGTTATGCCAGAGCCTATGAAATCTACCTTCTGAAGGCCACCTGAAGGAGAGTATTAATCACAGCAGTCAAAACCATAGCAGCCACAATGATCTCTAAACGATGGGAACCCATGCTCCTTAAAACTTAACTCTGGCTGCATCTGGCCACTGGCAGTACAATAACATAACCATTGCACATAAAGGCTAAAGGCAGAGCTGAGCGTGACACCAACAGCAAAAGAACTTAAAAAGAGACATATCTTATCTCCTCATGCAGGAGCAGTAAACTGAAGCCTGAGAGGCCCTTCCACTTTCTTCTTTAGATATCTCTACAGAGGAATCTTTCTTAAGGAAAGATTCTCATCCAGCAGAACTGAAGCTTAAAACCAGTTACCATTTAATCCAGAACCCAGTAAGCAATTCTTACATCACTTGAACATTTTCTTAGAATAAGAAATGCTGATATTGATTCAGCTAAATTGTTAGCAGCTACTAAGAATATACTGATAAATGCATTGTGCTATATGCTCTGTTTCCAGTAATATTACTCCTTATTATGATGTTCCTATTGTACTGCTCTTGTGCCACAGCTTCCTCATACCATCATAACAATGCCATCCAAAATGACAAATAGATATCTTCAGACGATTGGGTAGGAAAACATGCATTGGGAGGATTTTTGTTTAACTATGTAGACTTGAATTCACTTTATAAGGAGAAAATCCTGCCATATGTACTGAACACCTCAGGATATGCACTTTACATTACAAGTAGTGCTTATGCCAAGCATCCAAAACCACAAAAAGACTTTAATGAAGGACAGTATCAGTTTGCCTCTAGCATATCTCTAATTTGAGTATAACTTGAATTGTCTTGTGGGAATTCTGCTTGTTTGGATAAAATTTGAATTTATTTTGCCTGCATAAAGATATAGCTTAAAGAAAAACTGCTACATTATATAATATCAACCAGCTTAACTACTACATCTAATTAGATTAAAGACTAAACTACTGGAAGCAACGAGAACACTTCAAATTTGATTATAGACATGAAAGCAAATGGGAAGCAGCAAGTACAACATAGACTGTGTAATATTCTGGAAAAATCTATGTCCTTGCCATCCTTTCCAATACCAAACTACATTTTATAGGTCATACTGTAAACTGTACTTGGAAGCAACCTCCCTGGAGGAAATTATCAGAATTGCCTCTAGCAATTGCCTCTGCCTTTAGCAACAATACTGCCCATTTTTGGAAAAGAGTAAAACTGCAGTCTGATTTTCTTTCCTTCCAAGAACAGGAAGGAAAGGTTGTCTCAGTTCCCTGCAGTTCACAAGAAGGATTACAAAATTAGTCTTTACAAAATTAAATCTAAATCTTAAAGTTTCACTACTTCAGATCTGAAAATTAAACAAAACTGTCAAGTGGGCTGAATTTTTCAGCAGGCTAAACATCGTGCTAGCATGGTGGGAGATGCCGCCACCTCCAGTTCAGCAGCTATAGTTATGTGGGCAGAAATACCCCCAGGTGTAGCAGAGAATGAAAACCTGAAGTCTTGCAGTACCTGACAGACTTTTCAAAGAGGCTTAATCCAAAGTGAAGCATAACTCAAAAAAAAAAAAAAAAAAAAAAAAGAAAAATTCAACAAATCTTTTCTTCTTTTCTTTTGTGTTTTTTTTTTCAATTCCCTTTTCTTAGTATTTATTCTGCCCCCAAAAAAGTGGTAAAGGTGTGCTATTACATCTCGAGTAATAGCTGGAACTGGAGCTTGATATAGGGCAATTTACTGTATAATGAATTTCTGGGGGTGCCCTTCAGAGTTAGTGAGAGAGGTAGTGAAAACATAACATACAGTATGCAAATTTTCTGCAGTGGAATTTGGGGAGAAATAGCAACAAATGGAAATTAAAAGTTAAATATTTTTTCTTATGTTATTCTCTTATGACCATCCAGTCTATATCATTTCTCTAGAATTTCGTTACTACTGGAGTTTATTTTATTAAAATCACTTACAGGTTACATTGGTTCTGTTTTTTCTGTATATTCTTCACAGGCGCTCCCATGAGTCTTTCATTGATCAGTATGGTCTGCGCATTTGTTTTGCTACATCTCTGTTGCAGCAGCCTTTCCTTATTGTACAAGGTATTAGATTTTCTGAGAAGAAGTTCCTGACTTGATTGTTTCCCTAAAGTTAGTCGCATGATATTACCACACAGCACAAAGGGCATCTGAGGCCAGACTCAGGCTGGGCAGTGATGGGGGCTCCTGCTCCTCCGGGCTCTTGAGCCTGAGCACGGATTTGTGCCCAGGCAGTACAAGGCTAACCAAGCAGGAATTCAAGTTCCACTGTAGGCCTGTGCTTAAAGCACTGTATAGACAACATCTGTTTAGATGACTGAGTGTACTGCAATCTATAAGACTTGTATGCATGGCTGCATCATTTGAAAATGTATATTTGTCACTGTAACTTGCTCTCATTAATTTTAATATAAAGAATCAAATGAAGAAGTGTAACTATTCTGACAGATCACTATTTTGGCAGTGAAGAATTTGTCGTATCAAGTGATCTAAACATTTATTTAATTTGTCAGTCTCAATGACAGCAGTCATTGTCAGCTATTTCAGACATAAACCCCTAGAATGTTGTGTGCAGGGAGAAATATCTTCCTTATACGAGAAAAGTAATATTTTCGGAGGCTTAAGGATAGTCTCTTTATAGGTGAACTTGGGGAATGGCTATAACATTACAGTCACTGTGATATCCGAATGTAATTGAGAACTAATACCATAATTATTTAGTTTGGATATTGGTTTATTCCTTTAAAAAATTGATCAAAATCTTTTCCCTTTGTTTTGTAGCAGTGAGTTTCACAGGCTAATTTTATACATATGAATTACATGGAAGTGTGCAGTATTTATATACATTCTCATAAATACGCTGCCTTTGTATTCCTTTGTTCCTATATTATAAAAGATACATATCACTGTTGAACTAATATTGTTAGTAGGATTAAGTGAGAGTGGGTTTTTTGCACTGTGTTTTTGCTTTCTGCCAGTTTTTCTTCAATATTGGTCCCTTTGCTACCCAAACGAATACCAAATTGGGAATTTAACAAAATATTTAATTGGAAATATTAATTCTGTGTAGAATATCCTATGAAACCAATTAACCAGAGCTGTTTAAAAGTTGATATGACACTGTTTTCATGTAATTTTATACTCCTAGCATGGTGTCCACAGTAGGGGAACTGTTCCTAATTACCATCCACTAGGTGAAAATTTTGTGAAATCTTAATCACCAATTATAATTACTTCCACTTTGCAGAATATTGCCAATCCACTTCAAAATTACTGGTTTTGCATTGTCTAGGTACACTAATCAGAAGGAGAAAAGTTACTGAAAAACAGGGGGAGTGGCAAGTAATACTGTGCTTTCATGCAAAAATTATAAAGAATCAAGCTGTTCACTTGATGAACCAAGAGAGCAGAAGCTGTTCTTTGAGCATTAGGTCTCTGTTCTCTAGATGTTCTTCTATACGTAACCATGGATGTAGAAAAAAGGTGTGATCATTTATGGCCCTAGAGAGATGAGGTTTCTCAAAAATGGTGTTATTTTGTTAATCCCATGCAATTCAGCCAACTCCCCCCAAGGTTTAGTTACTAAACTCTCTCTGATATTATTTTGGCTATTACAGACACCACCAAAAGTATAAAAGCACAGTTTTTCCAAAACAGTGCAAAAACATCTGCCTCTATTAAGAACAATCCATCTGTTTCTAGCATGAAATAAGTCTCAAATTAATTGATTAACCTGTGTGATATAAAATGTGACTGAATCAAAAAGAATTATTCTGTAAGAAGTGTGTGCATGTCCAGAGGGAATTAATTGCACAAAAGTGACTGGAAAAATCTCCTAAACCAAATTACAGTCCTCTCTTTACTTTGTTTTGCTGTCTATACTAGCTATTATATTTCAAAAAGGACAATAGGTTGTTATTCTAAAATTCTCTCAAATAAGTTTTTAAATTGGAATACACTGTTTCCTCCCAGCAGGAATCCATTTGGTCTAATTGATCTATGAGTCAGTGAACTTTACATCAACATTGGAAATACAGAAAATTCATGACACAGTGTACACAAATAACAAGAAAGGATACAGGTCTCTGTTCACAAGTAAATTGGACAAGTACTAATGTAATGTTGTTTCTCTTTTCTTGACATTTATTCCTGCTGAGTTTCCTGTTAAACTTTAATGGCTTATTAAGGAAACTCCAACATAAAATGAAGTCATAAATATCAACTACTAAAATAAGGTGAACAAAAATGGCAAGACATTGAAGTCACTTTTCTTTTCCTGAGCATTTTTGTCAAAGCAAAAGGACTTGATTTCTATGCAAAATTTAGCTTCATCATCTAGTATGAAAATACCTATTTATTTCTCCTAAAACTGAAAGTATTATTTATGTTACAGGGTATGATTACTTCAAATTTCTTCTCAAAAGATTTCGCTTATCTAAATTGACAGATTTATCCCTTCTTTCACAAAACAGATGCACAGAAATTGGCCTCAAAAAGATTTTGTATTTTGCTTTTCATCATTTTGTTGTACTTTCTACAATCAGTATAGAAAATACTGCACAGCTGTACATACCTAATTTAAGCCTTGGCCTTCCAGTTATCTCAAAAACATCGAAGAATTCAATTATTTTTTTCAGGATATCCACATTAAAGAATACACACAACTACCTGATTTAGAGATCTGGAGAATGTTCTTTGAACATTTAATTGAAGGCATCTTATTGCAACTTTTGTTTAGAAAAGGAAGATGAAGAAAATAGCCATAAGAGGGGAAAAAAAAAAAAAAGAAGGTAAGGATCTGTTTTACTCATAGAATGTTTTCACATATCACAGGTGAGTTCACAAAAAGGATCTTAACATATCAACAAGACTTGCTTTTGCATTCGTGCCAGAAATTATAAAAAAGCAGTAGTGAAGATCTGAATCTTAAATTTTAATCAATTTCCTCTTGCTTAAGATCAGTTTAGATTTAAGAAAAACGTGATTATCCAAAAGTCAAGGCATACTTTAACGTCTTGATATTTTACTTGGGGAGACGGGCTTCACATAGACTTCTTTAAAGAGGATACTTTGGAATTTATGGTGTATGTCATGATTTCTACAGCGATAATTTTGAACAAAGTTTCAGATAAGGTTACATTAACTTTAATTTGTGAAAATGGCTTAATTATTGTGAGTACAGAGGCTGCACCTATGTTTTACTGCTCCATCATCCTGGGAAATTCTCAGATGCTCTGAGAAAGGGTCTGTGAACAACTGGTGATTATTCATTGGATTCTTGCAGGTGTATGTCTAAGAAAGATTCACAGAAGGGCACAGAAGCAAAGCCAGAGGAAGAACACACAACCCATGAATTCAATTCAGGCCTTTTGTGGAGGTCCCTGGTTCCCAGATTTACCTTTTCCAACCTCAGGGCAAGAAAATTTCTCTAGCGCCAAAGCTTTGAGGGGGCTTGCATGGCCATGCAGGCAAAGGAACAGGACAGGCATGTGGAGAAATTACTGCCTTGCAAGCGCTTGCCGGGGAGCTGCGGAGATGGGTGGGATACCCGAGGGTGCCCAGTGCAATGCACATGGGTTGAAGGCAGTTCAACTTCCTCAGTTGCTCACAGGCTGGGCACAAGTGGAAAGCCCCAGCCTGGGGTGGTCCTAGTGGGCCAGTCCTCCCTGAAGAACTAGTGCTCCATATACCATGGAGAAAGTAACGCCTGCTTTGGGCTCACTCTCCCTTACCATGGGATGCAATGCAACAATCCAACCAACAACAGTAATGGCAATGACCAAACAAGCTGTAGGGGTATAGACCTTCACTTGCTGCAGTCAATCTTGGATGGAGGAGGGAGAAGACATCTGCTAATGCAATTCTGAGTGGAAGCAAAGGTTGAATGCACTTCTCTGGCAGAATCACAATAGTTGTCCCATCGCATCCTCTTCTGCTTCCTAGCAGATTTCTTAAGAAGGGACTAAGTTGCATCAAAGAGCTAAAGCCTACAATAAGCCATCTTGGGAGACATCACAGCTGCTTTAAAGGACAGCTATTTGCCACTAGTTTATGCTGACACCAAGTACTGGCATATTTCAAGTGCAGGGACAACACAGACTGCTTTATCTGCTGCTTCTCTGACTATGCTGGAGCCGAAGTATTTGGCATACAGAGATCACTTGCTGTAATATGCTAAGTACTAATTTCTGAAGTGTATCTGACATCACAAAAAAAAAAAAGCTTTCTTCATTTACTGTGCAAAGGTGTGTTTTGAGTCACAGACCTTTTGTTTTGTGTTAGTAGGACCACACAAACCAGGGATATTGCAAAGCAGGTATTTCAGACACCCTGGTAGGCTGGAGCTAGTGGCAGAGAAGCAAAACATATCTTCTCCTCTCTTCTCCTCACAGGAGACAGCTGGATAAATAAAAAAAATAAGAGCGGCAAAATAGAGATCATGCATCTCAGGAAAAAACCTTTCCATTCATAAATGGAAAATTTACCCACTCTAGCTGAAACAAAATAATCAATATCATAGGTGTCTTGTTTCAGGGACCTGCTGGGACCATGCATGAAATGAGCCGTTAACAGGCTACACTGAAACTAAAATGAGTGAGTGTTAAATAATGCTCTACTTCCTCTTGGCTTGTTTCAGTGACAAATTCAATTTTAAACAGTTAAACGATTACAAGCTTTGAAATTAAATTTCAGGATGAATAATTAAGCAGCACTCTCCAGTGTCGGTGAGAAATCACGTTCCCTGCTCTAGAAACACTTAGAGTAATAGATACAGGAGTAGACTGGTAACACACTTCTGATTAAATTTAGTCTGTGTAGAATGACTTCTCATCTATTACAGCCAACAGTACATTGAAGTCAGCTGCATGTTTTATGCAATTTATTTTAATATTAACAAATTATGAGAACACGAATTCTCCAAAATACATTTATATTGAAAATCAAGTGAACTTGGCTACTTTTATGGGAAATAGCCACAAGTATAATAATTTTAATCTGAAATGTATCTTTAACTGAGATAGGTAACTAGGTTGGGACTTTTGCTTTAACTGCCAAGTGGAAAAACTCATTAGAAAGAATTGTTCACGTGTTTGATTTATAGACAAGAGCTGTTCCAGCTTGGGAGAACCTTTCTTTTCCTTCTGGCAAAACTCAAATCATTTACTTATGGAAATTTAAATAAAGGCAGAAGAAATGTGTAAATCAAGAGTCACCTTTCCATCTGTTCCCCTTTATGTCACCCCTTTCACCTGTGATATGAGACAGTCTGTTTCAAATTCCTTTTTAGTAGATTCAGAGCAGGCACTAGAATGTGGTATTTCTTTGACCGTGGTTACTTGTTTTACAGCAGGGTCTCTTTCTTTTCTACTAACAAAGGTCCCTGTACTGGTAAATATTCCCAGAGCTTGAGAGGCTTTTGATCTTGGAGGCAGGAGGCTTGTATTCTTGTCCATGTTCCAAAAAAAAATCATTTGCTGAAAAGTGTTTTACCCTGTTCTAAAATGGAGAAGATTTATGTATAATAGAAAAATTACTGAGCACTGCAGGCACTTTCGCAAGTCATCTAAATAGATATTTGTGTGATATCAGTGGAATTTTGGCATGGTTCTGGCAAAGCAATTTTAGCCAAAGAGTCTAAATTTTAACTTCTCGGAGGAGATTGGGCAGCCAAAAAAATAAGTAAAGTTGAAAAATGATTATTATAAAATTGTTAGTAATTGATTATTAATGCCAAGATATTGGTTTTCTCATGTGCATAAATATTTTATTTCAGCTTTGGAAAACAGGCTTATCAAAACACAGTATTTGCAAAGCATGGATTCTCACATGATGCAGCCATGCAAGCTGCCAAGAAACTTTTCTCCAGTGATAACAATTTTGCTTTTTATACATCAGAGTTACTTGTTTTGTCCTTCCTTTAAATCACACAGATAATGTTTCTAAAAATCACAGTGACCCACCACAATCCAACAAACATATAACCATCAAACATTGTATTCACTCTTTTGAGAACCACATTACTACAACTGCAATCCTACTACTGCATATAGGAAACTTTCTAAAGGGAGCAACAGAGCTAGCCCTCCAGTGAGTGTTGTTAAGTTGAATAATTTTAAGTGAGAACAGCCATGGAGATTTCCCTTAAAGGCTAACAAGTTACATGTTATGATAGTAATAATGTATATGCAAATTAGCAGCCAAGCCTATAATTCTTATTGTCATAAAATAGCAAACCTAAGACCCCATAAAAGACCTGAGAAATTTTGTCACTCCAACCACATTTCTTTAAGGTAATTTCTGTAGAATTTGTTCCCTTTGCTACAGTAATTTTAGAGTCCAGGCAGAATGTCAGACTGAAGGCTGACATTCTCTTCCAACCTTACAAACCCGTAAACACCATGAAACATCCCAGAGGGCCAGGTAACAGAGGCTTGGGAAGGTGTCTGTGGCTGAAATTAGTCTGCATTGTTTCTTAGAGCATGGTGTTTGGTGGCACCAGGTCAACTCAACTTGCAATGTCAATAAAACGTATTCAGTACCTGACTCCTCCTTTGCATCATTATGGAACTAATATTAGTCAAAAAGCCCAAGTTACTGCTTGTGATTGGCTTTGCGTGCTAGCTGTATATGATTAATCAAATACAATAGAAGAAATAATTACAAGGACACAAGTCGAGCATGTTTCTCATAATTCATACATTCATTGTCCTAAGTGTTTCTGTGAAATACAGTTGTCTTGCTGTAAAAACAAAAAAGTTTCTTTCCAACAATACTCCCAAATCACTCTTGGCCTTCCTTACTGTTCTTCTTCTCTGGAAACCAGATTACTCAGTAAACCTTTCCAATGGACCAGGGTATTGACCTTTTTTTTCTAGCTTTATTTCTTTTTTTAACAAGTTCACATAATCATGAGTTTCAGAATAATGTCAACCCAGCTGGAAATTAAAAGTGAATGTTCTTGACCCAGAGATTACTGAGTTCAGTGACTTTTATTGGATTTGGATTACACCCAGATCCAAGGAGCAGAAGGATCTCATTATGTGGTCCAGATTTTCAGAAGCTCACCTCTCATTAAAAATTAAAACAGTAACCAAGTTTTCAAAAGAGTTTAGCACCTTATCTACTGAGCTGTTTAATTAGCCTGACCAGAAGTGTCACAATGGGAGCTCCTGGGCACAGAACAGATTTGAAAACCGGCCTTTAAATTCTGATCAGTATATTACCCTGTACATTTATTGTAATGAACAACCTATACCATCTCTCTGCTTCTCTAAAGCAGTATATTTGTTCTCACACTTTCTTGGAAATCAGCAAATGTTGCTGCTCCCTTCAGTCACTGTAAAGAAACCAGAAGAGTACTTTGTATTCTGGTATAATATTTTAAATCTGAGATTCATAATCCAACAGCATTTTTCCAATTTCAGTGGTCCAGTGTTGGATCATTCTTTATTTCCATCTAGAGTTTTTCAATGATACACAGATGACATTTTAAACTCTTCCAGTTATTATGCAGATAACACCATTGTATCTATTTTATTTTGTTATTTCATTTGCACTAAGTATTGATCTGCATGTATGTATAGAATGCATAAGAGTACCAGGAACTAATTACTGATTTTGTTTAATTGTAAATTAGAACTAGACCTCACTTCCTGGCATGAGAACCCAGAGTAGTTTCAGAAATAAGCTTAATCATGTAGTTCAGGTAGGAAAGTAATCCAGATATGGAACATTTTCAAAGGAAAGGAAAGTTTTCAGGTTTCACGCTGACAGTCTACTGGAGCTGGAAGACACCTTTTTGTGTAATGTATTAGACAAGATTTAAACACTGAAAACATGTTGACTGATGCCAAAACTATTTAACATCTTATTTAACATCTTTAAAATATAATGTCATTTATCAAGACAAGAGGCTCATATCTTACTGCAAAATGCCAGTAACTCCCAATGAATCCAGACTTGGCCTCCCAAAGAGAACAGAGACAGAGATGTACAGGATCATTATATCCAGGAAAGCTTAAATGTAAAAGTGAACTAATACCTGCCTGCAGACCTGCTAGCGAGCAGATAATCAGGGCAGAAACACTTGAGACTGCAAACAATCTAACCTACATCTTAAGACAAAATGGTTCACAGGGATAGAGAGGTTAAAGGACTCTAGTTTCTACAGGTGCATAAGAAAATTATGTGCCAAATACCACATTTAGCCATCTTTTGCTTACTAAATCGATGAGTCACACTTTTTCAGGTCAGGCTTCAAAATAAGACCAGAATAAAAGTAAAATGCACAAAAAGCAATCCACAGCTGAACTCATTCATGGTTCTGCCTTGACACCCTGGAAGGCTATGTTGTATCAATTAATGTACTGGCTTGTAAAAAAAAAAAAAGCAAAAGACTGTTTTTCTGTTAAGACCTTGCAGACATAGACAGATGTTCAGGCATCGAAAGTAATTTCACTGATGGTTTACATTTGCTGCCAAAGTTAAATTCCATTACAGTTAAATTTTTATTCATCATTTTTTTTTCCATTCATGATTATTTTCCTGTAGCATTTTTGCTTTTGTTTGCATCAGCAGAAAACCCTGCATAGTGTTTGCATATCTAATAAATCTAAAATCTGATATTGTTGGCATTAAGTGCATTTTCTGGCTTCACAAAAATAGCAACAATTCCTCTCAGTTACAAAGGTATTACATTTCTGCTTTGCATATAGAAAATATCAAAACATAATTTGCTTAACTTTCCATCAGTATGGAAATGCCTTAATACAGAATCAGATAATTCAGGACTGGTATAATATTTACAAAACCCAAACTTTTTCCAGAATGAATGCATTCATATTGAGAATTTTTGATAAATGTCTGTTACTATGAAACTTAATCATTTCAGTTGCAGATTTTTTAAACTTAAATTCAGCTAAGATATTAGGCTGAGATATTTAATAGAAAATGGAAATCTCTATCTGAGTGTCCGCTTTGAAAAGCAACAGACTGAGCTTCAGGCTTCCATTCAACGTAGTTCAACAGAAGCATGTGCTTAATCTCAAAAAATAACTACGCAGCTTGCTTTTGTCATGTAGTCTATGTCTTGCGCCTTAGAAGACAGAGGTGCTCATTGCTACCATGTGCTGTTGAAAGTAAAATCAGCCCCAGAATTATTTTATTTATTGATCAGCATTAATCTAGAACTGCTATTGTTCTAAGATTATTGTTTAAAGAAAGCAGGACTCCCTATGCACAAGGTGCAGCATCCCACACTTCCACATATGCCATGCCCAGGATTCTGCACGTAGTAAAGGCCTTCCTGGAAAGTCTCATGGGCAGTAGCATCCACATGAGCAGAGGAGAAGGGCATGACCTCTTCACAAGAAGTAGCTCATCAATATCTATGGAAGTTGATTCATTTCCATAATTGTAATCCCCAGAATTCCTCTTCCAAGCAATTGAGGAGTATCTATACCAATACACAGTATTGGTTGCAGACTAGTAAAGATTTTTCGAGTTAATAAGTTTGATTGGATGAGGGTGCAACTAAGACACATATGTTGATGAAGATCTGAAAAGTTGGTTGATACCCTCTAAAAAATCAGTAGCTATTATCTCTTAGTCAAGTTGTTGCTTTAAGTGCTTACTTGCACAACATCTATTTCCTGGACTCTACAATCAACAAGGAACAGCAACCTACAAATGTGTTTACTTAGGTACTGCTACAAACCCAACAATTATCTCAAACACACTAAAAAGACAATCCTCATCTAGCCATGGTTAGTTTATCTAAGCCTCTCACTCAAATATGCAGCTGCTCTGAAGACAATACTCCTTCGTTTCACAAATGGTGTGTATTCCACAAACAATGACATTCTCCAGGGAAACATTATTCTTTCAACACATAATTAATGTATAATCTCAAGAAGCAGAAAAGTCTTCCTTGTCAGCCCGAGTGGTGACATACAAACAAACACAGGAATACATAAAATGATTATACAATTGAATCATAGAATATTTTGGTTTGGAAGGGTCATCTAGCAAAGATCATCTAGTCCGACCTCCCCTGCAATGAGCAGGGACATCTTCAACTAGATCAGGTTGCTCAAAGCCCCATCCAACCTGATCTTGAATGTTTCCGGGGATTGCCCACCTCTCTGGGCAATCTGTGCCAGTGTTTCACCGCCCTCCTTGTAAAATATTTCTTCCTTCTATCTAGTCTAAATCTACCCTCTTTTAGCGTAAAGGTATTCACCCTTGTCCTATCACCAAAATCCCTGATAAAGAGTCCCTCCCCATCTTTCCTGTAGCCCCTTTAGCTACTGAAAGGCCACAACAAGGTCTCCCCAGAGCCTTCTCTTCTCCAGGCTGAACAACCCCAACTCTCTCAGCCTGTCCTCACAGGAGAGGTGCTCCATCCCTCTGATCGTTTTTGTGGCTCTCTCTGAACCTGTTCCAACAGGTCCATGTCTTTCCTGTACTGAGGAATCCAGAGCTGGACACAGTACGCCAGGTGGGGTCTCATGAGAGAGGAGTAAAGGGGGAAAAAATGACGCAGAAATCATGATTTATACTCAAAATGAACATCCCACAGATCAAATAGTCCCAGTGTGTCCTCTTCAAGTCTTTAGACAACTTTCCAGACTCTCAAACTTCTCATACAAAGCTAGATTTTCTAAATCAAATAAGTTAAATGGAAGCAAACTGTCAAAGCAGCAAAGTCATAATTTGCAAACACATGTCCTCATACACCACAGTAAAAACAACCCACACAAAACCATTGACATTATAGATGTTACACAGGCATCCCGCAATTGCATTTTTCTCTTCTTGCATCACATACCCTTATGGAAAGTCTCCAAATAAAATCAAACAATCCTTAAGCAATAAAATGAGCTCTCACAAACACAGTCACAGCAAGCAAACTCCCCCACCCTCAAAATAGTAACCAAGCCACCTCCAGTCTCTCAGTGCTGATCCTCAGGAGGAACCCACAGAATACAGAAGTTTGTCTTAAGGCAGTCTTTCCAATTGAATTTCGTTAGACTGTGAAAAACATTCTTCTGTCACTCATTATGGTTTTCCCCAAACCTTTGTATGACTAATCTTGTACTATTCCAAAGATGCTGTTCCCATCTTTGCCCCAGAGGCTCTCTTTTTCTAATTTTATAGTGTATTTGCAACTATTCTCAAACTTAAATAAGCTTGACGTTTGTTTTGTCTATGCCAGTTCTTCTTGTGTGGTTAAAAGCTTTTGTTCACTCTTTTTCCATTACAAAATATTACCTTTACCTTGTCTCCCTAATAGCATCACTTCTGCTTTGTGTATCTATTAAGTAATTATTGTCCCTCACTTTCTGTAACGTAGCCTCCTATGCTTTGGCATAATTTCCCTCTGTAAAGTGACTCTTCAGAAGCAGGACTTTAAAGCTTTCTTACTGCAGGCCCTAGAAGAGGTCACTCACAATATCTGTCTGTACCTTAATAGCATTTTCAGTTAATCCATTAATGATGGAACATGATTAAATTTTTTTAGCACAGAGCAATGATAATCTGATTCAATTTAGGACCCACATTTCACCAAGTAAAGAAGCACTTTTTCTCCTGTCTTGTTTGAGGGAGTCTGCAGAAGTGAATTCTTTAAATTGTGCCATAGTCCTGTAAAGCTGAAGAGAAGCTCGAAAGGCTAGCAACATTAACTGACACAAACACATCAAATCTTGTACAGTTCAGGTAATCTGGAGTTTGATAAACTTGCAGAAATTCATGTGTACTAAATTCATGTGTATTAAATGTAATATCCATGCTTGTCAAGAAAAACTGATCTAAGAGTTAACCATTGACTGTATGAGTACTGTAATCACAGGCCAATGAATTTACTCTTGCACTTATTTTATTTGAGAAAAATTAAAGAGAACTCACAAAGCCCTACACTTCCCATCCTCTGGGGAAGCCAGATTTATCTTCAGTTTGAACACAAGATGGCAGAGCTTCCCAATGGAACTAGCACAGCTTTATGAAGGTTTTGGTTATGCCTCCTTTTCAATTTTAAAGGTTTGTCATCCACCCCTGCAATGACTCATGGGAACGTGAGTGTCTTATAGTGACTTACTGTGAAATCAGATTTTTGCTGCCACATCTGAGCACCTAAGCTAAAGCAAATTGTGTTATAAGCCAATTTCTCACCCGCTCACCCATTCTAACCTGATATCAGAGCTGCTTCCATCAACCCAACCAGCTGACAATTTAGATGAATAAAACGCAGCAGGAAAAGAGGGATTTTTCTTGTATCTAACATTATCTCTTTTTTTCTTTCCAAAAAATATTTCAATCCATCTCTTCGTTTTCTTAATAGAAGTCACTGTTTCATTTAACTGAATTATAAAATACGAATTCTTTGGTTGCAATGACACACATATTCTTTGAAGCATCGAGAGGTGGGATCCAGGCGATCAAGACTGTATTCCTAATGACCTGCTAAAAAGGAGTGTTATCTTTTCTCAGTGAGCAGTTTGCTCTTCTTAGGAGCACCACTATGCGAAACAACTGGAGGCTTACTAATGTAGAACATAGAATGAAATATATTACCCAGATTATGTCTGACAAAAGAGGGCAATCCTGCTCTGCTCTGGGCAATCCTGCTTCGGCAGGGGAGTTAGACTAGATGATCTCTATGGTCCCTTCCAACTCTAAAAATTCAGTGAAATGATTCACTCTACAAAAATCACATGGTAACAGTAGTTTTGCTTTAAGATGAACAAATTTGTTCCATTCTCTTAAACTTTCAATACTCATTATTTCAAAAGTTATTACTAACTCAGTACAATTTAATATTAATTCTTTTGATTCTGGAAGGTATTTTCCAAAAAGCCTAAAATGCCCCTGATTATTTTGCAAAATTACCTTGAGACATCATCAGGCATAAGGATTCACAGATCACATGTCATAGCAAATCCTTTTCAGGCAGAGGGTGCAAAACTGATTGCCAGAAGGAAAAGTATATTGCATAGGCAAATGTCCAAGATCATATTCATTAAATTCATCACCAAGACAATTTGTTACTCAGAGCTGAATGAGATCAAAATAAAAATTTTTATTAAAATTTATTAGATATTTCAAGCTAAAAAGAAATACAGTGATGCTGTAAAAGTAAGTTAACAGGTGCAAGAATGGTGCAGAAGACAGTATTATTTCTTGATTCTTAAATTGGAATTCTCTACATTAAAATGGTAATATATATAGCCTATTTTTACCAGGGAGCATAAACATTGTAAGGAACTAATTGCATAGAAGACAAAAAAAAAAAAAGAATTCTTGTATACCATATATACATTTTTAATACTAATCAATGGAAACACTTCACCACTCCTAAGAAGTTAAAGGATGACTCACTCATCAATATTTATCTGACGTTAGACCAGACAAAGGGTGTCATTCACTATGACAAAGCAATTTAGACAAATGGTGAGCATTTTTATTCTCTTTAACAACCTACATTTTCTTGTTCCTTGCTTTTAAGTTACCTTGTTGTTATATCTATCAAAGTTTTAAAAAGAGTCTTTTTTTTAACCTGGTCTATGAGGGCAGGATATTGATAGATAATGAGAACATAAATGTGAGGAACCACTGTGTAATTCAGACAGTTTCTTTTTGTGACCTTGGTACTGAGACTGGGAAATTGGGATGCTAATTCAATCCCTCCTAGGACCCTTGCAACAAGGTGTGTGCATTAGCTGCTCTAGTCTCTTCCTTGTTTGCTACAAGAAGGATTTCATCACAGTAAGAAATAGTTAGATGTTTCTGCCTGTGGATGACAGTTTCTTAGAGATCAGTTCTTCCTGGTCAGTGACAGGAACCGAACTCAGAGACTAAAGCAAAAAAAAAAAAGTGTTCTCAATTTGTTTCCTTTGAAAAAGTTCAATGACTACATTCAATTCAGCAGTGCAAATGGCTAGTTTATATGCATTTCATTATTCCCTAACCTTCTGCCAGCCTCAGATTGTCTTTCTTGGTTTTTGTTTCTCTTTTCTTTTTTTTGTAAGAAAAAAATTTAACACAAAAATTTTAACTACAACATTAAAAGCAATCTGAGTAAACTCTGCAGCAAATCCTCCTGTGCAAACCTTCAAACCCATAGTTGTCTCATCTAGGAACAGGATTTTCCGGTACGAGGAAGGAAGTAGTCCTATGGCTATCCAGGAACAATTACATCTAGTCTAATACAAATAAAATGAAGGCCATTACAGGATTAAATTAAGTAAGTGGTTTGCTAGTCTTCCTTGGCATGACTGTGCTCGACAGCAGACTTTTCATCACGATTTCTCTGGCATATAAGTCTGTCCAGAAACATACTCAAATAATAAATACAGATGAAGGAGCCTGGGCAGAGATTTTTAATACTTTATACAGACCAAGTCATAGTTGTTTTAAAAGTTAATTCCCATCATATTTCCAGTACATTCTATGGGAAATGAACTATTTATGTGATTTAAGTTATTTTAGCTACAGTAACAGGAAAAAGAGTGAGTCTGGGAAGCTCAATATCAACAAATAGAAAGAGTTAATTTATAGAATTGACATATTAAAATCACCTAACGATGCCTAGAAGATGTCAGAGTTTATATTAATCAGATTTTTTCACTTGGAAGTAAAAAAAAAATGGTAATTGCATAGATTTTGGAATCCTGGGCCTATAAAGGAAAGGTTTTGGTGAATAAAGAAGAATATTATTTTATTGGTGAGTTTAAGACACAAATAAAAACCTAAAGTGACTTTCCTTTCTCTTAAAGCTTGTTTCATGAACTCCGCAGTGCAGTCCACGTGACAGCAAACTTTAGAAGTGGAATCTGTGATCCTCTACAAAGGCAGACATGTTGAGGGTACAGCTGGTGAACATGACAGAAAATGGGTCTAAATCACAAACTAATTGTACAGAGGTTTAAAAACTAGGACTTAAGTCTCAAAATAACTTCAAAATAGCTGCATAGTCACTTCTTCACTGTCCAAGCACAATAAATCTGAAAGTGGCACAAATGCTGATACCCAGACATGATATTTCTCTGAGAAATCTCTATACTCTTTAAACAGTATATGGAATATACAATTTATATGCCACCTGGAATGCTAATATTTATCAGAAAATCTAAAATCTTGCCTTTCTGCTACTGAGATATTTCATTTCAAGCAGCATTTCCTTTGTCTTTCTGATTTGCATATTTTCACTTTCAGTTATGCCGGGTTTTGAAATTGCATTAGATTTCCTAGCAGTTCCCAGAGAGGGCTTTCGGTCAAGACCCCAGGATAAATGAAAATGCGGCCCTTCTATTAAAGTATCTTCATAAATGAAGGAGACAAAATAAATCTCACTGCACCGATAAATAAATAAATATGAAACCAATCCTCTAAAAGATAAGAAATAAATTCACTATTATATTACATAGAAGACTCGCTAGAGAAATTTCATTGCAGGAGTTCAACACAAAGGACATATAGAGAACGAGCTTTTTATTAGAAGGTTTCTACAATACTTCTTGAATGAAATCATGAGTGGATCATGGAAACACTTATATTTTTTTCTTCATAGTGTTAAAGAAGGGATTTTTTTTTTCACCCGGTGTCTGAACCCTAAGGCAGAAATCAGGACTGCAGTGGCCTTTTTTAAGTATACTATAACCTCTCAGTCTAACTTCTGCTTCTCAGTAATTCTGTATTTTTTGTTCTTCATTGGTCATTATTCTTCTAGATGACAAAGTCTCTGCCCTAGGATTAATGGAAACCTTATGTGCTTGGAAGCTGAGTTGCATGCGCTGAGTGGGGAGTTCTCACAGTCTCTGGCAGCCAGCAGGGATCACCATTTCTGTTAAGTTCTGTAAGTCATCAAGACTGTATTATTTGTTCTCCAAATCAATACGCAATGAAAATCACCCTCTTCAGATTGTATTGTTTCTAAATACAGAACTAAAAGTTCCACAATTATAATTCACTCAAGAACTTGATCTCATACTCCTGCAATAGTATCACTTCCTTCCACTCCAGAACACACATTTTTAGGAGGAAACTTGCCTGGATAGTGCACAGTGAATTTATTCATTTTGAGAGGCAAAAAACTGCTTATTATTAGGAGTAGACACAATAAAAGGGGAAGAGTTTGGCCTGCTACTTTGGAAGAAAAAATACTACCATTGTATAGTTTATTTTGACAGATATGATAACCACAACTACATTAAGAAAGCTGCTAAGTGATATTGCATAAATTATACTGTTATTAGCAGTGGCTTAAATCTAAGTCAAAACCAGTCATGACAGTAGCTCTATTGTTAGATTCCTTTGTTGACAGGACAGTTTGCAGGGAACTGGCTACCATAATTTCAGGAATGAATCTAAACACCTTTTCTCCAATCTGTCCATAAAAATGCCATTCACTTGCATAATTCCTGGCCTCTAAATGAAGCTGTTTTATTCTAATACAGAAGTGAAATATAAAACATGGGCCACCAGAAGTATCTATGTGACACTAAATGTGAATGGTAATTGGAGAGTGATTGCACAGCTGCTGAATAGGGCTCCTTGTTTCTTTGAAATGTAAATACAATGTAGAATGTTGATTACATTACAATTACAAAAAGAGGACAGGTGATAATCCTAGCATTTGGCTTTTAGCATTTATTTGAAAGACTCCCATTTCCCAGCAGAAATAGTAAAACGCTTCAGTGTGCATAGGAACATATTCTGTGGGTGACAAATGACTCAAGCAGTGTAAGGATTTCTGTCACAGCTACCTGTACATTTACACATGCACACAAACATACAATCATGCACATAAAAACACGTACACACCAAGTTGTACGTTCATTAGCAGTAGAGATGACAAAACATTTTTTTTTTAATTTATCAATAAAACTCACAAAGCATCCCACAATGTGACTGGGAAGGCTATGTTCAAATAATTCTTTCCTCTCTGAAAAAAGCAATTTTTTTTCAAATTTTCCCAGAGTCTAGTAGTATTGAAATCCATTCAAAGGCACTAGAGAAGACAGGTAGAAAATCAATTTGGTGGAATAGGTACATCTAAATGACATCTGGATCACTGCTTTTCACCACCTCGTCTTATCTCTACCACTGTGAAACAATTCACATACCTGAATTACTCATGAAAAATAATATCTGTAAAGACCAGAGCCTCTATATGATTCTAAGAAACACAATACAGATAGGGCTAAGACATATGCTGTTGCTTACCTTAAGAATGTAAGCATAATAATCAAAGAATTTGATTTGGGTTTCTTTTACTGCATGCAGAGTTCCTGAAAGCAAGTTCATACACTATTTATGAGTACATAGCAGTTATTTACACAGTAGAAAGGCAAGACTAAAATGATATAAGGCTAAGCATCAATTTCTTCAACACCCCAAAAAAGGCCCTTGAGGAACGCTTGCTGGTGACCGATGGCTGACGAGTCAGCAGGGAAGTGTTGTCTTTCATCACTCATTGGAATGGGCTGATCTTCAAAATCTGAGCTAACCCTCCAACTCTGCTTTTTTTTTTGCTCATTATTTTATACGTTTTCCTCACTCTGCTTTTTCTTGAGTTTCTGGCTTACTAGCTCAATAATCACTTCAGTCTTTGGTTTTTGTTTCTTCTCCTACATAGCTTTAGCCGATGAATTCACTTGCAGCTCAAAAACTTTTTCTTGTTCAGGAATGTTGAGTCTAAGTCACCTATCTGGGCTTCACCAAACTGATGTGAGATAACTGCTTCGAGGAATTCACACAGCTGAAAATTATTAACACAAATAGTGCACATTCACCTATACACTTTTTTTAGAGAGATCAGATTTTTGGAGGCTACTGGGTGGGTACTTTTGTATATCTACTTCAACTGCAGACAAGGCTGCAAAACTACCAACTGTGATAAACTATAATATGATCAATGTCTACCAGCAGAAATGAAAATATCATATAAGTCCTATGAAAAATGTTAGTCTGTTAGAAATCTAACATACTGTAATAGTGAACAAGGTAGATAGAAGGTTAACATGCAGTACTAAGCCTACATTTGTGTTAGATGTATTGATTTAATGTATAAACAATGGATTACATGATGCATTTCTTTTTCGTGCCTACAGTGCAGCAAAGGCTAAATTGTAGTTACCAGGAAGACAGGAAAGGAAAGTATACTGGCTCAATGAATCCCTTAAAGGATAAAAATACATTCTTAAAAAAGTATATATGGTTTTCAGATGACAGAAAGTCCAGGACAAAGTATTAATGGTATAAGTGAGACAGCACCAGCTGCATCAGAGCCCTGTAGCTAAAAAGTAACATCTGGATTGACATAATTTATGAAAAATAAAATGTCATGAGCATTTGACAGGTTTTCTAGCACCATAAGTAAGGGTATAAAGCACTACTGAAATATATGTGCATTAACTTGCCCTGAAATACTACACTGTGCATAGGAAGGAATTCCAAAATGAGGATTATAATAATTACAGAATATTTGTTAGACATGATGTGCACTGTACTTTGTGTCAGTTTTTCCATTGCTACTAAACTCAACTAGTTTCTAGAAAGTGGCTTTCTGAATGTAACTGCCATTCAGGTGCTTATTTCTCAGGGCTCACTTCTACAGACATAATGTGCCCAAGCAGAATCAAGGTGTGGTTTGGGATTCAACGTTTCATCTCCTTAAAGTGGAGACATGCTACCAATGGAAAGGGCAAACTACCGTAACTCAGGAGACTTTACAGGAGGCGGATAGCTCTGCAGAGCTCTCTGGTCCTATATTGCGCAAGGGGATCCATGCGAACAGCATGTATGTTAGAATAGCCAAATACAAAATCAAACATCCACAAGCAAAGGCTGGACACACTTTTGCCTGAGCAGGTGCAGCATTTGAGAAAAAGAAAAAAATACTTAGGACTTCTGAAGGACTTATGTCCTCAGCGTCTGAGACACCTAATACAACTGTTGGACATATGAAGATAAAACAGCCGAGAAGCTAAGGGTACCTATGCTACATTTCTGCAACATACCATAGAATTATGGAATGGTTAGAGTTCGACGGGACCTTAAAGATCATCAAGTTCCAATCCCCCTGCCATAGGCAGGGACACTTCCCACTAGAGCAGGTTGCTCAAAGCCCCATCCAACCTGGCCTTGAACACTTCCAGGGATGGGGAATCCACAACTTCTCTGGGCAACCTGTTCCAGTGTCTCACCACCCCCACAGTAAAGAATTTCTTCCTGATATCTAATCTAAATCTCCCCTCTTTCAATTTAAAACTGTTGCACCTCCTCTTATCACTACACTCCCCGATAAAGAGTATTTCTCCAGGAACATGATCATTCTTCTGAGGTATGAAACCTTGAAATAGCATTTGGATTCACCCCACCTACTACCTCAATAACTGAAGTACCTAATTTAGGAGTTTTATAGTAAGTACAGAGGAATAATCATTTTCAAGGGACTATTGAAATGTTACAAAGCCTGAATTACTGAAGGTTTTTCTTGATTTATCTTAAATTAGTAAACAGGGAACCTTAGATACTTAAAATTCAATGAGGTAAATCAGAGTTTCACTCTCCCAAATTAATTTGCACAACCAACTGAATACAGTAAAGAGAAAATTAAATGAAGGGGAAATCAGGAAGCAAATGGGTATGAAGGTAAACCAGACAGAAAGGGAGAGGAAATACCTTTTTGAAAAACAGGCACCACCACCTCCTCAAAAAACTATTTTCTGGGAAAATGATACAGGTGATTGTTCTTGAGAATCAGTGGATCTGGGAATGGAAAGCTGTTCAATGGATACAATAATGGATATTTAGGTAAATAAGTAACCTGAAATGCATCATTTAATAAAAAGCAGTAGAGATGATTACTTTTCTGCAGATATAAGAAAACCAATTTTTGCTATCTTTGCACTTGAGGTGGCCTATAAGATGCCAATTGATTTCAATGGGAGTGAGTAATAACGGAGTAAATGACTGCTCATTTTAAATAAGGCTGTCAAAATAAGGTCCTGAACAAGTTAAAAGATCAGATGAATGATAGAACCCAGGAGGAGGTTCTATTAGGGGAAAAAAAAAAAAGGCCATGGTAAAGAAAATTGAATGCAAGCAAAAAAAAAATGTATTCTTGCAAAACTGTTGCTGATGCTGAATACATACAATAATAAAGTCAATGTTATTTTTAACCCATAATGGTAGAAGCAAAATGAAAGAAGGATCTATTTAGAGTGCATTCACAAATGTTCTGCACATCAGTCTCTTTATCACAAACTTGAAAGCCTAAAGCTAACATTTTTTCCAGCATTGACATTGTGTCACTGGAGAGTTGGTCTGTTAAAAGCAAAATGAAACAGTCAGTAATCATCAACTACTGGAGAGAAAGGGAATTAAGTAGAGAACCAAGCCTAATGGGCATGACAATAAATTAGGACATCAGAAATCTAAATGAAAGATCAAGAAACACACATACTGCACTGCATAGCCAGAAGAAAGAGAAAGAAGGGAGATCACATGCTTACGGTGCTAGAAGATAGACAGATTCTTCCAAGAGAGATAAAGCATGTTGTAAACTACTGGTAGGGATCTAGCTGTCGAGGTGATGATAATGGTGGATAGCAATGATGAGTGACTGACTTGTGTATTTCATCAACATTTCGCCTCCAGTCTTAAAGGTGGGCTCATGTGACCTGAAAAGTTTCTGTACTACCAAGTATATATGTATTTGCATGCATGCCATGTATGTAAATTCAAACACAGAACTGGTAAAACTGGCTAGCATAAAATCAATATTTCTATAAGTGTAGTTACCGTAGTAGAATTTGCCAAGTAAGAACTAGATGCTACATACCATCTCTAAAAAGATGCACTTGAGAGACATTGTACAGATTTAGCTGATACCAACGCTGACTATCCATGTACACTCCTGCAAAATATTCAATGGTGGCTGGAACTACCTGTGTAACTGACACTTTCTCCCCATTTGTTCTCATAGCAGTTTTACAGGCCTGATTCTCCATCTTCTGTCAAATAAGAAATAATTGGGCTTGCATAACCGAGGAAGCAAATTTTGAAATGTCATAAAAAATATACACAATATCATGCATGGTTCTTAAGATGTATTTGCTCGTGATACACAGCTGCAGATTCAGAGAACGGCCTCTACAATCATGGGAGAATGTTTAGTCATACACTGCAGCTTCCTTGTTGCTACCTATACAGTCCTGTGAACAGCTGGGGTGCAACTCCGAATTTTGGGGAAACTGACATACTCTGGGTCTGTGTTTGTCTTGGTTTCTCACAGTGCCAGTCTGTTGCAGAGTACCGGTAACTTCCCTAACACACTGTAGGACTCATAAGGAAATTTTGTGTCATGCCCTACTAAATGCAAAAATATTGGTCTTTGAAAATCCACTCTAAAAAGCGCTCCTGTTTTTATGACTTAGCTGATGACATAGGTAAGGGTCTCACTCCTAGAAACAGTTCCCTGTGCATTCTTCTTTTTTCTGGTGCGGTTTGTTTCAGAAGCTGCCTCTCCTTTCCCTGACTTGTACTTAACATTGATTTGTTCTGATCACTGCAAATCTGCCACTGCTATTTTGTATCAGCCACTTTCTACATTTCTGATTTCTCCATAGACAGAGGCTTTTCATATGCCAGCAAAAATTTGAACAAGATTTTCTCACAACTGCAGTTTCAGAAAGATGCTGTGTCATGCAAAAACCTTAGAAAACTATATTCATGAGAACGAAGATTTAGTTGTGGAGGACAGCAAAGAAAAAATTACACTGTCTAAATAATGCAGTGTTAATATGTGTATTCTGTCTGGGCACAATTTAATCAGTCCATGAAAAATGCAATAAATATAAACATTTTAGTAAATATTAACTAATTCTGGCAAAGTCAAATCAATAGAACCAAGCTGTCCTGTGTGAAGAGTGCTAAGTGCTTATTCAACAAAGGCTAGGTTTCCACAGAGTTTGTCCTTGATTAACTTCCCAGACAAGCACGCTTGTAACCCTGGAAGAGGGTGGCTCTATGTCTTAAAACAGTGTTACCCATTTTAATTTGTGTTCAAAAGCTCTCTCGTGTAAATCAAGTATGGCTGTAACACAGCGTATTTTGGGATGGGGATGTAAATAACTGTAGTTGTAATTAATGTGGCTGATGCAGGGGGCAGGCAGGTGAGAGAGTATCTCTGCTGCTTGCCCTTGCCCATGATTTCAAGGCACCTGTCTGCTGTTCACACCCATCCCAGGACATTTATTTATCCTGGACTATTTCAGTGTTATTAAGGGAAGAAGGTAGTATAGGTTTTCTGTTTAACAGATATTATCATCCATTAATACACCATTTTTT
Source organism: Limnodromus scolopaceus (assembly GCA_028565335.1). Lineage (NCBI taxonomy): Eukaryota > Metazoa > Chordata > Aves > Charadriiformes > Scolopacidae > Limnodromus > Limnodromus scolopaceus. The sequence continues at coordinate 140,120,395 of JAOXNO010000013.1, forward strand.
TGCTTGTCTTCTGTGCATGAGTTACAATGGTGGAGATGGAAAACTTTAATTTTTATCCATGGTTACTGCAAGCTCTCTTCCTGATCCCTGCAGGTTCCTCTGGTAGGCTCGCCACGAGTCATGCCGTGCCCACTTGGCTGGTGCTGGTGGGAGAGAAGGACCTTGTCCATGGCCCTCCCCTCCTTCATTTACCAGCATCCTGGCAAACAAGCCCTCCAGTTACTTTGTCCTGGCAGTTAAATCATTTGAAGTAGGTATAATCTTAAAGATGTTTAAATAATAAGCAAGCCAGTAAAATCACAGCGTAAAATATGACATTATTTTGTAGAGTGCTATACGGCTGAATATGTGAATTCAGATTTGCAGTGTATACACCCATACAGACAACACAGATGAGCATATTAATCAATGTACACAGAGTGCTTCCCAGTCAGATGCACTCACAAGACTTCATTAATTCAAGAAGACCTTGCTGAAATTATACCATGTTCAGCAGGTTAGAAAAAAAAAAACCAAAAAACAAATTCATATTTGTTTAATTGTTTGAGTGTAGGGCATCAGTTAGTTTGCTGATATCTATTTTCAGTGATAATAATTAACCTTCCAGTAACTTTTCCTTTTATTTGTTTTAGAAGTTCATAATTTGGGGCTGGAAAATAAGTAATTTCATGCTTCAGGTATAAAAATATATTAAGACTTCTTATCCACTCCTCACACACGGAAATGTGCTTTTATTATCAGACGTGGTGCACCCAATATACACTCAGAGTCTGCTTCTGCTAACTTTTAAGGAGAACTTCCCTGATGTCACTAGGTTTTGACTTTAAAACTCATAATTTATTCATTCTTGCTGAAGATGATTGATAATGTTGGAATGGATGGCAAATGTCTCAAAAGAAATTAATCTTTTGTAAACCATAGCATTAGTTTACCCATATTTACCATGCCTTTGATATGATACCCCAGGCAGTCCTATCAAAAGCAAAGCCACAGCCTTTGCCTGCCTAGTCATAATGATTTGCTTCTCTAAAATGATTAGCAGCATTTTTGCTCTTGGAACAATAAATATGAAAGTCAGACTAGATGCATTTTTCATTTACAGTAATTATAATAGAATATTTTTATGGAGAAAAGAAAACCAGCCATTTCTACTACATGGAAATAAAATCACTCTTCTTTGAGTCCTTTTTCCCTTGGCCACTGATTTTCTCTGAATCATGTTTGTTCCAAAATTTCAAATATAATTTTCCTTTCGAACTGCCAAAAATAATATGCATAAGAATAAACAGGTGTCAACAACGCGCAGTCCACCTGTTAGCTGACATCTGTGGCATCACATCATTGTATCACTTGCTGTGAAAAGAGGCTGTTTAGGCAATGTCATATTCCCTGATGCTAAAAGTGAGGAAGACAGAAAAAAACAAAGCTCTTCATTTGTTCCTGTTTATATATATATATGTATATATGTGTCTGTGTGTATATATAGTAGGTATATAAATATATATAAATTGATGCATGGATAAGAAAGTGCCAGGGATTCCCTCCCTTCCAAATTTAAAGAACATTTTATGAAACAAGAATATGTGGAATAAAGGAATTGTAGTAAGCATGGAGAGCCTGGTGCAATGCATTGGATCAAGTGTAGCTGGCAGATTGGTGGAAGCACAAACAAACAAACAGTTGGTTATGCTGACATTCTTTCTCTAATGTGACTATTTTGTCTGCCTGTTTATATTTGGCTGTGTAATGCTCAGATAACAGCAATGACTGATCAGAAACATGTGTCCTCTGAAAGCATGAGCAAAAGTCTTAATTTCATGTTAATTTAGTCATGTATTTAACATACTGGTTTGCACTACATTTCTAAAAAAGGGCTCCAAAGCTACAATTGCAATCTACTAATTCACTACATGAAAAGCCAGTGTCTGCATTTTTCCTGCTTTCCTGACACATCACATGTGACATGCCAAGGTGATGGAGACATTGTTGGTTTTGCCCTCACCATAATAATGTATGTAAAAATAACAATCATGTTGCTAACATCTTGGGTCTGTTCTCATCAAGCATAAACCTAGAATTCAAACCCGCTGTCAGCAATGAGAAAGATAACAGTCACTGTCATGACTGCAGAACTTGTAACCTTTGTGTGCTCCTGCATATCACAGAAATTTGTTAGAAAGACTTGATGTTATTGCTTCTTCCTCTCCTTTCTGCTTTCTTTAGAACACCTGCAAGGGTTATGTATCAAACAAGTATCTTCTACAGAACAGTCTTGTTTGAGATCACTCCTACATTAAAAAAAGGGATAGCTACACTACCAGTTCTGTATACTGTGGTTTTATCCTGGTAAGTTGTATTTGGTTGACAGATTTTTGTACAAATTTCCCTGAGTAAAACAAGTAATTCTGGGTTTTGCAGAGTCTGATACAACCTACTTCAAAAAGAAGCAGGCTGTGATGGAAGATCTAATCCATCTCAGCCTCCATACTGCCACAGATCTGGAGATCAACCTAAAAGCAACAGGAGGTATGAGCCTAAATAGATGAATTATACTAGTCAAGGCACCATGGGCTCAATGGTTCTTCACTCAAAAAAGAAGGATAAAAAGCCAAGGAACCAAGGAAGATTCTATTATACTCAAGGAAAATTCTATTATACTGGATGCACTAAATCTTCAACGCCTTACTTCATCTGTAAGAAAGCTATAAGACAAGATATCAGTTGTTCTACCTGATCCTTTCCTCAGATGTTTTTGGAAAGCTGTCTTTGGACTGCCAGCTCAAAGTTTTTCTTCACTCACTCTGACAGGTCTTTCCCAATGCTTCTCGTTGGCCTTTCTCTCAGAGCCACTTTTAGTAATTTTTAAACCTATTCTTTGAAATTTCTCTGCTACTTTTGGAGCTTATGGCTCAATTTTATTCCCCTTTCCTACCTCCATTCAGGCTAGATGATGAAATGCTCACTTCCAACTTTAGAATATCCACTGAACCAAGATTCTTCACCTGAAATGCAAACCTGTGGAGTTCAAGCCATGCGTTGCCACCAGCCCAAGCAGAACATTGGCTCTACCTCCTCACCTTTCTCTCCTAATACTATGCGCCTAACTCTGGCTGTTTTCTTGGGATGACAATTCAGTTTTGCCTTCGTTACTGAGCCGTCTTGATCTGCTTCTGGGGAGTGTTTTCTAAGGTTAAGTCAGAAGGCCTTATAAAATCTTTGACCTAGCCAATGTGGCGTGTGGGCTTAAGCCTGGATCCAGACATATTCCAAACTTTACTGACTTCGGCACAAAGCTACAGCTAAAAAGTGTAGTAAAACTCTGAAGTGGTTTTCAGCCTCTTCTCTTACGGTTGCAATTGGCAACTGCCCCAGTAAATCATCAAAGCTACGCAAGACCATTGTACAGGCCAGATTTTCCAAGCCACCAAGATCACTTTGGGCTCTTTATGCTGTACAAAGTGAGTTTGCAGAGCATTATGATGCACAGATTTAAAATTCAGAAAGATGCTGTAGTTTGAGTTCTGTGCAGTTATGATCAAGATACTACATTAAATAAACGAGTGGCCTAACAAGCCCGGGAGCTCTTCTATCACTCTTTGTTGTTTCAAAAAGTCTAACATACAGAAAAGGAACCCTCTCTTCACCTTTGTAGATCTTGTAAATGCATATTCACAATTCCCATAAATCTATAGCTGGAAGAGAATTAATAGCTGAGATACCACTAAACTGGTGCTATACAGTACGACAGGGTGAAGAGGTTTTAGCGATAAAAAATAAAAGCTCCTTGTTAGTATTAGAAAAAAACTGTGATCCTTTGCTGCTATGACAGAAGTCATTAGCCTAGCCGTTTTACAAATTTTTGTACTTCTTTTCCTCACAGTCATGCCAACTAACACAGGTTATATCACTAGCTTTACTGAGTGTTCAACACCTTCTATGGTCTCAGTAATGACTGTAGTAAAAAGTCACGCTTCAGGGTGTAAATTAATCACCTGCATTTAGAGACTGAGAGAGAATCAATAGAAAACCTGTAGTACTGTCTACTGTAACAAATTTCTTTCTAAACATGCTTCAGGCCAGCAGGTCAAGGAAGCTAATTCTGCCCCTCTCTTCCGCTCTGGTGAGACCCCACCTGGAGTACTGCATCCAGCTCTGAGGCCCCCAACACAAAAAGGACATGGACCTGTTGGAGCAAGTCCAGAAGAGGCCCACGAAGATGATCAGAGGGCTGGAGCCCAGCCTCTCCTATGAAGACAGGCTGAGAGAGCTGGGGTTGTTCAGCCTGGAGAAGAGAAGGCTCTGGGGAGACCTTATAACAGCCTTTCAGTACCTAAAGGGGGGCCTACAGGAAAGATGGAGAAATACTCTTTATCAGGAAGTATAGCAATAGGACAAGGGGTAACAGTTTTAAACCAAAAGAGGGGAGATTTAGATTAGATACTAGGAATAAATTAATTACTGTGAGCATGAGGAGACACTGGAACAAGTTGCCCAGAGAAGTTGTGGGTGCCCCATCCCTGGAAGTGTTCAAGGCCAGGTTGGATGGAGTTTTGAGCAACCTGCTCTAGTGGGAGGTGTCCCTGCCCACGGCAGGGGGGTAGAACTAGATGATCTTTAAGGTCCGTTCCAACACAAACCATTCTGTGATTCTATGATTCAGCTAATTTTTGGCTGGTTATAATGAAAGTTTCACTTAAAACTTGCAGTCTCTTTTTACCCTAGATTTTGCTGGGGCCCTGAATGCACAGCTGGTGAGCGAAGGCATGGTGCTGGCCAAGCCCAGGGCCTTGCTGATAGAGGGCTCATTGTAGCTCCTTGGTGCTGACCCTGACCCGAACCCACTGCCTGGGCTTTCTGGCTCAACCTTAGAGCTGCTTCTTCGCTATGGGCTGGCTGGGCAATCACTGGGCTGTGGCTGACCCAGGCCACTGTCTCTAGGCCTGATATGACCCTGATGTTCTGCTCAGCATCCCAACTCCTTCTTGCTGAGGTTCAAGGCTCCTGCCAGCCATATCACCTCTCTGGGCTTCCTCCCAGCTTACCTGGAGGAGTTGCCAGCCTTCGTGGTGCCCTGATGGTGCTGGGCTTCTCTTCTGATATTAGACAGTGCTATAGAAAGACTTCACATAAGCTTATGGAAGTCAGAAAACTTACATTATAAAAATGGCAAAACTTCTTAAACGAAGCATCAGAAAGAGCTGTAGAGCACAGGGCATCAGTCTCAAATGGCCTCGTTTGGTTTTCATTTGAATAAACACCTTTGGTTCACAAAATATTGCGAAGTGCATCAATTACACAGCATGTACCAGTGTTATGTAAGGTAAGAAAATAACAGAAATGATAAGGTTAATTACTAAAGCACATGCATCAGTTCTCAAAGTGAGGTCAAGTTCAGTTAACAATATATCTATAGCAACCTCTGCTTAGTTCCTTTTTTCCTGGGAAGCTACAAGAAAAGGTAGTGAACTGTCGGCATTGAAATGGAGCCCTTTTTTTTGTTTTTATTTTTGAAACGTTATTCCCCTGTTCAATCAGTAGTATTCAAATGGATAAGAAGCACAGTCCTTGCAATACCTCTATGATGTGCTGAAGTATTACAGTTCCCATACTAAAGGTGAAGCAGTGAAAGGGAGAAATCTAGCTAAGACTCCATAGACCCTTGAGGTTTTTTTGGTGAAGTTATGAAATTTAGCCTTGTCTTGGAATAAGGCAAATCCCACTTTTCCCTGAAGCGTTGGCATACGTCAGGGGGCTGCATGGGCCAGCAGCTCCCTGGGCCTGATGGCAGTGGGGGCTCCCCACGGCAGCAGGGCCAGGCCTGGCAGCCAGGACACATCCCAGCCCCAGCCAGGAGCAGGCAGCTGGGGTCACCATCAGGTACCTCCATGGGGATGGGGACTGGCCAAGGACAGGCAGGGACGTGGGCCCATGGGTGGGCCTGGCTCATGGGGGCCCATGGCCAGGCAGGGCTGAGGGATCTCTGGGGGTGACGTGGGTCCTGGGCCCTGAGCAAGGTGGGAGACACGGAGGGAGACTTGGCAGGGACAATAAGGTCCATCAGGGCCTTTAGGACCCTGACACAATGATTAATCAATATATGTTGATCTTTTAAATATGATTCAGTTTCCCCTGAGTTGTATGAAATAGACTTAAAGGAATTACATGGTTTTAAATTGAAGTGTAATAGATCTTCTTTTATATGAAACCACTGATTATTCTTTTTCTGTCAGATGTTGGTACAATAAAGATTTTTAGTAGGTATTATTTTTAAGGTCTTTTTTAGCACAGACTTTTTTCTTATTTTGAATATTTCAATTTACATTTCTGAAAGGCATTCTGAAGAGCCCACAATTTAAATATTAACAATTTAAAACATCTTAATTTTCCTGGAACAATTCCCACATGTTGTTTAACTTCAGGTAATGAAAAGATTGCTCCATGAATAATCCTTTCAGCACACAGAAGCCCACTGCACAGGACTCTGCATTGGTGGAGCCAGGGAAGCAGGGGATGCCTCATCTCTTTCTCACTTTATACATTACACACTAGCTTGTAATTCAGTTTACAGGTATTTCTAGAAAACTGTTTTTTATATGAGTCCAATTGAAATATCCAGATAATGTGTTTGCTCGCACAGATGCTTTCTGGAATTTAAACCACACCACCAAGAAATACAGCTTTTTGGGGATGTCTCACACAACCAAGTAGAAACAGGATAGAAGGTAAGTTATGGTGAACAACAATAGTGAAGCAATCTGGCATGCGGCCAGTGCAGGGAGTGAAACTGGACTTCTAGTTCAGCTTCACAGCATGAATTTGTCCAATCGTTGCCTATTTCCTCAGGCCAGAGAACCCTAAGCAAATTGGGTTACCTGACTACTTGAGAGGCACTGCTCCATTGTGGTGACCTGGAATTCAGGTCCTTCTGAGCAAAGCACCAGGAATTTAAATCACTGCAGAGAGATGGGCTCCTTCAGAGGAAGACTGAGACAGGCCAAGCTAGGTTCCTGTATAACTACTTCATATTAAAGAGAAGGACCACTTGGGCACTTCAAAGCCTTACCATTCACATTCCAAGTCAGGCTTCTAGGTTGCCAACAGAATATGTGGGAATACTACATTATAACCTTCTGTAAATTAGTCACAGCAAGCCCTAAAAAAAAAAGGGGTGTGATTCAGATGTATGCCAAGGAACTAAGCATCTTCTACGCATTGGATTTCCTAGTGAGGAACCAGGGATTTAAATTCTTCCAGTTGTGGTCGAAAGCCAACATTTCAGGTACTGCACAGGGGTTTATTAACTGGGGATCATCAAACCCAGAGGTTTTGCTTCCTCTAAAATGCTTTTAATACAGGCACAGAAAAGTAAATCGTTATGTCACCTGCTACAGAATTCTGTGTCTGAAACTGTGAAGTTTTAATAATATCTAGTAGAAAGAATCAACAGCAAGAAAAGTTGAGCTTGTTTATCTTCTAGCTGCTAAGTTCAAAAGCTGCAGGTATCTAGCAGTGAATTCAGTGCTTGTAAAGCATTAGAAGAACGCAAAAGGGAATCTCTCACAAATACGAACAGGAAAAACAACTTACCTTCACACTCAAAAGATGTTGGTTTGTTGTTTGGTTTTTTTCCTCAAGCCTTATATGATACAAGATCTTTTTCTCGGGTTATTTTTAAATATGATCTGCTTGAAGGCAATGTGCTCAGTCCCTGGGTGGGAAATATGCTTCATTTAAGTCAACAGCAATCTGTACTGCTGATTAAAAAGCAAATGCTGATGGGCTTCACAGGGAGTCTCATCCATTTTTCCTTAGCTAAGAAGTTGGTAGAGAAAATGGTGGTGGGAGGAGGGGAAGTGTAGTGGACAGTGTTTCATGAAACATTGAACAACAGCAGCAACAGCAACAAATCATGAATTATCTGTACTTAAAAGTTCTATCAGTGTGGAAAACTGGCTCTGAAAAGAGAATTTCAAACTGTTTGATGACTGCATATCCTGGGAATTCAAATGAACTTTGTCACCACTGCCAGTTTCATAAAAGAATGAAGTCTCCAGCAAGGCACAGATGGTATTTCTGAATGAACAGATGATTATGCCAAGAGAATATTAAGCTTGGAAACATATTTTATTGATATATCAGTAAGGCTGTTAGAAGGATAGCTATGGAAAAGAGGACCTAGCTCTCTATGGAACACCTGAATACAATAAGAAATTAAGCAGTGGCTACAGGTTATTTAATGCATTCTTCAGTCCTACTTACTGGGAATTAATTGGAAAATTATCCAGAAATCCTTAATATTAAAATGGTACTATAATTAATGAGAAGCATGAAAAGTTGTGTGAACAGCAACAATTAGGTGGTAATCTGTATTTACCTAAACTGAAATGAGATTATGCACTAGTTATTGGCTTTCCAAGCAGCACCAGTGTGGAGAGCTTAGATGAGGGGCCAAATTCCACATTGGTTCCAAGCATAGATTCATTTAAGTGAAACAAAAAAAATAATTATGCTCATTGATGTTTAGAGACTCACAAGCCCAAACATATGCCCATCGTTGTGCTGTAAGTTAATGGGTTTACTGTGGTTAAATGCATTGGCTCAATCAATAGAGATACTTCTCATTATGCCTGTCATCCATAGCCACGGTGGGTTCACTGACTTCAGTGCAAATGCTGTGACTGTAAACCAGGGATCTGATGTGATGAGAGGTCAGAAAAGGGGTGCATGATCTTTTGCATTGCTGGGCTTAAAAATTACTTCATAGCTGATATGAGTATTTCTAAGTGAAGGCTGGAAACAATGGATTTGGATTCCACACCAAGTTTAAATCCAAAGTAGCTCCTTTGAAGTCAATCATCTCTTTCTGGCAACTTCAAGATGGTTTATGCAAGGGAAGGAATGTAACACATGAGATTTTTCTCAGGGGTGAAAGATATTCAGCAGTGTCAGAATCAGCTTTTTCCACACATTTTCTTGAGCACAGAGGGCAAGCCTTGGAGCCAGATGACCCTGGTGAAACAGTATGATCTCTGTAGCTTGAAGAAAACTATATTCATGACCAACATTACAGCAAAAATAATACATACCCCTCAGACAACATTTATTGTGATGCCAGTGATAAAAATACATGAGACATAACCTAAACTATTAAAAAGCTACTCATGTTCAGTTGCGAAATTTTTTATAAAATAAGGAAGGAATTGCCAAGGCATTTGGATTATACTGGGGGGGGGGGCAGGTGCGGCGGAAGGGGGAAGAAAGAAAAAATAAAAAAGGAGGAAACATACTCTTCTAGGTTTCTTATCCAATGTGAGACAAATGCAAATTTTAGTAAGGTAGCAATTAGAAGGAAATAGATTACAGGAATCCCTTCCTGTCTTATGCTCTTCTGCTGCTGTAATTGAGTTTTTTGTGTTATTAAATGGAATCCATGGGTCAGATTCCAGCTCCAGTTTTGCACTGGTGCAAGTTGACTTCAATGCCAATAAAGTCATATTAGTGCAAAGCAGTGAGACATCATCCACAAACCCATTTGTGTGAGCGAGATGAATACATTACCTTCTCATCAGATGGCTGTGAATTCTTCCAGACAGAGCATGTCTTGGGCTTTCAAGAACCATTTATCTAAAGGAACACTGAATTGTCTTCAGTGACTCCAGGCGGAGTAAGTGCTAAACGGTTTAAAGATAAGAGGTAATCGTACTGCAAGCCATTGTCAGCTCCAAGAGCAGTGCCCATTGGTCTATGCATCACACCAACTGGGACTCCATGGACAACCTTGTTGCTTTGTGATGCCATAGGTATATCTCTTTATGTATTCCTTTAGAAAACATTCTTTTATTCAGTGTGGGAAAGAGGGTGTGTAAATTACATTTTGAATATCCAGCATTATTCAGTAACTCCATTTCTCATGTTACTTCTGTGATTCTGCCAATTTGAAGTGAGAAGTGAACACCAGAAGTTAAGAAGAAGGAGATCTGCATTATGTAAAAAAGGAAAATACTACCTAGCTTTCTAAATAAAACTTCTTAATGAAGGATACAGAAATCTATTTGGTAAAATGTAATTAGAATTCACCTTCAGAGATTCTGTATAAAATTAGTGAAATAATAGGATTGCCATTTATGGTTTTATAACACCTTCCAGTGAATAATGTCAATGAAATGTGCAGACCTAAACTCATAAGGCCTCCCGGCAGTCTAGTGATGTAGACAAATTTACCTAGTGGGCTGCATTTCTCCTACTCATGTAGGATGAAGGCACGCAGCACGTGGGGAGGTGAGTGTTGAAACTCACAGAACAAATAGTAATATTCTTACTGTGGATTTTGATGGAGTCAGAACAGGATTTTCTATGTGGCTGATTGATATAATGCCATATTTTAATTTTTAGAGATCCCGTAGCAGACACGATATGTGGGGAATGTATTATCAGCCACTAGAGAAATTGAAGCTTGTAAATATCTGGGGGGAACTGGTCATGCTTATTGGCTGTCATCTAGGGAACAGGAGACAGCTGCTGTAGTACAAAGTGAAATGTCAGATTCTTAATCCATATATTGTACACATAGGAGGGGCAAGCAAAGTCTGGAACAGACAGTTTCATATGTGTTTAGTGAATACAACAGACATCATGCCAAAATGTACTACAAATGTTAATAGTGAAAGTAACAGTTCTAGTTTATTTTTACTGTGTATGAATGTATAATTACACTTTGCCAAGTGTAAATAACTTAGCAAAGATCAGACAAAAATAATCTAAGAATAGCATTACCAGACAAGGATGTAGATCCCTAAACTCAGAAATATGCATTGTTCTAATGGATGGAAATATCAGGACAGTTGTTATTCAGAGAATGACGGACTGCTCAATCCTTCCTGGTTTCTTTTTTACCTATTGCCATTGCAACTCCATGGCATCAGCTGATTTTGGTGGCAATATTAGAATTAGTTCTGATTTATTTGCGAATAAATAAATGAAAAATCAGGGGTTTTTTTCAATAAAAATAATAGTACCAATTTCCTTTGTAGGCATACCTAACTGTTTGTATATGTAATTTTATATAGATAATTAAGATACATTTTTCTGATTTTTAAAACATATCGATTTTTTGTTGACAGAAAATGTTCATCAAGATTTGGCCATAATGATTCCAAAACCTAAAGTATACATTAAGATTTCTATAGCTCCTATTGAAAGTAATATGACCAGATGTTCAAACAACCACCAGAGGAAGCCAATATCACAAGTAATTGAAAAATTCTGCTAGTGCCAAGGACTAACACCCTAATGAAGCAACAGAAACAAGATACAAGCTGGGCAAAAGGAGACAAAGTTCTCTTCCACATGGGATTTTATAAGGACATTTTTTTATGAAGAAAAGCATTAAATGAGTATATGTTTAGCTATTTTAATAGGCAAATGTATATTTTCTATATATAGAAAGAAAAGAAAAAGCTACTCATTCATTTTCTGACCCTTCTTTTCTCTCTGGTGGTCTGGAGGAAACAGAAAACAAAACTTCATTCTTTCACACCACCTTATCAGAGAAATTGAAAGCAAAAAAGTCTAATCCTACAACCAAAGGAGAGAAAATACGCAGAACCACCCCATAAAAGAGAAAGAACAAATGAAAACTGTGTGTCTTCACTTAACGAAGAGGAGAGGAATAACAGTTCATATCATCTAATAAAATTCCTCTTTCTTGCAGAGAATGAATAAGACAGATAAAGTTTTCTTATCCTGTGGTTTCTGCCCTGTAAGAATAGAGTATCTGTTAATATGTATCTCAGCACTTACTAGAGTCATACTTTAATTCTTTACAGTCTTTTTTTTTCCTTCAAAAATGTAAGGTTGAGGCAAGAGAAGATTGAAAAGCCATATCATCAGACCAAGCACTAGTTGTTCCCAGGTCCTGCTAAGCTCATGCGATACTGATAGATTGCACAGTAACCAGAAAGCCTTCTAAGATCAAGGTCTGCTCTATTTTGGAAAATCAGTAAGTCTTATGGATCTGGGTAGGTTTGGATGAAATTGAAGTTGACTAGGATAACATGTATGAAGTAAGAAAAATAGCAATTAACACATTAGTTCTTTAGGGAACTAACACATCAGTTCAACTTGTATGGGACCCACTCTGATTATTACCTTTTGTTTTCCTTTCCTGTCTTCTTATTTGTCTTCTTTCAACCGCATATCAAGAAAATGGATATTGATTTTTGAAATGCTGCTCTCTAAAACCAAACAGTATTAAAATATAATACCTGGTCAAAAGGTCTAAAATAAAATTCTGCTTTCTGATTTCTCTTGGAGCAATAAACAGTGTATTAAAATGTTGACTAAAGCAAAACACCTTCATAATTCAAGTGCAGAAGGTACAATTTATATATATGGAGAGAAGGAAGCTGTGACTGGCCTTAGAATAAGAGTGTCAGTATCCTCCCCATAAAGCGAGGAAGCTATTTGATATACACTGTTGCAATAGTGTTTGCTCAGTTTAAATAATGACATATTAATTTGTGATTTCTGATCTACGAGGCAGTGGACTGGAGAGCCAGGGTCATTACTTCCAATGCACAATTCCTCAATGTTATCCGCAAACCCCTTACTGTATCCTGAGTACTGGATTCACTTCAGTGCAAGGAACAGGTTACCGAGGTCCTCAGACAATGCAGTGATTGTGGATTATTTTTACTTCATTGATTTGCTTTTGTACTTGAAGAGGATTTTTTTTTTTTAATTGAAAAAGAGAATTTTCATTCTGTACTTTGCTATGCACAAATTTGAAAAACCTAGGTAATATATCCTGCCAGGAGTTTTTGTGAAACTTGTTCTTAAGAGATTAATGATCTGCTGAATATTCTGAAAATATTTATGATTAATAAACTAACATTGACCAAGAAAACAAATGCTTAAAAATACATATGACTAATGTGTAATTCTGATGTAAAATTGGGGTTCTTAATTGGGATTAAATGACTGATTAGAAAGGATGGTTTGCCTAACTTGTCTTTTAAGCCAAGATTTTTTTGACATGACAAATAATAAAGCAAAGGCACTGAGACAAAACCAACTGTTAACAGTTTGAGATATTCATGCTCTAAGGAGGATCACAACCTGGTGATTAGGGATGAAAAATAAAGAAAACCACTGAAGTAACAACTCTAGATGCTTGATTGAAGGGAAACAATTACTCCTTTAACACATCTGGATACAAAAGTTACAGTATTGAAGCACTACTGGCAGAGTGACATGCTGGAAACATCAGGACAGTTCTTGAAAGGAAAGGTACGATTTAGTTCCTGACCTAAAATGTTCTTTTCATACCTTAACTTTGAACCAGTTGACCAGGTGGAAGAGATTGTGACTTCTTCTGCAGTAGACCTAAAATATAATTACAGAGGCATAACCAAAGTTAATCAGCCACAAAGCATACAGCTGTAGGAAGCTGCTTTAGACCGTTAAACAAAACCATTCAGTGCAGCTGTGCTGTAACTCTTTTATCACTTATTTTCATCCTGTAAAACTGCATTTCTAAAATAAGTTGTATGTTCAAGTATATTTTGTTTGACGGGTTAATTTTATTTGAAAATACAATCTATTAAACTGTAGCGTTTTCTTTTCTGTACCTTATCAGATTGTGGTAATGGCCACATTACATTCTGCCTCACAGTATAAATGCTTCAGAGTTGGCAGCTTCTTAAGAGAGTGAACTGGAATCTTTTTTCTTGTCAATCACCGAATAATTGGTTATTTATTACAAACACAGGGGTTTGGTTAGTGCTCATAAGTGATGTATGTATGTCCCTGTACGATTTGATTTTCACTTCTTAAATGAGGCTTTGGCTGAAACATCTTTTCACTTGCAAGTCCCCTATGTTTGTTATGGAAATGCCTGAAAGATTTATATAATCCCTGTTATTTGCAGCACAACTTTTCAGACTAGAGCAGGATGTTAAAGGATCTGCTTCCCAAAGAGACAAAGGAAGAAGCTCTCCTGTAACAGTCACGCTTGCTTTCCCCTTCAGATGTGTTTGGAGTTGTCAACTAATGATGAAATAATTTTACTGTGCAGTCAGCCCACTGCACTATTTCTTCCTAATGCACTATATAAAGGTCTCCACAGACGTGTCCAAAATATCTTGATGTTGAGACTGACAAAATCACTTTCCATGGTATTTCATCCGTCTGCAACTCTACTGTATGCTAAACCAGGAAAGACATTTGTGTGAGAGAGCCAGGCATGCTTGGCACCGTCCACAGGTGCGATTCAGCCTTCTACTTGTGAGGGGAGAGGCAGGGAGGTTGCAGGGAAGCCCTTCTCTCTGAGTTTTACAGTTCTTGGAGCTCATGTGTCAATATCCAAATTTCTGCTGATGCAAGAAACAGCCAGGTAGCAAGTGGAAACTCTGCACCTGACATGGGAGAATACAGGGTGTTTGGTTCAGGGACAAAGCTCCTACTAAAATAGATATATACCCGTGGATTTCAGGAAGGGCTGGACTGGGCTCTGACGGAGGGATTGTGTGATAGCTTGTGCATAGAGAAGGGAAGAAGATGAACGTTTCAGATTGCTTCAGTTAAAGCCCTTGTGCTGTCCCGCGGTGTGCAACTGGGGAACCACAAAGCATGCTGGGTACATGCATAGGATAATCTCCACAGCTACAAAAAAAGAGATGATGTTTGAAAGTATGGATTTGGGGACTTGAGGGATGCATGTGCCAGAATAGAAGACATGCCTTCGTGCTGACCCTGAGACTAGTATAACACCATCAAATATTGAAGCGTAATACAAATCTCACAGGATTTTGCTTAGTGGAATGTTGTTAATCAGTGATGGGATAATATTGCAGTTTTCAAGAAGGAAGCCTGCATTATTTCTCAGAAATACCAGTATCTCAGTTCTGGACAAAACTTTGTAATTAGGGAAAAAAAATATTTCGCACACACAGCTCCTGATTGATAGAAAAATTTAGAGCTGCTTATTGCAAAGAGCTCCACTCATTTACATTCCCTGAAACCTTTATACTGACTTAGGTTGTGGTGAATCAAGCCTTATAGTGACCTGGGAAAGTAAACTGACACTAATAAATATCAATTGTTCTGTCTTCTAGCAAATCTTTCACTGCTTTTATTGAATGTTAACAATGAAAGGCTATATGTATCTATTAGCCTGATTCATTGGAAAATTATGTCAGTCCAAGTTGGGAATAATATTACTTCAGGAATACTGATAGCAAAACTAAAGTAAATAAAAGAAAGGCTTGCCTGAAACTTTAGAAAAGTTAGTAAAGCAAAGGGCAAAGATGGCATTTGAACTTTGAGGCCCTTCTTAAACCAGTAACAGAAATAGATCAGCCACTGTGACTTCACTTATTTTTCTGTATGGAACAGGGCAGGACATTATTTTGTTATTTTCATTGCTTTCCTGTTCAATTGTTTAGTAAACCATTTTATTTTGGCTCAGAATTATCTAATGTGCTTCCTTGGTCAGTATTTGTTACATTGTCATATAATCAGCTGTAGATGAGCAATTTTCATTAATGAAAACTGTGATGAGCTTAGTGCATTGCAATTAGCTATCTGGGGAAAAATCCTGACAAAACTGATACTCTCAAGCCATTGACTGCTGTGTCTGTGATCCCCTTTGAATGGCCAGATATTTCTTAGAAGTAACTTAAAAGATCAGACACAGCAGCTCTGTGAACTCATGACAGATCTGTACTGAGACCTTGTGGCTGGCTCAAGGGCATTCTTACTAATTAGTCTGATGAGGCTTTTAACAGTCTTAGTGCTGTTATTGAACATGAGAGGCGTTAATCGTCAAGCCAGATGACCTGTTCTTGTTAAAGAGGTATGGAATGACTAATGCACATTCCCAACCAGAACAGACAAAGAAAGATGACACAATAACTGTCTAAAGACAGAATAGCAAAATTATATTTGGATGTGAAGCAGGTCAGGAATATTCAAATACTACCAGCCTGAATTTTTAAAGTAACTTTGAATAATTATTTGACCCCTACTGATGTCTAAGTGCATGAAAGAAGAAACTGAAAGAACTGCAGGTGAGATCTTGATTTCTTTAAGTCAGCATTTTAACCCAAATGTGTTTCCAGATTCTAAATAATGATCACTAGTTATTAACAGTGTTGTTCATCTTTCCTCTAAAAATTGCAAATACTTGCAATCACTGCAAAGCAAAGATACTATTTGACTAATGTGAAGCTTGCCACATTGGATTATGCCATTTATTTGAACTAGAGAAAATCATGCTGGGAGGAACTGTGAAAGGTCATCCAATGCATCTTTGTACTCCACTGGTCCATTTACACTAGCATTTTGCCTCTGGTAGTTGCCCAGTCTACCCAACTAATTCCTCATTTTAGCAGTTTATATTATTTACATGAACTAACAAAACTGAAAGAAAAAAATCCCTGCCAGTCTTTTCATTTCAGAAGTGTAATTATTTCTACTCTTATCTCTTTACCTGATAAGTAGTACTTAACTGTATCTTTAACTAAAATCTGTCATAAGGGAAATTGTGTCGGCAAATATGCTGAACATTTTATTCCAGCTACAGAAAATAGAGGGTTTCCAGATCAAGGCAGTGAAGACCCTGCAAGGATGAACGGGGGCAAGATTAAAGATAAATATTTCATAAACACTTTAAAATATTGCTTTTTAGCCTGGGCTTTACAGGGAGACTGAGGGGCCTGGTGGTTTGTTGTACCAAGCAGGGAAACTAATTGCATAGAACAACATAATGATTGCAAAAAAATCCTGCCTCTAGTGACTTGGATCACTTCATGCATCATTTAAAACGTGTTGCAGCAAGGCTATTAAAACAGAATATACCCTTAAAAATGGACTGCAAAGAAGTGAGACAGTGCTCTTTGAGGTTTTGTGAACTCCTGCAGTGTTCCTGCCTAGACTTACGGGGTATGATTCACTTGTCCATGAATACACATGTACTGTCTTTTGAGTTCCCCTAGGTATCTCACCTGTCTTATATCTACATCTTCTGAAGGGCAGTGGTCTACTGAACCATATCCAGCGTGATTTCTGCCGGCCCCATGCAGATGCCCTGAAAAGCCTACAGCATCTCGAATGGCTGTAGACTGGATCCCATCTATGGTGTTGAGTTGTAGCTATAAACCACAATTCATGTTAGAAGAGTGAAAAATGACCAGAGAGTGCCACTGGAAGTGTTGAGAGTGCACGTTACTTCAGCCCTTTTGCAGGGCAGCAGATACGGAGACATCTCTCATTTGGCTTGCATCTGTCAAGATTTGACAATGTTTTTGGTAATGGGGGAATCTGATCTCAGTGTCCTTCTATACTGTACAGTAGGTCAGGAAACTTCCCTGAAGGTAACTGTTTCGTAATCTCCTTGTCATGTCTTCTTCTCCATCTGTAGTTGTTCAGTTAGATGGACTCCCAACAGTATTGTGATAATTTTTCATTAGTGTGTAAAGTAACTGTGATACCTCAACAGGCTGACAGCACTTTCCAATATTCTTCACTAAATCATGAACTATCTTCAGACTACTGTAAATTATACTGTATGGAAATATGCATTAATCCAGACCATTGTTGCATTGTAAAGGTCTCTATTAAATTCTAAGAATTCTTGACTTTATTCACCTTAAGAGTAAAAACATGGAATTTTATTCCTGCGTTGGTGTTTTTACATTTTTGTCTGCTGTTTTTCTGCCTTCTCACCTTTCTTTAAATGCTCTTTCATTTCCAACTGAAGGGAGATTCTGTTCAAAACCTTCAATACGGGGGTTGTCGAAATCTTTTCCATAACATGATTAGCTGAGTGATAAAGTTAAGAAAGTCTTTTAGAATCCCACTTGAATGGTTCATCTCAGAAGTCCTTGTGGTATCTTTAAAAATATCCTATCTAATCAAATGTATTGAGAAAGCAAGAAAAACAATTAGGTCTCAAGTTATGGCTAGTATGGATTGAAGAAAGTAATAGATAATCGTAGCTTTTTGCTGTACCCATTTTCATTTGGATTAGAGTTTGCCTTGCTCACCATTCTGGCTGATAAACAGAGAAGGATTGAGCAACCATTTAAAAGACCATTAAAGATGAGAATTATAGAATCATACAATATCTCAAGTTAAGATGGAGCCATAAGGATCACTGACTCCACCTCCATGCTCCTCGCAGGATTACCTAAAACTAAACCATATGACTAAGAGCATCATCCAGACACTCTTTGAACTCTGACAGGCATGGAGTCACGATCACTTGCCTGGGGAGTGTGTTCCAGTGACCGACCATCCTCCCAGTCTGAACTTCCCCCAACACAGCTTGATTCCATTTCCTCATGTTCTATCACTGGTCACCAGAGAGAAGAGATCAGCATCTCCCCCTCCGCTGTCCCCTTTGAGGAAGCTGTAGACTGCAATGAGGTCACCACAGATGAAGAGGTGACAACATATAAGAAGAAGAACATACAAATACAAAGTGATGGTAAATAGGCAAAGATTGAATTTGCAGTGTATTTGCACACACAAGGCAAGATTATGTTTTCTTTGTGCCTGCTCCTGCTTCTAAATCTCCATGTATATAGTGAATGCTCTCTAAATAGTGTGTCAGCTATCTAGGTATCCTAGGGGATAAATGCAGTGATGCTCATAAGGTGAGATTGTTTGGACTGTTGCCAGTTATGTGACAAGAAATGTCTGCTGGCCCCAGAGGACAGAAATGAAGGGGGGTACAGCACTCTTAATCATCCTGGTAGATCCTCTGTTGCTTGTATTTTCTGTCCCTCTTTCTTCCTGTAGAGATTCAGATTTATGCAACACACAGTTTGCCAACATTGATATGCTTGTGACCAAAGACACTAAATAAATCCACATAAAAGTGTGATGCTTAATGCCATCTTATCTGGAGTAGAGACTTCTGCTCTGGTAAATTACCTTTATCTTTGTTTTATTGCCTCTGCAATGTCATGTAAGTGCTCCTCTATAAATAGAGTGTACTTAGAAACAAGGGCTATAAGCTGTTGATTCACGAGTTCACTCTATTGGAGAGGTCTGCTTTCAGAAAAGCAATGTATAATTAATTCTCTGTTTTATAAAAAGGATTTTTTTCACTGAAAAATAATGTTTTACACAAACAAATCAGCTTCTGACAGAATGATTAATTTAATCAGAAGGAGAGAAAAGGAGTAACATTTTCCTTCTATACATCTAAATATTTCCATAGTTTTCCTCTCAGAATATGGTGAAAGATATGTCAGGCTCAGTCTGGGTTAAATAGCGCACCAATGTGGGTTTTCCCAGCCTTCCCTGAACACTGTACTCTACAGGCACACTCTGCTACTTGAAACACCAGTATGAAGATTTAGTTTCAATAATAGTAATAGTTTAGTACCTCATTTGTAGTTTGTGCACCATTTAGTATGTTTCAGCAGACTCTTATCTTTTTCTGTAAGTCTTCAAATAAAGGACAGAAGAAGCAGAACCGCTATCTTAGGATGGTCCCTGGCCTCTCTTTCTCCTTATGTTTTTAGTTCATTAGGAGGGCCCTGTACCTCTGCTAGTCATTTCCAATTTTAGGATCATTGTTAAGGTACCTAGATAAACAAAGAAAATAATAAAAAAGAGGGAGAGACAGAAAACTGGGGACTTTTGAAGAAAGCCCTTATTAGCATACAGAACATCTTTCGCAAACAGCTATGCCAATTTTTTCCCAAAAAATTGCTAAGGAAGTCTAAAAGGGCCAATTCTCTTAGTGTTCTGTTGTAAATGAAGAGTTACTCCACCACAGAAAGTGATGCAGCTGGTGTAGTTAAGTATAGGATTAGTTCCAAGGACAAAAAAAACCCCAGCAGAATATACAACTAACAGTTTAATTCCTTCCAGATTTTTTTTAGTATGAGCTAATACATCTGTGCTTTTTAGCTTTTTTTCTTTTCAAAACTACATATGATATGTGGAGATATAACAGGTTGCACAATCTCGAAGTAACTTCCATAGCATCTAAAGAAGGAAAAATGGTGTGAGACAGTCAAAGGAATTGATGAAATACAGAGGAGCGTAGCAATAACATGGGCTAGCTTCATCAGCACTGGTGAGTGCACCCCATCCGGTCCTGTGGACTTGTGCATGACCAATTTGTTTAAATGCTTCCTAAACTGATCCTCCTCTAGTGAGTCTGTCTCCATTGCCACAGCCTGGGGTATGGGAAATCTGTGCTGGAACCCTGGGTTTGTAGTGAGACTTTAAGAGATATTTTCTTATCTTATCTTTTCTGTAAGAGGGAAGTAACAATACTGAACATCTTTTCAAAACAGTTTGGATGCACCTGTGAATGCTATATAAGAATGACTGTTGATTATTACTCTCAGTATATATGAGGGTAAATGCTAGTACAGATAAAATCACGTGCTAATTAGTCATGCTATTTTTTATTGCCTTCAAGTCTACTGCAGTCCTGTCTTCTCTCATCTGAACCGTATCCTCAACACACTCAACACACCTCAAGGATTCTGTGGGGTGTAATCTGTCAAACGTAAGCATTTTAAAAAATTGTCTCATCTACACTTCACCTACGTTACCAGTACGTATTATTATGTAAATGCAAAATGGAGATGGCACTTATATTTTTGCATTTGGACATGCAACCCTGGACATATTTTTTTCTCATTTTACTGTGAGAAAAGCTTGGCATTATTGTCACCCTAATGTAGTGCAGATATTACCCTTTTGATATTTGAGATGAGATAGATATTTGAGAAGATATTTGAGAAGACTGGCAGCATGGTTTTTCCTTCCAAACTTTTCGAAAATCCACTAGCAAATAAGCAGACTGGGATCTCTACAGTTAGCAGTTTCCTGTACCTATGTCCATAGACAACTGTTTCTAACCTATGGTGAAACAGGATTACTAGTAGCCTGCTGCTAGCATTTCTCAACATCGTTCCCTGGATTCCTACAGTATTGTAACCAAAGTGCTAAAATTTTCACATAAACTCAAATAAGATTTGTGAGAATGCGAATGTTTGCAGCACAGCTCTATGAAGAATCTATGCTAAGATCCTCAAAGGTAATTAGGCCTAACTGCAGTCTTGGGGAACCTCTAAGCCAGAGTGAGGTGCCAGGCTTCCCACAAAACACAGACAACTCTAGTTTTTAACAAACAGCTCTTCGGAAATCAGATAGTATGGGATGCTGATTGTATTGTCTCTGAGTGATATCCAAAGAAGGATGTTCTGATGTGACGTCACCTAGAACAAGCAGAAAGTACAGTGTGGCTGTTCTAGCAAAGCACTGTTAGTCTTTTACTTCTTTTATTAGTGTGTGATGAGCAGTCTCCAACATTAACGACACGGTGAACTGTTCAGCTGCAAAAATATTACAAATCCAGGCCAGAGTTTGTCAATGCATACTATGCTGCCTAGAAAGAGAGAGGCTAATCAAAGCTGAATTTTTATGGGCTCCTTGATCATAAATGTGAAAAGAGAGGAGAAAGTCAACATTCCTGAGAAATCTGCTAAAGAGAGCCACTCTCCTCTACAGGTTCGAAAGCCGTATTTCTATTGTTTTGCTAGAGGGCTCCTTCATTTAATATTTTATTTCACTGGAGACGGCTGGGAAAGGTCCTTTGATCCTAAAACATCATAAATTATTTACTCTTTTTCATGTAGTGTGCCTTATTCAACGGAAAAAAAAAAAAAAGGAAAAATAAACCCACCCCAGGACAGACATGGTTCTTGGCTGCAGGTTCATAATTTACTAACTGTTCTTGCTATAGAAATTCCCTAAGGATAATGATCAACATGGTAAAATACTTGTCATCACCTGCAGCGGTAATAGAACCAAGGTAACAGAATCTACCTCCAAAAGTGCTGAGACTTAATCTAGTGAAGTGCCCTATCCAAGGAAACATTTTTGGAGATCAGGTAAATCTGTGTGGTCAAATCTGTGTGATTCATATCAGGGACCTGAAATCACATCCTGGGTTAGTCCCCTAAATAAAATATTTAACACACTAAACCAGGTAACTATCAGTCTCAGCTAAGCAGTTTTTCCTCTTATGCGTATTTCTTGCAACATCCCCCTCCAATCTTTACACCCCTGAACTGATATCTTAACTAGTAAGATACAATCTCTTACTTCCTCCGTTTTTCTCCCCATCTCCTGCCCTGCCCCTCGTGTAGTAAGGAACTATCTATACAAAGTAGAACAGATTGAATGGGTAAAAGAGAAGATGGTCCTCAGCCAGTTCTCTTGGGGTATGGGAGACTGAGACTCAAATGCTGTTTCTGAAGGTGATGTAGTTATAGCTAAACTTATCACTGGGACAATATATTGGTTTGGGCGTTAGTGAAATTTAAACCAGTTAAATAAGTGAGAAAATGCTTGTTTTAAGGAAACTCTTTGGAACTTCTGAGGTTTCAACTTGAGTCATGGCTCTAAGGTGTTTGTTAGGTAGCAGTGCAGTAGCATTTTGACAGCCTATAGGTAAGCTAACATACAAATGTAAAAATAAATAAATAAATCCATGTATCTTCCTTCCTGTCTGCTTTCTTGAGTCAAAAAAAGCAAAAAAGAAAATAAATCAAATGCTGCAGTACAACATGTGTGAGTTACATAAGGAATGGATAAGAATAGCAGAAGATTCAGAACAAGCCAAAAGGACAGATGTGAAGATTTCTGAATAAATTATATAATTAAATGTATATCTTAAGCGAACAGATGATTAGTGACTGGCAAAAGTCACTAATGAATATTGAACATTTTAGTCAGAATCTCCAGAAACTAAGAAACAAATGTGCAGTTTTAGGGGTTTTGGTCAATGAAAGGCTACTCTTTTTTTGTTGTTGTTGTTTTTGAAGACATCTGTTTCAATATTCTGTCATCCTGAATCTATAATTCATAATGATAGACAGTGAATGCACACCACTTAGAAGGAGACACCATAAACAATAAGTCGAGTCTAAATGGACCTTTATGCATGCTCAAAACCACCTTGCTATGCTAGAACATTATGAGGAAACAGCTGCTAGGGCAATATAACTCCGTTCAGTGTTGTGCCAGCCCATTGCATACCACAGAAATACACAAGGTAAATTAGACAAATGCAAGAGGAATGCAGAAGGAGAGCTGAAAATTCCTGCTTCGTAAAACAAGTGTAATTTAAGAAACAAGTTTTTGTTTGGGATGTAGAATGACTCCTACAGTGGAGACCATTTCCCTGTTGGCGCTCTCCGGCCTCTGATTGCAAACAGGTAACACAACTGTCGAGTACTTTCAGTTCAGCACTGAAGACTGCCATTTCAGAAAGCATTTGGGAATAACCTTTTCTCACTTTGATCCTTCTGAATCCTTTCTATCTTTTTATATTTGATCTGCCTCAGACCTATTTTTTTTTCCCTTATAAGTGCTTAGGAACACATGAAGAGATGAATCAGTTACAGAAAAAACTTTCACTCAGTACTCAGTAGGTAACTATGGCAGTTTCATAATACTTGTCAACGAAGGTGATGTGTTCCAGCCTATCCAAATCTAAAATGGAAAAGACATTTCCTTCTGAATGGTGAGCTGCCTGACAATGAAGGAAGGCCAAAGAAATAGAGATTTGTGAGTCAGTAATAGACCCATCCTCAGTATCAACTGTCAGCCAATTTTATGTCTTTAGTAACTTCAGTGATGACATATCAATATCATCATTAGCACAATTTTTAGCACAAGGCATTAACACAATGTTATAATTGTATTGCTGTTTGAATATGGTTTCCGTCCCATGGAGGTCAATGGTAAGCTTTCACTTACTTTCCCACAAGGCGATTCAGGTTGTTAGAGAGGCATGAGTAAACTGGTTGAATTGGATTAATCTCATCTAACTTTAGAAATCTAAAAGCTAAGCATCATATCTAAGCTACACGTCTATGTTTCCAGTGTAATGAATGGCTGGATGCACATCCAGTGTGCTTCAGTTCATTCTGAACTTAGCGTCTAGGAAAGGTGGGAGGAATCACCCACTCTTCTTCCCTTGTCTATAGCAAAGCCTTGATCAGGGTCTTGACTTGCTGCCTGAATTTTAGTTTTCTAAAGCTGGATGATTTCTGTGGAATACAAATCCAAGTCCAACAGCACCACAGCCATGTCATTGGAACAATATTTTTCTTCATACAGCAGAAAAAGTAGACAAACAATTTTCATATTCTCTGAATTTGGCTTAGTCAAGTTACAAGAGATTAACAGGAACAATATCATGTGGCAGAGAGAAATAGTCAGTATTAGAAAAGTAACCGATAGTAAGACTGATGTTACGGATTTTTTTTTACTTACAAGATGAAGATCAACACCTCATCTGTTTCTTGGCTGCTAGTGGTAGCACTTACTTAAAATAACAATATTTGTGATGATATATAATGTAGAGAGTGACATCAGTACATCTCACATCCATTAAACTTGGTAAAGCTCTGTAATACAAAGAGAAGGTTGGTAATAGGTCGTTAGTAATGTCACATCAACAGTATGTCTCTAATTAACAACTGAATGACTGCCAAGCTCTGCAAATGGACTCAACACCAAATGGATCTCTCCATCTCCCACCACTTATTTTATTACCAGATAGAGCTAGCATAATGCATTTCCCTGCAACTCTACAGTCATAACAAAGACCAAAGTACTAGAGGAGAGCCTAAAAAGGGATATTAGAGGTTTGTTCAGAGTAGAAAAGCTTGTCAATTTGTCTGCCAAACGTATGCCAAAGTGCTGTGATCAAGAGGTGATGTATGAGGGACTTCTGTTACAGATGCATAGATCCAAGTATAAATCTTTGAAATACAATTATTAATGCTTTATATGCCCCTGCAGCAAGTCTTTCCTTAGCTCTGACATGAACATCAACTAAAGCACATGGAGTAGATCAAGGGGAAGCGGGAAAGGGAGTAGTTCAGTGTAGAGGTGTGAGATGGTGGGGACAGTAATGCCAGGATTTATCACAGTCTGCTTTGCTTTCTCCATCAAACCCTAAGAGGGCACAGCTAAGCACTGAGATAAGCACAGACAATAGAGCTGCTGTAGGGGACGCAGCATCAAATGCAAAGAATTGTAAACATTTGTTGTAGTTGGTTTAGCACCAAACAACGATTTTACAGTCTGGATCCAGAGAACTGCCCCAGATTATCTCTGTTATGGACGTCCCCTCCCTAGAAGTGTTCAAGGCTGGGTAGGATGGGGCTTTGAGTAACCTGGTCTAGCGGAAGGTGTCCCTGCACATGGCAGGGGGTTGGAACTAGGTGATCTTTAAGATCCCTTCCATCCCAAACAATTCTATGGTTCCATGATTCTATGATTATGGCCCTGTTGAAGGTCCTAAATTGTTTTGGCAGGTTAATAACTGAAAAATATGGATACCATAGCAAAGAAAGATATGAAGGAAGGTAAAATCATTGTGTGGAAAGGTATCTTTCATTCATATATACATATATGTATATATATATCTTGTTTTGGGTTTTTTTTTATATTTTTGTCAACAGAAATATGTTGTGATTTCCTCTTCAAGTGTATTACTGAAATGAAGAGGGAGGAGATTATGTTAGAAGCTGCCTTAGCCATGGAACATACTGAAAGGAACATACATCTCCTGCCACTCCAGCCAAATTTTGATGAGCCGAAAGAGAGGAACACTGTAACACCAAGAGAATTAAAAATTGCTTGAGACCTTGCTGGAAATAATTAGTGATGTCCTCAGTCTGATACAAAAGGTAAACCATCAACATGAGACAGGAAGAAACTGTCCACATGGCAGAGAAACATAAATAATGTATTTTCTTCAACACAGATATTTTTAATCTGTAAAACACATGATCTCACCACTAGATGTACTCAACTTCAGCCATAACTTCTTTCCACTCCATGGCCCCCCAACACAAACCAGAATTAGTACTGATACTTCCTTAAAATTCCTGCTTTGTATTTTTCCTCTTAGTAGACATCCCTTTTTAATGTACCTTTATATTAAAAAAATCCATTATGGCCTCTTCTCAATATTCTAAAAATTGATCTATAAATTTTTATTCCGGTTTTTAGAACTGTGCAACAGTAAGTTAGAGTTTTCAAGTATAACATTCTTCACTCAGTTCCTAAGGGATAAAAATGCTTAATACATGATCAAAATCTAATGCTATTTTTTTCAGTGTGCATCTGACTTTTGATCTAATCTACAGAGAGAGCAAGCTCTTAGAAATGATGCGAGCTGACAATTGATGTCTAGCTTATTGACATTTAGAAGGGTAATAGTTTGCTGGCAGCTTGTCCAGAAGAAGTTTCCGAAGCCTCAGTGTACACATCACCCAAAGCTCTCACTGAAGGCCAATCTTCAAATGTCAGTGGTAGAACATAAACAGATGAAAGGTTTTCCTAATTAAAGCTGCAATGGGATAGTTCAAGGCTATTAGCAAGAGGAAAAGAAATATTACAAAAGTAGTCTAAATAAAATCTTTGATAACAAAGAGGAGGGTTTTGTTGCTGGTTTGTTTTTTTGTTTTGTTGTTGGTTTGGGTTTTGTTAATTTGGAAACAAGGAATTTAAGACACATATTTCCCCTTTTTTCAAGTACACTCCTTTAAACTTGTGTTAATTCTCATTTTAAACAGCTTTTTCTAAGCTACTGAAGGCTCAGAATATTTTCCTTTTGGAAAAAGAATTTTCATTTGGGAAATTCTTGGCAGGTCTTGCAGTAATAAGCAAATTTTGGCATTATAGGGAGCACCAGAAAAGGCTACCTAAAAAGGCTGTGTGAAAGATTAGGACAGTGCCAAGAAGGGGACTGACAGCCTCTTGCCTTACTCACTGCTGTGTTGGATCCCTGTTCTCTGTTGAAATAAAATCTTACTACTGTGTATAAAGACTCATCTGCCTCATCCTTATAAATACTTCTCCCTTTTTCAGCCTTCAGCAAAGTGTGTGATTGAAGCTGTTCTAACGTTATGATACAGTACTGTATACGAGTTCTGCCAGCTTGAAAATATGATGTCTGCCTAATAATCTAAAAAGGCCTAGCCTGAAGGACAAAGAAGCATCAGCTTTGGTGAGTGCATCCTCCTGAGTTCCTCACTGAGGACAACAATATCTGGCTAGTTTTCCCCTTGTGTCTGAACAACTCTAGAGAGGGAAGTGAGGAAGCAACCTATTATAACGTATTGTCTTTTTCAACATGTCTTGCGTTATGCAGAGCTATATGAATCACTAAAATCTGTGAGCTGCAAGACAAGAGACATCTTCTCACGGCAGTCTCTTCCCCTCTTCCCTAAGACTGCTCCCGAGTGAATTTCTGTAGGTCCCACAGTCCCACTTTGGTGACTGTTGCACTGTCACCAAAGGGCTGCTGTTGCAAGAACTGAAGTTTTCTTTGCTGTGAAGTAACTGACATGGTGGTATTAGCCCTGGATAGGCCATAGTAGAAATGAAGAAGTTAATAGGATAATGCCTTATAGCACAAAACAGGAGCTCCAAAAGGGAACAGAGATGACTGAACACTCAGCACATGAACAGTTTCCACATCGGGGTAGTTGCTGTCAAGCTCTCAGCATGAGTGACTGGTGTAGCAACCACATTTAGAAGAATTAGAAATGAAAATATATGTAGCTTTCCATTCATATACCATGATTAGATGAAAAATCAGCAGTTAACATGTCAGCAGTGTGTGTAGACTAATTAATTCCTCACTGCTACACCTCACCATGTGGTGAGTTAACAGGAAATTCTTTCTGAGCTACAGCCATTTTCCCTGAGGACAGTGCAATGGTAGAACATTGCTCTGCCTTGGGTTTGAGGACAAGATGCAAATATATGTACAGTTTCTTTTGGTATTTTAGCTCTTGAATACCCTAAGGTATTCATTTAGCTCAACGCATGCCATAAAGTCTGGAAAAAATCACTTCAAAGGAGCAGAAGCCCGAAAAATGATTCTTGAAATGATCTGAACTTAACTCTAGGTTCTAAAGCCCATGTATTCCGTCTTAGCGCTCTAGCTGTATTCTCACGAATGTGTTGTTATGAATAGCTAGAGTGGCAGTTCCCAGTCTTCAATTAACTCTCTTAAATGCATCCACAGGGTGGAACAAACTGTCCTTCCCATTATCAATGTGTTATATCTTGAGCAAACATGTCAGTACCTACTTCCCCAGGCCCTTCTCTTTGTGTCCTGTCAAGATTTCCTCCTCCAAAATTGTCATCCACTTCCTGCCACATCCATTCCTCCAGTGTCTTCCCCAGCTGTGAATGGGACCTCCCACAGCTTCACCTCTGCTCCACAGAAGAAAGCTGCTGTGAGTCCTTCTTACTTTCCACAAACTCTACCCAAGTGCCAGTGGTGCCCTTACCCAATATGCTACCAATTACAGGGATCTGGCCTTGTGCCTCCTCCACTTGCTGCTGATCCTTGAGCCTGGCACTGCTTCTCTGTCTCTTCCCTTTGGAAAGCCTTCATCTCTTGGTCAGCCACCTGCAGCATCAAGGCGGGCAGCACTCAGCAGCAGCAGGAGCTCTGTGGAGCCACCCCAGAACTTTCAGTGCTCCCAGCCTTCCTAAAATCTGCTTTTTCACAAAATGTTTCTTCATCTATGAGGCTATCCATGGGGTTAAGAAAGCACGAATATTGCAGTTTTACAGTCAATTTGCTTTGAAGATACTAGAACTGAAATCTGATTTCAGAACTTCGCCTTCCTGCCAAAACACTCCACCTTTGTCTTCTCCCCCAAAATCCAGACTTGCTTCAGAGCTGACAGTTATATTTTTATGGACCTGTCTGTATCCTGTTTTGGATCAGGGTTTCACAGCACTTTTTTTTCCAAATATAGGTTTGCTGCCTACACAGCAACAAAACATTTGGAGATGTGACATAAGAGTCAATATAGGAAGGTGCTTAAAAAAACTATGAAATTATGTCAGAAAAACATTGCCAACAAAACCTGTCCATGTAACTTCTTGTATTGGGCTGTGCTGGATTAGACAGCTCACAGCAAAGGTAAATGGCTCATCTATTAGCTTTTATTTCCATTTAAAGATAGTGTAAGTACAACAGTAGGAATTCTGGGCTATCAGATAAGCAGCCGTTCTCACAACAAATGTGAGACAGTACCCCCACCCCTCTTATTTACAAGAGAGGAAAGAGCTACAAAGGTTATGTCAATGATAAGCACAGAAATGAGCACACAGCAGGTTTGCAGCATGACCTCTCTGTGGATTTTGTCATGAGTCTGAATTAAAGCAGGGCATTCCACTGTTACAACTGTAGTTGGCTTTTTTTTTGTGTGTGTGTGTAGTTTCCTCTCAGAAGTTGGTCCAAAAATTTTACAATTACTTCTGTATAACAATGCAACTCTATCCCTTTGGAATTCAGGGTTTCTTTTTTTATAAATTGTAAGAACAGTTTAGAGGCTGACTCCAAACCTATGGAAAGTAATGGCTAGTTCCCAACTATCATTGAAAGGATCTGGGTAAGTATAGAAAGATCCACTTCAAAATACATATTGCAATTGTTTTTATGAATCACTTCAGAGGAATTAAAATCCTCCATTAATCCCCTACCAAATATGAATGACAACTATTTCATACATTACATGGAAAAGCTGGACATTTACTGAAGGGCAGATAGGTCCTTTTTTCTTTTGCTTGTCATTTCTCCTGTCAGAATACATTAGAATATGGAAGAGCACTAGGTAGGTCTATAGGGCTATTTAAAAGAGATCAGTGAAATGGCAGAATAATGAATATGAACATTATCTCTATTTAATTTGGCAAGCCTAGTATCTTAATTAATAATTTAAATGAATTTCTTCTTCTTCAATGATATTTCTCAGGAAATATTTATTCTGCACCTGCTAAAAGCTGCCACCTACACAACTTCAGCTAAATTAATATGGTGAACAAAAATATTCTATTCTCTCATAGAGGGTTAGTAACACAGCCTGTTATTAAGGTTTCCTGACACTTTCCATTATAAGACTCTGCTTCCAATTGCATATAACTTTGTTAGACTCTCACCGGTTGCCTGCCAGGTGCTACTTCAAGATGACATTCTTGGAACATTTCATTCAAAACAGTTCAGTCAATTATGAAATTAAGACAGGGAAAGAACACTGATTTCCTGCACTGAAAGTTTTATAGCAATATTGTTCTAGGAGTTGCTTTAAATGAAGACTTAAGTTGGCAGAAAGTCTTTCAGTATTTGAGCAGATTTGCATGCAAAGTTGATGGAGTCAGTCTGATGTTACTGGTTATGTGCTACGGCAGTGACAGGTCATTTCTTAAAACTGTCTTTGCTTCTACATTGGGCTGTAAGACAGGAAAACGTGTGGTCTGCAACATGATCTTTTTTTCAGCAGGGCTATTTTTTGATTCTGAAAACCATATTCCCTGACCATTTATGCTGTTTTTATTTCACAATGAGCTACCTCTCCCGGTGCGGGTGAAATGAGAGCAGTCCAGATGGACTGATAGAGCAGTAGCTCTTGCATCCACACTAGGTGTCTGGTTTTCAGATGCCTTCCTTTCCTCGGGGACACCACAGGGTTCTGGCCCAGCATTTCTAGTTGAGAAGTGCAAACATCATTGCTAAGCAACCCAACTTTACCTCATAAACAGTTGCATATGAACCTGGTCAACAAGAATAAATTGCAGGGAAACTGTTTTGATGGTAGATATGCACGTACTGCAGCCCACTCAGGTGCTCTTAATGCCTCTTTAATCAGTCAGCCCACACTGGCCTTATGGAGTAGGTAGCTGCCTCCCGTGTCCCCAAAAAAGTGCACAGATAGAGAAAACCCTATGGAAATTATTTGGGTACCAAGCGTATAGGTATATACCTCTTCCCATACCATCTCTGAGAGGCAGTTATATTTCCAGGTCCAACCTTAGCTGTGCTATGCTCACTTCTTAGCCCTACCAGCCCCCAGGATACACTCATTTTTCTCTACATGTGTCCCAGGCTGTGCAAGGCTGGCCCTGCGGCAAGGCTGGCAGGCTGGGCAGCTGCGAGGGAGGGCTACGCGGGGAGGAGAGAAGAGCAAGGGAGGCTTGTCACTGGCTTCACACTGAGGACATCTTCTTTGTCCCCTTCCTAATCATCAGTACCTGGCAAGGACCCCTGCTTCCCCTCTCACAGCCACAGCTGAGGCACAATGGCCCTGCCCAAACAAGTGCCCGCACCCTTTTACATCTTCTCTTCCTGCCCAGGAACATTTGCAGCGGTGGAGTGCATCCTTCTCTGGTGATGTTTTGTGCTGTTCAGAAACAACAGCTCCTCATACCAGGTGAAGTTATTCTACAAGACTTTTCTTCGATGCCATAAAGAGGGTCTTTGTGACATCTCCTGCCTTTCATAATCTTCATTTCAGGCCTCTTGCAGCCCCAGGCTGGCTCAGTTAGCTGTCTGGTTTTAGGGTATCTCGGGAAGGACAGGAGATGGGCGCTATGAGGAACCAGAAACCCATCTAACTATGTTTTGGAGGTGTGGAGGGGATTACTTTGGAGCAGTCTCATCTGATCCCACAAAAGCAATACCCACACAGGCCTTCAGGAAGGTAGATCTCTAGTAGCAGGTTCTAGAAGGACTTTTGACACCCATGAGCAAAAGTGGGACAACATCTAGCATAGAATAGACTCTTTTTTAAAAATGCTCCTCACCCTTGACTGTCCCTGATGGAGCCATTAGAATGACCCTGGCTGGCCTGACCCCTCTCTCAGGCAACAAAGCTGGTGAGAAAGTCTTATGAGGAGAGGCTGAGGGAGCTGGGGTTGTTTAGTCTGAAGAAGAGGAGACTGAAGGGAGACCTTATCGTGCTCTATAACTACCTGACGAGGGGGTGTAGAGAGGCGGGGGTCGGTCTCATCTCCCAAGTCACAAACGATAGGACAAGGGGCAATGGCCTCAAGTTGCACCGGGGGAGGTTTAGATTGGATATTAGGAAACATTTCTTCACCGAAAGGGTTATAAAGCATTGGAATGGGCTGCCCAGGGAAGTGGTTGAGACACCATCCCTGGAGGTGTTCAAAAGACAGGTTGACATGGTCCTCAGGAAAATGGTTTAGTGATTTTTATTTCTTATTTCTTATTTACTTTTTTTGTCAGCGTTAGGTTGATGGTTGGACTAGATGATCTTTAAGGTCCCTTCCAACCTAGACGATTCTATGATTCTATCACTAGTGATAAATGCAGTGTCTCGGGGTGGGAGCAGCACTATGCCTGTCCCTATGCACTGGCCAGGTGTGTAGAAGATGTCTCTTTCCTAGAGAAGCTTTCCCCACAGAGGATGAGTTCCAAATGAGATGCCAGATCCTTCCAAAGCAATGGCCATTGCCTATATGGTAGCCAGACTGTGTGGAAGACAAAACAGTCCATGAGGACTGTGAGGACACAGCCACGGGAGGGTCTGACAAGGAAGGGGTATGCCAGGAGCTGGAGATGAGGAGTGTTCATAAACACCATGTGTTGCCCACACTTCATGCCACAGCCTGTGCTGAGCTGCACTTCCGAAGTATGCTTGCCATCAGGCTGACATCTGCCTCAAAATTGGGATGCACTTGTGATTTTAAGGATGCTGCACTATCCTGCCCCATGGCCAATCCTGCCTCCCACCACTGCTGGTGGGGCAGGGGCAGCATGAGGAGATGGCGGGGCTGAGGCCACAGTCCCTCCGCACGCTGTGCAGCGCAAGCAGTGATGTGGTAGCAGACAAAAGCCATCCCTGTTTCTCCACTGATGCATTGCTGTGTGTGTTTCCCGCGGCGGCGTGCTGAGCTGTTCCCTGTAATAAGCCATAAGGCTGGTCGGGCCATGTTCCCTGGCTGGTAGGGAGGTGAGAACATGTGTGGGCAGCTACCAACATGCACAGCAGCTGCTGTGGGAGACAACGGCGCCTGGCAGAGCCGTGCTTTGCTGGCAAATGCTGTCAGCATCAGGAAGGGCTTGTCAAATTTAGGTCAGCCAAAAGCTGATCTGCAGGCCAGGGAGGAGGAGGAGGACCTGCAACGTGGGTGCAGTTCTGGCATCAGAAGGGTATGCATAGTGGAGCAGGGAAAGAGCCTTTGTGGGATGAGCACTGGCAGGCTCTGGCCCCGCTCTTGCATGTGCAGCTTTCCCAACAGCATGGGGACCTCCATGGGGAACCCTTCTGGCAGACCCCAAAGGACCTCCTGATGTTGCCCCAGGAGCACAGCAAAAGCAGGGCACCACAGGTGACCTTCCTTTCTCAGGTGAGGGTTAAGGTTATGGATAGGGTTAGAGATAGAGTTCGGGTTAGGGATGGAGTTCAGGTTAGGGTTAGGGTCCTCTCAGCTGGGGCTTAATGAAGATTACTGGGGATCACTGCTGAATAGTGAGGGGGCTTAAGGAGAGGTTCTTGACATAGATCTAAGACGAGAAACTGTGGAAAGAGGATCCTTAAGGAGATACCTGTGCAATTTTTAAAAGAGTATGAGGAAAGTCAGAGTTCAAGAGAAACTGAAGATTATGGATCTTCAGCAACAAGACTGCAGCAGCAGGAGGGAGATTGTGCTTATATCTTCTGAGAATTGGATACGGAACACTTTTTGAACTAGATAAGGCAGTACTGTCTTGTTAGCCAAGTTTCTCAGGTCCTTATGTGCTCCTAAACGACAGAGTGTAGGGAATAACTTGTATAATTTTGTTGCTGATATGACTGTGGACTGTTGCCAGAGTTGAGTTAATGCTAAAGTTAAAGATAGGGTTAATGATAGTTGAAAGAAGAGTGGTATTGGGGGAATTTCTGGAGCGTGAACTCATGGACTGCTTCTGCTTTTTTTTTTTTTTTTAATCTTACACATAGGTAGTATATGTCAGTTAGTTTTTTTATTACTAGAAAATGAGATACTAGGACAAAATCTAGTGTCTGATAACACCTATGATCAAATGTGTTCACCTGTGCTAGACTGATCTAAAACCAAGTTCTCACACTGGGACCTTAACGGCATCATTGTTTCCCTGCCACGTGTATCTATGTTAGGTATGTGTGCCCTGAAGTTACTTGAAAACTGATCCTCATCCTGAGATACTACTGCTACAACATGGGGTAGGTTTATGTGAGAAATCGAAGGGAAGACTGTCCACTGGCAGAAACACCTGGTCCCTGTGGAAAGCCCAGACTGTGTGATGTCTCCCTCTTACCTTCCAGATGTACAGAGCACCAACATGGAGAGGC
>JAOXNO010000013.1:140156515-140182242 GCA_028565335.1 Limnodromus scolopaceus
AACACATCCAGGGATGGTGACTCAACCACCTCCCTGGGCAGCCTGTTCCAATGCCCGACCACTCTTTCTGTGAAAAAATTGTTCCAAAGGGACTTCCTGTGCACTGGACTGAGGGTGAGGGGGAAGAAGGAAGAGCTGTTTGGTTCTTTGTCATTGTTAGTGATGAAATAAAACCTGAGAGAGCAATAGGCTTGCAGAAAACATTTCTATAACTTAAAAGCTCTAGAGGTGCTCAGCAATATGACTATATCTTCCTGTATTTAAACCCTACATAGAGCTGGCAGGGATTATTCTGCATCAGGGGGTAATATTTCTGTCTTCAAGCAGCATCTTGTTGCTTAGAGGAATGTGAGTCTGAATGAATGAGATTTGGTTTGGCATGTGCTGTAGAGGGGCAGTGCATATGTATCTTTAAAGAGACTACCTCTGACAAGATTAAAGAAGGAATGAATCTTCATTACTACCAGAAATTTTTTTTTCCCCTATATATTTCTATAAAACAGTATCTCAACAATATCATGCTTATTTGAAATTTGTATATTGGAGGGTTAAATATATTTTCTCTTGGCTTGTGTCAAGTAATTCCTGTTACTGAAAAGAAAAGACTTGAATCTATATGAAGATTTCAAAGCAGGCAGTTATTGGAAATGATCAGTGTCTAGTAAATTCCAGCATGAATTATTCACTAACATAATACCTATGTAAAGTAACTTTACGTACTGCTTCCACTGATCAAGATAGTTTGAAATTAGTCTTACAAGAGTAAAATTTGTTATTCATTGAATAGGTCACTAAGGCTCCGGGAGACGATTATGTATGGGATTGTAATAATTAAAAGCTATGCTGTAGAACTATCTGTTCAGGGCATGTTACTACCTGGGTTTCACATCATTGTATAACGTGTTGGTTTCAGTTTGTACCATTTGCCAAACTTTTGACTTTGGTCTGACACAATATAATACGATTTAGGGGAATGTTGTTTTCTTTTCAAATTAAGATAATGTATCTGCTCTTGAGAGCAAGGCAAGAGAAAAGTATATATTTCTCATACTTAAAGAAATCTGTATCTAGAATTGTATCTGAAACTTGTCATAACAAACTTTGTATCAGGAATATGCCTTTGAAAAGTAGCCTAAACCCATCCTAGTTGTAAACCACTCAAAAATTTTTATCTCGTGTATTCTCTGACTGCCAGAGCTACCTGTAAATTTTCAAAGTATTTAATATCACCATTCGCACCCTAAGAGCAACAGATCCAAAATTCTTGATGCTGTTGCCTGTTCTTACTCCAAGGAGACAACTGGGAAAT
The DNA here is from genome assembly GCA_028565335.1 of Limnodromus scolopaceus. Classification (NCBI taxonomy): domain Eukaryota; kingdom Metazoa; phylum Chordata; class Aves; order Charadriiformes; family Scolopacidae; genus Limnodromus; species Limnodromus scolopaceus. The sequence continues at coordinate 140,157,825 of JAOXNO010000013.1, forward strand.
AGGGACTTTTTCCCTAGAGTGCTTTTCATCTCTTCCAACCAGATCTAGAATTACACTGAATGATGTTATCTTATAGAAACATAAATGGGATAAGACTAGGAGCTGCACTCCCTAGGGTAAGGGAGCAATTGTAGGATGGAGAAGCAGCTGTGACTTCAGCATACCAGAGCCTCTCCTAGAGCAAAAGCCTTTTGAGGAGGAGGAAAAACTGACCAAAAAAAAAGGCCTCTCCCATCTGTCTCATATAAATAGAAGAGAAACCCAGAGTTTGAACCATTTATGTTCTCCTTGAAGGAAAGATATATGTATTCACAAATCCTGTTAAGTATTACTAATTTGTAATTCACCCTTGGTACAGGTCTCTATACATTCTTGGCAAGAGGAAGGAAAACACTTTAGGCTGACACTTACTTGACATGCACGAAGAATTAAAACATAAGTTGTCACTAAGTAGGAGTCTGTCATAGGGTGAATCAGTTGCGTCAAACGATGTTGAATCTGGGAATGCGTTGGCCTTTGTGAAACTGTCTGTACTGAGGAGGGAGAGAGAGAGACTTGCAACATTTGCCGTGAGACTTCTCTAAATAATGCAGTGGATTAGATTCATGCTTCAGCTCTGTGATCACCTCCATGTATGACATGGAAAAAGCATGGTGTTACATGAAAGGTATAAATCTCTGAGAGCTCAGCTTTAAAACAGGCACTAGATAAAGTTCCAAGTGTAACTACTGCAAAGCTGGTTTAAACTAAGTGTCTTTGTATTGGTTTTTTGTTAGCATTAATAGAATTCTAACTTTCAGTAAATATCAAGTTCATACTAATGTACCTTATTGCCAAAATATAGCTTGTTACTACGGAAGTTTAGCATTTGTGCTACAAAGCTTGCCAGGCTTTTAAAAATGCAGGCATATTCCTGACAGCAATGTAAACATGATCTTTCCAAGCCTGACTCTGAAATGTTAGTTTGCAATGTCCATTCTCATATTTCAGGTGTGCTTGATGGAGCTGAACAGCACTGAATAAACTGCTGATCTGTCATCTTTGGTTCACTGATTCAAGCCCACAATGAATTGCTGAGTAAAGTGAAGGGTTTTTCAGGTCAGGCCCACATTGCATAACAACTAAAAGTTGCCCGTGCCAGAATCTCTGCGTATAAATTGTGTCTAGCCAAAGTAAATACAGAGGATCGCTACAGGTTTTGTCTTCTGGTTCCCAGTCAGGACTGAAGCCCTGTTCTTCCTGCTTTTTCAGTGCTGCTGTTGTGCATGTGAACTGTATTACAGCTATCACACCTATATTGATCCTGCTGCAGTCATATTTTCATCCTGCTATTGTCAGGTTATAGCTATATTTTCCTTTACAGCAGTGTTTGAGTTCTTAGAGGAGCAACTTCTTTTTTTTTTTTTTATCTATAGCATTAAGGCTTAGGGGTAGCCTGAGAGCATATCAGACAAGCTTTTGCTGAAAGCCAATGTAACGACAAAATTAAGCATGGGAATTACTCCATGTACATTTGCAATTGATCAGTGTCATGCATGGCGCACCTGCTGTCAGGATGCCATGCTCAGGATGCCCAGGATGCCATGGGCATGCTCAGGATGCCCTCCACAGCTCTTCAACACCAGTCCTCAGTTCCTGCTCTGTCGCAGAACTACTGTTGACATCCTCTTAGGCAAGCCCAGATGAACAACAAGACAGTGCCCTTAGTTCCTGCACCACTGCTGGGACAGATTAATAAAGCTGCCGGAGAAATCAACTATTCCTTCCCTCCTAGCTAAAGGACTGGTTTAGAGCCAGGTTTGAGACAGACTACTGGTTGAAAAGTAGCTATTTTGAAGGAGGGAGATGTGAAATGAAAGCAAGAGGCATGCTCTACACAGAGTTTACAGACCACTGGTGCAAGTAAAGTTTGGCTGTGGAGGCTCATGCTTAGTGCCTTCCTCCAAGACCCTTGTCCTGCCGTGCCAGCCTACTCATCCTCATGCCCAGATGTGCAGCAACCGTTGGACTTTGGCTGTCTAAAACTTTAGCAGAACAGTAACTTGAGACAGGGAAATTCACTCTTCAAACCAGACTTGCACACCTTTATTCTAGTTATCTACTGTATCTTGAGCTCCCCAAGGCAGTCAGCAATGATGACGTTCCTTGTATCGCCAGAGGTGGCAAGCTGATCAGTAAATTCTGTATGCCTGAAACTCATTCCATGGTGACTTTGTGGTGTGTTGCTAACGCAGGTCCTAGATCACAGTGGATTTGTGGGCACTGGATGAATATACAGCGTTTGGCTGTTTGCCACCTCAGGTAGACAGCGGTATGTCCTGCATGATCTTCCTTCTTATAGCCCCAAAGTTAGTAGCATTAAAGAGTCAGCATGTAGCAGAGCTAATGGTGCTTGTCCTCTGAAGGACTTTAGCAACCCTAGGCAGATGATCACAGGCCACACGAAAGTTTTAGAAAAGGGCTAATAAATATGTAGCAGTGAAGCATCTGGAGTGTAGACTTCACTCAAGGGAAGTCTTGGCAACTCCTACTTCACTGTAGTCTTGCAGGAACAGATCAAGTAGCAGTTCTCCTGAAGCTAGAAGACCCCACAGTGTGTTTTGCATTCAAATGTGCACATCATTGTTCAGCAAGTCTGCTACAGAAGCTGTCCTGAGCAGATAGGGATGGGACAAAGGAAGGAAACAGCTCATGTAGGACATCTGAGAAAACACACAAACTCCACTGAGTTGCCCTATTTGAGGTGCATTTCATTGCTTGTGAAAACACCAAACTTCCTCATGCCTAACTGTGCTGTTCAAGCAGTGTGTGTGACCCAGGAATACCCTGGAGTCCTCAGTCTACTCTCTGAGGGGAAGGAGGGAAGAGAAAGTCTGTCCTGTGGCTTGCTGTACCCAGAGTGTGTCCAGGGGACAGCATCCGCCCCTGCAGAAATTAGCAGCACACTTGTACCCAGGTGCTCACCGCAACTCTGACCCTTCCCTATTTCAGACACACACACACATTCCTGGCTCTCAAACCCTACTCTCTGGCAAGTCTGGCTTGATACTGGTGATCACGGACTCCCTCACGCACCCACACTCACTCCAGTTGGTGGCACCACGGACACACGAGCCTCTGAGCCGCCGTCTGACCCCTGTTGCTGCACCCAGACCCCTGCACACACAAACACACACACACAGAATGGAGAGCCCCTCACCCAGGAAAAGAATATTAGAAATGGGGATTAATGAGAAGACAGAATGTTCAGATCAGGTTTTTTTCCCCATGCTTGCTCCTCCTCAGACCACCATGTTCCCTTCCTTCCTCTATTTTTTGTTCCTCTCCAAAACATCCTGTCATAAGTCTCACACGATCCCAGAATCATCCTCTCTCATCCCATGAGTTCTGTCCCCAGAGCAGGGACCCCCCCAGTCTGTGCAGCGCCCTGGAATGCCACCCCCAGGGACTCACAGTGCTAGGTCTCACCCAGGCCCTGGGGCTGGTGCTCTCCTTAGACAGCCCTGGTGGGTTGGGGCAGGATATTCTTTATTTCCACGGACCCTCATAGTTTTCTCCTGGTCTTTTCAGAAGCAGGCTTCATGTTCAAGTTGTGGACACATCAAGCAGAGGGGAGGGAGAAACACGCAGATCTGCCCACTTCCCATTTTCTCAGATTGGCCATCAGGAGCAATAGCTCAGGAAAAGTAGGAATTTAGAAAAACTACTTCTACTGAATTAAGCTTTCAGACCCTCACTTCTCTAAATTTCATAAACATGGCAGCAGAGGTATCATTTGTCTTTTAGCCGTGCTCTTGTGCAACAAACGCCTGAGGGTGAAAGCACAGAACTTACAGAGCACACGTCAATGGCATTTAACAGCAGAAAAAGTGAGAACAGGAGCTTTCCCATACCGAGATTCTGGCTATTTAGATTGATTTTCCTTAAATCTCTTTGGCTTTTTTAAACAACATTGATATATATGTTGTTTATTGTTTGATTTCACACCCTGCTCCCTCCCCCAAATTACTGGCAAGCTAACGAATGAATGGAAGGTTGCTCTTTCTTCCAAGCTGCACTGAAAGACATCTCAGAAACAAAATGTGTTATTTAAATACTGTGTATTCTGCAAGGCATCCTACACCTGTAGGCTAAAACAAAGCTGGGACACACTTATTTCCGTCATTCATAATGTCTACTTGTTAATGTGTGTCAGCTAGCAATCACCTGGCGTCCTGGGGAAAACAGAAAGTACGGGAGAGGCCACCAGGTGGGCATGGGCCACACTGGGCCACCCGGGCCAGAGAGGGGGCTCAGCCCCTGCCTAGTTTACTGCTACAGATACTATTCTGAGCTGTACAGGGATGAGCCTGGCTGGGCGAGCGTCTTGAGAGGTGGGAGACACACATTTTATTCTTGTAGAGAGAAGAGGTCACTGAATTTTCCGCTTCCAGTTTTGAGCATTTTAGCCATTTAGCTGGTACGTAAACCAGGGAGAGGACTGAAGAAAGAAGGCAGAAAGTCACCCTGGTGGCAAGGGTAGTGAGATGACGACACAATAGACACAGAGGCATTTGGGGATCTGCCCTGTCCTACTCCAGTACAGCAAGTACCTGGTGAGAACATGCAGAACAGTGGTATTTGGGACCTCTGTCCATGCTTTAGGACCTGGTCCAGCTAAGGTATAAGCAGGTCCTTTTGTGAAAAAGCAATTCCATTTATGTTGGGCAATTTAAGAAAAATGTTAGTAAGGTCATTCAGGACTGTACAAGAATTATCTGGGCTTTTCAAGATCACAATTATGTGTGCACATGCCTGAATTTTGTACCAAATCTTCTTTGGAAAGGGCTCTATTCTGCTCAGACCCACTGGTTCCCAGGAGAGTCTCTCATCCCTCAGCCGTGATGGCTCTTTCTCCTTGGCTCAATCTGATTCAATGATCCAATACTGGTCATACTGAGATGCAAATTACTTGCTTTCATGAAGTTAATAAACGAACCAAGTGACTCTGCTTTGGTAATAGTCCCTACTCATTTACATACATGAAAACTTTGTGTCATTCATAAATTGTTTCAGTGATTTTTTTAAAATTCTTTCTTCTCTGACAAAAATGTTAAATAACACAGAACTCAAATCAAATCCCTGTAGGAAACCTCTAGACATGTTACCACACAGGCATTTTCTCTTTAGAACCTCATTTTAAAAGCCATTAGTTAGCAAATTTTGAATCCATTTAATATTTTCAGGCTAAGTTTATAATTGTGATTCCAATTTCTTAATAAAAATGTGAGATGTTATTAGGGCAAATGCCTGACAGAATTTAAAAAAAATGAATACATTACTGATATCCTTTTTCAACTACATCTATAATCTAAGAAAAATATCAAGTTCGTTTGAAAAGATTTATTTTTCATAAAATAAAGTTGATATTAAGAAGAGGGGAATAAAATTATTTACTAATGATGATGTCAAAGATTCTATTATTTGCCTAGGATTGAGATTTGATGGATAGTTTGCCCTTCTAAAATACTGGCTTAAGATAGGCTTTTTATAGCTCTCTGTAATTTCCCCTGTGTTTCAAACTTTATTAAAAATCAACACACATAGCTGAGAAAGTTTATTAGATTATTTCTTTTCAGTGGTTTTAAATGCATGTGGTTCAGGCCTCTTTGTTAAAAAAAAAGAAGGGAAAAAAGAAAGACAAAAGAAAAGAAGAGCCTTACTAGCTGCTGTTTTCACGTTTTTCAGGAGACTGTTGGAATGGAACTTCACACTTCACTCTTTATCAGCACAGTCTTCCCTCTCACCTGTGGAGTGGTGGTGGGGTATACTTGTTAAAATCAACTCCAATTCTTCTCTGTTATTACGACCCCTTTACCCACCATCTATTCAGACATTCTACCAGTTAGTGGGGTTCATAATTATTTTTAGCTTTCTGAAACAAAAACATCATGTATAGATATGAATGCGTGTGCATCTGTGTATGGATATATGTGTAGTAACACTTTAATTATGTTATTAGTTTGGACACTGTTCTGTTTGCATACAGCGGACATAGTGAAGGCATGATCGCTTGCCTATGAATTCTCCTAAAATGTTGTTCTGTGGTCAATGTCTTTTCATCTCGTGGTGGTTTGAAGTGGTGGTCCTAGAAAAGCCATTGGCTGGAGGAAGCCCGGGTGCTGCAGGCAGCATGATGAGCACCTTGGGAATAAGAACAGGGGAAGGGAAAGCAGCACACTGGGGTTGATTTGCCAAACAGCAGTTCTGAGCCACCTTCTACACCTCCTAGCTCAGAGACACAAGTTTGAGCATTTTAGAGCTATAAATACATATATATATATATATAAAAAAATATGATTTAGATGACATAATACCAAAAATATAAGCCTAATATTACATTGCAAGAATATTCCAGATTACTATTACTTCCTAAAAATAGACTATTTTCTGCTATTATTAAGTTGTTTTCTATAAGCAAAATAGTGGCTGAGGGGCAATATATTTAAGCTACTAGTTCCTCATTTTGACAGAGAGGGAGCCTGACTTTTACCTCAAGCATTTTTGGCATTTTGAACAAGAAAAGAAAATGCTTGGCTGCAGGGAAGAGCAGAGGGTTTAACACTGCAAACCAAAATGCAGCTACAAATGGGTAGAGGAACATTTCCCTTTTATGTCTGGGTTTAGAAGAATTACAAGCAACCAGAGTTGAATGCTTCACTCTCATTTGAGCATTTGACAGTCTCCCTTATAGGATACAAATAGACACAATAAAAAAAGGCTTTACCTGAGTAACAGATACAGATTTTGTCTTTGTCCCACCCTCATCCAAAATCTTGTCTCCCTTAAAGTGTTGGTCAATATAAATGACCAGTGTTTCATCTAACATCAGGCTAGTTTTCTTCCAAATAGAAGAGATTAACTGTGGTCGGCTACAGTTTTATGTAAAAGTATTAATTATTTGACTCCAGCCAAATACACACATAGTAAATGGCATATCAAAACTAATTGTGCAGTAATTTGTCCAGAAATCAATTACAGCACCATTGTATCACTTCATACATTGAGGATCTCATTGTCTGTATTTGAACCATTTGAACGGTAAGGAGTATATTTCTGTATTCCAGAAAAAGAATAAGGCTCAAACAGGAGGGGATCTTTAAATGATTTTTCAAGGAGGAGCACAGCACTCTTAGGACAGCCATGAAAGGCAGTAAGTTCTATGTATTAGCTAGAAAAAAACAAAGGTGATCCTTCTCAGATAAATTTCACACCTAAATCTTATGTCTTTTATTAGACAGTGTGAGACCAAATCTTGAGACTTTTCTGTATCATTCTACGTTATCTGAGTAACCTCCCGCTAGAATGGTACATCCAAATTACAACACAGAAACGTGACAGCTTATTGAAATGCAGTGGTATTAACTCTTCCTGCATGTGCATCAGTCACATGAATCAGCGTGACCTGTGTTTGCTATTATATGCTTTAATTTGGAAGTATCATGCTGAGCTCCATCTTTCACTACATTTCTATCCGGGTTTCTGATAAAACAATCTAATCAGCTAAAACAAGATTATATGGTAACTGTAGATGCATAGCATGAACATTTGATCCCTACAGGATTTCTCTATTAAACTCATTTTGTTTCTCTCATTAATCTTATTGAAGATTGTTCTGCAATAAAGAAAGGATGTAATCTGCCACTGACAAATTGCTTCAGACTCTTCAGTCCCCGTATCTTTCTTTTCAAATGGTTTTTCCCTCCGTGTTTCTTTTGGTTTCTTAAATAAAAAACAAGCTGAGCAAAAAGGGTTTTGTAGGTCTTTTCATAAGCCCTTATAAAAATGCAGTAAAGACAATTAAAGTATTTTTCACACATCCTCAACCATGTTTTTTGAGGTTTTGATTTCCAAGCTTTAGGCTCCTCCCATTCTGTGTGTATTGGTCCAGTCAGTAACTTCTTGGACATCATAAATACCTGTTCCTTTAGATTATCTTACTTGCTAATGATGACATAGTCCTCAAATTGCAAACTTTCAGTTGCCTGGCAATTGAATAAAATCTGAAACCCTAATCTGGAAGGAAGACAGAGCAAAGTCGAACGTATTGAGGCCAAAATGTTAAGAGGTAATTTGTTTAAAATAGCCAAAGATGAGAAATGCCTAATGTCTCAACTGAACACTCCCCTGTATGCTCATCGCTCTTTCTGAGCAGATGGGAGCCTCTTCCCCACCTCTCAGAAGAGGCCCCTGAGCAGCAGAGGCAGTACGACGTTCTGCAGTAGGACTCCTCTGCAAGACTACTTCACTTGCAAGCAATAATTAAGTACCCATCTGGTATGTGTTGAAGAGAGCAGGTGAAAGTGAGCTTTGCTCCCCAGCCTGTTGATAAGGAAAGTTTTGCAGAAACTTGTGTTGTGCACTTTGCTCCAATGCTTATTCAACCGGAAACACTTGTGGATTCATTAGCTGCAAGTATCCCCCTTCCCAGCTGAATACCATCATTAGAGCAGTGAGTGATGCTCACGTTTTTCACTGAATAGTCCATTGAGCTGTTGATTATTTCATGCAAAATGAAACAGCTTCTGCAAAAGAGACAAACATAGCACTTCACCAGAGACTACCCAGGAGCCTGATTGCTGGATATCCTACAGGGAAGTGGGAGACAGGGATTCAAGGACTGTCAGGCAGAGGAGGCAATTAGACCTTAGATTCTTGGTTGAGTGCTCAAGCAGTTTGAAAACAGGAGAGATGACAACATCTCCTTCTCTTCTAGCTGTATTCTTGTGCAAACCCAATCTGTTCAGGTTTTAAATCAACCCTTCACCCAAACGAAAGAAACATGGCATGTCTGTGAATCCTGGCAGGATTTGCGTAAGATAAATTCATTGTTGCAGTGGCTGAAAAAGTACTTCTAGTCATTGCCAGAACAGATCTGTAGGCATAAGGAACACTGCTATCAAAATGTTAGGTAATTAGGGAGTTTGGACATTACCAGAATGTGGCAGTAGTATAGTGAAAATTATTAAGAACAACATTTCTTACTTAGTGAATGCTTTTATCAGAAACCTTCCTTCATTTTGCTGTACTCCAAACTCTAAACTTAGAAATAAAGTAGTGAAATACTGTTTATTCCTAGAAGGTTATTGTGAAGTACTGAAATGCTTCACAGTAATGAAATTCCATAATGCATATCATAAATACAAATTTCTAAAGTAACTTCCTGTGGATAGCAGGTCCTATTCAGTGCAGTAAGTGCTGTGATGCTTATTTCTTTTATGATAGTGCAGAACCACTCCTTATTGAGAGCCCTAGGTCTATTTTAAAAGTTTTCTCATGAAATTGTACTGACACCTAAATCTTTGGCTTTATTTTTCTCTATCGAGCTAGTTTCAAATGCTGCAGAATACATTATATCTGTAAATAAGTCTACTGTAAATAAAGTCCTACCACACGTATTACTAAACATCTGAAACAATGCCATAGGTTTTTGACTATCAAGAGAAGTAATAAACAATTAAATCTCTATTAACCAGTGTCCAGCATGAAAGGCTGTTGGCAATGACATTCAGAACAATATTTTCAAAGGTTTACAAAATCATATATTGTTCTAGCATGTTCTCTACAGTTTAAGACAGGTAAATTTTCCTCTTACAATCTGTTGGTGGGCGAGGGAACCAAGTGGTGGGTCAGGAACACTTTGTGCTTCAGCTACCAGATCATGTCCCCACTCTCCACGTACCAGCCACCAGTCATTCTGCTTCTGTGCTGCAAAGATGCTACAAGCTTGAGTGCAGCACAGGAAGGGTGAAACCAGTTTACATGGCCATGTTCCTTCTTCCCACCATTGAGGGTATGCTGCAGCTCACAGCTCTAATATGTTTTGTCAGCTTAACTGTAGAAAGTAACTTGGGCTTGCCTAGCTTCAATTAAGCTTCTTTTGAAAGGAAGCTTTTTTAAAAACTTCCAAACCGGATAAGTGCAGACGTACATCAAGGGCAGCTGTCAAAATAAATGTAAAGTAAAAGTAAGGTGACTTTATCCTTTCTGTGACATATCTTTTTATATAGCATTCGTCTTCGCTCCATCAAATATTTGTCTGATGCACTTTCTTGTACCAGAATGGCATTTGCTAACTGCACTGTATTCAAACTAGCTTAGGGAACAAATTCACTGTTCTCATCAATCAGTCACTGGGAAATGTTGTCTTGAAGTATATACTTTTTTAAAATATACCAGGCTTTTGTCAGTAATCTGATAAATTCTCATTGATTATATTCAGCGGAATATGTTATATACATGATGTGATGTCTTAGTCCCTTTGAAAGCCATCATCTTTCTCTCTAGAAAAGTGAAGAATACGGTGTGGGAATGAAAGAAGAACTAGATGTTCTATTCTCTGGTTCCCTCAAAACCTTCAGTGGGAATTCTTATCTTCAGATGAGGGATAGAGTTATGGATTATCTTCAGATGTTTTCTCTATTTTACCTGTTCCCCATGGGCAAGACATCTACATTGTCACAGCAGTCCAATGTTACATATAGAGGTGTTAAAATTGTATATTTCAGCTGCAGGGGCAAATAGTCAGGTATTGTGTTTCGTCCCAGTTTGTTTTGTAAGTGAAATTGATGCAATTGCAGCCTTGTTCTGTCCATTTCTCTCTGTGCATTTCCATAACTTCCAAGGCAGGAAGATGGCACTAGTTTAAGAAAGGTGAATTTTATGACCTAGCCAAGCAGAAAGACCAAGGAGAAAAAAAATGGCTGTAGTGTCACCCCTTGATTTACCAAATGTCAGAGAATCCAGAAAGGAGAGCATAGTTATAAATTCTGCACACGACAGCAAATGTAGAAACCTGTTCTTTAGTTCACAGGAGACAGAAATCCACAGGAAATCAGGCTTTGGATACTGCTTCTGGACTATTTGCTTGGATTACTTTGAAGTTTTAAGGAAGCGTATCATAAAAAACCCAAGAACTTAAGATATTTTAAAAAGCTGGAAAATAAGTGACACGAAAAGTAGTAATTGGCATTTTGTTTTTGTCTAACTGCTATAATTAAGAAGTGTTAATATTAAATCTACACTCATTGAGGTCTTCATTGTTATTCACACACAGTGTTCAGGGACTTTTGGAGCTAGAGACATGAAGTTAGATTCTCTTTTCCACAATGGGCTTTTTTATAGAAGCTGGACATCTATTTATGTAGAGTTTATTAACTGAATTTGACCAGTACTGGAGAAAACACTGGTGCAAAGAACTCTGGAGTCACCAGAATACATTACCTTTGTTACAGGAATATGATGACTACTGAAGCCGTGCTCCAGTTATATTAAACAATAAAATAAAAAATACCACAGGATTCCATTGCTGAATGGAGACATAGTGTGTGCCAGCAAAGGGGTTCCCCCCCCCAGTTTATCACTATCCAAGTAACATCCATTTGACATGGCTGAAAATACACTGGCTTTTGCCTGCATAACTATTTTCGTGTAGAGCACGGCTATCTTTTTTCCTCTACAAATTTCTAATACAGCTGTATATTAAAACTGTGTAATGTAGACCAATGTTCTGATGTGAACACAACCATCTTCCCAGATAGCATAAGCACTCAGCCCCAAGCGCTACACCAGAGTGACAGTGCCCTGACGGCATGGAAATACTGGCAGCTATCCCCCCTAGGATCCTAATGCCTGTATCCAAACTTTCTCCACACATGATCTCTTTTAAAGGAGAACGTCTCACAGGTAAAAGCAACATCATGTGCTTATACTCCTGGGACATCTATGTTAATAGTAAGTGACATTTCTTGCAGTCAAATCTTTGGTGTAACCTATGGTAGATGACCAGACGACCTTTATTTGGGAGAACTATCTTCATTTTCAGTGAAGTATCCTTTTGTCCTGAGAAATGAAATGCAGAATGCCATTCACCTTTCATTCTGGCATGAAGATACATATCTTGAAAACCTCTTTCTTTCAGGCAGCCTAGATATTTACAGCTTAGAATAATTTGCTTTGTATGATAACTCTAAAAGCAACTAATTAGAAGCCTATTATACAATATTGTGTCTACGACCAGGAGAAAAGAATCATTTTCCTGCAGAGAATTTTCTTGGAGAGAAACACATTCAATTACTCCTGACGGTCTATGTTAAGGCATTTTTTATATATTTGGAAATCTCATCGCCTTTCCATCCAAACTGATTTTGTTTTGACAGGGCTTTTTTTTGTTTACATGTTTTACAGATGTGAAAACTTATCATCTTATTGGAAGTATATGAAAGCATAACTCTACTAAATTTGGACCTTACAAAGGTACATTTGAAAAGTCCTCTCTAAATAGTTTGCCCAGTTTCCCATTAGTCAGTGCCTGAGTCAATAGCAGGTCGCCAGTTCAGAGCTTCAGGCTCTTGGGCCGGTGAGCTGCCTGTGCTCACTTACCTTCACAGTTTGCATGCCCCGAACTTCTGCATGCTAGACCAGCCTCAGGGTTATCAAAAATTGGCCCTTTCATGGCATTAGTTCAGTGAGATGGGCATTTTAGGATTTTTTTTTTTATTTTGCATTCTACTGTCAGGGGAACTCCAGAGAACATTTAGCTGTTGGTTTAAATAGAGCAAATGTTAAAGGAAATATCCTGAGCTTTCAGCCCTAGAGCATGTCTAACAGAACCATAGGCTATAATTAAAATTTGTGGAAATGTTCTTAGGAGATAGTATTTCCCTACCATTTAATATACCATAAAAATAGTAAATTAGACAAGTAAGTATTCATACAGCTATGCATCTGTGCTTATGTTGCCACAGTCTATATATGTCTTGATAGCTCTTTTAGGGACCACAATACACTATACTAGAGTCCCTTGTATTTAACTACATTCATCCACCCTGGCTGTAGAGCTGGCAAGTTGTGGTGTTTCGCAAGAATGGCACAGAGACCTAATTTAAGGAAAAGCAGGAAGGTTCCATTATCTAAAAAATGTATCAGCAAAATGTAGGTACCTGACCTTTCAGAGATTCAAATTCTGGCATATCCAAAGTGACACAAATCTTGGTTCAGGCCTTCTCTTCAGCGGGATCTGAAAGCTGTTGGTTGTCAACGCAGCCTGGTCCAGCAGGAGCTTCCAGAGAGACCCAGAGGGTTGGTTGTACAACTGACATCCGTGCTGCTCTGAAGCCAAATTATAGCCCATTGCTCATGGTTAGTTCACTCCCATGAAGAGGAAAGCCTGCTCCTAAATCTCCCTTCTGCCCAGCTTGCACTTCAGACTTGCCTAATCCTCCTCACCAAATTTTTTTTAAATACCATGGGGAAGATGCTCTCAATCTCTCACACTTAAGCTCCCTGCCAAGTTTCTTCCTGTTTCCTTTCTGTGGATAATAAAGTATTAGGGGAAGAGCTAAAATTCTCTCTCGTGAGAATTGCATTATTCCCACAGGAATTCCGGGTTATTTGTTGGAAAGGGAATCGAGAAGTGTGGCTGCTCCACACCACTGGCCAAACACTGTAACCTCGCTTCTTCCGCTTGTGTGAACAAAAGACATGGTAATTGCCAAATCCAAATTCCCGCCTTCAAGTTTGCACTTCAAAGGAAAAAGCAGGAAAGTTCTCACCTGGACTCTTTCCACTACCTAACATTAAAAACCATTCTAGGCTTACAGCCTTTTGCTTCACCTGTATTTGACTCATTATCCCCAAGCCAGGGGGTGCAAGCCAGCCCTGTCTCAAAACACTGTGTACCTGTGGGATTTTTTATCTGAAACGTTGCACCATTTGACTGCAGGGTGCTTGCATCCTGATGGCTTGGAACACAGGTGGTAAAGGGCAGATCTGTGCAAGTCCTGTGCAGACAATTATTTCTTGAATAAACAGATGCTTGAGTAAAAGCTGTGAAAGAAAAAAATAAAAATCTTTTAAATACTGTGTTAGTATAGGGTATTTTCCCTTTGGCAAGAAAGGACTGAGCTTAGCCCTTGTCTTAGATCATTCTAGAAGGGGGTTCACCACTCTGCACAGAATGAAATTTTAGTTTACCATCAGGAATGCAGCTCCTTCCTGACAGTTCCTTAGGACAGGAACTCCTCCCTGGAGTTCCTTACTGGTTTGCTTAAGTGGTTCCCTGCATTTGCGAACATCATCCTCAGGCTGCAAGCACTTCCAGTGGGGACCTTTGTATGGGAATCACGTGCACCTAACACAGGGCTATGGATTCTGGTGGACAGTTTGAGATTGGCAGTCTGCAATATGAATAACCCCCACACACATGGACATAGGTCTCAGCAGCTTGGCTGAAAAGAATAGAGGAAGCCCAAATTGGTTTGTGACCCTTTCTCTTTAAATTCTTTGGCTGAAAAAAAAAGACACATAGTTTCAACCTCTTCAGAAGTGGTTTCATCTTAAATACCCTGAAAATATGGGTGACCTATTATTTAGTCCCACATTTTTAACATATTTATCTATGCAGGTTGGCATGGGTAGCTAAGAATACTCAAAATGAGAAAAGAGGGGCAAAGGAAGACCAAGTTTAACAAAATTCAGGAAGTGATCATATGAGGCATAAACTCCTGTTAAAAATGTAGACATAATAAAAAACAAACAAACAAAACCAAACACCAAACCAAAACAACAACAAAAAAATAACTGGATTTCTATTAAAAATTGCTGGGTTTTTTTATTCATTTGTCTTCAATGATTTTTTTCTTCTGCTAGCAAATGTCAGTATTGATGCTCACAAACTCAGGAATGCACTGTGTCATCTTGTCCCCAAATGATATTGTATTTGCCTTTCAACTTCCCTAGGAGGATCTGAAATGAGCATTCTCAATTACTATTATGGCTGGAGCTATTAATTAGGGTCTGTACAGCTGTATCACGCTTTTTTCTATTCAAATGTTCTCCTACAGCTAAACAACGGTTTTAGCTTGCTGTGAAATTGTCATTTAAGAAGACAAAAGAAATACACAGGAACACGTAAGAGCTGCCCAGTATAGCATTGAGATACACCAATGAATATTTGAATTCCACTTCTCCATCCTTTCTTCCCCATGTCTCTTTTGAGAAAGCAACATATCATTGTACTACAATTGTGTATGCTGGAAAAGCAAAGAACAGCACTGGAATAAAGCCTTTAATTGCATCTAAATGTTGAAATATTATAAATTAAATTAATTAGATAATTATGTCAAAATAACATGGGAGGACCTGGAAGTTTTGTAAAAAGACTCATGTTTTATCTTTATCAACTTTTTCTGTAAGACACCATTACCATTTCTAAAAAGTTAACTACTTAAATGTATTAGTTGTTCCTTATTCCTTCTCGTTTTAGTGAGGTTAAAAAAGCTTCTAATATGTATGTCCATCCAGTGGGATAGTTAGGGTCTAGTTCTCACATGCATTAATGGACTAAAAAATAGCAAATAGGAATATCCCATGACAGAGTACATAGCTGGGATACTTTCTGATGTAGGCTGATAAGGATTTCACTTCAGAAAAGAGAAGTGAACAATTTTCCCATGCACTAACATTAGATAACTCAGGAAACATTACTTTCAGCAGAAATTATAGCAGGATTTAAGGTTAAATTTGTAAGTAGACTTAAGATGATACATAAACTACTTGCAAAAAAGAAAGAAAAATTACCATTTTCTATGTACATGCTCTTTTAAACCCCTTTGCAAAGTTCACAGGTTCTTTTGAGCATATATAACCTTGCACCTTCTTAACAAAGAAGCGAAAAAGCAAACTAAAAAATTATACCTGGGTGTAGCAAAATATAACTATATTGAGAGCTAGAACTTTAAGATAAAAATGTGCAGAGATTCCATTATGCTCTATAAATTATAAAAATGAAATTCCTGATTTGCAGTATTGGTATCACATGTGAAAGATTAATCGCAAATGCATTTCTTTCCCAGTCCCTTCCCAGTGTTGATAAATCTCTTAGGAACTTGAGTAAAGCAACTTTTGACCAGGGCTGCCTAAGAGGTCAGAAACATAGAGCAGGAAAGACCTCTTTATTCAATGGATTCAGATACTGACACTACAAGCAGACAAGTCACATAGTCCTTTCCATGAAATGTCATGAATTTTATAGTTTTGTCATATGGGGATCCTGTTCTCATTTTTATTGTATATGTATCAATAGCTAAGTTATAGTAATTTGCTCCTCTACTAACACTTGCTTTTTTGGAATTTATAAAAATGCAATTGGTAATTGTATATTATACATCCAAAAACATAATTAAAGAGCTTTCTGTCCTAAGACATGATAATAATGTACCTTTGAAAATGCAAGCTTAATGGTGCAAGAATCAGATAGCTAGAGATCTGTGTATTGAAAGAAATTTGAGAGACTAACTTATTCGACAAAGGATCCAAATTCAAATGAGCACCAGGATCAAACCACTGTTAAAATAATTTCCATCTAGGCAATGTAGCAGAAAAAGCAGTTAAAAGCACAGCTAAAAATATCTACCGTGACTCAGAATCTTTGAAAATCCACAACAAAACCAGCCAGCAATGTGCACCTGCGACTCTTTTACTTGTTTTTGTAAATGCTTTGTCTTCATTTTTTAGAGAAACTATTTGCAATGCAGGACCTGAAAGTAGAAGATGCCAGAAGTTTCTAGCCTGCTGAGAAACAGCAGGTTTCTGCTGCAACAAACAAAGAAGCAACAGAAAAACAATCAGAGAACCTGTTTGTGTTGGCGTTAAGTATTGCCTAAAATATTCTATGGGCTGGTTGCTGCATTACTAGTAGCAGTCATTTATCTCTGCATCATTCAGCAAAGAAAATATGATGGGAACGAAGAAGTCACAGTAGCAGCAAAAAGTGGTATGGACATTTAGGCTTTAAGTATAGAGTGATAAAATTTACTGTGGGGATTGTAGGAAAAACACAGGTGCAGGATAAAAAGCTTTTTTAAATTGAGTTGAGTAAAGGAAATAGTTCTGTATTTTTCCACCTTTCTTTGCAACATGGAATTGAAAAATTCTGAAATATTTCAGCTTTGCCATTTTGAATATTTTTTTTTCATTTTTAAATGAAATTTTTAAAAAATTACCCATGCATATTTTAAAGAAAAGGTGAACATATTCTTAAATTTCAAGATCAAAATGTGGAGAAGGTTTTTTTCTTTTTTTTCAGATAAAAAAATAGGGGTTTTTTTCCGAAAACAGTATCAATTTTTTCCCTATGTTTTTTATTTATTTAATTTGGGGTTTTCTTGCATAATTTCTATCAAAAGATAGAAGATTTTAATTTTTATTTAAGCTAGTTCAGCATTTTTATGGTAGTTGGAGAATTTGCTTGTCTATTTACATACTTTTTTAGTCTAGCTTCAAACAAAGCTGGAGTTGAACAGGAAATTTTCAGCAGCTGAGACATATTTACCTTGTTTGATAGTAGCTTTGTCAGTTGTGCAACCCAGTCTTTCTATTTTTTTACCTCCAGGCAGAAGTTCACTGGTATTATCATGTTTCCTACACCGGATAAGCAGGGCTATGATCTTCCTGATCCTAGAGCACCTGTTTGGTTGTCTGTAGCATCAACAGTACAAGTTCCATCACCTTGGTGCTTTGTCAATAAGGTCCCAAGGACACCTATGACAACTAGCAGTTGTAGTTAACTCTTCATTCTAGGTAGTTGTTCTTAAAGATTACACAAAACATGCAAAAGGAGTTCTGCCTGTTATGACCAAAGGGAAATTACCAAATCTCAAAGGAATTTTATCACAGTGATTCCAGGAGCGAAGTACTTAAGGGGAATGTCTGATCAGGTAGCCACGTTCCTTCATTTTCATTCATATATAGCAAACTGTGCAATGCATGGGTGTTTCATAGTCCTTTTAGTGTCTTCCTTGCCTTTTACCATCTTCCATGCTCCTTTACATTGCTTTTGCTGGGTGCGAACCCTGAATGATACCTGAATACAAATACTGAAATGCAACTTCAAGTATGTACCTTGACTAGCTATTTTTGGTCAGCCACTTTTATTTTTCAATTTATTTTAGTTTGTTTTGTTTTGTTGGTTTTTTTGTGTTTGGTGGTTGTTTGCCATTGTTTAGATGGTGGTGCCAGTTTTCTGGGTGGTTAAAAACCACACTTCCCAGAGCTGATTGAAAATTCATGAGGCTCTGCCAAACACTGGCATGTATTTCTTTTAAGAGCATATTACTAATTCTGCTTAAAAGAGCATCTGTGAGGTATTGTTAGTTTCAGCAAGTTTTTTTTGCATAAAGGATATTGGAGACTTTAATTTTTATTTTTTTTTCACTAATGGGTTTTGCTTTATTAATCCACATGAAAATTGCATGGAAAGAAAGTTTTTAATTAGTTCCATAGAAAAATTGCAGCTGCATTTTTTTTTCCCATGGTAAAAGGCCTTTGGTTATCGGAGGCCCCCCTTTTTAAGATGATCATACTTCGATTGTTGTTAGTTTTTACGATAGTGGGATGTTTGATTTCTGTGAAATCACAGATGATCTCAGCATACTTCTAGTCTTCATACTGATTTACAGAAGACAACCAATGGCTCAATCACATCAGTGCATGCCCCTCGCCTGGTTGTACTTACTTCCAGACACCTTGCCTAATTTTCCTTTGTTAACAACCAAATGACTTGTTTGAGATTACTGAGGGAAATCAAGGGGCCATATTAGATTAAATATTGATCCCAAAGTAGTATGCTGCACTTCTCTCTTTTGTTTTTAATAGCAATGCTAATAGCACTCTTTTCTTAATGCCGCTCTCCGAGAGACAGATGCTTCCGGCAGATTCCTGGTGCAGAGTGTTCCACACATGCACTTCTTCCCACATTAAAGATCTTATAATCTCTATCTATTTTGGGTTTTATAATGCTTACTGCAGCTTGTATGCCCTGCAATAATTAAATAACAGAAAAGTTATGATTTTCTATTTTACAGGGGCACAACCTCAGTAATGTTGAAAGAAGGCTGGAACTGATCTATGATTTATTGTGTTATTGAAGAGCACTAAGAAAATTTTCCTGAAACATTTAAAACATTTACATAGTAATATAAGCCTGTAACTGTGTTCATAACACGTTGCTCAATTATTGGTGTCTTTGAAAACAAAGCAAATTAATCTCATGTATACAAATCTGCATAATGTGAGAAAGTAATGCATGAGCTGAGTAAGTTTCCCATGCGCTACTGAGAACAGCACACACACAATCTTGAAGTAAAATGTTTACTCTCAAATGCCTGGCAGAAGTCTCTGTTAAAGCAGTCAGGAATGGATATTTAAATTTCAATGTTTAAGGAAAAAAAACCCTTCAAAGCCCACAGAGGGCAGTAAAAAAGTAGATTACTGCAAACTAGCTGGGAAAAAAAAACCACATTGATTACAGTGAAGAAAATGTCTGAGGGGAAAACGGTCAACAAATTTGAAATACTCTGAGTAAGAACACATTCTGTATTCTTCCTAGGTTAGTATATAAGGTTGTTTTCCTTTCACATTAACAAGGAATTAATATGAAATGCATTGTTTGAAATTCAGCTATATTTTGTGTTGTTTCTCCTAACATTTCTATTTATTACATACAAATCCCCTTTTAAAGAAAGAATGTAGAGTCATCCATGGGGCAATACTTGCATTGCTGCCAGTGCATTTTCTGTGCAGCAATGGTAGGACAAACCCCCTTTGCTTTGCTCTGATCAAACTCAACTAACAGGAAGCTGTAGAAAATACGCGGTTTGTCATTTGTTTCCTCTTATGGACCAAAAATTGCTGCTCGGTCTGCCAGTGACATGGACTGACCTGTTAGCAGCAAAAACTGGCTCTTTGAGTTGGTCGGGAAAAAAGAAAGGATGCCAGAAAGATAACGGATTTCAGAAGGATGGATGTCCAAGGGTTTCGAACTCCTCATGTCCACTGGCCATCAGTAGCAGAGCCTACTACCTCAGGTGGTAAATGGAGTCGATACTCAAGAGTAACAACTGTCAGTTATGAAGGACTGTGGGATATGATTAGACTCTTCTTTAGAAATCTTCCAAATGTCCCTAGCAAGATATCTCTGTATTCAGGACTTATATGAGAGATAGGATTTTGGCCATTGTGAATTCCAGTGCAGGGAAAGCTAGTTTTATACCAAACCTCCAAAGACCTTTGCCAGTCATGCTTAATAAATATTAATAGTGAAACTGGGATTTTTTATATCACAACCTGGTTTACCACATTTAAAGATGCTTTTTGCTGCCTTACCCCTAAATTCTAAATAACACAGCAACATGCCATTAGCTACACCTAGAGTTAACAGAGATCACACTTGGGGTTGAAAGTACGGATATGATCTGTCCTGGGGATCACACATAGTGTAATTTGCAACAACTGAATTTATGACAGGTATTACCTAGCCCAGTGTACTGTCTCCAGCAGTGACAGAAGGAGATACTATTTAGAGACAATATATATACTATTTGGAGACAGTATGTAAGCCTAAACTTTTTGTAGTCTGTTCACCTAGTACTGTCCTAGCATCCAGACCTCTTGGATTCCAGATACTGAACACGATTCCCAGCCTGTCGATTTACTGTTTATGCATCTATTACCTATGGATTTTGCCAATTCTTTTTTGAACCTGCTGATGAGGTCTGCCTCCAGAACTTCTTGGGTTAATGCTTTCCAGAAGACTACTACCCACTATGTTTCATCTGTTTCACACTTGTATTAGTTTCACTGACTTTACCCAGTACTGCGGAATTTGGTAAATAATCATTCTCATCCACTTTTTGTCTTACCTACCACTTTGCTGATTTTGTAAAACCTCAGCCATGTTCCATGTTGAAGAGTCCCAGCCTTTTTATTCTCCCCTCACAAGGCAGTTGCTTGCTGATGACAGCTGCCTTTCTCTGTACCTTTTCTAGCCCTGTCCTTCAGAGTTGCAGAGAGCAGCAAGACGCTGCCTGCGCCCTGGTGAAGCTTAAGGCTTCATTGGCTTTTTTGGCTACTGTTGTGCATTGAACTGAGAACTTCAGAGAACGGTCAGTGATGACTCAAGAGCTCTTTACTGAGTTGTAGCTGCCAACGCTGAGTTCAGCTTCATGTAAGCACAATTCAGATTATTTTCTCTAAATGTATTATCACATGCCTTGTGCCTCCTTCTCTTTCCTCCTCACTTAAGGGACTCTGTGTAATAATCCCTGTGTAATAATATGGGTCTCACACATTTCTCATACCGCTATGTCTTATTTGTTTTTACAAAAACTTCCTTTGCCTTCTATTCTCATTCCCTCCAAAGGTAGTCTCCACAGCAGGGAGATTTGTGCATTCCCTACTTTACTCCCCATACCACCACTCTGTTGTGATCCCCATCCTGGGGTTTCCCTAATTCCAGCCTGTTGGGGTCCTGTGGGAGCTGGTCCCCTTCCAATCCGTACTCCACACCTACCTACACAGCAGGAAGCCCTTATGTGCTCCTTTTCCTCCACTTCAACCACCCTCCTTGTACTTTTTCTAGTAATTAAAAAACTCCAGTGCATATTCTATCTACCACACGGGAAGATTATGTACTTGACTGTATTGCAGCATTACCTAGGGCAGTGAACATGAAAAATAAGGATGCTGGAATGTAGCTTTGAGTTACACAAGGAGAGGGTAGAGAAGACAGAATCTGAACACTGCTATCAGGAAGAAGGGTGAAAATAACACTGAGAGGAAAAATTGAGGTGAAAGCCTGAGAGCCAGAGCCAGTCGCTGGTATGTCCCAGCTTCAGATCATCAGCAACGTGGAATTATAGGAGGTACATTTCAAAAAGAAAGATTTTACTAGAGCCTTCCCAAGAAATATGAAGAGAGATCGAAGTGCTGTGCTATTCATGGAGAAAAAAGCTGCACATCTGCGTGCTGAGGAATTGTTCCTCTCCTGTTGTCTGATAGGGGCACAGCAGCATAGCGGATATTTAAATCTTTGTTGCTGAGTAGGAACAAAATGTAACTCTATGGATATTTCTGCTGTGCAAAATTGGAAGAAAAAAGGAACAGCATCCAGCTTCAGATGGGTGTCTGCCTCTAGACAATTTATAGTTCACTGGCTGGCACAGCAGATGCTGCCACCACTTACTTGCAAATGTCCTATTTGGTCATTTGCATCTGGGACCTGATGGTGTCTTTTGAATGCTGGAATTACAAGAACATGTTATTTTAGGTGATTTTTTTTATAATTTCATGCAATTTACGTGGCTTGGGTAAGAATGATCCATATGTGTGTATCTCTCCTTGTAAAAGCAACTATATTTGACAAGTTCTGAAGAGATTCCTCATAGATGAAGAAAGACATGAGCATGATAATACAGCTACCCCTGAAGAGAATGATAATGCAGATTAAAAAAAAAAAATTACATGTTTTCTTCACCATTATTTTAATGGAGAGATTTGTTCCCATGATGGACTCCTTGGACAGTAGAGTCCCCATTCGGAAGCTACTCCCCTGAGACTCGGAACATCTTTTGGTCTCCTAATGTATCTAGAGCTGTGTGATAGTGAAGGTGCAAACTGTTCTAGGAAAATCTCCAGAGGCTGCCTACTGCTCCTGCAGAGCTCCAGCTGCAGCCAGAAATATATTAGCCCTCCGTTATCCCAAATCTGAGGCTGCGCTCATAAAACTGCCTTTTCTGTTTCCCCTGCTGTCTATCTTGAGATCAATAGCTCCAGGTGAAAGAATTACATAATTTATATTTTTTCATCACTTTGTACAGTTATGCATGCTGCATAGCTTACAACTTTTTCTAATATACAGTGTAAAGGCTGCTGTTAGACACAGACTACAGAAATGTGTATCTCATGGCTTACAGAGAACACAGGATGAGGAGGCAATTAGTGAACATGATTCATTCCCTTTCTAATACTATAATCTTTGTGACATCATCTTTTGTTTCTTAAAGTACTGCAGCAGAGTTACCTACATAATCTTGTCTAATAATCTATCCCATTGTATGTCAGTCTGAGAGGGAAATTGCTTCCTTGCTCTCGCTTTATTTGACATTACTGACAAGTACCGTTTCCTCTCCTGATTATACTCACCTACGTGTAACTGAGCTTTTTTTCTGCAGCAGTTTTTGCTGAAGGCTGTGTTAGAGTTCAGATTAAGATACACTCCCAGTGCTCTCCCCTCGTGTCTAGTGAAATAGACGAAACTTTTTAAACATGGTGATCATGACTGAGCACACTATTGTACCTGACATCATCAGAGTAGCAAGTTATCATTATGCAGATGTTGTCCGACACTGTTTTCTGAGTAGGAACTTATCTAGTATTCATATTGTAAAGATGGTTTTTTTGTGCAGCAGCAATTTTCTGTATCTGTAAAAGCAAAATTCAGCAAAACCTCTGAACCCCAGCTAGAGTAATATAATTTTAGGCTTTGTAGTATGTTTATAAATCTAAAACAATGTGGTGCTGTCATGTTTTTTCTTACTGGTCTCTTAGGAAGGCAGGGAGGGATAACCCACAGCTTAAAAAATATACCAGAAACTCCCATTCACAAACACTTGGGGGGCTTTTAATTTCTAACAATTAGCTATAGCTCCAAGGTTTGAAGCACAGTACTGTCTATGAGAGCGTGACCGTGTCATTTTGCCTGCCGCGTAGATCCTCCAGCCTAGAAAAACATATTTAGGGGAACTGTTTTGTAAGCTCTTTGCCTTGGACCTGTCACATCGCCATCTGACAGCTCTGGGCTTCACCGCAGAGCTGGTGTGAGTTCATCTGTCCCCAAGCCTTGTCCGCAAAACCCAACACCTCAGAGCAGGACGGAGAAGACTCCAGAGAAATACCTCAGGAAGATACGGCTTGGCACCCTCTCCCACACTTTCTAGACCTGATTTCTGAAGCTGCCTCTTCATGGGGCGGGGGGCCCAGCCCTGAGGTAAATGGCCCTGCCCGGCTGTGAGAAGAGGATCCCGGCGCTCCGGTGAGGGGCCCGGCGCTGAGGAGAGGGGCCCGGCCCGGTATTGAGGTGAGGAGAGGGGCGCTGAGGAGAGGTGAGGGGACTCGACGCTGAGGTGAGGAGAGGTGAGGGGCGGGCAGAGCCCGGCCGCCGCCCCACAGGTCGTTCCCCAGAGCCCCCCCGCCCCGGAGCGGAGCCGCGCTCGCTGCGGCGGGAGGGCAGGGCAGCGCAGCGCAGCGCAGTAGGGCAAGGCAAGGCAAGGCAAGGCAAGGCAAGGCAAGGCAAGGCAAGGCAAGGTGCCCACCGCAAAAGCACGGACGGGACCCGGGCGACCCTGCCGTTTACGATGCCTCTCCTCCGAGACCGCGGGGAGGCCCGGCGCAGCGGGAGGCCGTCACCCCCCGCTCCGGGGCTGCGGAGATCGAGGCCACCTCTGCCCCTTTAAGCTCCAGCCGTTCTTTTCTGCGGCACCTATTTTTAGCTCGCCCGCTTGGTAGCATCCAGCTCTGCCCTCGTATTCCTCCATGCTCCCCC
>JAOXNO010000013.1:140183139-140211584 GCA_028565335.1 Limnodromus scolopaceus
GGGCGCGCGGCCGGGCGCCGCGTGAGGGAGGCGCGTGCCGCCGCCGCCGCTCCTCCGCCGCCCGTCAGTAAGTTTCTCCGCGGCCGGGGGGCTCGGCGGGCGGAGGGGGGGCAACGGGTGCCGCCTCCCCGGGGCAGGGGCTCGGAGTCCGGCGTCCGTCCCCCCCCACCCCGCTTCCCCCTGGGGGCCGGTGTCGGGCGGGACGCGACGCGGCGTGTGTGCTACTCTGGGGGGCAACTTGTCTGCCCGGCTCCGCAGCCCCCTCGGGTGGGTACCGGCTCGCCCCGCGTTGCGGGGTGCTGCCGCCGCGGGCTGCGGCCTGCCGGCTTGGCCACGGGCACGGCGGGTGGGCGGCGGGCGAGGGGCTCTCCTCAGGGGCGTGTGGCTACCCCGCCGCCGGGAGGGACGGTGGGTCGCGGTGCGGGGCGGCGCGCGGCTGCCGGCGGCGCAGGGAGGAGCGGGAGGCTGCGCTCGCCACGCGAAGGGGGCGAAAATCCCGCGCAAGTGGCCCGGGCGTCGTCGGAATCGGCGAGGCCGGGGTGTTTGAAGGAGTTTTTGGTTTAACAGATGGTACCGTAGGGAAGAGAGTGTTCGCTGAGAGAAACTGTAGCGACACGCGTTTCTGCTCCCTCGTGTGACGATTTATTCTGGGTGTCCTTGTAGTTTAGTAGGGGTGCGGTGTTTTAACTTAGCTCTCAGTAGCAAACAAATGCCAAACTATGCCCCGAGGTTCTTTTCCTCTGAAAATGGGGTTTTGATATCTATTTTTAAAAATGCTTGTTCTGTTGTTGTTCCGTTCGCGTGTAAAGTCGGTTTGAACACTGTTACTGATACCAGGGAATGTAAAGTTCTTCACTTAATGTTGAAAGCAGCGTGGTTTAGTTAATTTCTTTTTCTGTGCTCTAAAATGAGGAAGGGCTTCTGGAAACTGCTTCACTACTCAGAGGTGGCTCGTTGCTGTTTGTGAAGTTGTATTAAGAAGGCCATCTAATTAAAATGATTCAGTAGTAGAGGAAGGAGAATTTGAGGAGCTTTCTGTGAAATTGAATGTCACTTACGAAAATTCTGCTGCCTAGTGTGTCAATGGTGAAAGACCTGGACTAAACGAGGGGCAGTAAGGTGCTCTTGGTGGACAGTCTGTCTTAATTTACATTAGACTGTTCTGACAGGTATTCTCAGTTTAATGACCTGACTTTTGACACTCTTATAGGCATGATTGTCTTTGCACATTGACTTAGATTTGGTGGAATACTGGGAGATGAATATTCGTATAAGCTGAAATGTCTGTATGTTAAGCCTCATCAAGATTTAGATGCATTATAAAGTAGTTAAAGACTTGACATCCCTACTGTGTATATTCTTGATTCTGTTAATTATGTAGTGGAGACAGGAAGACTGCTGTGTGATTGTTTCTGTAGCTCTGCAACTCTTCCCATCTCCCAAATGAAACAAAAAGCCCCCAAAAAGGCAACCCCTCAAACAATAACAATTGATCTGTGGGTGTCTGAAAGCCAGTCGGTGTGCGCTATTGGGATTTGACTTGTGCATGAATAAGCTGCTGTCCTGTCAGTCCCATTTTTATGAGTGTGCAATAATGGGGAAAAAATGAATTTTTGAGTAGATGCCTTTTGCCTGCTGCATGAGACCGCACGAGAATGCAGCAGGGAAAGAACAGCTTGTGTTACCTATGTTAATGACAGGGTAAAAACAAAGAGGAAAATTTTTGTGTGTGGCAACCTGCCATTTTTCTCCTGTAATTAGATTTTAGCTGAAATAATACTAGGTATTTCAAAACCAAAATTGTTCAAAATATCAGAAGCCTTCAAAGTCCAAGTATTAAAAATGCTTTCCTTATGTCACCTATTTGTTTAATAGGTGGCATTTGTGTTGCATTTTACTGTTACGACATTTTAATACTTCTCATTATTATCCCAGAGCTCATATAATAGAATTATTTCAGCATCCTAAACAGATAAGCATTCTTTGATAGTCAAAGCGTATGCTGATAGAGCATATAAGCGTATCTTTAGAATATATGTTGTGGTATAATTCCTGTAGAGTCTCAGTTTATTCTCTGTTTCTTGTCTAGGATTGAGCCCAACTACTGGAGATGTGAAAATTATTTGAGTGGCAGTGGGGTTACATATTAATTGTTTGGGAATATCTAGTTAGCAGCTGCAGCATTTGCACAGTTATTTTTTTCCTTCAGGCAGAAAAAAAGTAACTCTAATCTTCTTTCTCCATGTCTTGAAAACTCTTTTCTCCATTATCTGCTTAATCTACGGAAATATCTCCCATTTTTTTTTTATTTTTTTTAATAAGGTGTGTCATCTCGCATTATAGGAAGTAGTATATACTCATCCCCCCAGGACTTTGGGGAATAACAGAACCATGGAAAGAGATGTCAAAATACTTTTTTTTTTTTTTTTTTTTTAGTTGACTTTAATTTAAAAAAACAAACAAACCAAAACCCTATTAATAATATCCTAGGAAATTTTAAGAGGGAAGTGATGATTCTCTAAGGCTGATAGCTGAAGGCAGTAGTCAAGCATTACCGATTAGCTGTTAATTCACAAGAAGGTCTGTTAGCATTCGTTTTTGTTGTTGAACTACTGTTGTTTCTTAAGTTACTATAGCAAAAATATTAAATTGAGCATATTATTGAAACACTTACAGGAGGTGACAACCCTACAAAAGCAAACAGTTACTGCTAACAAGCATGGTTGGGTGTCAGGTTAGCACAAGATTGCTACATGTTCATGAATGGATTCACTCAGGAGATGCTGATGCTTTTGATTAATAGAGCCATTTACTTAAATTTAGGATGGCTTCCATGTCTACTACAGCAGATATTCGTTAGGGTCGGGTGTCCTTCTTTGGTATCTGTTGCTATCAGCGGAGAAGGAGTAGTTTGGGATAGTCAAAGAATTGCATGTGCTCCAAAGCTCTTGAGGAAGACCTTCAAGTGTTTGAAAAAGACACTGCTATCTTCATTTCATCAGTGGTGTTTTGTGCTGGAAACAGATGCTCATGTGGTGAACTGCAGCAATGAGCTGTAATTTACCCTTTTATTCCGGTATCTGCTCCTATCAGTTCTACCTTCTCCATATCTGTGTCTACTCTTGAGTATCTCTAGGATATCTCATGATATGTTATGGATGCGTCATACAGTTTCTAAGACATGAAGTTATTGGATCTCCAGGTCAAAATCTTTCAGATTGTGCAGAGGCCTCTGTCACAGAGAGAGCTTATCTGTAGCTGCAGCAGTACAATTAACGAATTTCTCCTGTACATAAGGTTACTGCCTATATCTCTCAATTACACGTTGAAGCAAGTGATGACCTCCTGCTCCTGCTTTCTTAGGTTGCTCTAGCATAGAGCAGAATAGAAGAATAGCAGAATAGAATAGAAGGATTATTTGCTATTTATTGTTACTCTTCTGCCTACAATAGGAGGGTTTGGAGAGGAAGAAAAAATTGGAGAGAAAAGAGAGAAATAGGGAGGAAAATACATAAACTCGTGTTAATCTTCCCCAGCTTTGCTGTGAGAACAAATTGGAATTCTGGCTCTTTAACTTCTAAATGTCATGAGGGTGAAGGACCGTTCGGCTTCACTTTGTTATTCCTCAGGAATACACTCAGGTGTCTTTATCATTTGATGTGTGAGAAATCATGCGAGGGAGGGGGTTAGGCACGAGAGCAAAGGGAAGAGAGGTTGGCTGCACGCAAGCTGGATGTGTCTTGTAATGGAGTTCCAGCAGAGTCCTGAACACAGATTACAAACATGCTGTTTGTCACAAAGCAAAGGACTGTATTTTCTCTGGGGTCAATGTAACGTGCTGTCCACATAGCACAGGGACAGGAAAAAATGGGATTCTGAGGGTAAAGTGTGTGGTGGTGTTAGTTGACAAGTGTATTTGTGTGAGTTCTTCCTCGAATTAGCTCGAGGCCGTGAAAGGTATACCGGTCTCCTCTGTATTTTCTTTTTGCTGGATCCAGTTGTTTTCAGTCTTGGACTTATAAGCCTTAGCCGATTTATATGTTTTTGGTAAGCTTTTATGACCCTTTTGTTCCATGCAATGGGGGTCCGGTTCTGCCCCCACCCCCCAAGATTAGGACTGAAGAGACAAAGTACTTAATTGAGTAATAAATAGTTAATCAATGTTGGAAGCCTGACTGACTGATCTGAAAACTTAAAACTTGTGAGGAACAAGGGGTTTCCTGCAGCACAGCCATGGACATTATAAAAGCAGGGGACATGTGCAATGACTTCCCTTATAATAGAAACTGGCAGGCTCTGAGTAAATTCTTGGTTGAATGAGACTTACCACTTAGAAAATAGAGTTACTCTTCATTTAAAAATTTGGAATGAGCCCATCTTAACACTTGTGAATGCATCCAAATCCGTTGTGAGCTTTCCAGGTATTAATTAGCCTAAGTGTTTGCTATTAATAACTTATTTTTGGCTTGGTGTTGGTTTTTTTATTCAACTTCTATCTGTCAGATCTGACTGGCTGCCTGTTCAGAGAGCTACGTATCGTCTAACGTTTTTTTCTGTGGAAGTACGAATAGATCGACGAAGACCTCTTGAAAGACTGAGCTCATCAAATCTTGTGCTGTTTATGTATTTTCAGTCCTGTTTCATTTTTGAAACTAGTCAGTTGCTCTGTTTTCGTGGAACTTGAAAGTTACGCCTATTGCATGTCCTAGATGCAAATGTTTTTCCTGAATGTACTGTAACTTCACACAGAAATAAAATGATTAGGGGAAAAAAAAAATCAGTGCCCTAATAGGAGGGAGAGAACATAAAGAAATCTTTGGTGATGAAGTAGATACAAGTTTTTAATACTTTGCTAATAAATCTCTCAGTGATCAACAGTGAAAGATGAATGAAAGAGGAAATTTTGAACACTGGAGGCAGAGCTTAGGCTGATGTTGCAAAAGCAAGGCTGTTTTCTGTGGAAGATGGGAACTTTGTTGGTCTGTGACTAAGAGCCTTAGTCATGTAAGATCCACTGTTACAGTTTATGCCTTCTTCAGTAATCGGTGACCAAGGAGTAACATTTTGATTTAACCTGGGACATACCCCTTGCGTGCCTCTAAAGGCAGGGTTAACATCTGTGCAGTCATGGACATGTGGTATTCCTTATTGAGCATGTAAAGCAAAGCTGTATCAAAGTCAGAATATCTCTGGAAGACAAAGTATTGCTTCTTGATAGTGTAGGTGCCTTTGGCACAAATGGTACAATTTGTTTGTTGGTACACGCTTTGTTTTGGAAGGCGTTCTTGCAGCCCTTGGGACAGATTACTAGGAGTGATCTTGTCTGTCTTCAATGAGTGATCTCACCCATTGTTTTAATACACCAAATTTGGAGGGAAAAAAACCTATGCTATGTGAACACAGCATGGCTGCTTAGTTGTTATGCTTTTTCTTTCTATACAATTTCTCTTATGTATACAATTCCCATCCATTTCACTATGAACTTGAGTTGTGGAAACAGGAGAAGAATGACCTGTCTCCTGTGCTTCTTTGTATAAAATGCTTTTGGAATGCATAGATGTGAAACAAATTCATAGATAAAACATAGTTCACTTAAGTATTCATATAGATAATAAGTATCCAGAAACCTTTATATAATATGACATGTACATAAAGATAAGTCTTTGATACTATAGTCAGAACTTTTTTTCCCCAAGGCATAACACAACCAGATTCCATGGAGACACCTTCTAAAATAACAGCAAATACTTTATTAGTTATTCCTTAATCTAACCATAGCTGTACAAAAGCTTAGTAATAAATCATCATCATATTTCATAAATAATACAGAGCTTACTAAAATGTTAGTATTTTTAGTCACTGCAACGAAATTGGATTCACTTGTGAGTCTTCTTTATATTTCCTTTGTGATTTTAAATTATTAATATTGTTATTTCAGAACTTGGTTTTTATATACTGTTGATGTAAACCTAATCTATCCAGTCATCTGAATCTCTGGCAGTTGAATTCCAAGTCTTATGCATTTTGTTGCACCAAAAAGCCAGGACGTCCATGTTGATACAAGAAAATTCCGAGATGATTAATCAATGATTATCACAGCTTCTGTAGCTTCTGAAAAGAGAATCTATAACAGCTTTTAAATCCCTTTTGGAGAAGGAAACAGCTTTTATCCAGGACTGCAAACAGCAATAGCAAAGAAAATAGATGCAATGGGAAACAAAATATTTGTTTCTTCAGGCTTTAGTTCTCCTTTGGGATTTTATCATTAATCTCTGTGGGTTTTCAGTAATTTTCTCTGGGATTATGACTGTTTCTTTTTTGTTTCTTTTTCCTAGAGTCAGTATGAACACTAACTGCAGTGAAATATTATGGCCATAGAACTAGTGCTAATTCATTAGTAATTAGTCTAACTTCTAGATGAAACCTCAAGCCCCTTATGGTACTTTCTGCTTGAATATTTTTCAGAGCATTACACTAATTCTAAGTATGGATTTAAACCACTGATAGAAGTCCCACTCATACCTTCTGTTACCATTAGTATATCACCATGGCAAAAATAAATTGTCTCTTTTTTTTTTTTCTGCATGCATTTTCCATATGCCAGAATGGATGATAGTAGCAGGAATTAGCTGATCTGTGTGGAACACTTGACTGTGAAACACTTTTCCATATGCAAACTGTCATACCTCCTTTTTTATTTCCTTATTTCACTAACATGTGCCTCACCTGAAAGCTTATAACCTGAGCATATGCTCCACTAAGTCTTATCTGAAGCAGTGAATGACTTAGACACCTCTAGAATGGCAACATTGGAATAGCTATGTGTAAGAAGTTATAGGGAAAGTTTTGAAGTGGAACTAACGTTTATTAAAGCTTCACTGCTCAATTGATTTTTCTGTTTACTACTTCCCAGTGTATTCCTGTATGTTGAGCATCCCCGCTGTAAGCTCGCTACAGTGGAGCGTGTGTGTATTTACATGTTTTAGAGGGCTACACTGTTGCTTACATAACTATGTAAAAACAGTTGCTTAATTAAAGTGTGTATTTTATCTTTGAATTAAACTGTTAATACTGATTATAAAATTTGAGGCTCTGAGTATCAAATTTTTTCTCAGGAGCCCCTGTCATAATAGGTGCCTTATGTACTTTCCCAGTGTAACCTTGTGGTTACTTTATCCTCAGACTGTACCTGGAGTGTTGGGTGTAAAGCAGTAGCAGTATTGCTGTGCCGCATTGCATCTGAGAATCTACCTCCAGGCACAGCTTTCCATTCAAAGGGTCCCTGTGTTCAGGGGTCCCAGAGGGCACAACTTTCTTCAGCTGAGTGTGTGTGCTCACATCTAAGACAGCACCAAGCAGGACTTATCCAGTGTTTGTTCTTTTCTGCAGTTTATTCTGTCTATGGCAATGGTGATTGAAAAAAGTGAAGTTTTTGATATGTTGTTGGTATTCTTAATGTCCTTAAAGCACTGAGGCACTGTGGTGTACCTGGAGTTCAGGTAACCTTATAAGCAAGCATCCTGACTAAAATGCTGAAGCAAAAAGAGCTGTCCTTGGAGCTGGGGACCATGAGAGAGAAAATCTTGGCTTTGGGTCAGATTAGGACATGGATGAGCTGCTTGGATAAAATCTTAGCGTTGGTTGGATAAAGTTGTTGGAGGGTGGTGATAGTGATGGAATAGGGCTGAGGGAAGATGAGAACAACACTGGACAACTGTGAAGATGTGCAAGTAGTGGAGTCTGTGTCTTGTGAGGGCTTTACAGAGTCCAGAAGGAATCTAAAGTTTCCAATTATTCTGGTCCTGTTGTAATTCAGGTGAGCCCACTGTTAAGGGTATTTCAGCTCATTGTTCCACCTCTTCACAACCCTTTACCTCTTCCTCCTATTTGTTATTGTAAACTTATATTTCTGACCCTTGTGCAACTTAAAATATCAGAGCTGAAGCTGCTTGGATATCCAGAGTAACTGAAGACTTTTCCATTTAACTTTAGTCTCTATACTTCAAGTCTGTATCTGTAAAATGAAGACAGCACTAGCTGTACGGCATAGCATGATATGGAAAGATAAGTTCATTAATTTTGGTTTAATACTGTGATGATGATCACCTTGGAGAGGCTCATGAAGAAATTAATACTTCTAGCATTCTAGCAGAGCTTAAGTAGAGTACTATAAGGCCATGGACTGAAAAACTCTGATCAGACTAGACACTAGATACCTCGGCTGCTTACTTAGAAAATAGTGTCCTGTTCTCTGAGTGTTGAAGCAGTCATGGTGAAAAGAAATGCTATGTGAACACATAGCTGGAAACTGTATAAAGCTGTCTTTGATGATATTGTTTAGACAGTTTGTACCTGTGGTTCTTTGTGAAAATAGCAGCCTCAGTATATGAAAGGTTGGTACCTACAGAAGTCCTTATCAAACTGCAACCAGCCTTCTGAATTAGGATGTCTTTGAAAGGGAGAAAAGCTCCTTGTGGTGATAATGTAACCACAGAAAGAGAGATCTCTGTAACAGTCCTCATGATCATTGCTACATATAAATAGTTGAGAGTAGTTAAACACAGACAGGAGCAAGTGAGACAGAATTAAGATACAAGTTGTTTTGGTTTTGGTGAGTGTGATACTTTTCCTTACACTCCATGAAGGAAATATGGCTTTATGCATCAAAATTACATTACTTGTCTGCTGGGAGACTAATATATACGTACATTGCATCCAACAGCACTAGCAAAGGGCTGTAAAATGTGTGAAACTAGTGATGGTGGCAGTGGATGAAGTTGCCGAGGTGGAGAAGCTGCATGAGTGGAAGGAGCTTGCAGTGTTTGGAAGGAGAGCAATGTGATGATGAAATGTAATCAGAAACTATCTGAGTATCTAGTCTGGCACAGGAATGTGGCACAGTGAACACAAAATTCTCTCACTGCAGTTCTGTCACCATCTTCTAATGTTGCTCTTAGCCAGTGTTGCAGTAAGTTTTGAGCAAGACTTAGATTGTACCTAGAGATCAGGCTTGACCTCACTGAAGCTTTAAAGGGGAGGTATTGCAAATATACAGTTGTACTGAGAAATAATCAGAAAAGATACTCTTACTTCCTCATATGTATTTTCTCCAAATTCCTCTGTCTTCTGTTTTCACCAGTTTTCAGGGCCCTATATAAGAGACACATCCTAAAACTGTAGCATGGGCACAGTGCAAACTTGTTACTGCCCTTTGCAATCCATTCTTATGCCCTCAGTCACTTCTAACCGCTTCTGTTTCTCTTTACCCCAAAGGCAAGGGTTTTGTAAGGTATCTTCATCAGTGACATAGACAGTGGGATCAAGTGCATGCTCAGCAAGCTTGCAGATGACACCAAACTGAGTGGTGCAGTGGATACGCCTGAGGGACGGAATGTCATCCAGAGGGACCTGGATGAGCTTGAGAAGTGGGGCCATGTGTACCTTGTGGTCCAACAAGGCCAAGTGCAAGGTCCTGCACCTAGGTTGGGGCAGCTCCTGGGATCAGTACAGACTGGGGGATGAAGGGATTGAGAGCAGCCTGGCCAAGAAGAACGCGGGGGTGTGGGTGGGTGAAAAGCTGGAGGTGAGCTGGCAATGTGCGCTTGCAGCCCAGAAGGCCAACCATATCCTGGGCTGCATCAAAACAAGCATGGCCAGCAGGTTGAGGGAGGTGATTCTCCCCCCTCTTCTCTGCTCCCATGATACCCCACCTGGAGTACTGTGTCCAGCTTTGGTGTCCTCAGCACAGGAAAGACATGGACCTGTTGGAGTGGGTCCAGAGGAGAGCCACGAAGATGATCAGAGGGTTGGAGCACCTCTGCTATGAGGACAGGCTGACAGAGTTAGGGTTGTTCAGCCTGGAGAAGAGAAGGCTCTAGGGAGACCTTAGTGCGGCCTTCCAGTACTTAAAGGGGGCTAATAAGAAAGATGGGGACAAACTTTTTAGCAGGGCGTGTTGTGATAGGATTGAGGCATAGTGGTTTTAAACTAAAAGAGGGAAGATTTAGACTAGGTACAAGTCTGAGGGTGGTGAAGCACTGGAACAGGTTGCCTAGAGAGGTGGTAGATGCGCCATCCCTGGAACATTCAAGGTCAGGTTGGACGGGGCTCTGAGCAACACATTCTAGTTGAAGATGTTCCTGCTCATTGCAGGGGGTTTGGAGTAGGTGACCTTTAAAGATCCTTTCTAACCCAAATGATTCTATGATTCTGTGGTGTAGCAAAGGGCAGTAGAAATGATCTCCCCAAAGGAACAACCACATGTCAATCCATGTGATCTCTTTTGGGGAACATAAGAGACCACTGATTGGAACCCAGGAGGGTTTCTTTAGTGGAAATAAATGAAATCCTGAAGAAATCTGAAAGTTGGCATTCATAGGGAGGAAATCATTCCATCTTCATGAAACATGCAAAGGATCCCTGTCATCTCTTCTAAATTCTTATAGTAACTACTAATTGCTTTCTGCTTTCTGATTCTCCTTCCCAGTTATTTAAATTACAACTCAGTATGACAAAAGTACCCATCTCTTTTGCTGTCTGAGTTAATCCAAGAGGAGGAAGAACAAAAATAAAAAAAAACTTTTTAAAAATTCCTTTATTTATTCTACTTTGTTCTAATACCCAACCATGTTGTAGGTCAATTTTCTGTTTTTAGTTTTTCAAATGCAGACCTCTGCATAAACCAGGAGATCTTTAGATAATAGGAGGAGTTGGCTTTAAATAATTTCCTATGACAAACACAGTAACCCTTTCTTTCAAAGGTCGGTAAATATTTTCAAGGTGAATTAATCCATTTTTGCCAAAATGAGCCAGGTTTATACTTGTGTGAGGGCAAAAGCAGTCATCAATGTGTTTTAATGCATATGAGTTAAATCACTTTGTGGTTGTGCATTATTATTAGAAGGATTTTCAAGAATAGTCTGGAAAAAAGTGAAGATAATGACTTTTCGATGGGTAAATTAATATGAATTGTTCCAATCTACAGAAATACAGACTGAGATGGTGTGATGCAGTGGAGCTGGTGTAAGCAGCTTGTAGTTTTCCAGATGCTTGTACCTGACATTTTATACCGCAGTGCTTACACAGTGGCACTACGCAAATTTCATTGCATCAAGCATTCAGTTTCCATGCCAGGATTAAATTACTCAAGTTTGTTTGGAGTTCTGGACTGTTGCAATTTTAAACCACTAGTGTTTTGTCATGTGTCCTTGCTTAGGAAGATTCCTATTCCATTTAATAAAAATTGAATTGTGATAAATTAATGAGTATGACTGTCTCTGAGCTGCAGCATATATGAAGCCTGCAAATTTGTTTATGCTTAAGATACATGTAACTGATTAACTTGAATGACAGCCTTATTACATCTTTTAGTCTGTTCTTGGTGCATTGTTAACTGTATCTCTCTAGCAGGTAAAAAAAGACAAAATGGTAGTATTTTATCCAAAGAAACCAAACAGCATTTTTCCTGAAGGACTTCAGACTATAACCTTCTAAGATGCTTTCTTCAACCATACAGGTATTGAGAAGTGGGAGAGCACCTAGAAGGAACACAAAAATGTCATCTTCATTTGGCTGTTAGATCATCATAGCTAAGATAAGACTACTGTCATATTGTATTGATCATTCCTTAGCATGTGACATTTAGATAAAGTTCCTGTTCTTTTTTTAAACTGTAATCTTTTGTGTTACTTTGTTTTGATATTATCTCAACTAGGCTCTCGATGTTGAAGAGAAGATTTTTTTTATAGATCCATAAAGTATATACATCACCTTGCATGAACAAAAAGTTTGACTCTGTGCAAATGAGCATTTGCATTTATACGATGCAATAATGAGTTCATGTATTTGTAAGAATGCACGACTCCGAATTATGAATCCCAAGAAAGGATCAGAAGTGACCATTTGACTCAAAACTTTTTCTCCCCTCTCCCAACTAAATCATCTAGCCTGCCTCTGCATGCTTTGCTCTTCTTAAATCTTTAGACATTATGGGTACTGTTTTAGTATTGCTAATTGGTCACACTAATTTTTAAACCTTTTTTTTTGTAAAAAAAAAAAAAATGCTGATGCAAAAAAGTTTGTCAAACCACTAGGAGAATGTTTTAAAAAAATCTGTAAGCCTAGCCACATAAAGCATGACTTGAATACAGTTTGTCAAGGGTGAGGTACAAGAACAGCATTTAATTCCAAGTTTAAATTAAGGTATTAACTAACAGAGTTTGGGACAGGAGATTACAGGGATTGTGACTTAGTCTGTTACAGAGTACTACTACATTGAAATTCATGCCTAAGCTTGTGGTTTTTTTCCTCCTTGCACAAGTCATCTGTGTTTGGAAGTTCTAGTTCTGACCCTTTCTTACTAATGGATTCAATATTAAAAGTCTTTAATATGAATTTTATGATTGAAACCCAGCGCAACTGTACAGAGCAACAGCACTTCCTCATTGAAACAAAGAAATTTAGCCCTTCCCTTGAGACCCTGCTAAAGTTGGTCTTTGAGTCTAGAACAGAGCCATGGGAGACAGACTTTGACTGATTTTATTTTAACATTTGGAAGAGGCTGGATAATTTTCCTTTAACCAGCCCTACAAATCAACAGGTGGTGAGAGATGGGTTCTTCCCATGTGTTAGTGAAGGGTCAGATAGTGTATTGCTAGCAGCTTTGAGCCATGTGTGGAGAATATTCCTACCTTCTGTTCATCAATAGGGAAGCAAATATTACATGTTTGTTTTTATATTTAATAAAATTAAGTCCATATGCATTTTTTGGCCTCTACCTTCTGGCTAATTGGTAATGGAGAACGAAGCTGCAGTGGACTGGACATGCATGCTACTGAGGGTATAAATTTGTACTTTTTTTATTAATCAGTTTTAAAAGCACATAAAGGTTTCCTGCTGCAGCACCACTGATTTTATGATATTTTTTACATATGGCTGGTCCCTAAACGCTGCTTACCACAATGGAGGGAATGGGTGCAACCGTATAGCTGTGACTGGAGCAGCTGGAGGACGCTGGAAGCAAGAACCGGCTCTGTGCTGCAAGTCCTTGAATACTGTGATTGCAGGATAAATGGGGAAAAATGTCTCCTGTTCATTCTTTGCAGGGTGACAAGCCAGATGTGGGGAGAAAAATAACTTGCATAAATTAAGTTTTTACACAATAGTATTTTGTGTTACTCCCTTGTTTTGCAAATTTCAAGTAGCTCTACTGTGCTTGCCAGTAAAATAAACAGATTACAGGAGCAGAGGAAAAAAACCACAAACAATCTTCATTCACTTCCAATTAATTAAATTTCTGCTAAATCCTGTTTGTTTGGAAAGGAATGACCTTGAAACATTGCAGTTCATAGTTCAAATCTTTTGGTTGATATTGGCTCATATACTGAGTGACCTGAATAAAAATGAGTAGACAGTAGAATCTTTTGTTGTTGAATTGCTTATTACGTTTTTGCGGTGCTAATTTTTTCACTGCCCTGTATTTGCTATATGAAGGATAAATCTAGTATCATGGAGACAACAGCAATGCTTCCAATTCCATGGTCATAGTTCTTACTTAATGCTATCAGCACAGTCATTTTTAGAGATGCTCTGCATAATGTATCAGCATGGGCCAGATTTTCGCCTGTGACTCACTGATGAAGCTGTTGTAATTATATCGGTGCAGGCAACTGCATCTCCTACTTTTTAGGCTGTAGCAGTGGTAGTGAGGTTTTTATATGAATGGAGAATTTGTAAGCCTGCGCCAACTTGAAATATATAGCCTCTGACAAGTGTTGGAATTTTATTTCGGTTATGTGATCGTGTGTGTTTCTTTCAGAGGGCTCTGTTGTTCTCAAGCATTTCCATATGTCCTTGCATTTGCAGTGTGCTAAAGGTAATTTGTGCCCCCATATATTCTGTTGGGATAGTGGTGAAGTTGTCATTTTGGTAAGAACATACTCTGTCATTCTCACTCCTTTTATGCCGTGAATTGCTTTGCAGGTGCCACAGTTGAATATTGCTGGAAAAAATACCTAATGCAGGCAGTCTGAGACTGTGCAGAAACTGCTTGTAATGGTCATGGTGTAATACCTGAGACAGAATAGAGGAACCTGTTTATGCACATGTATAGGAAGTTAGAATTATTCATCAGATGATGGTGAAAAACTAGTGTGTGCATCAGGCCAGGCGGAAAACCAAGTAACTTTAACTGTATTTCAACAAAACAGTATGGGTATCTAAAAAACATAGGCATGGGGTTAGTTATTACACTGTATCAATTTTACCTGAAGTAAGAGAAAGGAAGTGGTATGATTTTATGTTAACGGAATGCACAAAGCTGAAATGTAACAAGAGTCCTATTAGGCGTTTGAGAGGCACAGGAGAGTGTCTGAATTACCTGTTGACTGTGTGCTGCCTGTACCTTTTTGGATGATGGTCTTCTCCAGTTCTATCTGGGGATCACAGCTAAGAAGGGTAATAAGATAAGCCCCTTCTGGCTAAAAAAAGAATGGCGGTGCTAAGCTTGAGGATGAAGCACGTGTAGGATCTCCTTCAGACTTCCACCTGGAACTGTAAGAGTACGTAAAAACTCCTTCCCTCCTCAGCTAATGAGATCGAGGGGGTTCCCATACTGATCACCTCCTATTTTAACCTCTGAAAACAGCCCTGTAAAGCAGGCAGGTTTCTTAGATTCATTCAGTGATGTGTCAAACAGTTTTGTACCAAAGTGCAAAAAAGAAAAGATATGATCTGTCCTAGTTTGGAATAATTAAGAATTTTTAAGCTGCTGTTTAAGTGGAAATGGATAAGTAGGAAATAAGTGATGTATTTGTTCACTCCTGATCTCAATTCTACTTTTCTAAGCCTAAAAATCAGGCTGCTATACAGTGGACTGAATGTCCAGTGTGTCCAGTAGTGCTTGAGCAAGCGGCACTATTGTTATTGATATTATATAGAGAGTTGAATTTAATAAAAAATAAGGAATTACTTAATCTTCTTTGATGTTTTTAATACAGAAATACAATTATTTTAATTTCCATCTTAATAACGACTTGCAAAAAAAATTAAGTTAGAACATTAGGAACCAACGAAATATATGTTTCTTAGGAAAAAGCGAGGAAAAATGTTAAACCAATTCTAAGTTTTAATTAGAAAAAGATTAACTGTATAATTGACTTTATTAACAAAGGCATAATTAGGTCCATTTTTTTTGTTCTGTATTACAGTTGAAATGTCACATGTGAGGATTTATAAACTTTAAAAGTCTGCAAATGGAGACTTAAATACAGGCACCATATGTTCTACTACTTCTTTCTTGTTGATTTTAGCGTATTGTCAACACTCACAAATAGACAATCCCAGATCCATCTTAAAATTGCCATTTTCATGATGTTTTCCCATGTGGTTTCTTTCTGAGATCTGTCTTTTCCATTACCATTTACTGTCATTCAGCACTTCTTGCACTTTAATTTTATAATACAAACACTTCTGAATCCATCGAAGTTTATTTCAGTCCTTTCTCTGTTTCCGTGCTGTTTTCAGTCCCAAGTAGTTTTTAAGGATTGTTGACAAACAGCGTGATTGGTAAAGCATAGTGAGGTTCAGAAAGCAATGTCAGAGTTCATAGTGTCAAGCTTTTCTGAAAAATCAAAAAAGTTAGACCACTTCTCTTTTAAATTTTTAGTGGAATTAGAGCTTCACCAGATAGAAACTAGGTCCTTAAGAAAAATGTAAGCACTGTGGCATAAATTATCTTCAAAATAAGAGAATTCCAGTATTGGTAGCATCCATAGTGATAAAAGTAAAACATAATGGCTTAAGTGTATGTGCGGTGCTTCTAGCTCCTGTCTTATGCCTAACTATGCAATTGGCCAGAAAATAGAGAAAACAAAAGAAATGCCAAAATTATTAATCTTTGATTGTGGTTACTCTCTTGCAATGTGAAGGCCAGAGCAGTGTAGAGAGTCTGTGCTGATACTTTTTTGCAGTTTGAGATCTTGGGGATGAAGCTATTCCGAAGTGGAATTGAATTCAGTCTTTGTTACACTTGGTTTTCTTCAGTGCTAAATTCCAACTGATTTTTGGAAGTTCAAAAATACTTTACTGAAGCCAGTAAAAGCTGTGTGTGTTTAGGACTGTTGAAATCAGACAGAAAGTTACATGCCAGAGCAGAGTATACGCAAGGTGTCCCGAGACTCCATTGTTTAATTGCTGTATGAGGTAGCTAATAGCTAAACTAGACCTCTGTTCTTTAATTGCCCTAATAGACACCTAGTATCTATTTGATATTAATATTAGGTGTCTTAATAGATTTATAGGTATCTATTTGTCTTTCCATCCATGAATAAGAAGTAGCTACTTGACATACTACCTTATTTTCTTAAAATCAGCTTTCACAAATACTATCAATGTCTTAATTTTTCAGCCTAAGTTTGAAAATGGCAACTCTTGTTTTCATGTTCTGTTAAGTGGCGGTACGGGTAACTCAATTCTATCGTTGTAACTTTTTTGTGTAAATGTTACAGGAAAATTAAAAGCAAAGAGTCATTCTTAAGTGGTTGGCCACAAAATTGAACATTAGAAGCATGCTAACAAGGTGAACATTTCTCCAGTGAGACATTTTTCATTGTTCCTTTTTGAATTGATGTAGCCTGCTTTTGTGTTTCTCCAGTTAGGAACTCTTAAATTTCCTGAGTTCCTGAATGTGAATCTTATGCCTCCCTTTTGAAAATGCTATAGTTCTTACGCAATTACTTCCTTGTTGGTGTGGTTCATATTTTTTCTGTAATATCTCTCATTTGACAAAGTAAACCTGCATGCTGTTTCATTACTGAAGTGGTGAATTTTAATTGGCTTTATAGCTTAATTTCTTCTTGAGAATGACTTTGTGACATCAATTTTGTGAGTCAAGAAGTTACCTTCTGTGAAATTGGTCTGGTTTTTCTCTTTGAGTGAAACAAATTTCTATGTACAGGGTAAGGGCTGAACTGATTTTACAGGCTTTTGTTAGGAAGACTGATAGGTTTTTTTTGATCCAGCTCTGGCCTTGTGATACCACATTTCTTTAGGAGTTCTGTAGTCTGTTTTTCATTGAATGGGCTGATGTTAGTATCTTGAGTCGTTCGTCATACCACGTCCTTCCAAGTGCTTAGGATGAAGAATGTTTTAGGAGGAGCGAGTATTTAGGGTGGTTAGTGCAGGCTTTAAGTGTTCTGTTCATCTCTGTGCTGCTTCCTCTGTTCAGATTTGAGTGGGTATAATTTTGGCTGCAAGATTTCATGCTATTTGTTATTTATTAAGTTGAATACTCCATCTGGAGAAGGTATTAATCCAAAATGTTATTCTGGTGCAGCTTGTTTTGAAGTTACTTGTTTCGGAGTGGGACTGATTTGACCAGTGATAAAGATTAGATATGGCTATCTACTTTCAGAGTGTTTCATGCCCTGTTTTATATGTGCTGTGACTTGAGCATGTCTGTGACTTTGGCTCTCTCTAACATATTTATCTTCAGTGGATTCATCTATTTGCTTAACATTTTTTTCTTTCATAAGATTAATAAAAAAATTGCTTTGACCTAGATTTCTTGCAAGTTCTTTACATGCTATTGCATATACTACTTGCAAATTGTAGTTCAATATGAATGGGAAGGTTTCAATTTTTACTTTTTTTTAATTGCAGTTTAACTGCCAGATGAAGTACTGTGTCACACTTCCATACATAGAGTTTGAAAGTAGGTAATTTAGAGCCAGCCTTTTGTGAGCAATTTTTTCCAATATTTAAAATTCCTGTCGTATAACAGAGGATCAGTGTGAAATATTCTTGGAGGAAATAGTTTCTTCTGCTGTTGCTAGATTAGTCTTGAGACCTTGTTTCTAATTAACAAAAAAAGCCCAGCAGCGTAATTTCATATGGGGAAGAAAACTAGGGAAAAATGCGTGTTTGAGATAAGGCAAAAAGAGAAGTTCCTCAGCAGCATCTTAAAGACAGCTTCATGAGCTGCAGTTTTTTAATTTTAGATTGTATTTTTGTTTGTAAACTGTTTAGAAAAGAGAAAAGATAAGACTGCTTTTTGCAGAAAGAATAATCTCTTTTTATGCGTAGTCTTTCCCTGCATTTGGCTGCAAAATACAATAGTGGGGTCATAGGCATATATAAGTGAATAAAAATATAGCAGTTATAAAGATAAGGCTAGTCAGAGATGAAATCTGATGCTTGGTAGATTCTGTGAGTGACTTGCCCTCTTTCCTCCTCCAGTCTCATGGGAGATGATCCAGTGTGCTCCTGTTGTGCAGTCTTTCTGTTTTCTGGAATTTGGCCGCACCTTCCTCCCCCCATTCCTTTGGGAGACTGTGATTTCTGGCAGGGATGCCTGGTCACAGGGGTCTCTGGGAGAAGATGTGAAGCCGAGCTTGCTTTCACCACTGTGGTTGCAGATTGCATGCAGGTACCATTGCTTGTCATCTCTGGGCCTTCTGCTCTCCTCTAGCTCATCTTTCTAAACATACCACCAAGGTCCATATGTACTGAAATTTGTTCATTCTTTTTTACTTTCTCTCCCCTCCCCTTTGGGACAAGGTAGGGAATGTGTGTATTCATAAATCGGCATGGCGTGAACAGTGCTGGTTCTCATTCTCTAACCCAGGAACAGACTAAGAGTTTATTAAAAACCAAAATATGTAAGCTGACATTTTTCTTAAGTTCTGTTTATGTATTTATACTGAGTGTTTAATTTCTATCATCTTCTGTCCCCTTAATTGTAATCTTAGTGAAAGGAAGTGCGTCAGTTCTATAAACCATACTTGGAGCTCTGAAAAATAGTGTTCTCTTCAAAACGGGGTTCCTGATGGAAGCAAATATGCTTCCAAATGGTAGTCACTGCTTCCCAAAAGGGCAGGCCCATTGCAATACCCTGCAGCAGGGTGACAGAAGGGGCAATCCAGGCAATCTGCTTGTCTCACTACAATTTGCTACATATACTTAGTCCTGAGCCACTTAGAATGAAAATCACCATAAAACCCTGTAAGTGGGCCATGTGCCCCACTAAATTTAAGCATTTAAACATGGGCATTCTATTCAGTTCATTCATTGCTGGAAAAAGGGTTTTTAATTCTGGCTTGCATGTATACATGCGCTGCAGGTATAAATTATTGATAAAATGTAATAACTATCTTTTAAACCTTTTGAAATCCATTTTGCCAACAGATTGAACAGATTGCAATGGATATACCCAGATAGATGAGTTGGAATTTCTATATACTTTGTTTGGCAATATTGTACCCATTTTACTGTAAATTCAGGAAATAGGCAGAGGGCTCTTACTGAACTGTACAGTGTTGAAAACAGGGAGCTGTTTGTATTCTTTGGACATGAGGTTCTTTAGCTGTGTCAGGATGATAAACAGAAACTCCACGTTAATCTGACTTAGTGAGGAGCTTTCAGGATCGCAAGTTAGCAGATTCATAATCTGACTGTTTGTAAACAGATACAGTTGTTGACCTTGTTCATTGTGGGTGTGCTTCATCACTGTAGCTTTAGAAGAGCGTAATGCATTTTCCCCATTACCTAAATTGCACAAATAAAAATGGAAGCCAGATCTTTCTGCCATATATTTCTGAAATAACTGCATTATCCCACAGCTGAAGACCTAGTGCTGTTTTCATGTTCTTATGCAATCCTTTTAATCCTCAGTGATCAACATCCTTTAAGAATTAGAGCATCCAGTTTTTCCTCTCCTATTATTTTTATGGGCACACAGTACACATACGCTTGTGCTGCTTAGAAGCCACTGTGTGAAATAAGTTGATTAATAACAAGTTGTATTTAAGGGTTCCCCTGCTGGACTTGTTGTCTCTATTACATTCTATTCTTGTTTTTATTATGCAAAATAAATTGTGTTCATCTGGCTAAGAGAAGATGAACACCAAACTCTTAAATTCTACCTCTTTAAAGTGCTGAATGTTAATTGGGTTTCTCATTAG
Organism: Limnodromus scolopaceus; assembly: GCA_028565335.1. Lineage (NCBI taxonomy): Eukaryota > Metazoa > Chordata > Aves > Charadriiformes > Scolopacidae > Limnodromus > Limnodromus scolopaceus. Next base: position 140,203,098 of record JAOXNO010000013.1, read on the forward strand.
AAACTGTCTTGAGAGGCAATAAGACTATAGTATAATTGCTTGAAAGCAAAACATCTGCAAGACTGAAGCAACATCAAGTAGATTTGTTTTCTAATAAGGTACTTGAAAAGAATTAAAATGATTAATATTTTACATGCCACAGCAATAATATTTTTCAATCCAGTGGTTTGTATCTTCTGGTTCTCACACAGAAAGCACCAAACAGAAGTTGCTAAGTGGGAATATGTGAGACTTCTCATCCTCAGAAGTTTGCTTGCACGCCTTTTTCCTTCTGAGTTTAAGCCGCCAAAAAAAGTGACAGGTTGGGTAATGCAGTTCCCATTTTTTCAAGAAAATAGGTCCAGATTTCACAGACTACATTTTTGTGCCTCTTCCTAGAGCTAGTTTCATGGCCTGTCAATCTTGTCCATACTTGTGTCAACAGTGCTCTAGTCCAGCAGTGCAGTGATGGAATTCCTGTTGCATTTTGGATGGGAAGTTGGGTGCCTGGAGGGTTTTCCATATTTCATGCCTGTTCAGGGTATCAGCACTTGATCCATGTATTGTAGCTGCAGAGCCAGAGTGTAATGGTGACTCTGGATGTAACTGCTGCTCTGTAGCAACTCATTTTCCTTTTACATAACCTTTTCACCTCATGATTTATAAATGTCAAATCCAGAAACAAGTAGCTAGTCAGTGTGCATTATTCAGAGGTGTTGGCTGCCGCCAGTTCCCACCACTAATAGAGAAATAATCCATTTACACTTGCTTTTTGTTAACCAGAAGTATACCTGAACCTGGCCAAACAGCAGATGACTAGGTGACATCTTTATCTGAATGCTTTTAATTTATTTTATATTAATTGATTTGTGAAGTCTCTCAAAGTCTGGCAGGAGCTGCTGTATTTCTTTATGCTTTATGGACTCCTGCTCTTCCCAAACGAAAAGAGCAGGCCCTGGTACTGGGGAGCATTTCACCACTGTGAAGATGGTATGCAGCACATCACGTCCTGGCATATTGCTTCTTGCAATTAGTGGACAGATACTCTGTAAAGCATAATTGAGTAGCTTTATAGGAAACTGAAGCATCTGTCTCCCACCTACTTGCTGCCTTGGTGTCATGCCTCTCACAGTCCTGACAGCAGTGTAGCCTGGCTTCACTAGAAGGGCTTACTGGGATGTCTGCATGTGAAACCATCAAAGAAGGGATTTCAGATCTTGCCTTCAGGTGTTTTTCAGTCCTTCAATGAATCTGTCCTTACTCAGTGTGGTAGAATGCCAACTGCTGCTATTTTTAATTCACACTAAATAGCAATTGAGTCTATCAAAGTGAGGGGAACTGCTTAAAAAATTAGGACCAAATCTGTAAATTGAGTTTCAGAATCTGATTTAAGGTAATCTGAAGAGATTTAGTGAGAAATAGGAAACAAGCATCTTGCAAACCTTTTTCTCACATACCCATGAGTGCATGCAGATGCACACGTGCACAGTACCTTAGTGTCTCTGATGGAAAACTTGTAGTCAATTCCAGTTTCCCTTAACATACTCTACTGCTGTCCACTATTTGGAGAAAAGCTCTGGATCTGAATGACCCATTTTTCTGTATGAAATTGTTAGCTGTAAACCTTTTTGTGGTCTTTTTGCTCAACTAACTCTAATGATTATGATTGACTCCAGTTCAGCTTCTCCAGCCATTTTAAATAAAAGTAAAGTAGAAATTCAGTGACGATGATTGATCTGCCTTTCAAACCGGGAAACAGTTTGCAATGGTGTTTAAGACCTAGGTGTTTCCTGGCTATATTGTTTTGTGGAAATAAGATGTCATAAATGGCAGAGTTCAGGAGAGATCTGTAGAAGAGAAGTAAGCAAGTAATGACCAAATAAGAAACACATAACGGAAAGATAATCTGGTTCCCTGAATGTGATATGGAGTGAAAAATGTTTACCAGTGTTCGGGACTAAAAAGAGAAGAAGTCATTCTGGCTTTCTTCCCTTCTGCTGTCTCTGTAAACACTTACTTCTAACCAGCTCTCTCTGAAACGGAGTTTTGTGTTTTTAGGCATTATCTTGCACGTCATCATGCTACTACATGCTGCCTTCCCTACTGAGAAACTATTATAGCACGGTGGAAAATAAAGGCTGCCCGCTGTGAGGAATGTTGGCTACCTGAGGGCAATGACATCCTTCCTGACTTCACTTCTCAGTCGCTGACTGTGCTTCCCAGGAGACCTACATGAAAGATCTTAATAATAAATTGATCCTCAGCTTTGTCGCTTATTCTTATCTGGTGAAATAAATAAAAAAAATCTTAAATAAAGGAAAAGTGTTACACTATTGTTGTGTACAAAATAATCAACGCACACAATTCATTTTGCTAAAACATGAGAAGAAACTGTTTGCAAGTTAGGACCAGTCGAGGAAAAATATTTATTTATCCTTCTCTACACAGGTTGGTCATCTTTTTTTTCCCTACTCCCCATGGCTTTAGAAATATATTTGAGCATCTGATTTGTGCATGGTTGCTCCAAGCTGCTCGTAAATTTAAGCTGATCAAGACTTGCCATTGATCAGACTTTTATTTCTTCTCCCAGATAAAATAAAGAATGCTGTATTTAGCTTGTTGTAGGAATATTCTTTTCACGTATTGAGATAATTGCAGCAGTGTTTTTATCAGTTCTTGATGAATTTGGAATTTCAAAGTATTTCTAAAGGTAAATGTGTTTCTGTTTTAGTTGTCTGATGCTTGATTTTTATATATTTTATATTTAGTGTTTTGCTTTGACTTCTGCATTACCTGGTGTCTTGAAAATTTTGTGATTATGAAGACTTTGCAAAGGTTTTTGCTGTTGCATTCTCTGGTTTTCAAGTGCAGTTTTTTAAAAAATACTTCTTTTATTCTTACGAAATAGAACCCCACTATAACATTGCCTCTGGCAACTGAAGGAGAATGGAAATTGAGCGTTGAAAAATCCTAGGGTCAGTTTGATTATCCCACAGCAATAATTTCCTGGTCTTTGGTGTTGATGTGCTAGGTTTTTGTTAAAACAAAGCTACGCTAAGGTTTTACCTGCTTCCATCTTCTGGCTTGTTTCTGAATCTTTGAGGTTCTACTATGCAACAGACATCTGATTCCTCAGGCTGTTGAAGACGAGCAGGGTGGCGTATCGATTGCTTGTGTCTTCCTCGCAAAACGTGTAAGACTGACTTTATTGAAGTTGCAGCTTCCTACAGGATAGCAGCTGCATGCTGTTGTCAGAACATTCCAATATCTAGCTTCCCTGTATCTAGAACCTGGAAAAAGTGACAGATTCTTAAAAAGTTGTAGTAAGCTTTATTTTAGAATAACGTGCAGTAAGGCCAAGAGAGGACGTTTAATTTGTGCACATTGAGTAATTCTCATCTTCATAACTAGTTTTGCCAGGATTTGCAGGTTGCCTGGATGTTGCCTGGTATTCTTGCTTGCTGGAGACTATTGAATCTGTCCACAAATGGTATTTCCTGGGCCCAGCTCCCATTGTGGATTTTTGCACTTTTTTTTAGGAGATACTCTCAACTGAGTCCTTTGAAACTGTCTTATCAGATGAAGGTGACCCACTCCATGAGATGGTACCCCAAATTCATTAGCTTACCTATATTCTTAGCGAGCTTTAATCAGTTTCCCATATTATGCCAAATAAAGGCTAATTCAGGTTGCAAAACCAGAAATACCTACATTGTCCTTGACAAGAATTATTTTTCAGTTATTCTAGTAGCTCTCATTTAGAGTCTCAAGGATGTGCCAGAGCCAATAGGTATGACATCTTGGTGATATCCTCTCCCTGAAAAAAAGTGCCACAAAAAAAGGAGTTGCAGGTCATACGTTCGAATCTAGTTTGGCAGCCAGTGACCTGATCTTCAGTAGGGCCAGCTGGCAGCTGGGCAGCCCTCTCCAAAACCCTGGGGAACAATCGCCTGTATTTGGCATCTCTGGAAGCTGGAGGGCTGTCTTCCAAGCTGGTGTGCTGTGATTGGGATTCATGAGTTACCAGCACTTGAGGAAAGGTGAGCCTATGACTAATGACTCATGTAAAAAAGGTGTAACTTGACAGATTTGAATACGTGCCTCTCGGTGTACCCATTCCAGGTATTTTGAGCAAGAGTGATTGTTTTTATGTGGATTTGAGGCAAAGAGCTTTCCAAAGAGAAATGTTAAATAAATAAGGTAAAATCTACCTTAGGGTTTCTTCTGCTGAAAATTTGTGTTTCAATGTTGATAATGTATCCTTCTGTCTCAGTTACGATATTGAGAGCTAAACTGAAGGTAAGCACATAGTAATCTAGCTTTGCTGTTTTGTTTTTCTCTTGTATAAAAGCCCAGTGGTAAGCTCCAAAAAAACAAACTCCGAAAGAATGACAACAGTGAGAAGAAGTAAGTAATAGGGCATGTCAGTAAGTCTGATTCACTTAGTACTTTCTTGACGATTTTATTCTTTCCTTACAAAATAGTTTCAGAGTCTCCAGCAGATCACTTCTGTAAGTTTACACAATTCAGTACCAATGCATGTTATGTTTCTCTGTACCTGTCCTACAGGAGTCATGTTGTTATTACAGCTTTGAACTTCAGATATGGTCATTCGCATCTCAAAGGAAAATCTTTGGTTCCGGACATCCCTTAGTTGTTCCTACTGGACATCAAGATAATGGCAGGTACTGCAGAGAGGGCTGTGCATGTTTGTAGTGGTAACCTATGGATGCTATGACTGACTCTTCATTTTCTCCCAACCAAGGTCACCCAACAGATACTACCAAAAGCTTCCAAACAGTTAAAATAAGGTGAGGTGTTTTGGATGGGGTTTTTGTTTGGTGGTTTGGTTTTTTTTTTCCTCTTTCATTCAGACCATAAATCTTGTACCTTTGGCAAGGTATCATACCAGTAGCTGCCAAAAGACAGCTCTCCAGCTTTTATATTGTCTTTTGGAAGAGGATCAATTTCCTTGTCAGATTTTTCCTAGTAAATTAACCAAATGCAAAGCTCCTTCCCTACTCTTTTTATATGTGAAAAATTCAAAAGAGAAGTTTGACATTTCTGATGTGATTTCAACAAATGATGGACTGTCTATTAAAATTAAACTAAGACTTCAGCATCTTTGCATTGATTAGACCTTTTATAATCTCTTTGCTGTGGTGCTATAAGCCTCTTCTAGCAATAGCTACACCATCTTTGATGAATCAAGGAACCTCCATTTAAGCAGTAGACTGGCTCAAGTGTTTATATTAAGATCTGCAATTCCCACATTTAACTTTCTGCTGGGAGGAATTAGATGCCATGCATAATTTTCTTAGAACATAGTTTCAAATACCAAAATAATTTTATCAAATGTTTTCTTAATAAAAAATATGAGAAGCCTTACAGACTGTTGATTCCAACAGCACATGTGGTCTGAGAGGTGTTTTTATATGCTTAAGGGGTTCATATTAATACTCAGATTTAATTCATGATGCTGATTTTCTATCCCGCTTATCACAAATTTAACAATTGCAAATGCTGGATTCTTCACCTGGGACAGAGTAACGCTGGGCACAGGTATAAACTGGGAGAGGAGCGGCTGGAGAGCAGCCCTGCAGAAAGAGATCTAGGGGTGCTGGTTGACAGCAGGCTCAACAGGAGCCAGCAGTGAGCCCTGGCAGCCAAGAGGGCAAACCGCATCCTGGGGTGCATCAGACACAGCATCGCCAGCCCATCAAAAGAGGTGATTATCCCACTGTATTTAGTGTTGGGGTGGCCTCACCTTGAGCGCTGTGTGCAGGTCTGTGCCCCACAATTTTAGAAGGTTGTTGAGGTACTCAAATACGTCCAGAGGAGGGCAACAAAGCTGGTGAAGGGGCTGAAAGGAATGTCCCATGAGGAGCAGCTAGGGACTTTGGGCTTGTCTAGTTTGGTGAAAGGGAGGCTGAGGGGTGACATTATTGCTCTGTACCTGATCAGAGCCAGTGGAGGAGGAGGTGATGATCTGGGATCCAGTGACAAGGCACATGAGAATAGTTCAAAGCTGCACCAGGGGAGGTTCAGACTGGGCATTACAAAGTATTTTTTTACTGACAGGGTGGTCAATCACTGGAACAGGCTTTGTAGAGATGTGGTCAGTGCCCTGAGCATGTCAGTGTTTAAGAGACATTTGGGCAATGTCTTTAACAACATGCTTTAACTTTTGGTCAGCTGTGGGGTGGTCTGGTAGTAGATGATTGTTGTAGGACCTTTCAAACCTTTCCAACCGAACTATTCTATTCTACTAAAATTTCTTCTAACTTGTTATTAATACAAACTTTCACATTAGCAATTCTGTTCTCCCACCTTTTTAAGCTGCAGGCAGGTTTTTTTGTAACCTTGTTTGTTAAGTGTCCTTTCAGGGAAATGAAAGTTCATTGAGACAGGTTGAAGTGGTAACTGTTCTTGCTGCTGTGCGAGTCAGATCCTGTCTGTGAATAAGAAAATGAGATGAATGCACAAAAATAGGGAAGGAAGAGAACAGTGAGAAATGAAATGCATCATCTGTGCCTTATACTGACGTTTACAGAGCTACTAGAGAAATACAAGTATGACATAAAGACCTGTTCAGAGGCTTGAACTGTATTAGCTCAGGACTGTGTAAGACCTTGCCTTTAGCTGCCTTCCTGGTCAGAGGTTACATTGCTGTTGCAGAGTATGAGGTTCTGGCAATCTAGATGTGAGTCTCTTTCTTTTTTTGGGGGAGAGCAGGGGAACTAAACTGAAGGCTAGAAGAATTTAGAGGCAGAAGAAAAGGAGATGTGAGGAAAATGAGCAGGAACATCTTGCATTGTAGGTGATTTTCAGAGTTTACCTGAAGCTCAAAGATGGGAAAATCATCTCAATCTCTTCTTCTCTAACTTGATTTATTCTTACCAGCTCTTAGCCTGAGGGCAGCAAAGGTGTAACAGCATTGCAGTATTTCCTGTGCTTCTACATGATAGCGAGCATGGTCATGGTGGTAAAATATGCTGCATTCAGACTACCTGTTCTAGCTTTAATGTCAAAGACCTTTTGACCCTACATATGATTGATGGACTAGATATTTTATTGTTTTCATTTATTAAACTTTAAATCATATGACCTTAATATTTTTCACACTGAAATATATAGGAAGCTGTCTGAAGCAGTCATAGAACACACTAATAAATTCTTTTTGAGAAGTGTGATATACTGTTGAGTTTCCAGAATTTACAAAACACAAGACAGGGAATGATTAGCTGTGTAGGAACACTAGGGGAAAAAGAACTATGAGAAGAACAGAAAACTGATGTAGACTGATGGGAAGACTGATGTAGCTACTGATGCAGACTGGTAGGAAGAAAAAAAGAAAACTCAAACTGGAATACAGAACCAGGGTTGCCATATGTAATATCACACAGTAATAAATTGCTGTTTTACTCAGTTCTGCGTGGAATGCTGTCTGCAATTTTGGGTATCCACATTTTAAAACACGAAAAAAGGTGATCAGAAGTCTAGAATACTGTGTTCAGTTTTGGGCCTCTCACTAGAAGAAAGACATGGAGGCGCTGGAGTGGGTCCAGAGAAGGGCAATGAAGCTGGTGAGGGGTCTGGAGAAAGAGTTTTATGAGGAGGAGCTGAAGGAGCTGGTGTCGTTTAGCCTGGAGAAAAAGAGGCTGAGGGGAGACGTTATTGCTCTCTGCAACTACCTGGAAGGAGATTGTAGAGAGGTGGGGTCAGTCTCTTCTCTCAAGTAATAGGTGATAAGACAAGAGGAAATGGCCTTAAGCTGCACCGGGGAGGTTTAGATTGGATATTAGGAAAAAGTTTTACACTGAAAAGGTTATCATTGGAACAAGCTGACCAGGGCAGTGGTTGAGTCACCATCCCTGGAGATATTTAAAAGATGTGTAGATGTGGCAGTTGGAGACATGGTTTAGTGGTGGACTTGGTATAGGTTAATGGTTGGACTTGATGATCTTAAAGGTCTTTTCAAAGCTAAATGATTCTATGATTCTAGAAAACATGACCTCTAGGAAAAAATTAATTCTAAGGGGATGTTTGACCTAAAAAAGAAACACTTGGGGGAGACATGAGAACAGTGTTCAAATATCTGAAATGCTTTTGTGAGAGAGGATAAATAATTGTTCTATGTGTCTGCTGGGAAAGTAACGATTAATGAGCTTGAGTTGTGGCAAAGAATATTTTCAGGAAAAAAATTCTGATGTTTAGAATAGCAAAGCTGTATTTTAGATTGTACGACCTGAGGTTTTTAAGAACATTTTGGGGAACAAGCAAGAGGAGCTAGAGATGTGCGCACGCCTCCAGGGCTACGATCTTATTGGCAGTACCGAGACGTGGTGGGATAGCTCTTACGACTGGAGTGTTGGAATGGAGGGTTACAGACTCTTCAGGAAAGACAGGATGGGAAGACGGGGAGGGGGCGTTGCCCTCTATGTCAATGACCAGCTGGAGTGTGTGGAGCTCCACCTGGGGATGGATGAAGACCTGACAGAGAGCTTA
>JAOXNO010000013.1:140211684-140256950 GCA_028565335.1 Limnodromus scolopaceus
GGCAACGGTTTTAAATTGGAAGAGGGGAGATTTAGATTAGACAGCAGAAAGAAATTCTTTACAGTGAGGGTGGTGAGACACTGGAACAGGTTGCCCAGGGAAGTCGTGGATGCTCCATCCCTAGAAGTGTTCAAGGCCAGGCTGGATGGGGCTTTGAGCAAGCTGCTCTAGTGGGAGGTGTCTCTGCCCATGGCAGGGGGATTGGAACTCGATGATCTTTGAGGTCCCTTCCAACCCAAACCATTCTATGATTCTATGTTATAATTAGGCAAATGCACGTTAGAAATGACTTAGATGCATCTTATTTTGTTTTGGGCAAAATGTATAAAATAGGTCTCCTGATCACTTTTAGCCTTTTATCCCACTTCTGTGTTCACTAAATTTCTGACACCCCTGTGATCCACTGATTCTTCATTCCATCTGTCCACCAAACACTGCCTTAATGTAGTTGAGCACAACATCTTTGGATGGTTTTAGTTTTGGGGTAATGCTCTCTTTTTCTCTTCTGTTTTTGCTGACTTTGTAAAACAATTTAAGGTATCTCCTATGAATTGTTTCTTCTGTGAGAGTTAATTTTGTAACTCCCCAACTTAACAATTAATTTGGTTCTCTCAGAAAGGAGAACAGAAGGATTTGGTTAGTTGGTCTTTAGAAGTGGAAAATCACAATGTGACTGCAGCCAGTGTTTCTTTAGAATAGGACTGGGGGAGAGAAATTAATGAACAGTCATCTTTAGGGACCACAGTCATTTATGAGCCTTTTCTGTTATGCTAAATCCACCTTAGCTCCAGCTGTGTTTGGTGGGATGAAAGCTGCATGCTGCCAAGAAGTGGAATATTTTAGTTATTTACAAAACTCAAAGTGTAACCTTTGATCTAAAAAGACCTGTTCACCAGTTCTTAAAGATCTGGCCCAAAAGGTTTGAGAATGGCACAGTCTATAGTCTGCAGCACTCTTACATCCGATTCCAGCTGAGAACTTCACTTTATAGCTTTCTTCATGAAAAGGAGCAGAAGTGGAAAACATAGCAAAACTGGATATATATGAATTGTAAAAGGAAAATAAGGTATGGTAAATATTTTATATTGTCATTTTTATATTTATGGCTTTCAAAAGATATGATAAAAAACATTCATGTCAGTAAATGAATGGCAGTGGGACAACCACAGTGATTATGAATTAAAAGGATTTTTTGGTGTTGGTAATAACAGGAATAAATAGATAGACGCACCAGCTGATTAGGGGATATTTTCAGTAAGTGAACTGTCTGAGAAGAAGCATTTGTAATACAGTCAGGAAAATCTGCATTATCATATCTTGGGATATATTCTTCAACCGGCTAATGACTAAGCATAAATACCCTTCACAGTGTATTAAGTAAATCATTCTCTTTTTATTTTCCTCCTTTTGAATATCACAGACTAGCTTAAGTGAAAGTGCTTGAGTGCCTATTTAATAAGTTGATATATTGAAATTGCTATTTTATATCCTTCTGTACAGTTAGGTGACATCTTTCCTTTAATTTTAGAGATAAGTAATTATCATTAGAACTGTAGTTAAAATGAAAATCATTATCATAGCATTAGTTTGAAAGTTGAAATGTGGAAAACAGAATCCATATATTTTAAAGATCAATCTACTACTGTTGTTGTCTGTAGCATCTGTGATCAGGTACAAAAAAACCCTGTAATGCCTCTTTTTATGAAGATAGCTAATAAACTTGTGTGCTTGACATATTCTGCTTTGTCTCTCTGAGTCGTACTGACTGCTCCCTTTTGAATTAATCCAGATAACTACAGCCAAAGCTCTTCTCCATTTCTTCATCCTCCAAAGGTTCCTACCTTTATTTTGGCTGACTAGAGTCTCAAGACTGTATAATTCTGTTCCCTGCCATTGATCACATTTAGCTGACATCATTGTTTTATTGTGAGGAGAGAGGACTTTTATCTGTTAAGAAATACGATGTTTGTGTAATACTGAACTGAGCTTAGAGTACCACTACATTTCATAATACTGCAAAAGAGTATGGGAAAGAGCAGTTCATCTGCTTTGGTCCTGGGAGTTGTTTTGTCTCTGCATCTCTATTTCTGTGGAATTATTTATGATTCCTACAGTCGTCCCTCTGCTGCTGTAAATTATACAACTGTGTTATATTTTGTCTGCAGCATTAGCAAATGATATATAGAAATCTGATACACGGTTTCTTAAATGGCTTGTAGTCAGAGAGAAGTGAGACTGTTGTAGGTGGCGAGGTTTTGGTGGTGGTGGGGCTGCAGGAGTGGCTTCTGTGAACATCAGGGGCTGTCCCCATGTCTGACAGAGCTAGTTCCAGATGGCTCCAAGACAGACCAGCCATTGCCCAAAGCTGAGCCCATCAGTGGTGGTGCTTCTGTGATAAAATATTTAAGAAAGGGTAAAAAAAGCTGGATGGCAGCTGTGAGAAAGAAGTGAGGGAAACAAAAAAAAAAAAAAAAAAAGATAAAAAAAAATGCAGACACCGAGATCAGTGAAGGAGGGAGAAGAGGTGCTCCAGGTGCCAGAGCAAAAATTCCTTGCAACCTGTGGAGAAGACCATAGGGATGCAAGTTGTCCCCCTGCAGCCCATGAAGGACCATGGTGGAGCAGATAGCCACCTGCAGCCCATGGACCCCATGCCATAGAAGGTGGATATATCCTGAAAGAAGCTGCAGCCTCTAGAGAGCCCATACAGGAACAGGCTCCTGGCAGGTACTGTGGCTCATGGAGAGGAGCCTACACTGGAGCAGCAGGTCTTCTGGCAGGACCTGTGACCCTGCGAGGGACCCACACTGGAGCAGTCTCTTCCTGAAGGACTGTACCTCATGGAAAGCACCCATACTGGAGCAGTTCTTGAAGAACTGGATCCCTTGGGAGGGATCCCACGCTGGAGCAGGGGAACAGCATGAGGAGGTAGGAGTGGCATGATGAAGCGTTATGGGCTGGCCACAACCTCCATTGCCCGTCCCCCTGCACTGCCCGAGAGGGGAGGTAGAAGGGTCAGGAGTGAAGTTGAGCCTGGGAAGGGGTGGGGGACAGTGGCTTAGATCTGCTTTCATTTCTCACTATCCTACTCTGTTACAATCAATTGGCAATAAAATTAAATTAATTTCCCCAGGTTGAGTCTGTTGTGCTTGTGCTGGTAAGTGGTGAGCGATCTCCCTATCCTTGTCTTGACCCATGAGCTTTTCCATCTTATTTTCTCCCCTTGTCTTGTTAAGGAGGGGGAGTAAGAGAGCAGCTGGGTGAGCACCTGGCAGCCACACACTTTTGATTTTATATTTCCTGTATATGTGGGATATACAATCTGAGAGATTATGTCTTTTCTGTGCAGATTAAGACCTGTCTTTAGAATGCTCATTAGAACAAATTTTACAGAGGATACAAAAACTTTAAGGATTTTAAACTTTAATGGTCATTGACTTTAAGTTTGCTTATGAAACTACTATTCCAGAGTTCACAGATGCTCTCCTTGTGCCAATGCAAGCTGTGCTGTAAACTACATCTTGAAGTGATCTGAGTTATTAAACTTTTTTTCTAAACACTGATTTTTACAGATATTTTTTTTTTGAAGGAGGGTATTAATCTGATTAATTTCATCTGTCAGGCTTTAGTGTAGTCCTATATGACATTATATTTATACAACAAAAGGGACAGCAAACTGAGGGATAGGAGCTAAACATCACGATGGGCCTGAAGAAAATAAGACCTCACTTGGTACTGGAGGAAATTTGTCAGGAAGCTATGTCTGGAAGCAAAAGCCCACCTGCTGCAAGTGATTTTGGTTTCTTCAGCTCTGAAGAACATTAAGTTCACAATCTTTTGTGTTTATATGAGATATTCTTGATTTTCCTGGAGAGAAATGGCGTGGATAAATAGCACCAACTTCATATCTCACAGTAGCTGTAAACGAACCATTGCATCTATCTGAGACCTTTTATGTCTCAAAAGATTTAGTTTTATCATTTATGTTCATTGACTTAGGTGAGCTTTTGGAAAGGATGTTTTTTAGCCTACTTTTTTAGCTTATTATTTTCAGGGTTTTTTTTAATTCTGGTAGGTTTTTTTCTTTTTTGGTTTTGTTTTGGTTTGGGTTTTTTTTCCAAACTTTAGCAGGCTTTATAACTCTTTGTAAATAAAGAAACATAAAGAAATCCTGATCAATCCTGGTTACTCTCTGTGAGTCTTTGGGTGCATGCTGTTTTCTGTTCATAGGCACACTAATACTTGTTAATAAATAATTGATAGTCCAGCAGTTGTGCCGACAGAATGAGAAGCAGTGTCGTCTTTTTTTTTTTTTTTTCCCACCTCAGATTTCCGAGGAACTTAGATTTTATGATTATCTAAAGGATGTAGAGAAATGTCCCTTTATCCTGAAATCATAGGAAGGGAAGCTGTGTGTGCTGCCGTGAAGGTGAAGGAGGGCAAAATACCCAGGACAAATGGCTGTTTGTTTTTATCTGTCTTAGTTAAAAATCAGTATGTTTCTTTAGCGTGCTCATAGAGAGCATGCTAAGAAATTTTTTCGCTCCTGATACAGTAGCTAGGATTTGCCTTTAATTACCTACAGGCAAATGTGGATGGTCTAACAGGGGATGAGCAATAGAGCACACCTACATCGCCGCCTTGTATATATTGTGTGTATTTTGTGGCAGAAACTACACTTAGCTACGACACAAGAAAGATGCATAGATGGTATTGTACAATGTAGGAAAGGACGAGAAACAAAAGAAAGCAAATAGAAACGAAGAATATCCTGAGGCTTTGTTAATCATATTATTTTAAAGAATGAAAGGTGGGTGTTTAAAAACAAAGGATGAAAGAAAAATTACCAGATGAGGTCACCTGAGCTGTCACTGGGCTGAGGAGGCAAACAGGTAATTATTTTTTGTTGTTGTTGGCTTAAAAGCAGAAATATTTATCTCCATTTTGGAAGAAGAAAACATCTGTCATGGAAACTGTATGATTCAAATGAAAAGCATGCAGCAGTCATAATTTAATTTGTAAAGAAAAAACTGGAAGTGTAAGAAGATTAAATTAACAGGATTACAAATGTAATCATAACAGACAATAGTATTAGATCTTTGGCAACTATGTGGTTGCTGTAAAAGACTGTTGACAGATGAAATAATCACCATAGTCAAATATATGAAGTTTGTTTCTGTATTTCTAAAATACTTTCCCGTCAGATATCAGAAAAGCATATTACTGAAAAAATACGGAATTAATACTTCTGAATGGCCATTTAGTTGGTTGCCCTCATGATTTACAGTGGGCAAAATGAATAATTTATTAAACTCTTGATAGTGAACTGACCTTTGATCAACAACAGACGGCAGTCGGGTTTATTCACTACATAAGAATTGCTGTTAAAGATTTCATTTACATTTCAGATAAATCAGCCTTTACATTAGTAACTACATTTCACTTCTCTCTGTTTGAATAGTACTTCATTTTATTGGCTCACTTATTTTTATTTATCATTTAGTTACTTAAGAAGCTACAGTGAGTTAGCTCCAAAAGCTGCCAAACAACCTTTAATTGTTTTTTTGAAATTTAAGGTATACTTCCTTCAGGTGTTAAAATAATTAAAACAAAAAAAAAAAACCAAAAGAAAAAACAAAAGAAAAAATTTGAACTAGACTCTATAGAGAATAAATGTGTTGCATGTTTCATAAAGGTTTGAAGACGTTATTTCTTTTCATTTTAAAAGGTTGTGCAATATACTAAAAAGGCTGAAATAAGTGATGTGAGGCAGAGTTTCACAGAGTTTAAGGCCAAAAGTAATCAACCTCACTTTGTATCTACCGGCAATTACATTTCTTCTGTTTAACCCTATATGATCCTAGTGTCTTTGACTAGACATTGCTTGTGGTTTTTGAAGCGTAGCTTTTGGGAAGATGTTGTGATCTCACCAAAGTAGCTGATGTGCTGGAGAGAGCTGCTTGCTGTAAATCCATTTCTCGCGTTTCTATGTGTCTTAGCTTTTTTTACACTGCTGTGTAAAATAGTTGAAAATTCAGGTGAGATTTTCTTGCTTTATACATTTCGGATGTATCTGCATATCACTGAGCTCCTTTGCTCTGAGCAGTTCAGACTATTAGATTAAAATAGTCTATACAGTTCCTCAAGTATGGAAGAGGGCAGACATCTACAGGAGAACATCAGCGTTTTCAAGACAGAGGGCAGGAGAAAAGCTCTGACCTACCAAAAATGTTCTGCTGAGCATCTGTAGGTGATCTTATTCTTTTCTTTTCTTTCTTTCTTTCTTTTTTTTTTTTTGTCTTTTGGTATCTCTAAGGGAGTTGGTGAGTTTATCAGAATTTTTTTTTCTAAGTACCAGCACTTCAGTAACTTTTAATAAACTGTGGTATTTAGGTTTAATGCTATATTGTTGAGAGACACTGAATACCAAGATCACATGTTTTCAATCTCTGGTGGCATATGGTAGAATTACTCAAAAAGCCTCAAATGTATGAAAGTACAGTTTAGCAAAATAAATGTAATGTGGTTGTGGTTTAGTGTGTGATTTAGCTGAGTATGTGAAAGTATTTGGGTAGCATTGCAATCTTTTGGAGGGGCCCATCAACACAGAGGTCCTGCCTTTGGGGTGCGAGTATAAAGAACTTAGAGCAGTGTGTTGGTTAAATATTGTATGGGCACTTCATGACAAACTTGTGAAGCTTGAATAATGTTTAAGAGCCCTAGATTCTTTTACATTATTAGTAATGTTTGGTGGTTTGTTTTTTTTAAAGTGATTATGGTTAGTGAAGTACAGCAGTAACTGGTTTTGATAAATGGAAAAGCTTTGTTTCCACTGAGGAGTTGCTTTGCGGGAAGGACAGAATTAGGAGTATTCCTAGTTAACTTCATGCTTTGCTTGTCTGCTGATTTGTTTCTCAGCAGTCTTTTTCCAGAGATAGCCTAAATTAACTGACTGCCAAGTCTTTCTTAGAATTTTCCTTTCCATTTTGCTGCAACCATGATACTTATATCAAAAGGCATGACATATTGTCTGTAATGTGGCAGTATATCAAAGCTCTCCTGAAATGCAAAAATTTTCATCCCCATTAGCTCTCATCGTCACTTCATCATACTGTAACTTAAGTAAGTGTTACCTGTTCTGTGTAAATCCATGTTCATTTTTACTTGCCTAAGTACTGAACTAGAGTTCTCTCATTTCTATTTTTTCTACTTTTCTTGTTCCCTTGTTTGCTTCTGCAAAAAAAAAAAAAAAAAAAAAAGAATAGTGATGCTGCTAATAAACTGCTTCTATATTCCAGGTGATCCCAGTGCTGTGGGCACTGAAGCCACTCCCTTTCCATACTTTAGGTTATTTTTTTTGAACTGGTAAAATTCTATGTATAGTTCTTTTTATTTCCAAGGTAACAATTCTCAAAACCTTTGGATTTGGTTGCTGGTTTGTGACTTCCTATTGCCCATGGAAGATATTTTGTTCTGCTCTTACTTTTCAGGGTTTACTGTGCATAGTGGTGTTTGATTTCTCAGGTCTTGCCTCATCTGCTTATTGTCCCCTCCTACTTTTCAATATCTTTCAGCTCAACTAAGTCAGGTTTATGTTTGGATATATTTTGTTCCTGTTTGCTGCTTTTAGTCCTTTATGTAAATACACTGAATATAAATTCAGTACCTCTGAATTTCCACCTCTTCAGAGATGAATTTAATATAGTTTGTTTTTCTAACCTTTCAGAACAGAAATTTTAAAGTGTTCTCTTCTTGCTATTTCCTTAAAACAACAAATTGTCTGTAGTCATCCTGTCGTCATACTTGTACCAGCATTATATTTTAATTATCCCAACTTCAACCAATGTTTCACATCCCCTTCCATTTTTTTTTCTTTTTTATACCTAGAGTGATAGGATCACAGGATAACTCCAGTTGGAGGGGACCTCAGAAAGGTCTCCTGCTCAAAGCAAGGTCAGCTGTGAGATCAGTCCAGGTTCCTCAGGGCTTTATTCAGATGGGTTTTGAAAAATTGGAAGGAGACTGCACAACCTCTCTGAGCAGTGGGGTCCGCTGCTCAGCCGTGCTCATGGTAAAAAGTGGCACCATGTGTCACTGCGAAGAGCCTTCTTGATAACCTCCCTGTTGGTACTGGAAGGAGCCATTATGTTCCCTGAAGCCACCCCTTCTCCAGGCTGGAGCATCCTAGCACCTTCAGCCTCTCCTCACAGGGAAGCGCTCCAGCCTGACCAGGCTGAGGGCCCTATGCTGAACTTGCTCATTTATCAGTGTCCTTCTTGCAGGGAGGGGGAGGTGCAGAACGGGATGTGGTATTTCAGGAATGGTTTGATGGCCTCTATCTGCTGGCCATGCTCCTGCTAATAAAGCCTGGGTTGCTGTTGTCTGTCTCTGCTGCCAGGGCACACTGCTGGCTCATGCTCAACTTGCTGTCCCCAGAGCCTTCCAGCCAGGCAGTGCCCATCCTATGCCACTGCAAGAGTTTCTTCCTTCACAAGTACAGAACTTCATATTTTTGTCCTTGCTGAATTTCATAAGGTTGGTGTCAGCTCATCCCTCCAGTCTGTCCAAGTCTTCCTGGATGACAGTCCTGCCTTTAAGCATATTAACTGGTCTCCCCTAATTTGGTGTCATCTGCAAACTGAGTGACAGTGCAGTCCATTGCCTCCTCCAGATCATTAGTAAAGATCTTCTTTTGTAATTCTGTATGAAAATTTTATGCCATATTTATCACTATAATACATTCAATTCTTCCCAGAAAATATTTTTATTCTTGATAGTTTTACTCAGATTTGCAAGGGTTTGAGCAGTCAGTCTAAATCTTAGTAAATGATGCTTAAATATATCTGGTGCAAATGAAAAGGTTTACTGAGTTTTTGTGCCAGTTTTACTGTATAAAATGGCATCTTTAAGATGTCATTTTAGGAATCAGTATTAATACTAAGAAATTTCTCATTTTGGAAGTTGTAGCCTTCAGAATTTATTTCCAAGCAGATAAATTATATTTCTCATCTGCTCCAGTGCAAACTGAGTTTGGATACTTTAAACAGCCTTCCTTAGTAGTTTGATGATGCTGTCTGGAAGACAGTGAGGACATTTCTTCCAGGCTGTTCTGCCACTTTGCCCTGGGGACTGTACCTTCCACCAGAGAGGGCTGAGGTTCAGCTAAAAGGCAGTAGCTGACACACTGTTACTCTCATTAAGCCAGTGAAATGCCGTGGGAAACATTTTTGTGCAAGGGAAAAAACATCCAAAGTCCAAATTAATTTTTTGTTTAATATATTGGGTGACCCTATTAGTCTTATTTTTCCAAAAAAATAGAGGTAGTTGTGCCTCTAGAAAAGGAAGGTGATGCTGCCAGCGAAGTTTCTGCTGACATAGGTGGCAATATATCCAACACCTTGCTCTTCTGACTTTTGCACCAGTCACCTTCAAGGCGGGGATGCTTCAGCAATTTTATACCTATTGTTTTCCTCAAATAGCTTCTCCTGTTTTCTGAGAAACTGCAGTACCTTATGTCGTCATTAACATTATTACTTATATCCAAGAAGAGCCAGAAAACATCAGAGCCCTTAGTTAAATTTTTTTACAAACCAAAAAAGGCACTCTTACCTATTAATGTAAGATGCTTAAAATATAATACACGCTTGGGAATGGTGCTCTTTATTGGGAATAGCTGATAGATGATCATCATCAGTGATGTTCATCTAGATGATCGATAGATGATCATCAATATATTGAATAAAATTGGGTTAAAATTTTCAGTGTCAAAGTTCCACTGATGCTCCTGGGATCATAAGTGACTGTGTCATTTTCAAATATGGGACCTGGACTTCCAGATCACATGCTAAATACTTCTGAAAATTAAGGAGCTTGAACCTTGCTACTTTTAAGAAGAAAGGAACCCCTGACTCGAATCTATATAGTGCATTTACAGATGTAGGCTCCACATTGTATAACCAGTTATCTAAATGGCTTGAGATGCTTAATGTGCGCACTAGGGCAGAGGCTGAGTTGCACTCCTTAATCTCATCCATTTTCCATCTCTGAGCTGCGTATCTGACAGTGTAGGCATAGCTCAGGCTCCCAGTTAACCTGACAGTCATAAATAGGGAACTGGGGTGTGATTTCCCAAGACATGCAGGGAACGTGCATGTCCCATATCCATTGATTTTCAATTGGAGTGGACACTTGGCTAACTTAGAGGCTTTAGAAATTCCCAATCAAGACAGCTAACTTGAAGCATGCATTTGTTATTCTCTCAATGTAAAAAGACTGATGTTAGTGAGTGGCAGGGGGAATAATTGCTTGGGAAGGAAAATGTACTTCAGGCTGATGATATTTGTGCTGCTTGCCCAGCTGCAAGGCTGTGATTCTGGAACAAGAGGGCATGGAAAGGAAGAGGGAGGTTCCCTTTGACCCTTCTTTGCAGCTGTACAAGTGAAGGAGCAACACCAATTAAAAACAAAAAAAACCCTATGCAAAACAAAAAATGAAATGCCTCAAGAGCAACTGGTGAATTGAGACAAAAATGTCACTGCCCAAACCCGCGATGAAATGTGGTGCTATGAAAATAGCACTTCCTTGCCTGGAGGCAACAAGACATTTTACCTGGTGTCACTTTATCTGGTGTGACATGGAGATGTGAAGTCCCCTTGAGCATCTTACAAATTTAGGAAAGAGTTTGTAGGCAAAAGTCCTCCTGTCAGTCAAGATCATGTAATCGCAGCATCTTCCTGATTAAGAAAACAGTTGTATTTAGATTGCACACTTACATTTAAATATCAACTAAACTTGGATAGATTTTATTTACTTGGTAAGCTGTGTCTTTTTGCTTTGAAATGAACATCTGGGAACAGAGCAGAAAGGTTTCAGTAGCATCAAAATTCCATGCTGTGAGGGCAGCGAGCGTGTGCGACGGCATTGGGCAGGGAAGTGATCTGAGGTCCTGAGCCACTGCAGGCTCCTGGGAAGGGACCTGGTGGAGGAAGCCTCGAGCTGGAGGGGCTGGCGCCTGACTGTGCTTTCCAGCTGCTATTTAGCTGCTCCTTCAGCAGTGAAGGTCCAGAGCACTGTGAACAGGGACTGCAAAAGGGACTGTGGGGCTGGGAGCATGCAGGGCACCCAGAGTGCTGCCTGGGCTGCTCTTCGTGCTTGCTTTTCCCAGTTTGTGCAGCAGTTTGACTCTCTGCTTCCAGTACTGCTGGGAGCTGCTTCTGGCACCTTCACATCAAGGCTGCTGCTGGGAATGGCTTTGGGAGGGCCAAGCTCATGGGGAGCAGCAGCAACACCCTTGTCACAGCCATTAACACAGCAGGGACACAGAGCATCTCTGCTTAAATTTGCCTGGGGTGGCTTGGAGGGTGTGCAGTGATTTGTTCGTTGTTTTGCTAACATTTGCATTTCTGAAACACTGACAGGTATTCTCAGAAGTTGCACTGGAAGACGTTTACTAATGTAGTTATTAAATATAATATTAAAGGATATTAAAATCAAGGTCCTGAATTGCTTGATCTAAAAATCTCTTTCTCTCTTCTCATCCAGGTCAACGGAAACAGCCAGCGCAGAACATTCATAAATGTGAAACAAGCCCACACCATCATGTTTGGCACCAAGAGGTCAGTTTTCACCTTCGTTATGCTTTTCATCTCCAAAAAATAGCATGGCTGTTGTTACTCTAATCTGAAAGTGTCATTAAATGCCATAAAATTTATTGTTGTACAAAATCCATCAGCTAGATATATTGCTCTTTGTGTTATATTGATTAGTTTTCCTTCGCTGTACAGCTCTGGTCTACTTTAATTGACATATATGTGGCATACAGGCCATGTAGCGCAAAGGCAATTAGTATCCCCAAGGCATTATGGATCACAACAAGACTGCCAAAGAAGACACTGTACTAGTGCTGCAGGGCACCCCTCCTGCTTTCTGGGTATGGAAAATAGCACCAGGACAACAAAGCACCAGTGTAAGGTAGGTTCTTTTTTGCCGTTTTAGGGAGTCCATACTGAATATAAGGTAACCTCTGTTTCTCATTCTGCATGATTCAATGTCATACCCCAGATGTCTCAAAAATCAACATTTTTTGAAGCCGTGCTCTCTACTTCCTGCACTCTTTAAGTGCTCCTCTTAAGCATCAGATGGTGCAGTTCTGCTCCTGTACCCATCAGCAGGCAGCACAGCCTTGCTTCCCCCACGGTTCCCGCAGCCACACAAGCAGTGTTGCACCCCAGGCACCCTGCCAGGTACCAGCTTCTGCACTGATGGGGTTTCTGCAGGAGAGCGTGATTTCTCTGTGGAACAAAGACAGTATAGACCATTCCTCCTCTGTGTGAACTCCCTGGATTTTTTTGCTTGTCGATGAGCTTTTAGGTTTTTAGGATGAGGTAGTCAAGGACTTCAATGCTTGTGCTCCAGTTGCGTGGCAGCCTAGTGAAACGTTTGCCCCATGCAGTGGCAGAGCACCTTTAATCTGGTACCTGGAGAAGTAGCTCACCTCTTCCAAATTGCTGGGAAGAGGGGAGGCGAGCTGGCCCTTAACAAGTAGCACATACGAAGCAGCATCTTGCATGCCTGCCGGGATCAGGGATGGCAAGTAACAAGAAAAAGCAGTTTGGTTTTCTAAAGCATCAGCTCCCGCACCAGTTGCCCAAGGCTTCAGCATGAGGTGCAGCCTCCTCTGAGTCAGGGTGATACCAGGGGCTGCCCGCTCCCTTCTGCTCCTGCAAGTGTGGCTGCTGCTGCCTCGGACGGCACCAAATTCAACGGGGTATTTTGTGTCTGTCTGAAGTGGTAT
This sequence comes from Limnodromus scolopaceus, assembly GCA_028565335.1. Lineage (NCBI taxonomy): Eukaryota > Metazoa > Chordata > Aves > Charadriiformes > Scolopacidae > Limnodromus > Limnodromus scolopaceus. The sequence continues at coordinate 140,224,478 of JAOXNO010000013.1, forward strand.
TCACATCTGATTCCAGACTCTGTTACCCTACTTTACTGCAGTATATTTTTAGGATAACTTTTCAGGAAAAAGAACCTTTGGTCTTATTTTTAGGTAAGTACAGAATCTGTTGTTTTGTCAGTATGACGAGTTTAAGATAATTGTTGCTGAGGGTACAGTAACGGAATTGAAAGCTTCCCATTTGAGGATTTCTGCTTTTAATTGTCGCTGCAGAATATTAACACTCTAGTTAACCAAAGATGTTCTGCTAAGTGAAATAAATGATTAAATTGCATTATATTCAGGAGGGTTAGTTAATTTTGCCACAGTTTAAATTTACCCCGTATGAACTCCTCCTGTGCTGATCTAAACATTTTTTCACTCTCAGGATAGTCTCTTTATCTTTTCTTAGCATTATAAAGCAATGGCAAAATGAAGAGTTGTATTTGATTGGTAGCCTTGAAATTTCGTTCTTTATCTTTTTTTTCTCCCAGATTGAGTCTTGATTACTATGCAAATGAAAATTCCTCATAAGGAATATTACAGACAATATGAAATTCTTTTTCATGTCTGCAAATAAGAGGGTTTATGAAAGAAGGCACGTCTGGGGAACAGAAGTTCTTTGCCTTTCCACTGTACTGTGTTCTGCTACTTCTCCCTTTACCCAAACTGTTTTGAGCCACTTACAATAAAAAGGATTTCTTGCTTCCCAGAGGGAAAGAGGAGGAGTGGACTTCATGACAGTAGCCTCCTAGGTGTAAACTGGGAAATAACATCAAGTGTTCTTGAGATTGGTACCATATTTTAGTTAGACAGTGATTGAGTACTTGTCAGTGCTTTGTTCTCCCAATTGCAGTGCAATTTGAATTTAGTTTTCCTAAAGGACTGTTAATTGTGAACAAGAAAATCTTGAGTTTTTATTGATCATTTTTAAAGGTTATAAACTCCTACAAATAGACTGTCTAAAACTATTGAGAATTTTTGAAAATCTTAGTTTGATACATTAATTCTCTTCCCAAAAAAGAAATACTGTATTTACTTGGAAATATCATGAGAAACAAAGCTATTTTTCTATAGGAAAGCATGATTTAAAGTTTATTTTCTTGTAAAATTAGTTCTAATAATACATTGCTAATTATAATCTCCACAAAGCATTTAACAAAATTACAAAACTCTGACTCAAAAACTTAATTATTTCCTATCACCAGATCTTTGGAAGTTATCAAGTATATAGTATCTCAGCTCCTTTTTTAATCTATACCTTTCTATTATTTTTTTTAAATTTTGCATACAAAGTTTCTTTTTAGTGGATAATCCATGTTGAACTGACCGAATAATGAAGTTGATAAAAGTGAATGTCCTATCAGAATAGCTTTGACGAAATTTGTGAGGAAAATACTTCTCAGCTGCTTTATAAGAAGCTGCATTGTTAATTTGAACTGACATTGCTAACAGAAAGGTGAATTCCTCTTGATTTCAATTTAATTTGAGTGCTGATCCCATGCTTTTAAATACTGAACTGTTGTGGTTTCTCTGTGTTGTCTTGTATTCTGATCTCATCTTTTTTTCTATCATGTTAATTTTTCTCCAATTAATTAAATCTACAGCAGACACCAACCTTGAAATAGCAGAGGTTGGTACATATACCAATGAGTTTCTGATGTGTTGTATTATTCATGTTGTGTACAGTCTTGCAAGAGCAATTGCTGATACCATTCTCCTCCCGTGGAAGGGGAAAGTATTTAAATGGCTTTAGAGAAGGGATTTTTATTTTGTGGGAACCAGTTTTATGTGTGGAAGTTGGTCTGCAAAGATAGGCCCCAGATTAGCACATCCTCAGGATTTTCAGTAAACTCTGTCTGACTGTCTACTACCACTGGCATCTTGGTGTTCAGGGGTACTCTAACCTGTGGTTATACATGTTCTTCAGTTTGGAAACGTTATGCTGTGTAACTGATTTAAACTGTGTCCTGGCAACTGGAGAGTATTTCTCCTGGATGGCATGCTCACTTCTCTTCTTCTCTAGCTTAGATTGGAGCACTTCAATGAAGTGCACAAACTACCACTGGTATCTCTGGCTAATTAGAAGTTAGCTGCCACATCCAAGTCTCTCTAAGTTTTCTCCTGCCCTAAGTATGTGGTGTCTCCTCCCTCTATTGATTTGAACCTTAAGAAGGTCTGGAGAGCTGAGACAGCAGCTGGAGCTTGTGTGGTCTATTGCCAGTGTTTGGCCTGTTGAGGGCTAGTGTTACTAGGTTTAATTCAAACTGTTTTGGAGGAAAGAAAAAGGCGAACAAAAAGAGGAAAGGACTCCCATCTCCAGGCATCCTGATCGCCCTGATGTGAACTCAGGGTTTATTTTTATTGTGATCTTAAGTGCTTAATGTTTTCTTAATTATATTTTTACAGAAGTCTATTTAAAATAAGGCTCTACTCCGCCTCTTTTAGAGCCTTTTAAAGGCATTTGCATGAGCTAACCAGCCAACCTGGCATGTATCTTTTTTGTCAGAGAAAGTCATCTCCATTTCTACACCAGCCTCATGCTGCATCTTTAATACTCAGAATTGTTTAACTCTCCTGTTGTGTTTCTGTGCTGTATCTTGGATTTTTTGTAAGAGTGTCTGATGATTAGATTCTTTAATTATAGGATTACACTTGCACTTCAGTTATAATCTTTAATACCGTAAGTTCCTTCTTCAAAAGTGGCTGGTACTTGAAATTACAAAGAGGACCCAACATCTCAGTGACTGGATATTTTTGTTTGTTTGTTTGTTTTTCTTTGCATGGGAATGCAAGTGTGTTTATTTACTTTTGCAGTTGATCTCAAGCAATTAATGTGTGAGCAAAACTGCAGACACCTTTCTTGTGGTGTTTCCAGTTCCCTTATGCTTTACAAGATTCAGAAGGCAAAGAGTTTCTGAGCAAGATCTGTAAGATGTCATGTATTTGGCTGGGCTCTTCAGTGTGCAGGGCTGTGTTCCCCATTGCACCCTGTTCAAGCTCCTGCAGAAGGGCAAAACCCTGGCATTTCTGAAGTCAGTGAAATTCTTTTGCTCTTATTTTAGAAGTCAGGATTATTTCACCTGAATTTTCTAACAGTGCTCTTTATCAAGAGTGATCAGGATAAAAACAAACGTTTGTTTTTGCTTTTCAAGAAATGCATTTGGAAGAAAAATATGCCAAGGTTTAAACTGAAGGTCAGTCTTGCTGAGTGATGAAATCAGTTGGAGGTACTCATGCCCCAGTTCAGTTGTTTCTTCTTGCACAGGAGAGCGTGAAGATATTTCCCAGACAAGGATGAACTTTTTCTCATGCTCAGATTTCGTGCTGAGCTTGGGCCTCAGTGCCCTGCAGGTATCTCCAGTTGTTGGTATGTTTCCAGTCTTAGCAGAACTGCTCCTGTTAGATTCTGGCTGTAAAAATAACTTCATAATTTCTTTCATTTTTAGGAAATTAAGTCTGTGGATTAGAAAATTATCAGTGCTGCCACACATGAAACCTAGTCTTAATTTAAAACCACTCTAGTTTAATTTCAACTTAAAAGTGAAAGGGACACATATGACAATCAGCACCTCATGGACCTAAGTGGCTTCTAGACTCTGCTACATCTTTCACACATGTAAGAATAGCTACATAGTGGTCTGAAATACATTTTCTCTCGGGGGTTGCTTGCTAGATACCTCTCTGAAACCTTCTAAAGCAGAACTGATACCACATAATGAGAGCTGTTGTTGTGTTGTACAGACTTTTTCAAATGCTTCTGGCAATTACATGATTTCTCAGATGCCTCCCTTTATTCAGATGCTTCTTTAAATCCCTGCCCACAATCATAATGATGTATCAGAGTGGAAAGCTCTTCTCCCTTTATCTTTAGTTCTTAGCAAAAATCCCAATATTCTGATAAAAACCAAACCTCATTTCACAATGTGAAATGTCTGCATATGTTGTGTGCATAAAGCCCTGGGGTTAAATTTTCAACACGGTGAATAGTGGATATCTGCACAAATCCCATTGTCTGCTTACGGGATTTGTTCATGCTTCTCCCTGACACCTTTTTGAACACTCATATTGGCGATTTATTTTATTACAGTGTTACAGAAGACACTTAGTGAAGTGTGTTCTGATTCTGCATTTGGCAACAGGAACCAGTGCGAGGGACCGGGACCAAGGAAACGGCTGTGTCTGTGCTGTGTTGCCCCAGATAGTGGTCGTAGGTTGTTGGCTCCATATTTATGTGGTCATAAATTGCCTGTTTTGCTGACACTTGAAAGTAAATGAAGGAAAGCATCAGCACGGTTGGCTTTTTGGCAGGAAGCCTGAGAGGGACTTGGTATGCCTTGTGTGTCTAGCTAATGCTACTTCGATGGAAAGTTTTAATTAAGTGCACGTCTTTACATGCAGAGAAGAAATCAAAGGCCCTTGGGAAAAAGAAAGTGTATCTGCTTCAGACTCATTGAGGAATAATTTGGTGAGAACACTAAATGAATTTCAATTAATTGGAAAATATTTTCTTAAATAGTGCTGGAAAGTACACGAAAATCATTGTGAAGTGAAAACTATAAAATTAGTCTGTAGATCTAATCCGTTTGCTCCATACTTGTTGGAAGATGTCACGGTAGCACAAGTCAGAGGTGTAGGGATTGTGAAACTAATCTGATACGCTGGATTTCATTAAGCTCCCTAATTGTAATTATCAGAAGAACACTAGATGATGGTTTGCCTTCAGCTAGTATTTTTGATTTGTCATTTCTGTAACGGTTTCTAAGCTTATAAATATCCAAAAATTAATTGTTAATACAAGTATAATTTTTATAGCAGATCTTTTATAACTAGGGAACCAGGTTAAAATTCTAGCTGTTAAAATTGAACTTACTACATGGGAATTTTAGCTCTGTTTCCTGGCTCTCATAGTTACAAGAAGAAAATTCACTTGGTTGTCTTCAGACTGTCTAGAGGGATGGCTCTTTATGAAAAGAGCAGTTCTGAGGAGCAAGGATAAGACATTTACCACTAGATACGGTGCATGGTTTATTTTGGATAGTGTTTGGTGTATGATTCATTGTTCTATCTGCATTATAGCAAAGGCAGAAGGGCCAAGCCAGGTTTGCACAAGGGCTTGTTATGTCATACTGTATTTGCTTTAATCCCTATAATCTTTTTATGGCCTCGATACAGTGTGACTTCCATCCTTTTATCAATCTTTCAACCAAGGTAAAAAAACCTGCTTTATTATTCGCCTAACTTTTCTTCCAGAAGAAACGGAGCCCTCTCAAGAGCCAATGCAAAACTCTGCAACAAACTCCATGAGGGGCTGGGGATGACCATGCAGTCTCTGCTTTTCTCCCTACTTGATCTTCCATCTTTAATATAACTTTTACAATTCCCTTTGTATCTTAACTAACCACAGTGAAAGAAAAACATTGTTGTCTTAAGCCTTTTCATGGTGAACTCTTTTGTTCCTCTTTGAGTGGGTGGTCAGCTCCTTTTTACTTTAAACACATATTCTTCTGTGAATTGTACTGTCAAATGAAACCTTCCCTCACCCCCAAAGCCCCAGCTTTTTTGTTTGTTTTTTAATGTGGACAAGATTATTTTCTGAACAGAGAATTCTAGGTCTGATTCCCTAATATATTCCTCTATTCTTGCTGATGTTTATGAAAAAGTGAATCTGAAGACCAGAATAGATAAGGCTGTTTTCTTAGCAGGAATTATCAGATGCCATTTCAGATGTATACAGCAGATGGGGAGTCTCATGGGAAGGGAAGAAATAAATGCAACAAATGCGTCATAAGAGCAAAAAAGCTATTTATGAGAATAGTTCCAAGAATGGAAGATGCCATCGAAAGGTTATTTACCTTTTGGCAAATAATTGCATTTTGCCTGACTTTTTCTAATCTGAGAGATAAGAAATAGTTTGGCATTTATTATCAGAAGCTAATTGTAAACAGGATTATCTCATTTCTCTGGGTATTATAGGGCAATGCTAGATGCCTCCACTGCTCATGGCAAGGACAGACAAAGAAAGGAATCCTTAGGGACAACATGGGAAAAGTCTAGAACCCAGAAAAATGAAGCATCTTAGAGTATTCCAATAAAAGTAATGAATGCTCTGGTTTTAAGACCTTTGCTGTTGTCTTAAAACCTTTGTAACATCACCACTTCGCATTAAATTAGAGCAGTTGTCCCATGCAGAGTGTAGGGATATGTGAGAAACTTCGCTCTTATTATAATCCCTACCCCATACAGCAGGCTTGTGCTCAGCTCCTCAGGCAGTGCACAAGCAGGATCTGGAATTTGTTGCAGCAGCGTGTGACTGCTAAAAAGTTCAGGAAACATAAGAAAAAAAATTTTTAAAATGAAGGTGGTTAAACACTGGAACCAGGTTGCTGTGAGGTTGTATGGTCTCTGTCCTGGGAGATAATCAAAACCTGAGTGGCTATGGCCCCAAGCAATCTGTTGCAGCTGAGCTGGCTCTAAGCTGGAGGGATCTCCAGAGGTCCCCACCAGCCTCAGTGACTGTGCAGTCTGTTGCAGGCTATGAAACACAAAGAAATACCTCTATGTTCTGAAGACAATCCCAATTCCTGGGAGCTGGGAAGCTTTGTCCTAGTGTTTGTCCTGCTATTTGCCACTGCTTGTATGGGTTTCTTCCTTAGGGTTGGTCTTGGCCACCATCCCAGAAGATGCTGAGCTGGGCTAACCGTTGGTCTGAACCAGCAGGGATGTTCTTGTGTGTGTGTGTTAAGAGGATACTGGGCTAAACTGCAGATAAGGAATAAGTCTGATTATAGAAGAGAGTTAATTTAGGAGGGGAGGGTAAAGCAATGCAGCGTCTGCTCTCCAGGCAGGGCAGTCCAGGGAGAGTCCTGACATTGAACTATATTTCTCCTGTGGATGTTGTAACTCAGGGCGGAGATGCTGGAAGTCTGTCCAATGCCAGTGTCCCCAGCCTGATCCACCTGGACTGCTGGTGGGGCTCAGCAGCTAAAGTGCAAGGCAGACTGGTGCCCTGTGCTCACCTCTTCTCTACGAAAACTCAACACAGTTCCTCTTAATTTTGACTGTGTTTAGTCCTGTTGTTAGGGACCCAACATTATCCAAAGAGCTAAATAAATTGATGTTGGTGACATTTGATCACTGGGCAGCTGAGGGGCTTCAGTTTGTGTTATAACACTTATTTAGTTCCACCCGTTTAATAGATAGGACTATTGCATTAATGGTTGACGTCTTGTTAAGGTGTGTGAAAGGTTTGCCATAAGCTCTAAAGGCCACAATAGGAGAAGCCAAAAAGGAAAGATTTGAAATATGATACTTCTGAAGTTAAAAATGAAGATGAAGCAAAGTAAATTAAGTTAGAAAAACAAAACAAAACCTCCAAAGCCAAAGACTGCTGCGTCTTCTGCTAGGAGTCCTTCTCGTCTTTCTTCATAAATGTCAGTTTCTTTATAAGTAAACAATTTGCTCTTTTAAAATAATTGGTGATGACTCAATAGCTTATCTTTATTATTGTGTATTTTAAATATGCAGACTTCAGCAAGTCTAAATCTGTACTCTTTGGGGAAAAAAAAAAAAGGCTTTAATCATATTCAGACCTAGCCTCCCTTTCATCTGGTAGTTTACTTGCTTTGACAAGTGAATATAACTTTCTGAGATCTGTGTTTTGTTTTTAAACCCACTCACCTACTTATATAACTTTCCTTACATAGAGATTGTAATTTTTATTTTACCTAGCCTGACACCAGTCAGATAAAGAGGCAAGTTTACAGACATTTGCAGTTTATTTCTTATATTCCAGTTGCTATTTATAATATTCTCTCTTGAACAGTAAGTACTCCTCATATTAAAAGGGAGGGAAGCAAAATTGCACATGGCAAAGCAGAGGTATTTTTTATTATTGTTATTCAGTGAACCCCACAGCAGGTACTGAGTAAAGGATCTTGACGCTGCTGTTACTTGGATATCCTCTGCTTTGCCCAGTGCTGATTGCCACAAGGCTGCAATATAGCTCTGCTCCTCATTTTAGTTAAGGAGAAAGAAAGATGGGAACGCATGGAGTTTTGTTTTCTTAGAGGTTATGTGATGTAAAGCTTGTGGGCTCTCCTCTTGAGGAGACATTAAGTACCTGGGTGCTTTGGTGGGGAGTCTCTGTAACCATGCAACAGCGATGGGGACCATCCACATGTCTCGGGGACAGCGGGAGCTGTCAGAGCCTAGCACTGAAGGATCAGGAAAATCAATTAATTCCAGTTAAACACGAGTGTTAAATTATCACTCTGAGGTAAGGGTGAATATTTCTAGCAGCAAACAGCCAGTGGATTTGCCCACAGTAAAAGGACAGCATTACCTTTCAAAGGGGAATGTGACTTTTACAAGTGGAGCTTGTAAAAAGTGAAGCCTTCGGCTTGAGGACAGGCACACCTACAAATAAGTGCTGGTTTTTTCAATCATTTGTACGTGTTATGAAAAGCAGTAGCAACAGAAAGAATAAGAAGCTGCCCCATATTGTGCTGATGTCTGTCCATAGGAGATCCACGTGTAGGCTTGGCTTGCATAGGTAGCTTTCTGCGATCACAAGCGTTCTCTGTGCTGTCAGGAACAGGTATGTGTTATGTTCACTTTCTGGGTACCCGTGTTTCCCTATGCCAAAGCTGCCCTTTGGGACTGCCCTTCTGCAGTGTGGCTTGTGCCAGTAGAGATCCAGGACCCCTGCACTGAGAGAAGAGCTTCTGCGTGCATCATCTTAAATATAAGGGTAGACTTAGTTGTCGGAATTGATTCCAGTTCGTAAAGCTGACATTTAATTGACATCAGAGTTAAACATCAATGGCCTCAGCAGAGTCAGAGCAGCTTTCATGTTTTAATAACTGTGAACAGCATGGAGCCCCAGGTAGATTCCTTTCAACGTAGATTCATTAGGGTAAAAAAGATCATTAGCTGCTGGTAATGGATTGTTTCTCAGTAAGATAAACGCAAATTCAGACATGCTTTGAACTGCCAGTATAGGCTTGCTTCAACGATAAAGGGAGCAGGTGAGCCATGGTATCCTGATTATTCCTTTTACTTCTGTTTTTAAAAAATCTTTGAAGACCATGAAGTGTTGAAAATATACTGTCCTATCATTAATGAGCAGAAGAAGTAATGAGATATCTCAAAACTCCCTCGGTGTCCACCTACTTAGCATATACTTGGCTGAACTTCATCTAATCCTTTTCAAAGTGACTTGTGGATTCAGTGTCAGGAGAGAAATACTGGAAGCAGCTTCCATCCATTTCAGTCGTTCAGTCACTCACGCTGAGTGATAAGCACTGATCAGATCAGGGCATCTATTATGCTTTGTGATGAGCATATAATGAGATGGTCTCTGCCTTGCTGTATTCTCCTCTAGTCCATGGGCAACATTTGTAAAGCCCAGATGAGAAAACTTTGGTGGTAGCCATTCGCTTACTGGAGAAAATTTTATATGAAGGAAAAAATACCATGTGGCAATATTCTCTCATGTATGACAGTGCATGGTGGTAATGGTAGAAGCCCAGCTTGCCCATAAAATTATCCATTTCCCTGAAACTCTTTCAGGGGGATTTCACATAGGTGTGGGGTCTGCCTCTGTTCTTTTCACTTCTGCTCACGGGTACAGCTCTGGCTGCAGCTGGCACACAGGAATAAGGGAATCTTTATTCCTTATTAGTTTAGAGATTGTATTTAATAGAGGGTTGCTGGGAGAAAACTGCTCCTTTGTTAAAGAACAACATCTTTCTCTGACTTCTACTGCCTGTTTGCATTGGCCTCCTGAAATATGTTTGTTTAAAAAAGGTTATAGTCCCTTTTTAAAAAAAAAAAAAACAACAACAAAACAACAAAGATTTGTCATTCTCTGTATCGTATTTACCAGAAGCACTCCCTTGTGCACCACTCCAGAGAGAGAAAAGATTTCTGAGCTGCTCGTGGTTCTGTACTTCTTGCCTTGTGACTTCTCACAGGAAATATTTGGAGTGTATGCGAATGTTGAGAGTTTGGTTTCGGTCACTGTGACTAGCAATGGCTAAGATATATGTGGTTCTCATCTCAGAAAAAGTCGATTGTGTACTTCCTTTAATAATGGAAGTTATTTAAGTCTGGACATCTTGTTTAGCTAATAAGATTATTTTGGTTTCAAATTGACTAGAGAGCTGAACATATTCCTGTGAAGAGTTTGAACCTATCCTCGCTGAACAGCTTATATATAAAAGAATGCAGATACTGGCGTGTGATTATGAAGCAGCTAGCACACATACTGATAGTCAGATTTTTTTTTAATAATTGTTCTTCTTTCCCTCAAATGCTTCTCTATGTTCTATCCAGTCCATCTTGTGAAAGTTTCTGAAAGCCAATTTATAGGAAGAGATTGTCTTCTCAGAAATCTTTACTGTCAGTTAACATGTGCTTTGCCACAATTTGGCTCATATTCTTAATAGCGACGGTAAACTATGTAACATATTAACAAAGGATTTGGCAGATTTTTTTGTTCTGTGCAGGCCTTTAATTCAGGATAAATAATCTGTTAGAGAACAAGGAATTGAACTTTCTACGGGGATTTCTTGATGAAATTCTGTGGTCTGTGTTATGGTGGCCTCTCTCTTCCTCTTGTTTTGTCCGTTAATATAGTCTGTGAATATGGAAGAGTTGACTTGGCAGAATATTGTGTTTTATTGTGTCATTATTTTGAAAATCCAAATGATATCTCATCTGCGGACTTAATTCACCCATTAGAGTGTGTTACCAGAAGGGAGATGCTGTTAACTACAAACTATGCAGAGCTCATGGCTGTGGGCTTTTAAACCCATGGCTCTGTGCATCCTGGTATGTCGCTGCTGTTTCATAGGTCCAGCAGCTTCTCTGCAGCCTTGTCCAAAATGGAGATTTGAATTAGGGGATGAAAAGCACATTTGTTTCTTCTAATATTCTAGAATTTCCAAATTATCTCAAAACTTTCTGAAAACTTAAGACTGATTATTAAGACAGTAGGTCACCTATCTCCTAAAAGAGTTAAATTTAAACTATCAGACGGCTTAAATTTGCTACGATTTAGCAGGTTGAACAGATTGATCAGTTGCTGATGAAACAGAAGTACAGTCATCACGTATAGACAAATAGGTTTTCCAGCACCAATATTTTAAGCAGACTAGAAATATTTAAATTACTCTACCCTTTTTCCTGTCCCAAGTAACTATGAGAAGTCTTGACTTCTAATAGATCAATGCCAGTTTTCTAATGATTTTTTTCTTACTGCATTTTAAAATGTCATCTTACTGTTATTTATGAAGCTACTGATAGATTTTTAGTTACTTTTTTCTTTTTTTATTTTAACCAGGTATTGCAGTTCCTAGCATGTGGTTACACCCACTGAAGTAACTTGTGAATTGCCACTGGAGTTAGGGATTTTCTTATCTTATAGGGTGGCCTGAGTCACGTGCAGTTCTTTCTCTCTCCCCCCATGCAAGCCTCTTAATGGGGATTAAAGGAGGGTCAGGAAGGGACTGTAAAAAAAAAAAGCTACAGTTCTTAATAGGTGTTTGAATGCATAATGCATTTAGTGAATGCCTTCTCACTGGTAGTTTTCTAGGATGCTTAAATCATGTCAAATACTGTAGGTACATCTGTTCTGATTTATATGATCTCACTAGTCTCATTATAATTTAAATGAAGCTAAGGAGGTTCTAGACTTCAGCGCTGCTGTTTTGCTTGTGACAGAAAAATATTTCATGTTTTTTATACATATATCTCTGTATATCTCTGTCTCAGTTATATTTTTTCCTCAAACATTAGGCATAGTGTACACCATCAGTTTAGATCAAATAACTTCTAATAATACTTGGATTGATGCCTGTTTTGGGTAGATAATGTACTACTCTTCTAAGTTGTGTTGATGGGATCTGAAAGACTGCAAACAACGAGGATGCTGATTTCAGGTCTCATCCAAAATGGATTCCTTGGGAAGCCCCTCAGCCCAGCACCCTGCAACTCACAGTTGTGGATCACTGCTTTAGGCAGCTGCCTACTGATTTTGTTGTATGTCTGGCAGACCCAAACACGCCAGACTTGCTGTGTATTCAGAGCAGGGAAATGTGTTGCTTTCAGAATTCCAGTATTGGTAGAATTACTGTCTGGAACACAGAATTAAATACTGATTTAGCAGTCACAGTTTAGGAGATGGTGATCTTAACATTGCTTTCTGTGAGTATGTTCTGTAAAACATCCCTGTGTATGTTGATGGACTGTAGTGCCGCTTGCTGGGTAAGAATGGATGGGTGAACACCACCCCATGGGTTAAGGTTCTGGAGAAAAGCAGATATAAATCTTCTGTACACAAGGTATGGTAGGTAGGTATTTTGGGTAGGGAAGCAACTCCACTGAAGGAATGTTTGGTAGCATTTGGAGATGGAAAGCAGTAGTTACCTTTGTAAAAGTCTGTGTTAATATCAGGTAATTAAAATACTCCCTCAGTCTGTTTCTTCCTCTGGAATAATTAAATAATTCATCTTTTTTAGCTACAAATTTATAATGATCTAGTGCTATGTGTGTTCAGAGGTCATTACTGCGTGTCTGCTGAGCATTTGCAGTACTGGATATTTAACATTTACAGCTTATGGCGCTAAAAGTCCTAGTCCTGCGTTACATTCATGGGAGGAGTGTTCTTGTGACTGATGTTTCTGACCTTGTTTTTCAGAAATACTTTGTGTTCCAGAATGTTACTTGATGTTTACTTAACTCTAAATATGTAACGTGAAAGTTTAATTCATTTACTGATTCATACGTGCTTTTGAGAGGTTTTTAAATTTTAGCAAAATAAGAACATTATGCAATATCCAAAGTATTTGGGAGAAAAAGTTGAAAGGCAAAAGAGCTACGTTTGAGATGGAAGCTGTAGTTTTAGGAAACATCTGGAGCCAAATAACAGCTCACCTCTGGCAAAAGGAGGAGGGATGGAGGTTCTGGCTTCTCCCTCTCATGCTTTGCTCCACTCACTCCCTGGCTCTTGCCATTTAAGCAAGTGTCACAGCTTTCCAGGAGATTGCCTGGCAGGTGAGTCCTACTCCCTAAAGCAGCAGAAGACCAGGTTGGAGAGGTAGCGTTTCCTGCTATGTCAGTGAGGCGTCCAGCATCAGAGCTACTGCAGGGAAGACAGAGGGCTAGTGCAGGCGTGGTGGTGGGGAGGAGGCAGAAACCCCACCAGATTCTGGGGGCTGGATTATGAACTGCACTCTTCTTCAGGCTGAGACAATTAGATCTCACATTTTAATTTGAGACCAAATTTTTTTTTAAGAGTAGAATAGAATAGAATAGAATAGAATAGGACAATCATCTAGTCCAACTACCAGACCACTCCACGGCTGACCAAAAGTTAAACCATGTTATTAGGGGCATTGTCCAAATACCTCTTAAACACTGACAGGATTGGGGCGTCAGACTCCTCTCCAGCAAGCCTGTTGCAATTTGACCACCCTCTCAGTAAAGAAATGCTTTCTAATGTCCAGTCTAAACCTCCTCTGGTGCAGCTTTGAACCATTCCCATGTGCCCTGTCACTGGATCCCAGGGAGAAGAGATCAGCATCTTCCTCTCCACTGCCCCTCTTCAGGAAGCTGTAGAGGCCAGCGAGGTTGCTCCTCAGTCTCCTCGTCTCTGAACTCCCTAGTGTCTGCTCATGGGACATGCCTTCCAGCCCCTTCACCAGCTTTGTTGCCCTCTTCTGGATGCATTCGAGTACCTCAACAACCTTCTTAAATTGTGGGGCACAGAACAGCACACAGTGCTCAAGGTGAGGCCACCCCAACACTAAATACAGTGGGATAATCACCTCTTTTGATGGGCTGGCGATGCTGTGTCTGATGCACCCCAGGATGCGGTTTGCCCTCTTGGCTGCCAGGGCTCACTGCTGGCTCCTGTTGAGCCTGCTGTCAACCAGCACCCCTAGATCTCTTTCTGCAGGGCTGCTCTCCAGCCGCTCCTCTCCCAGTTTATACCTGTGCCCAGCGTTACTCTGTCCCAGGTGAAGAATCCAGCATTTGCAATTGTTAAATTTCATACCATCAATCATAGACCAGTGCTCTTAGATCCCTCTGGAAGTCCTCTGTCCCTCAAAAGAGCAAACAGCACTGACTAGTTTAGTATCATCAGCCAAGTTGCTAATGGTGTAATTCAACTGCTGCATTCAGATCATTGATAAAGAAATGTATTGAACAGAACTGGTCCTAGAACTGAACCCCAAGGAACAAACACCACCGGTGACCGGTTGCCAGCCAGTTGTAGCCCCAAAAGGGAGCTGTCAGAAGTGGGATTCGAACCCACGCCTCCAGGGGAGACTGCGACCTGAACGCAGCGCCTTAGACCGCTCGGCCATCCTGACCCATGGGATGCTGCATTCATTACTGTATAATTGTGTATTTGTAGATACTTTTAGTGATTCTATATTGTACTATTTTTCCTCACACGGAGGACGTTAAAAAAAAATCCAGACTAAAATGTATATTATGTTGAATCTAATGTAACTATAAAAACTGATGTTAATTTGGCACATATGGACGTTTCATTCTGTGAGTACCTGAGTGTTGGTACATTGAGAAAGAAGCAGAAGTTGTTGCACATAACTTACCTCTGCTGTGTAGCAGAAGTTTGAAGGTGTACAGAGATGAATAAAAATGCAGTACGTGGCACAAGGGCATTGCTTGCGGCCAATTTGTTTCCTGTAATGTCTATGAAAATCCCCATGAGCCAGGTATGAGTTATTCATGGTGGGAGTTCTCTGTGACATTTGGAAGGGGAGTGACACTGAAATAAATTGTATGTCTCCGTGCTGCATTTTTATAAAGGGAATTAATGTACTTGAAAGCTGCATCCAGGAAGCTTTAAACATACACATTTGGTCAGGATTTGAGAGTAAAAATCACTATGGAAGGCAGGAAGTGTACTTGTTTGGGAGCATCAGCTTTAAAATCCAATGCTTGAAATGTAAATTTAATAGAAAAATCAAATTTTGGAATGGGACAACCAGAAACTGGCTATCAGAAATGGCAAGAATACTTCTGGCCCCAATATGTTTCCCCCCAAATTATTCCCTAGAACCTTATGGGACAGTATTCTCCAATGGCAAAAAAGGCTACAGTCTCTACTAGATGGGTCAGAAATTGATACTGGTTGTATTTGGTACTGGTATTGAAGGAAAACTGTTTGGAGAAACCAGTTCTTCTGGCTCCAGTTTGTCAATGTCTTTCTTGCACCGCGTCTTTCTTGCACCGGGGAGCCCAAAGTGCTGGACCCAGTACACTGATGCAGTCTCACTGGTGCTGAGTAGAGGGAAATAATGATTTGTCTTGACCGGCTGGCTACGTCCTTCCCTGGACATGCACAAGAGTTGACTGGGCAAGGCCCTGTCTTGTCCTGACTTCAGAATTAGATCTGTCTTCAAAGTTGGCCCTGCTTGGAGCAAGGCATTAGAGCGGGTAAGTGCCAAAGGTCCCCTGAAACCTAAATTGTTCTGTGATTCAACAATTATGTGCCGTAAGTTTGAGCAATTTTGTGTAACAACACTTATGAATTGAGAGTATTAATACAGTATCCTGGCTGTGCAATTAATGTGTCCTAAACCTTTGCATTTTTACCCTTGTACTCATTCAAGGGCAAAAAGTAGTCTTGTCTAATTACTAACTGTATGTAAAGGCTAGCCCATGTAACCAATATTTTTATAACATACTGGAAATTTTATGCTTTTTGTTATGCTGGGACAGAGAAGGTATGCTAGAATGCATTTCAGCATTCCAGTCTTGGAGAAAGAACAGGCCTGGATGACTTACTGGGAGAGATTCTTTAATGGGCAGAGGTGCAATTTTCCCATGTTTATAGTTATATATTTACATGCTGTGGAAACAGGGACTTGGTATCAAAGGTGACCAAATTTGTTTATATAGGTCAGTAGTTTTGCCCAGATTGGAGTCCTAGCCAATGTGGTGGGTTTTGGTTTTTGTTTTTTCTTTAAACCATAACTGGTGAAGTGGACAGAAATAGAACTGTTGCAGTTCTGGTAAGTCTTTTTGCCCCCTGTAGGAAGATAGGCAGAGTCCATCCACTAAGCAGAAATGCAGATGGCAGAGGTCTTTCCATCAAAGGCAAGTAGCAACTCCAGAATAAACTGGGGTTGCAGCCTTTCTCCTATCAGCACATAGCTGTTTGGGTCTTCAGCCAGCAGCTCCAAAACCTCATGTTCACTACTTCAAGACACAGTGATGATGTAAAGCTGATTAAATATATCTTGAATGATTGGAAAAATTAACTAAATAGGTCTTAATTTAAATCAAGGCTAAGTCATAAAGGTAGCATTACCCACTTCAGGACTCATGGATCGCACAAGGAAGACTCTTCTTGCAGAACTAAGTGGGTACCAAACATACATTGACTTCCGTGAAGAATCAGCCCGAGCCTATTCCTAATCAGCACTGGTATCTCCTTTACCAGTGGGGTTTTTTGGCCCAGAACTTCAGTAGTTAACTCTCAGGCTTTTGCCCAAAAAGCTGCTCATATGGCTAACTTGCTGGTCAAAATGTAGTGGCATTTTGTATGCAAAAGGCGTTTGCTGACCCATGACTCAATTTCGTACAGCAGTTGCTATCTGACTGAATTGAGCTCTAGTAAGTGGAAACCTCAATAAAAATTACATATTTATAAAGATGTATGTATTCCCCAACTGCTTTGACACAGACTTAACTAACGGCCTGTCTGTTGCACAGCCAGACTCATTGGACTTGAGGTGGGAGGTTGTTCTCTTGCAGGATGTTGGTGGGCTCCAGCAATTGTGTTCCTCAGCCACGGAAAAGAAAGTCCCTGGGATGTGGGGTGCGTCGGTATTACCCATCAGAAGGGTTAGCTCTACTGGTTCCTGGGTACGTGTTCTGATGATAGCAGGTAAAGAGGAGGAAACTCAGTTCTGTTGGCTGTCCTCTCTGATTTTAACTCATACATCTTCATGCTGGTGCCCAACCTAAAATTTCAATAATAGACTCCTATCCTTAGCAAATTGGAGAAAATATGATTCCACTTTGCATTATTTGTGTATGTAAAGCAATGCCAAGTCTTGAGTTTAGTTTTCAGAATACCTGATGATAGACAACATTGTTCTAGAAAGTTCAAAGAAATAATGAAAAATACTGAAAAATAATTTTAATGTGGCTGCGCATAATAAAATCCTTAGTAATGACTTGTCCTCTGAAAGCAAATTTGAAGAATCAAGTTAAGAATAATGCTAAATCCATATAAGCGAATGGGAAAATATTGGCAATGATCACGCTGATCTATGGAGCTTCAAGTGCTGTTCACATTACCGTGAACAAAGGGATTTAATCAGAGTAAGAGGAAACATTTTTTGGGAAAAAGTCTTTCCTCAAATAGAACTCAGTAAAATACTAGGGTTTTTCTTTTATTTGTATTTTTTCCCTTGTGTGTTTACGGCTATTGTACCGGCCTGTAATGTCAGTTGATGAGGTTCATGATTTTGTGGATGTTTCATGATGCTTCATAAAACTCTTTTCAATTAGAAAGGGAAACAATGTTCACAAATTCTGGATTTATTTTGAGCAAAATTCAGAAGTAACAGGTAGCAATAAGGGGGTTTCCAAATTCAGAAGAGTGGCCAGACTTCACACTTTGATGTGGGTACACAGTTTTTTCCGATTCCGCTCCAGTTTCTGGTTCTGGTCTCCCTAAACACTTTCCGGAGAAAGAGATTTAACCCAAGACTATTTACAGCTGAAATGATGTGCAGAATGGTCAGTGAAGCTGGTGAGTCTTGGGGCTGTAACCTTCTCACCCAGCAGAGCTGAGAAGAGAAAGTGTAATACATACTCATCACCTAAGCTTACATCCCTACAACCCTGTCAGAAACCAGTGAAGCTGCAGGGGTCTGAATTTTGTGGTGCTGTGCAGTTTTAATACTGAATTTGAAATTGCTCTTGTAGATGCCATGGTAAAGCGTGCGGTGCTGTAGTGATTTACACGGACATCAGTGTACACTAGCAGTCAATCTATTTAAATGCTCTGCGTCCAGCATCTCCAGCACTGGAGATAAAAGGCATCACAGCATCCCTTGATACCAAAGGCCTCTCTCTCACCTTTTCTGTCCCTCCTCTTTCACTTGATAGCCCCTCCTTGGCCATTCTGGGCTTCTGTCGTGCTTTAATCAAAGTCACTCACAAAGCGAGTGCATCTTTTGTGCTGTTCTTTCTCTGCATGGGAGAGTTGTTTTCCTCCTTATGTTTCAGGGCTGTCCCTGTGGGCCCTGAAAGAAATACTTACTAATTCAAAAGGATGGTTGAATCCTGTGGGACTAATGCATCTCCTTCCAAAGAGAAAGTGGAGGATGTTATATGGATGATAATGAGGTTAAACGTGGCTAAATTGAGATTTGCTTTAAAAATATGATACCTCTTCAGTATTTTTGCAACTTCACATTTTGCCCCTAGTTCTGCAAATGCAAATGTGTTTAACATTACAGGTATCACTAGTCCTGTTGTCAGACCTTTTTGGTTGCACAAACAGTAATAGAAAGCAATGGATAGACTCAAAACGTTGTCAGGAACCTGGCAAGTTCTTGTACTGCTCCATGTAATCTTTGGGGACCGGACTCGCTCCTTTATATTAAAAATCTATCCTCATCTGCAGGAGAAACAGATTGTGAGCTAGAAACAAGGCTGCTGTGCATTTGATCCATGTAGTCTCAGCTGCCAGCTGTCTTCACAGCTGAACCTAAAGTCTTGTCGTGATCACAGGTGGGAATGGGCTTGAATAGTAATAGAGGCTTTGTCCTGGGCATATTTCAGCTGTTCTAGTGGGAATTAGAGATTTGAAGGGGGCAGCTGAGAAAAAAAACAACACCCTTTGTCTTGCTCTATTCACATGGGTCTTCTCTATGAAATAACTCATCCTCAGAACACCTTATAAGTAAGAATGCTCATGAACCTCCTTTGAATTGAGTATGTTCCCTTAAATTCCCCAAATTAGTAAACTGCATTTGAAGATATAAAGCAAATGAAACGTGTGGAACTCTGTGGTGTTTATAGGAAGGGGGAATACCAGAGAAGGCTGCCATAGCATGTCTGCACTGTCTGTGGTGGTAACAGAAAATGCCTCAGGAGCATATGTTACCAGCAGGATCCAGAAGAGGTATCCATGCGTGTGGCAGGGGAGGGAGAATTCCTTCTGTCCCCTGAAACTGATGCCGAGTATCAGCTTTTTTTTCCTCCCAAATCACTATTTCATCATGAACTTGAGCACTGACTGGAGAACTCTTTGCTCTGTGATTACCGCCTGTTGAGCTGCAATAACTTTTTTTTCTTAATACTTTTAATTCCAAGGTGTAAATTGGGAGAGCTTCAAAACAAAAAGATAGAACTGCCTTTATTTTAAGTGATCATGCCTGCTGTTCACAAGAGTCATGAGTTTCTCTTGCTGTTTAGAGTAAGGCAGTAACAGCTGTGAGGATAGTGAGTGGATTTTGTTAGGACTCACTTTCCTTAGAACAAGCTCAAAGGAAGAGCTGAGCTCAGACCTGTTCCCAACCTGTCCTCTTCGTACCCAGAAGTCTTTCAAGTCCCATGGATAAAGGCAGTTACATTTATGACTATAAATACAGGGTGTGGATGTGGGTGTGTGTTTAACAGGGCTGTGGTAAATGGTAACCTGATAGCTGACACTGGGGCAGAACCTGACTTGCAAAATCCTAATTACTAATTGATGAGTAAGCACCTAACCTGACTTTCAGCTTCCAGCTCAAGTGTTCTAGCAATGAAACAGATCCTTGTGCTTGTTTGGAGAAGAAAAAAAAAAAGTAAAATAGAGAAACTGTAAGCATGGAAAGTCATAATGCCAGAGTAACTATATCTTATTATTAACAGTGAATTTATTTCAATTTTTAGATGAAAAATTCTGCAAATATTTCAAGCACATCTGCACATTTATAATCCATTAATTCTGTGCATATTTATCACGGCAGTAGCAAATGAACTATTGAACCTTAAAGAGCTGTGTTGCATCCTCGTGGTAATTAATTGATGTTAAAAATATCAGATTATGTTCTGTTTCCCAGACTCTCAAGTGAAAGAACCAGGGATAAAAGTAGTTTATCGCCTATCCTGTGCCAGAGGCCCTGTGTCCTCCCTCTGTTGGTGCTTTCCAGGAAGGCTGAGACGTGGTAGAGAAGTTTTAGCTTATACAGGGCTGACCAGGGTTTGGCTGTTAGACCTGGCTGTGGGGACCTGGGTGTAGCAGAAAGAGACTGGGTGACGGGGGGAGCTCAAGAAGGTCTTGCTTCCTGCTGGCTAGAGGAAGGAGAACTGTATGGGATTATCTGCAGTATTGCAGGCGATTGGCTTTTCCAGATTTTTGCAGGGTAATAAACAAGCTTTGAGGAAAGGACCGTAAGCTGATGGCGACTTAGTTTCCATTTCCATGCAATAAAGCCACTTCCTACTTAGCAAAATTCTGTGAAAACCATAAATCCCAGACCTCTTGGTACCTGGGTATTAGTTGTGTTTGGTACTTCCTTTTGCACATTCCAGCCTTTCTCTCCTCTCCAGATGGAAAGGGTGAGGCCTGTGGCCATTTGCTCTCTGATTTTATATAGGATTATTTGCAACAAAAAAGAGTATAACAAGCGCAGCACTGCTAATTATTAAACAGTGGTGATAATGATAAATAATAATGCTATAATATATATTATATAATAAAATACTAAAATATCTAATAATGAGTGGCATATTATAAAGTGTGGAAGGTTTCTTGAGAGTGTTGTATGTTTGGGGTTTGTTAGAGCAGTTGTCAATACTAGAGTCTTGTGACTGTGTTATGCAGTATGTAAAAGCAATGTGTTAAGTGCAAGATACCCAGCACTTCACTCTGTACAGAAAACAGTAACCCAGTAACTGGTGAGTTTTAGCCACCCCATTAGACTTCTTTCTTTTTCTAAAAGCAAGATCTTTACACATTTGCATCTCTTATCGTAAAGAAAGGAAAAGTACCTTTTTCCTTTCCCTCAAAAGATTTTGTGTCTGCATGATTAATATGTTCCTTGCGCACTGTGAAGGAGGAATCTGCTTCTCTGTGAGATCCATGCTGACTCCCCATCATTTGCTCTCCAAACTAACATAAGGACTATCTATGTTTTCCACAAAAAGAAATCATGTTGGTTTTGAGTGTGGTTTTCTTGTTGACATTTTAGAAAGTGTTTCAGGCTCTTCTTAATATTTAGACAAACTAATATGTTTGCTTTTTGTGGTGTTGCTGTTGACATTTCCTAAGGAAATTGCTGAAGATGTTAACAACTTCCCAGCACAGGCATGCTGTAATGGAATAGTTCTTTGCTTGCGGTCCTGACACAAATTCCTCTTAACTGATGTTTTTGCTCAAAGTAATGTGATTGTGATAACTTACGTGAGTCGGGGTAAATGTGAATCAGCCCTGGCTATTTTGGGGAGCATAAATGTCTGCTAAACTCCTTAGTGTTTTGCTTCTTGCAGATATAGCAAGCAGAAGGTGCCAATTTGTTGTGTGCATCAGAGCCTCTGTGCTGCACAAACATCTGCAGTGCAGAGCGGTAGGAAAGTCTGCGAGGAGCCTTGGTAATTGGCGAAGCCTGACAGCCAGGAGAGCTTGTAACTCAACCAGCAGAAATTGGTCAGTTAGAGGCTTGGATAATTTTGAAGCCAGTAGCCATGAAAAACAATCACATAGCAGAACTTGCCCTTATATATGTAGCGTAAGCCCCAAGGACACTGTAGGTTAGATGTTATTGCGAGTTTGCTTTTTTAAGCCATGCTTTTGAACTTGTGCACTGCCGTATCTTTAATATTTGGTCAGTACAAACAGTGCATGATGACGTTAGCAATTAACCCAGGACTATCCACTTACAGAATTTATTTAACCTTCTATTTGTGAAGGTTTTGAAGACACTTCAACCAGGTTGGGTTTTGTTTGGGAATCCCTGATTAAAAGCATGAAGCTCTTATATGCAGCCAGACAGCCAGTTAAGCCTGTGGTCTGTATTAAAAATACCCACATTGTTATCTACAAGAATCAGTTACAGCTTAAATCTTTTAGCAGTACAGTATCTTATTCTGACAGGTCACCATGTATTGCAGCTATGGAACAAATTTTCCTCAAAACACATTGCTGTTTTAAAATCTTTTTGATTGAAATGCTTTTCTGTTTCTGGGATTATCCTAACCTCAGCTTTATATCCTTTCCTTTTTCCGTGAAACTGTAGAGAAAGTATTTGCAAGATGGTCAAGCAGCAGTGTTTTGGCCATGTTGTTTGTTCCATTTCTGAGCCCTTCAGCAGAGGCTTGGGGAGAGGCAGTCTTTGTTGGTCTGCGGCTGTTTCCCTGCCTTGAAAAAGAACAAAAAACTGTCAGGAAGAAAGATATTAGTCCTAAGGGTAGACTCCAGTTACATTAAATAGAATAGCAGCCTCTTGGAGATGGGACTGGAAGGCAGCCAAAAGGACACTGTGAAATTTTTCAATAGTCTGTCCCTATGCCTGTCTTCCAGTGATCGACAGAGAATGTAATTTCAACCTTCAAACTATTCACTGCAACCAAAAGGAAGTGAATGCTGTTCCGGCTCTATTTTAGAGAGCTTTGTAACCTAGATGAGAAGATACTCTTCTCTCAAATGTGCGTGGTGTTCTTCTATTGCAGTAAATCATTGCAGATATTGCTACTTACTGGCTTAAGTAAATTGTCCTTTTGACTGTCTTGTATGTGTTTTATAAGGAAAAAATTTGGCCTATACCAGTGGATAGAACATAATTTCAATGAGTGTTTTGATTAAGCATTTCATAGATGGTTGTTGTTGTTTGTAACAGTAGCTGGGGGCGACCAGCCTGGAATCGCGAAGTGAAGCTGTGTTTTGAGACATGACTGTAGTGACGAGATCAACTGGTGCTCATTGTAATGTCTGCAGAAGGGTTTAATCATATGCTGTAACGTCTTTATGAAAATCTCTCAGGTTTATGAATGTAGAGGCAGATGGCATGTGACTTACAGCAAGATTACAGCCTCAGGAATCTCCAGCAATTTTTTTTTTGCGTATGTTCGCAGTAATATCTATTCCTTTTTAGTGTGAGATCTCTGTAGCCTCATGTCATTGTACGTGAGGTGCAACTCATTGACCCTGGTGGTGCTAGGAGGGCTTAATCTCAGCTGAAGCCAGATCAGAACCAGGTCTGTTATCACTTGGTTTCAGGCGCTGCTCTTCCCTCCCCAATGGGATCTCTACATGTGTCTCCTAAGAGAGAGGAGGAACTGAGCCCTTTTTAATTTTAAAACATTGCATTTTAGTGAAGGCAGTGATATGAGGATATACAAAAAATGAAAATTGCATTACGTAGATGGTTCCTTAATAAAAATCTCATTCCTACTGTCAAATATTTGGGATGTTCTCTTTTAAATGACATGTATGCTAATATTTGTGCAACGCAGTGTTTGGGTTTTCTTTCCTGCTGAAATGTAGAGTTGTATTTGTAATGCCATTTTAAAATAAAGCAATGCCCTCACCCCTTCTTTCTATACATAATGGTAGTGAAATATTTGCTTCAGTAAATAGGAAAGCAAAGAGGAGGGAGGTGCTCTCTGTGAATAAGTTTTGGATGTAAAGCAGTAAAGATGACGTTCATCTTCAGAAAAATGAGCTGTAGGATTCAGAAATTGAAAAACATAGGTAGAATAGGTACACATATGAATTCAGTTACCATTGAATAGTGATTTCTCAAAGCTTTTAATATACTTTATTCTCGGCTTCCCACAGAAGAACCCTGCTCTGTTTTGCAGGTTGGTGTCAAAGTACAGGGGAGGTAAATGATCTGCCCAAAGCTCTGTGGTCCCACCCAGGCCATGGACAATCCCTGAAGGTGCCAGTAAGTATGGCACTTATTAGGAGATATATGGGGTGTTGCACAAATGTAGAGCCTTGTCTAAAGTCCCCAGCGACCAGAGCTAGTAATTATGAAAAGAAGCAGTTACCACTGTGAGTAGTCCATTAGCTTCAGCGGAAACTGTCGGTGCATTCAAGAGTAAAATAATGTCCTATTTTTTCATTAAATGTAGGTAGGGCTGCCTTCTGTGGTTTTTAATCTGAGTTTATGACATGTTGACAGCTAAAGTGGTCTTCAGGCCAGATAAATCTACCCAATAAAATTTTTTAAATGTTTGGCAGATAGAGGAGAAAGAGCCATTTAATACTCACCTTTAAATACGGTATTTGGTAAATGCAGTAGAATCTAGTTCTCTGGCTCAGATTTCTGTCTCTCGCTGTGCTTGTGCAGAGTCTGTTGCTTCTAAAGAGTGTGATCTATGAGATGAAAATAATGACAGATGTTTTCTGTAATGTGGATGGCGCGGCTCGCTGGCATGGGGCTGCTGGACTTAAAATGGGCAGTGCTGTCAGCCATGTCCATCCCGGGGTCCTTCGGGGACAGAGGGCATCCTTCAGCCGCAGCTGCATCTCACACCTCGGCGTTGCACAGGCCCGCGGATGCTCATTGCTTCCCAACCTGTTTGTCATGAAATGTCCATAAAATCGTCTCTTATAACTCCTCTCTGAAAAAATCTAGTTGGTCATATGTACTCTCTGTTCCCCTTTTTTTAATTTCTTTACCAAATTATGGTAAATAAGTGAGGGCGAAGAAAAGGACTGAATGAATAAAGGAAGGAGCCAAACGAAAGAGAATTGAAAGGAGTGGGAGCAGTATGAGAGAGTGGATGAAAACAAGGGACAGAGCTCAGAAAAAAATAGAAATTACATATGTATAAACATTTTGGTGGCTCTAGGAAAATGAACAGAGTCAGGATGACAAATTAAGGAATGAGGCAGCACAACAGAAATGAAACTATTTTAAATATGGGGAAAACATTCCAGGAGGCCTATGTCATAGTAATGAGTTTTAGTTTCTTCTGAAGGACTTAAGTGTAGAAAATCAAACTGAAGCGAAAAACAGGAAAAGGAAAGCTGAATAGTGGACTGCAGGAGAAGGTCAGAAGGAAGAAGAGCAAAGAGGGAAGGTCGCGTGACTTCACTTTGCTGTAGTGCATATTGTGCTCCAAGTCAATACTTAGAGCTCCATACATTTGCAGATGGCCTCTCCTAGTATTGTTTTTGCTTTTTTTTTAAAGATAACAAATACTATTTTAAATCATTTTGTGTTTTTCATTCTTTCTGAGGTACAATTCAAAATATGGTAGTTCAAAAATTAATTTTGTATACATTGCAGCTGTCTCTTCTCATTCCTCTCTCCCTTCACAGAAACTCTGCATTATTTTTACTAAGAGGGAAAAGTAAGATTATTTTTTTTCCTTTAGGAAAGGGGGCAGCAGTTAGCATACAATAGGGAAGTATAAACTAGCTGGACCTTGAAAGTTCCAGTAGTTAATTCTCTATTTATTTTTTTTTCAGGCATAAGGTACCATATTCAGTTCTTGGGTCCCCCAGCACAGGAAAGACATGGACCTGTTGGAGCAGGTCCAGAGGAGGGCCATGAAGATGCTCAGAGGGCTGGAGCAGCACTCCTGTGAGGACAGGCTGAGAGAGTTGGTGTTGTTTGACCTGGAGAAGAGAAGGCTCCAGGGAGACCTTATTGCAGCCTTTCAATATGTAAAGGGGGCTTATAAGAAAGGTGGAGAGTGACATTTTAACGGGGCCTGTAGTGGGAGGACAGGGGGCAATGGTTTTAAACTGAAAGAGGGGAGATTGGATGTAACGATGAAATTTTTTATGATGATGCTGGTGAGACACTGGAACAGGTTGCCCAGAGAAGTTGTGGAAGCCCCATCCCTGGAAGTGTTCAAGGCCAGGTTGGATGGGGCTTTGAGCAACCTGGGATAGAGGGAGGTGTCCCTGCCTATGGCAGGGGGGTTGGACTAGATAATGTTTAAGGTCCCTTCCAACTCAAACCAGCCTGTGATTCTGTGAGTTTATATTCCTTGTAGCTCGGGGGCTCTGACCTCTTGAACATCAAAGGATTTTCTCTATTGATTCACTTATTAATTTATAAATTTACCAGTTCTATTGATGTTTGATTGATCTCTTATTTGAAAGGAACTTCTCCATTTAGACAATTCTAAAACCAGCCTTATTATATTTCCAGTAAAGATTGTACTAGAAATATCATCGTTACCTTGGTATCATGTGATATCAGTGCAATACAAAACCTGAGGAATGCAAACAAAACCTGTAACAGAACTCCTGTAGCGTGACTGCTGTTGTGGAGCCAGAATAACGCTCTTTGTAGGTGATTCTCTCAGGCTTTATTTTTCTAATAAATTTTCTATTTTTCAATTTTGCATCTAACATTGCTACATTTATAACACTGTGAAGATGATCGAGTAATTGAAAGAAGACATCCTTCAATTTCTTTTTGTACCATGTTTGTTGTTTCCAGCCAATAAATGCCTCTGACCATCAATTTTCTTGAGTGGGAAGGTAGCCCAGCTCAGGGTGATACTGCTGATTCTGCAGAAAATGTTTATATAATTAGCCTTACAGAGAAGTCTCTTGATTGACATTTGCACTTTTTGTTATAGTCAATAGTAAGTGGATGCATTGCTTCCAAGGGTTAGAATTTCAAAGTCTGTATCTGGGATGACACTTAAGAAATCATCCTGCTAAATGTTTCTTCATGCTGTATTGTGTGGTAAAAGCAGGAGTTATGGAGCATCCAGAGTTGCTTAGCACCTGACAGGATAAGGCTCTGTAAAATTATCTCTTCCTGTCCCCAGCTTCTGAATCCACTTCCACTGACATTTTGAATCATTTTCTACCACAGTAACTAGATAGTGCTTGTCCTTGATTCCATGAGAATGTTCTTTCCTAAAGTGAAACTTTAAATATATATTCTTGAAACTGTATCTGTTTTTCATATGAGCATGAGATTAATCTTCCTGTTATGTTTTTCCTGTTCTTAAATTTGTCTCCTATCTGTAGCCATTTTTGCATTAATTTAACTTTACAATGTTTTATGGTTCAAAGTAAGTGGTATTTTAGGAGAGATGGAATAAAAATCCCATGTGAATGATGTGATTTGATAATATGCCAAAAAATAACCAGTTATTTCTTTAGAAGCATGTTTACCCTGTTCCTAGAGGCTGTATAATTTCAATCAGTAGTGTTAAGAACAGAAGATAGAATTATAATATAGGTCACTTATTAGTGAAGATTTCATTTCCTATACTGAAATGTAATTAGGTAGGATAATATCAGTGATATTTTCTGTCATGTGATATGGGAACATGTGCCTGTTTACGTGTATGCCGTCTCTGTAGATAGTATTACCTTCACAGCAATTCTTTAATTTGGATGCAAGACCCCACCTGGAGTACTGTGTCCAGCTCTGGAGCCCCCAACGTAAGAAGGACATGAACCTGTTGGAATGAGTCCAGAGGAGGGCCACAGAAATGGTCAGATAGCTGGAGCACCTCTCCTATGAAGACAGACTGAGAGAGTTGGGGTTGTTCAGCCTGGAGAAGAGGAGGCTCCGGTGAGACCTTATAGCGGCCTTCCAGTACCTAAAGAGGAGCTGTAGGAAAGGTGGGAAGGGACTCTTGATTCAGGGAGTGTAGTGATAGGACAAGGGGTAATGGTTTTAAACTGAGAGAGGATTTAGATTAGATATCAGGAAGAAACTCTTTACTGTGAGGGTGGTGAGACACTGGACCAGGTTGCCCAGAGAAATTGTGGATTCCCCATCCTTAGAAGTGTTCAAGACCAGGTTGGATGGGCCTTAAAGCAACCTGGTCTGGTGGGAGGTGTCCCTGCCCATGGCAGGGGGGCTGGAGCTTGATGATGTTTAAGGTCCCTTCCAAATCTAACCAATCTATGATTCTATGATTCTGTGTTCCTTACATAGTGTTTGGGTTTTCAAAACAGTGTATCTATCTAATATTGCAGATCAGACATATCTGTCTGATCAGCTCTGTGAAAATATAAAAATGCACATCTAGTCAATGAGTATTTTGTTGC
Source organism: Limnodromus scolopaceus (assembly GCA_028565335.1). Lineage (NCBI taxonomy): Eukaryota > Metazoa > Chordata > Aves > Charadriiformes > Scolopacidae > Limnodromus > Limnodromus scolopaceus. Next base: position 140,252,484 of record JAOXNO010000013.1, read on the forward strand.
CAGGGCCTAATATTCAATGCCAGTTTGAGGTGGCTGACCTGTGTCTGTACGAAGGAGGTAAGGTTGTGCTGCTTCTTGATGTTCACAATGTAGAAGAGATTGGTGGGAAATACAGACAGTGATATATTTGTTTCTATCACTAGGAAGTGGAAGAGTAGCACAAGGATAAGGTAAACAAAACAATGGATGGCATTAGAAAACATAATCTAATGCTCATAAAACATTTTGTATTGTAAGGCAAAATATTTATTTATTTATTTAAATATTTATTTAAAAGAATTTAAAAGGTGATGCGTTACACATATTTTTTTAACACAATAATTAACCTGTGGAGCTGATGCCTCAGAGGCAAAAGTTCTAGTGAGTTCAAACAGGCCTTCACGTTGACTCAGTGGTAATGAAACACTTAGAATTTTGTTAAGACAGGGTGATGTTTTTCTAAGGAATACCAGAAAAATCCGCATTGCTCAGGGAATGAAACTTCTGGCTGACTACAGTCTGGAGAAGTTTTCCTTGGGTTCTGCTCGCAGTTTGTCAATAATAGAACCCCCGTTCTCACCCTGGATTTCTACACTGGTTTTTGTGGTGTTTTAATTAGTTTTATGTGATGGGGTTAAATCTGGATACATGAAATAAGTAGGCATAAAGGGAAATATCATTCTAAAAGCTTTGTCTTCTGCCAAGGTTACTTCTAAAGTCATGGCCAAGTGAAGAGGAGAGTACAGACAGCACAGCTAAAGCCTACTACTCCATCCACTTCCCGTTTAGGCAGTGAAGGAAAAGCTTATTAGATGAAGGTCTAATGAGTCACAGAAGGTGGCGTTTCATCTGCCATAATAATGGACCACAGTCAAAACATAATTCATATTTCTGTGTGGTGTTTATGTACAACTGAACAAAAATTTACTGAAAAAAATAAGACATGTATTGCTATTATTGCAGTAATATGACCTCCTTGTGTCATAAAGAGGGTGTGCCTTTTTATTTCGGCATAGAACTACTTCATCTAATAGCATGGGGGTTGGGTTTTTTCTGATTATTTTTGTTTTGCCTTTATGCAATAGTTAAATGTTTGCACCATTGTGCTAATGGAAGGCATGAGTTCAGGTTTTAAGTGCTGAAGTGCTGCTTTATTACTGCCTACTGCATATCCATCTCCATCATCTCTTTGCTCTTACCCTTCTCCATCATCTCTTTGTTCTTAAACTTGCCAATTCTTTTTAGTGTGTTGCTTTTACATGTCTAAATGGATCAGTGATACCATGAGGCTGGGTGGGATGGTCTCAGTCGTCTTGATTTCTTTCATTAAAATTACTGACTTATAAACTCTCTTTCAGAGTTTAATAATAGCCACTTTTGATTTAACAAAAAATAAAAGAGCGCCTAGACTTCTAGGAATATTCCAAAGAGGCTATAAAAGAGACTATCAGATTATTGCTCACTTGAAATGATCATAGTGATAGAGAGTTGAAAAGAAAATTTGCATAACTTTTCAAACGGGAAAAGAAAAAAGACAAGATTGATATCACTATATCAAATGTTATGCTGAAGGGTCTTGCATATATTTTCTTACAGTTCTCTTTGGCCTGCTGGGTTAGCGGAGGATGATAATTCATGCTGGACTCACTTCTTCCTCTACGTTCTGATTTTCTTTTCTCATGTTGAACTTTTAAGCACAAAAATTTTCAGCTCCAGAAAGGATGCTTGAATTGATCTGATTATTTGATGGTTGCAAACAGTGATTACTTGAGAGTATGATATAGAGCTAAGAACCTATGGATTAAATGTAAGGATAACATCACATTGGAAGAGTTTAATTCCTCATGCAGTATCGAGTCTTAAATTCACTCTGTAACAGAAAAACCGTAACTGAAAATAAAAGGAGAAACAAACTACTGTATTTTCTCCTGTGAGGCAGCTACCAGAGAAGTTCTACAGTATTCCTCATGTTTTATACCTGGACTTAAAATATTCACATACAAAATGTAGAGGTCATCAAATATTCCATATACAAGATGGAATTCATATGTCTGATTTTTTTCTGAGGGACGTTTCTCTTTCTATAGACCTTTAGGTAGTGTGGAGTAATCCCCTGGAAGATACAGAAAAGAATGTGAAAACTGATAAACTGAAGAGAATTCAAAAAAGAAATGTGAAGAAGATAGATTGACAAGTTATGGAGATGATTTTGGTCTATGAGAATATATTAACACTTCTCAGTGGTTACACCCTGAGGATATCGAATATATCTTTATACCTGTTTCTTGTCCCCACCTTCCCTTCACATGGGCTTTCTGATCATAAGATCATACTCTTATTTATGAGTTACATGAGTTTAATGCTAAATCCCAGTTCCAAACAGTTTTGTGTAATACACAAAAGGTGGGAACTCCATTCTCTGTGTAGGTGAAAGTTCATTAGAATATTGTTTAAAACAGGAATTACTTGAGGGGAAAAAAAAAAAAGCCTAATTCCCAGAGGAGATTACTGGGGCATCTAGTTTGATAAAGGAGCTTTCAATTTTTCTGCATTGGATGTCATCTTACAAAATTGCTGAGAATTTTGCTGCTGATGTTAGCAGAAGCAGGTTCAATGCCTGGGTGATTTCTTTATTAATTGATGTTAGTGTAAGGAATTATGTCCTTATTTTAGCTTGACTTCGTTCTTTCTCTTGTGTTCTTTATCACAATTTATGATAGCGAAAAGACTTGGAGAGGGTTATTAAGTCTGTCCCTTTGCCACTTAAAATTGTTACCCATATTCTGTCTTTATAACAATTGCTTAAATACCCATTTCTATCATCCTCATTTTCTAAGTCTTTCTTTCTGTGTGGACATTTAAAATAGTTCTAAGGGAATGTACAAACGTATTAGGGGAAGGTTTTTTTCTCCTCCATATCTCCTGGAAGCCAGCCCCACTTCTGGAGCAGGAATACTATGATAATATATCACAGGCTTGTTATATTAATTACTGTACAATATATCACAAGCTGCTAAGGTCTTGTTCTACAATAAGGCTACCAGTTGTAAAGGCGCCATGAAGAGATTTAATAGCATTCATGCAGAACCCACTTCGTCACTGCTTTATAGTATGTGAGATAACAGTTCAATAAATATTCTAGGCCAGCCTAGGTGAATTGAACATTGAATATGAAATTTAAAATACTTCTTTGGTTTCTTGACAAGGATATTGGACACATACTATGCATTTTCATCTCCTGCATGATCAAGATTTGGGTCTTGTTCCTTAGACAAATGATCATGTTGCCACATTAATTGCAAGTTGACTTCAAATTATCTGGTATAATTATTACCTTTGTTGGAGGCAGGTTTTAAATGAACAAATGCATGTGACTATTTATTAATCATAGAAAACGATGTATTAGAATCATACTACACTAAGCATTCCAGCGTCAAAGGGAATTGCATATTAGGCAATTCTCTAATATTTTCTTAAAGCCAAGCTAAGCTGATTCCAGATGACAGCAGTCTTAATGAGGCTCAATAAACAGTACAGTTTGTAACCCCAGGCCAACTGCTGAACAGAAGCCGAGAGCAGTGCTACAGCTTCAGTGAACCCATTACTGTGAAAGATGCTGGATCCTAGAGCAGCCTGAGTCACTCGCTGCACAAGAGATGAAGCTCCAATAAATACAAATGAATATCCGAGGTGACGGGTGACAACTTTGTGCATACGTGATTTTCTCTGATATGACATTGCCTTGATGTGGTCTTAAGGCATGCGGCTTACTAGCAGCCATTTACATTTTTAGCCATTGAAACTTCTGTTTTACTTGCAGACATTAATATTTGGGGTTTGTGGTTTCATATAAGTATTAAAAATTTCCTTTGCTTACTTTTTGGGCCTAGTTCTTAGAGCTACTCAAGATCTAGAACAGCCCCTGTAAACTCTTAAGATAGTCAATAATGTTGAAAAGCATGTGTTTTTTCTGCCAAGTTATGGTTATTTGTATCAAATTCTTCTAAAGGTGAATTGATACAGGAGCTTGCATGAGTCTGAAATATCTTCAGTCACTTCATGACAAGAAAGTAATCCTGAGCTGCTTTTTGCAAGCCCTGTTGCAGGCTCTTTCATTCCTTTAACTTGAAAAGAAAGAGCAAATTATCTTGATTTTTTTATTTTTCTAGTCCTTAAATTTTTCTCACCCATTTTTTTAAAAACAGTTATTTTTAATAAAGAACCCTGGATTTATTCTTTCATTTGGAAACTTTGGTACATCTGCAAGGAAACCTTTTAATGAGTTGCTGGAGTCAGGTATAAGTGTAGCACATGTTAAAACAAGCTCTTCTCCAGCATTAATGTAATATAAATTGGTGAACGTTCTGCAGTATTCCTGCTTTTGCAATTTTGCGTGTAGAAATCCATAGTGATACTGAATTATCATAAATTTACCATGCAACTGTTTATTTGAGGTATGGGATAAGATTATGAAATCCTTTCATTCCT
>JAOXNO010000013.1:140257050-140273513 GCA_028565335.1 Limnodromus scolopaceus
ATACTGAATTATCATAAATTTACCATGCAACTGTTTATTTGAGGTATGGGATAAGATTATGAAATCCTTTCATTCCTTGTTTTGCCCAAATTAAAATTTGAGTACATTGAAATGCCCAGCCTTAAGCTACCTTGTGTTTTCCGAGGTGGGAGAAAGTATTCTGGGATTTTGAGCCCAGCACAACTCGAGGCCAGTTTAAATCATACAGTCACCTCCTAAGTCACAAACCTCCCACAGCCGTGGGTTGTTTCCTACCCTTGGGGGTGATCTCAGCCTATCTCCCCCCACCAGCACATCCACTGGCCTGGAGCCCCATGAGAGTCCTGCAGAAACAGTCTGTATCCCCCATGAACAAGGTGAGGAAATAGTGGTCAAAAGACAAGTAGACGCAGCATAACTCCTCTTTTAAGGTGCTACAGCTCTTCTAGTCTTTATGAAAATATTCCTAAAGGGTCTCTGGAAATACAGTATAAATGAATTTAGAAACTGAAAAGAATAGGAAAGAGCAGAACTGTGTTATTTAAGCTTCAGGGGTGCTCAGCCAACTCTACAGCTGTTCCTATGCATCAGAGGTACAGACCAAATTAAACAGATGAGGTGGTTGCACAAGATAAAAAGTTGATATTGTACAAGAAAAAAGGCAGAGATTTATTTACATTGGTGGCAATAGTATATAATGTGTTAGACTGTTTATTCATATTTCCCTGAGGTAATTTTATCAAAAAACCTTAAATCTCAACAGTTAACCATGTGTACCAAATTTGTGATTCTTAAATAAGTTTTACCTGCCAGCTTTGCAAAGTTGCTGAATCACAGTTCAAGTGGTTAGCAATGAAATACAGGCTGAGAACAGTTTACCATTTACTCTTTTGATCTTCAGCCTAGTAAGATGGCAGAAAAAGATGTTAAAATATCATGGAGCCAGTGCAAAAAGATTATGCAATAAAATGCTGTTCCCTATTTAGTGCATTTAAATTGCTGAATGGCAACAACAAAGCATAAGTTGTCATCTGCTGACATTTAATTCAGTGGAAAACAGGAAAAATGCACTGTTAGAAAGTGCTATCAGAATCACTAGGGATTTGCAAAGATATAAAGAGACAGATAAACACAACAAAAATCAATATGGTTAGTGTCCTGGGCTCTATTGCCACTTCACAAAATGATGGAGTTTGTATTTACAGTTGGGAAGGATGTCCTCAAATAGTGGTGGCATTGCAAGAAACGGTCTGGTCACCACTTAGCACCATCACTCAAACCGTGAAGGGACATACCACATTTTTTTAAATCACTGGAGGAAGGGAAATGAATGATACTAGTACACTATTTTTCCTTGGAAAGCATTAGGCATGCTACAGCGCATACTGAGATGTCTGAGCCATGTCACAAAATGCAAAGTTAACTTCTACTGGGTAGATCAAACATTCAGAGATCCAGCTGGCAGTGTCAAAATCTGAGATTAAACAAGTGTTGCTAGTTAGGTTTTGCAAGCAGATTGATAGTTGGTATTTGAAATTGTTCAATAAGTGGCCATCATTCATGGTTACCTTCATAAGAACACAGTAAATACTTCCCAAAAGAGAATGGCATGAAAGTAATTGTTGTCTTATGCAGAAGTAGTTTTATAGTGCCATTGCCCACTGCGTGTCCCTGCTAGGTTAAGATACACATATGGAAGGGAGAAAGTCGTGGTTATCTCCCATGCCTGTGGTAAGACAGAGGTCAGTTTTCCTGAAGGTATCCCATGGGAGGTCAAGGATTACTCCAGTTTGCCTGTTGTACCTTGTGATGTTGTACCTTGTGATGTATTCCTGCCACTATGATAATAAATCAAGAGATGAAGTAATTTGGTTTTGAGTGGAGATGGATAAGACATGTATAATAGTCCATGCCAGGTCTCAGGCATTTTCCTGTAGAGGAAGGAGAAGCTCTTCCATTAGGATCACCGATGTTTGTGGTGTCTGGGACAGATTTTGGGTGGGTGGAGAAATTGAACTGGGCAGCATCTCATCACATTGCACAGGTGATTGTGGCCATCCATGTGTGAAACCCCCTACTCTCAGCCAAATGAGGGGTGAGCCACCCTTGCTGCACCCTGTCCTCCTGCAAACAGGGCAGTGCAGGAGGAAACATCCCAGTAATCCAGCTGGGCATATTCGCAATACTGGGAATGAGGGCAGGGAACGGTGGCTGTTGCTACCCTTACTGATTCATTCTCCCTTTGCCTTGAGAGTCTCAAGCTCACTTCTTTGTACTTCAGTTATTAAAAATTACGTTCTAAGTTCCTAACTGCAGGCAAGTTTTTATGAGTGAGTGATGTAATTCTTGTCATCAAAGCACGAGCTTTGTTTTTTCAAAATAATGTACAAGCATCAATGAATTGTTCCCATGTCTGTTGAAGCTTCTCATACTGAATATCAGAGAAATAATCCCCATCTTTTTTTTTTTTTTCCCTCCTCAAATTAGATTTGCAGTTTGATTGATACTCCTTTTAGAAAGAAATTTAGATATGAAAGCCTGGGGGCAGTGATATTCTGGAAAAAGATAGTTGCTCTCGGTTTGTGTTGACTTTATTGCTCTGGCTGGGAGGACTTCATTTGGTTTGAATCACCATCCTGGACTACTGCAAAGGAGTAACTGGGTCAAAAATGTATAATATTTTGTTAAATTATCACTTGAGTCATTGTTGTCTTTGTTATTTTGATGACATACTCAAAACAATTGATCTGTACAGTACAGCTACTGTTCTGCTGCTGCCATGCTGATTTTCTAAAATCAAAAGGCTTATTTATTTAGATCCTGATTTATACATGCCATAACTGACAGACAGCTTTCAATCCTAGGAAAAGACAGAACTTCAGAATCAAATCAGATACTTTGAAGTATTTTTAAAGTTTGAGATTCCTTTTTAGCTAGAAGGTAGAAGATGCTTACAAGGAATGTTAGACTGCAAGAGACCTAAACTCAGAACATTGTGTCAAGGAGGCATAAGGTCAGAAGTGCTCATGGAAGTCAACATCACCCTGTTACAAACAAGCACAACTTCAGTTTAAGCTCACTGAGAATCCTGGCTGTAGGGTTTTTGCCTTAATTTAAATTTACTCTTAGGCCACTAATGGGAAAGCCTGTTTTATTCATGAATAGTAATGGCTTCATCGGAGACATTGAGTCTCATCATCAATTGTTAATTAAATTTCTAATTATTTCTAATAAGAATATAAAAAAGAAAAATGTCATAGTAAAAACCCCTGTCATATTTTATTAAGCAAGTTGACCCTCTAATTTTCATGTTTCTGCAAGAACTATAAAAATGCCGCTTTAAATTAGATTGCAGCTTATTGATGGTGTGCTAGGGGAAGGAACCATTCCATCCTTTTTGTTTTAATGCCACAATCTCAAGATATATCACAACATCTTGATTAGTGTTTCTACCGCAGCTGAAACAAAGCCTTTAGCACTGGTCTCTGCACTGAGGGTGCCTGGATTTAGAATCCCTTATGCATGAAAATTCCTAAATAAATCAGGACAAGATTGATTAGCCCAAATGCTTACGTATGATGTTTCATGCGTGAAAATTTCTGGCGTGCAGCTTTGGTGCCGCGCTTGCCTTGCTCCCCCCAGGAGCAGTGGTGGGAGAGGGCTGTGCTGGGAGCCTGGCAGGGCTGCTGCTCCTGCCTCTGCAGGAGGAAAAAGGTCTTCTTACCCTGCCTTGGTAAGGCAGCTCCTGCAAGGAGAGGAGAAGGAGCCAGCGCCTGGGGATGGAGGCATCACTAGCATCCATGGCTCTGCGAGCAAAACGGTTTGTCAGAGCCTGGCAGAGCTTTGCCTGAGGAGTGTTGTAAGAGATGGTGTTCCACAAAACTGCGAAATAAAGAGCAGGGAACAAGTATGGTGGTTCCTCCCTTCCTCTCACGTGTCTCTTGAATGTGAGTTAGTTGCCAGGTAGAGGGTCTGAAGTAAAAGGAAAGGAGAAAATGATACAGAACAGTGTAGCAGTTGCCATCTTCTATCCTAAAATGTGGAGAACCAGACAATCCTCTGAGGTGATCCAGTGAAGAGTTGAATTCATTTATTTTTGAAGGGGAACTGAAGTTTTTGATAGTCCTATTTGAGTTCTTAGAATTAATCTGTGGTCTTTATCGGAGTACTTGCCTCTGACAGGCAACAGAGAAGCAGAACAGCCCAGCTGGAGGAGGGGGCAGTTCAGCATCCCGTGCATTTGCTGCTGCTCACTTCTCTGCCGCGAGTCCATGAAGCTGTCGCTTGTCATGGTGGAGGGTGGGAATGCTCTGCTGCCCGCCAAGCGCAGCCTTGGCACGGAAAATGGCATCGAAATGATGTTTCAATGTACAATGACATTAAAACAACAAAAGGAATACATGTGGCTGATGGCAGTATTACTAATGGTCACTGTTAGAGCTCTTGAGATGTGTGTCCATTTGATGGAAGGTGGAAGGGGCAGAGGCAGAGCGGACACAAACCCAGAAAGAAGGGCAGTTACAGCAGTCAGGTAAGGAGCAGTAAAAGCAACAGAAACGATATGAAACATGTGGCAGGTTCGCAGTCACAGCGCTGGCTTTGTTGCCGCTGTTTCCCAGTAGTCACGCACAGTGGGTGGCTCTTCCCTTCTCCCCCAGCCAAACACCAGCATCCTCCGAATTAGCAAAAGCCCAAGCTGACTCATCCCTGCATGAGCAGTGCTTTGACACAAATGGGCTTGGGGGGAAAAAGCAAAACCAACTAGCTAGTAAAGTGAAACCGTGTCAGTAGTAACATAAGTTACAGGACATCAGCTGTCCTCAGCATTTCTGAGTCAGATACCGGCACCGGCTCCTGCTATTGAAAGTGTTGTTACTGTTGTATATGAGGATTTGGATTTTTAGAAGATGAAAACAAGCAGTGATACAGAAGCAGCTGCAGCTGTGGCAGGAAATATAAGTATTTAATGAATACGATATATGGTTTATGTTTCTAATAGTGTCTCTTGGTAATAGGAAGGAAAAGAGAGTTTGTGGAGTTGAAGGCGGTGGAGCAGAGCTCACCCGTTGCAAAGGATATTGGATGTTCTGCTAAAGTGGATACACTTAAATACGTTACTTATGGCTATTCCATGGATATATGAAAGGACAGAGGAACTTTTCTTGGAATGGGCTTCTTTTAGTACTTTTGCTGTCAAGCAGTGGATCTTTTTGGGTTTTTTGGTTTTGTTTCTTCCCCCCAGCAATAGCCTAAAAATAGGTTGAACTATTGTGGGGGGCTTCAGAAAGGTTTATAATTTGAGTAGAATCTCTGCATGTGTTCTGGCAGGAATGTGTTAAGGTACTTAATGACTGTCTTTGCACACTGCTAATTTGGACTGGTATTTTTAGTTGTACTCCCAGTAGGAATGGCACTGAGTTTTTGACAGCATCTTGCAGGCAGCTTTGATAGCTGACTCCCAGGGGAAGGAGGTACTACGGAGCTGCGGTCGCCATCCCACCATTAAGGTTGATGCCTGTCTTACTCTGATAAACCCAGTTTTCAATTAAATAAAACTTCCAGAAACAAAACAATCTCCTAAAACTGTACATCCTGTTCTTTCCAGTGAGACGTTTGATTATTTTTTTTCCCTGGAAGTTCAGGGGAAAGGATTCTGGACATATGTTAAAGCTGTATTTATACAACTTATCATATGTCCTACCAACCTTAACCTGCAAATTCTCTATTGATGTTATCTGGTTAGTTGTGCTTGAAGATTGTGGTGTTTTTTATCATCTCTTCTTCTTCTGTTTTTATAGCAGCAGGTTGGGAAATGAGAGAGGTACTTTACAGAGCTTGTTTCTGCAGAGGTGCTCAACCAAGAGTTCTTCAGATAAATTATACAAAGAAAAAGGGGACTTAAAAGGATTTTTAAAATTGTTTTTCTAATTTATTTTGTTTACTAAGACTGCACTTTGATAAACTGCTTGCATATTTAAACATGTTAGATATTGAATAATTCTGCAGACTAATAATAATGCAAATAATCTGGAATAAAAAAAATAATTTGTGACACCAGAAATCATAACTTTGTGAAACATTATGTCTGTAGGACTGAAATGAAAAACTATTCTTGGCTTCTCTAATATTCATAATAGAGCTACTCGTCCGTGAAGGGTCATGAAATCATCCTGATGGGCATGCAGGGATTCCTCAGGAGCAGTTCTCAGAGTTTCTGAGGGCTGACTTTGCTCTTTTACTAGTATTTGAATTTTAGAGGGCCAGAGCCCTTGTGATTAGTGCTGCTGGGAGGCCTGCAGAGTGCCCAGCTTGTATGCTGGGGAGAGAGAAGGGCTGCTCTGATGTATTGGTAGTGGATTGCGAGTGACATGCAGAGCAGATGCCTGGATTGTTATCGTTTAGAAAAATACATGTTGGTTTTTTTACTGTGGTTTTGTTTTTCAAGAAACCAATTTGTATTGGTACACATTGGCTTTTTTGCTGTTGTTTTGCTTTTCAAGCAACCAATTTGTCTTGGTAGCTGTGAGTATACTCAATTTTTAACCATGATTTCAAGAGTAGTTTTGCTATTGCTGGTACTCCTTTGTAATTGCATTTTTTTTTGGTGGGAGTGTTTAGGGAACTAAAATTGAGCAATATATTGATTTTTCTCCAGTAATATTTGTCATAAAAATTCTTACACTACACCTCTGCTGGATACTGCTGTTTGCAGATTATCCTGTTTTCAGTGTCTGCTGCATCTTGTTGCTTTTTCTTCCAAAAAGTGGCAGCATTGAAAGGCAGGTGTGGGGTACAAAGTACCCACAGCAATGTGAGATCAGGCATTCTGTGGGCTCTGGAGAGGCAGAGTGTGAAAGAAGCAGCGGCTGGATGGTCACAAATCCAAGAAAGCTGAACTCTCTGTGTATAGAATTGTTGGGAGGCTTTGAGCTAGATCACAGGTAGGTCTTGAATTTCTGCACATTGCTCTTCGCTGTCCTCTAACTAAAAATATTTTCTGGAACGGAGAGTGCAGTCGCCTTGCTTTGGACCTTCCTAACTCCCGCTGTGTTCAGTGCATCTTTCTGTTGCTGAAAGCAGAGCAGGTACCACTCAGTGAACAAAGCAGGCTCTTTTGTGCAGGAGAGTATGGAAACATTAAATGTTGGGTGAATGTGCTGGGCAAAATACAGGAAGCTGCTCAGATGACACATGCAGACTCCTACCAGAGACTGGTTGTTCTCGAAGAACACGGCAGGTAAGAGGAGGGTGGCATAGAGGGGGACTCTCCTGGGGACAGTGTGACAGCAATATGCATACAGTGTCTATGAAGCAAAGAACTTCCTCAGTACAAATATCCTTTATTCAGATTGGGTTTTGCCATCATTTTACATAAAAGCCAGTTTATATTGCTGCAGTGGATAATGAGAGTCACCAAGCTTGGTGGCACCTTTCTAATTTCTTTTCCCTCTAGTCTCTAGTATAGGCAGATGAGTATCAATAATGCATAGCAGTGTTTGATCTTGCAGAAGGACAGTGCTCAATTGTGGTCACCGGATCATAAGCACAAGTCCAGCATCACTGGGGAGGCACTTTGCTGGAGGGGAGAAAGGACAGGCTGCTTGTGGGGAGGCCAGCATGGTAGCCATCCCCATGTGAGCAGGGCGGGCAGGGCTGGTGATGGGAGCCAGTGTCAGCCCCGGGTCCGGTGGTCACCCCACAAGCTGATGGCCCTGGGGCAGGCCTGAGGGGGGTTTGGGTCTTGCAGGTCGGCGTCCGGATCAGTGGGTGCAAAGGGCAACATGGGCATGGCAGCATTTCACTGCATTCCACTGCAACGCTGCTCACCCGTGCTGGATTTCCCTCCGATAAATTATTCCGCAGTTTAATTTCTCTTACTGTCAGGAAATTTCATCTTTTGTTCGTCTAAGCTCTGTTTACGGCTGTTGAATCTTATACCTTTGTTTGCAAGACTGGAAAGTAATTTTCCTCTAAGCGTTTTCTGTAGGCAATCATATAAATTCAGTGACAATTCACCTTTCATCCTTCCCTTATGAGCTGAGATTGAACTTCTTTAATTTAGCAGTGCAAGGCTTATTTTTCAGCCACAGGGTTACTTTTGTTCTCCTTCGAAGTTTTCAGGAAGTAAGTGGAAATAATAAACTTTATCATCAGAAATGTCGTTCTAATCTGGTAGTGTTTTAGTTCAATGATATATGAAAAGAGAAAGATTTAACTTTTTTTACCCCAGCGTTGGAGACCTAGAACTTTAGGAAAAGGCAGGCATGGCTTTAGATAACCAAGTCTGTTGTTGGGATGTTTCCTTCCAAGTCAATATCTTTCATGTTTACCTGGAAACACATTATCTTGGAGAATAAAAAAAAAGAACATTGAAGTGACAAAACCTTACTTAAAAAACCCTGTTGACTGGCATTTATTAGTTTTCTTGCATCTAATTATTGATAAGTCACTATGATGACAACAGTGAAGAAAAACCTTGAATTTTTCTGTGGGTGGTAGGGATACCTTTAGATAACAGTAAATACTATCACATTTTAATGAGGAGAAAAGATTTTGAACTAGCTTTTGAATCTAAATGTAGAGATCTACAGTTAGTTTTAAAGTGTGTGTGGGAGAGGAGAGGGGGGCCTTTCACCCTCTGTCTCTCTCCAGCGATGTTCTGTGTTGCTGCATTGATCGTTGGAGGAGAATACTGGATTGGGCCTGATTCAATATGCTCATTCTTTTATTAGAATTACTGTACGACTTTGTCAGAATTACACAACAAAATCTACTATAGACAAGAAATCGTGTTTTCTTAAGGCACTCGATGCCATTCGATGATGTATCTTCCCCGATTTTATTTGCAGGGTGGTTCTTGGGCGCCCGTGGGGCCAGGGGGAGTGGGAGCCGCCTCGCGGGCCCAGTGGAGAAGGCTGATCCTCTCTGCGGGGCGCTGGTGCCAGGCCGGGCGCCGCAGGGCCATTAATTCCAAACTCTTCCACCATCTGCTTTCAGGAAATAGAGAGGGCAACGTCACTGACCTTCGGGGTGTTTTTCCCTGTGGCTATTAAATGATCTTTGATAGTACTGAGCCCTGGCTCTGAGCTCTGCCCGCAGTCCCTTTCCCTCACTCCAGCTCCCGCAGCGAGCCCAAAAGAGCCCAACCCGTTAGAAACTTTACAATGCGTTTCTTCTGAGGATTACAAAACCACGTAGAAAATTACAGAAATGTAAATCTGCCTTTTTAAACCCAGTGAGTAAGGGTTCAAAAATAAATCAAAGGGTTGAACTGGACATTTCCTACAGGGTGAGCCCGTGTCCCAGCTGCCCGTGGCTGCAGCCCTGCAGACTCGGGTGGTTGCTGTTCCCTTTGCTCACCGTTGCGAGGCACAGGTCTGCGCTAGCTACAAAATCACGCAGAGCTATAAAATGATGAGAAACCCTGCCTGCTTGTGCACAAACACCTTTAAAGTCTTCTGTAGCTCTTACTCGCTGTGTGTGGTATGGAGCTGGAGCGGTCATCCCGCTCGCTTTGCATCCCAAGAGGCAGTGACAGTCTCTGCTGAGATTTTTATAGCAGAACCTGGTTTCTGTAGTCAGAGAGGTTGAAGACTGAGAGGAACAGCCAAAGTGCTGGCGCAAGAAATGATGTGGGATAAACCTTAAATTGGGAATTGGGAGAATTTGCAGCTCGCAGGTTTGCAGTTTCCTGAGAGTTTCTTTGAAACCCCCAATATCCTTGCTCAAGGGCTGGTCCGCTTTGAGATATGGGTGGTCAGCCATTTCTGCCTTCTGCCCACATCTCCCGGCCATGTAAGTGAATTGTGGTGAAAATAAAATAGCTGCATAGCGTAAACTGAATGCCCTTCCAGCTGGAGAAGAGGATGAAGCTTAATATCGTTGTAGTGGTCTCAATGGCCTTGTTTATTGAACACGTAGTACTGTTAGCGTGGGGAATGAAATGCATTTGAGGCTCACGCACATCTGCACTGGCCTCTTGCACTTGTAGGATTTATTTTTGACTTCTTCCATTGTGCTTGGAGTGCTTAAAGTGTCATTTGCAAAATTAATCCTTGAAATGGAGGAAGAATACTCATTGCATTTGCAGAAATGGAATAGGGACTAAAAGCCTCGTTCAGCGAATATTGCAGATGTCATGTTGTGCTAAAAAGAAATGGCAAAAATGTTAAGAATGGTTTTAGGCTAATTTTAAAGCCACATAAAACTTAATGGCCAATGGACATCTGAAACCTTTAAATATTTTGAAAACAAGAGAAACTTTGTCTATAGTCAGTTTGAGTAGTAAAATAGTTTTTAATAGAAATACAATAAAAATATTTTATTACCTTTCTATGTTTTTTTTTTCTTTTAAATGAGAGATTAAGCAAGTAGCAGTCACATTTGAATATTAGTTTGGTAGCATTTCCACTTGAAAAGCAGAAGAAAAAGAAAAATCTGTGTGTATTTAAAGTAATTTTTGATGAAAAGTTTAGAACTCCTAAACAAAAATCTCAGGGCTTTTTAATGAAAAAAAATTGGGGGATTTTTAAGGACATTCTAAGATGTCACATCACACCTTTACAAGTCTGATGTGAAAATACTAAGAAAAGGAACTCTCTTTAAGTCTTCTTTGGGCATTTTTGTCCTCAGAGGGGTGTAAATGTGTGCAAACAAAATTATTGCAACATCTTACTAGTTTCTGATTGCCCTGCCTTCTCCCAGAGGCAGACCTGTGGGGGCTGGGGCATCTGCTGCTGCTCTGCAGAAGGACAGCGCTAGTCATTATATCGGCATTCAGTCTCTCCCTTGTGTAATCCTTGTCCCTTCCTGTCTTTCCATATTCCTTCTGTAAATATTAATGTGCTGTCTTCTTTGAATGTTAAGATGGATTTTTTTTCCCTTAAGACTAATTTTCTGTAATTATTTATGGGTTTACCTATGTCTGAAAGATTTGCTTAAAAGCCATAAACTCAGTTTGGGGACATAAAACAAAAATCTTTTTCTTCCTTGACAGTGAAGACTAAGGAAAGCTAGAAATGGTTGTTTATTAAAATATTCAAATTTATTTAGCGTTCAGACAACAATTCCTGTCTGTTCGGACAAGTATTTGTTCCTCCTGTGAGGGTGGCTCCCAGTGCAACCTGATAGACTGGGTACTCATGGCAGTCTCACTTCATCAGTGATTTAAAAAGCATGAAAGTGACTATTTTGGGCAGGATCACCTTGGAAGTGAGAAAAAACCTGGAAAATGCCTGAGAAATTCCACTGTTGTTGTAGCCTCCTCATGAACAGAGTTGGGGATTGGCACTTCTTTCCTTTCATCCTTCACCGCAGGTGAAAGCCTTCCACCCCACAGATCCCCCTCTGGTGCTGTAAGGAGCCAAGTCCCCCAGCGGCGGCAGCACCCAAACCTTGCTTTAGGCATTCGGTCCCTTCCTTCCCCGCTGGACACTGCCACAAAGCCAAACAGGGGTCCTTTTCCCAGCTTCTCCTCCCCTCTTCTTTCTCCTCCTCCCCGACTCTTAAGGTTGCATAGCACTTGGTCTGCATGTGCAAAATCCAGTGTTTTCGTCTTTATTTATCTTTCAGTCTCTGAGGTGTCTGGAGGTGGATGATGTAAGAACTCTTGCATCCTTAGTTAAGGTACTGTTAATTTGGAGCAGATGCAGTGCTGCTGTAATTCTTACCAGGGAATCTCAGATGTCCTCTTCTCTCGATAGGCAGATGTCTGCCTTTTGCCTATAATCATGCATGATCCCTAGAAGAGATTATACATTAATTGGACTGAATATTTATATTTTCTTTTGTTTTTGCAGTGTCCTGAGGGGTAAAATAGGTTGTGGATTACATTGGCTGTGTTTCTGGGGTTTGGGTTCATTTTGGTATGGGTTTTTTTCCTGTATTGTACTAAAAAATCTCAGGCTGTTATTTAGTAATGCACTATTTTCTGATTGAAAAATAATACCACTTGACAGTTCACAAACTAGATTTTAAGCAGAAGCAGCCTTTGCTTCGGTAAGGGGTGATGGCAGGCTGGATGATCCTGATGTAGCGTGCCCGACTTTCACATGCTGAGTGTTAGTCTAGCTGTCGTGGTTTCTTCTGTCTGTGATGGCTGGGGTCTAGCAACAGCAACACGAACGCGAAATCCTTGTGTTCAGGAGGCTCATGTATCTTTTGCCTTTATGGTGTTTAAATGATTGCCAGGGAAAACTAAGGAAGGCCTGTTTGGAGAGGGAGTTAGAGACAAACTGGTTCCCGGTCCATTCTGCGTGTGAATAGTGTGACACTGCAGCAAGGAGAGCATGAATGGGAAATTTGTTTATTTTTAGCAGTGTTACAGCAGTGTCCCATGTGTTCATTATTCTGAATGTAAGCTTGCTAGCTGCAGGCTTCTGTATCTGCGTGGGCAGCAGGAATGCACATAGAAAGAAAATGTACATTAGGAGCAGAGCTGGAGAGGTTTTTAGCAAGAATGAGCTAACCCAGAGAAACTTACTTCCATGCACGGATTAGGTATTTGTCTGAATCTTTTTGTTATTAGCCCTAATAGGGTCATCCCCATTTGGGATGACGACAGTTGTCACCTTAGTAACTCCTTCCAATTTACATTGCTGCTGTGAGCAATTTTCTGTTGTGCTGAGGAATAAATCTCCTTATGCATCAGGTGCACTGGAAATTCAGTAAGAAACAGTTATTTCATGTTCTTTCCATCTGTTGTGCTTCTCAGACCTGTAACTACTTGGGAGGAATGTGGAAAGTACAAATTATAGGTCCTATGATTCCTAGCAAAATTATTAGCAAAATATTACGACATTGGGGGTGGATATTTCTGATTCTGCTACTGCTGTGGGTACTTTTCATCAGGAGAAGTTTCTTTTTTCTCAAGAGTCCAATATAAGAAAAGAATGGTGTGATGGAAATTGGAAGAATGGAAATGATGGACATTTGAAGCTGGATCTCCTACCTCTCTGGACTGGCTGGATTTCTGTGATGTGAAAAATGGGGTGCCTGTGCCGATCTTTGCTCTAGAAGGCAGCTGCTGAACCTCTGCTGCTGGGCTTGGATTGCTTTTTGGTTTTTTCTCTTCCTATCACTGGTTCTTTCTGTTGGCTAAGGACATTTTATCTAGCTTTTATACAGGCATTCTCAGATTTGGGTGAAATCTAACAGCTTTTTATCCCTTTGTAATGAAACTGGTTTTATGCATCGCATCGCGTGGTGGGCTGTGACAGAAGGCTGTAACCAGCAAGTATGTGGATTTTTTTCCCTTGGGGAGCCCCTTCGAACATGAAATGCTTGTAGGAGACACATGGTAACCAGCTCTGCACAGCATCACAGCCTCCTCTCTTCTCCAGGGACACGACGGTTGGGCAAGCCAATGAGTTATGTCTGAAATGTGCCCTTTTTTTAGGAGGAGAGATGCTGCAATTGCCAGTGTCAGAGAAATGAGAGAGGAGGGTGGCAAAAGAGGTTAGTTTCATATACTTCAAATCTGACAGATTTATGTAGCACAGACATATGGTCTGGATATAGATCCCACGGTGGAAAAGAGTCCACATCCACTGCTTGATGGTAAAATGTGAAAATACAGCCTGCATTTCTAGAGCATCACTCTTAACTGTTGCCTGGGCCACATGGAAATTGTCAGAACAGCTACAGGCTTTTAACTAACAGCCTCTGAAGGAAGGTCTACATATGTTTGTTGCTAAATTAATATGGTTTAAAAGAAGACCAAGAATCTGTTATGGTGCATGCAAATAAAGAGGTGCTTATGTCAGTGTCTATAAGCTTCTAGCCACACGAGTGCCACACCGACACAGATCTAGGATTTCCAAGCTGAGCTTTCTGAACAATGGCAATTCCATTTTGCAATGTGTTTCTGCTCTGTGCTGGAATAGATCCAAAACCTTCAAAGCAGCATCACAAAATGAAATTGTGTGAAAGTATCCGTTTTCAAATTGGAAAGATCAATTTTTTTTATTTGGCATCTCCCTATGGAAGTGCCGAAAATGTACCATGAACTACGGAAACCTTTCCATTGAAATCGATACCTCCCTGTGAAACATTTCAGCCTTGATGAAACAGCATACTTCTGTGGGAAAAAACCCAGCACCCAAAACATTTTGTCAAGTTTTGACAAGATCTAGTCTCTTTTCAGGGAAGTCTCAGAGTAAATGGATTAATTCAAGCTGTTTGCTTCTCTTTTTTTTTTTTTTTTTTGTCTTAGTAGGACTACTTTTCCATAAAGATATTTTTTGAAAAACATACCATGTTCAATACTTCCGACAGAAGTATGCATCTAGCACTGCCTGCTAGGTGATACAAAAGATGACGGGCCTGGAACGAAATGTCTCATTGAAAGCTAAGATGAACAAAATTGTCAGTCAGGCTTACAAGGGGTAGCTAGAAAAGCAGAAGGTCTCCCTCGGTGCCCTTATCGTTTCTCTTTTTCTAATTCGGCAAGGGATGCCAGCAAAGAATGTTTCCTTCCGTCCCTCAGACTGCAGACCTACGTATGAAAGAAAAAATGGACAAAACTGTGCTTAGTTCAAACGCATGCTAGGAAGTGATACCTAACTCTTAGGTACGGGTACTCGTCTGATCAGCCCCTGGCCCACAAAGAGTTGCCAGCAGGCTCACGTTCAAAGGTGAAGAGCAATCACCTGATTTGCTGTTGGTCCCTTCCACCGCAGAGGATTTTTTCTCTTCCATGCTTATGAGGTTTGCATCAAATTTTGAATGTCCTCGTAATCTGGAAACGTGGTTTTGAGAGTAATTATGGCAACTTTGATCTGCAGTAAGTAAAGCCTGTATTTAGTATTGACCAAGTGGAAGACATTTTTAGGACTTTCATAATCAATAGGAATAATACATTACCTGACATAAGATTGCAAGTACTTGATTTAATGACAGGCCAGTGAGCCTGCTCCTATCCCACATGCCTGTGGGGTTCCCCAGATGAGACAGCTGTCCTCGGCCTTTGTTCCGGAGCTCCCAGAATATTGCATTTAACTCCTCAGCAAGTGTGGGCAGCAGCGAGGCTTAGGTGAAATAGTTCTTGAGAGTGAGAAACATCACTTGAGAATTACAATTACTGAAGAAGGAAGGGTGTCCCTGTCCTACCCCTGGGCACTGCCTGCGCACTAAGTGAGGAAGGCTTGGGGGCAAAGGCACATCGTCCTTTCCCTCCCAGCTATTAGGCTGTTACATCCAAGCTCTTCCTCACTCGTGCCAGCGTGACTGTCCTGGAAGGCAATTACTTTTCTCATCCCCGCTGACTAAAATCTACTGCCATCAGCGTGAGGGCTTGAAGGGATGTCTGGGAACATTAATTTGCAGGTCCCTGAGAAATCTGGCCTGTTTCCATTTTAAAACACCACCATTTATTTATGGTGGAAGGACTTAGCTTTTAAAAAATAATTATTATCATCAAGTGAGTGTCATCTTTGCAAATTACAGCAGCAGACTGTATCTTCAGTATGTGCTGTTAAGGTTTCCCAATTCGTGGGACGCTCCCCAAACTGTGTAACACTTTCTCTGGGGCAGAAGCAGTACCAAGTGTGATGTTGCATGAGAGACCTCATGAGCAGAGGTGGATTCAGGGGAACAAAAGCAAATAATCTGTGTACTTGCAATTTTATTAGCCCTCCACCTGCAGGTGGAGAAATTTTGTGATAGTCTGAACTGAATGAAGCATCTGCACACCCTTTCTCTTTAGATCTGCTTGACCAGAGCTGCTCTAACTTAGAGAGTTTCTAGCCATAGATCTTAACATAGTCTGAACAAGCAGACATAGGACAGATAAACCGAAGCCTGTGTTGGCAGGTGGATGTAATTGCATTTTCTTTATTTGCTTACAGATGTTTCTGTTACAGTCTTTCTCCTAAAAGAAATGTATGTGAGTGGATGTTTCTTCATCCCTCTCGGGGATTTGACTTCCTTTCAGGAGTGTGCACATCAGGAGACACTGAGTGGTGATGGTTAGGGGGGGTTAGACGCATCGGCGAGTGCAGTCTGTTGCAGATGTTACACTCAAAATCCTGTCGCTGTAAACATTTGTTGGGTACTCACAGGAGCACTGTGTGTTGCACACAGGTCCAACTGCTCAGGGCTTGTCAGATGAAAAATGAAGTGCTGCTTTAATAATGTTTTAGTGCCTTATTTCACACCGCTGGTTTGAACGTGCCAGGTGATACATGCATAGAAAATATTATTTTCTGCATTGATCACCTGACTTAAAAGAAAGAAGAAATCATTCCAGGTCGTGGTCAAACTCCAGCAGGCTGACTTACGAAAGCAAACAAGCGAAAACCTGGAAGCCCTGTGTGTGTGAGATTTAAAAACTTATTTTCGCTTTCAGACGCAGCTGCTGAGCTCCACCGGGGCCTCTGCCCCCCCCGCCGCGGGGAAACCTCTCCTCTTCCCCGCCGGGGCACGGCCGGGGCCGGCCGGCAGGTGGCAGCCCCGCACCGCTGCGCGGCGGCGACCGGCGGCCAGCC
>JAOXNO010000013.1:140274837-140340151 GCA_028565335.1 Limnodromus scolopaceus
TGTGTGAAAATTTTGTGCATTCTCCTTTCTTAAAGTGCAAATATATTCATTTACTGAAATTATTCTGTACATAGAAGGTGAATTAACTTTTTATTAAAGTTGAAGTAGACTATTATGTACGCCCAGAGAGGTGGTAGATGCCCAAGCTCTAGAAACATTGAAGGTCAGGTTGGATGGGGCTCTGAGCAACCTGTTGATGGAAGATGTTCCTGCTCATTGCAGGGGGGGTTGGACTAGGCAACCTTTAAAGGTCCCTTTCCACCCAAACAATTCTGTGATTCTGTGGTTCTGTTACCACACACCTAGCTCATGTGTGTGCAGAAAGGTACCTGTACCTGCAGTAGACTTTGAGAACTTAATGAAAGATGAATATCCTGGAAGGATCGTCAGATGCTTTGGCTTGGGAGTGACTTGCAGAGGGCAGCTCCTCCTGTGAAACTGCAGTATTTCTAATAAACCTCACAAAGCGGATAGGACTTGTATTTCAACCATCCAAACCCATGCGGTGAAGTGTTACAGCCCTGCAAAGCTCTGCTCTCTGAAGAGCTCCTGGTTTTAATAAAAACTGCCCAAGATGTGTTTATTCCTCCTGGCATGAACAGAAAGTAGAACGTTAGTAATGTAAACATGTTTCCCCTTCTCCTCCTGAGGTACTGTTTTTCCCATTCCTCCCTCCAAACCCCCACTTTGTGTCATGGACGTTACAGGGCTTTCCTCTTCTCTGAAAAATTCAGCTTTTCACACCGAGAGAAGCTATAAGGGTTCCCCTTTTCAGTAAGATCTCTGTACAGTTCAGGTGCTGTGGGTGTGCCGGGCCCCTGGTTATGACTCCCAACAGTGTTCTGTTGCACAGGCCTCTCTGAAGGTCTTTGGATGCATCTAAAGTCTTGAAGTAGCACAGAGGAGATGTAAATGAACATAATTCTACAGTTTTTTTCCTTAGAGTTGTAAATAAGATTAAAAAAACCCCCAGGTTTTCATGTGTCTTAAACCAACCGCTGTACATTGGGTGTTGGTGCCCAGGTGCTGGCCGTGGGGGCTGCAGGGGTGGCCTCTGTGAGGAGGGGCCAGGGATGCCCTGTGCCGGACACAGCCAATTCCAGCCAGCTCGGCTGAGCCCATCGGCCAAGATGGTGGTGCCTCTGCGATAACTTATTTAAGAAAAGGCAAAAAACACTGGAGGAGGTGGAAGAGTCAGGAGTGAAGTCAAGCCAGTGAAGGAGGAGAGGTCGGGGAAGGTGGTTTTAGTTTTATTTCTCACTATCCTACTTTGTTATTAATTGACAATAAAATTAAATTAATTTCCCCAAATTGAGTCTGATTTGCCTGTGACGGTAATTGGTGAGCAATCTCTCTGTCCTTATCTCAAGCTTTTCCATCTTATTTTCTCCCCCTGTCCTGCTGAGGTGGAAGAGGGAGAGTGGCTGGGTGGGCGCTTTGCAGCCAGCCGAGGTCAACGCATCACATACAAACATTGCTTTACTGCAGGTGCCATTAAGAAGACTACATTTTAAAACAAAGGTTTTGGAAGAGGTCTCTGAGATTTTAAAAAATAAAACCCTATGTCTAGCACCAATTTTTGGATCTAGACTCAACACCAAGGCTTTAACCCTTGTTTAACCCAAGTTTAATTTTCAGAATGAAGCAAAAAAAAGAAATAAAAGTACTGTGTTCTTCATGGTGCTTTTTCTGTTTGTTAGTTTTGTTTATTAGTCCACTTCAGGCCATCTTTAGAAACTTTCGTGACTTTGGCTCATTGGTTGTAAGTAAACTGCTGTATTTCATGGTCCATTGCTTAAGTTGCCTCAAGAGCTGATAAATACATCACTGAAACTTGGCACCGTGTCCAATGCAAATAAAACTTGTCAGGCCAGTGCATCAGAGCTGATCTTCATATCAAGCAATGAGAACACACACTCACTTTGGACAAACAATATTCCCATGCAGTTGGTTTGACTTGATGTAAAATATTTGGTTTAATGAGACAGAGAGTATCTTATGCTCCCAGCTTTATATGAAGAAAAATTGTGAGAAATTTCTCAGTTACTAATATTGTGTTGTTGCTTTGTTTTCTCTGGCCTTAGTGTTCAGAAATAGCTTCCCATACAACCCTTGCAAAAACCTAAATAATTATTTAGTGACTGGGAATAAAATAAGTATCTGCCCTGGTTACTTAACTGAGCATTTAGAAGAAATTATTAGAAAATTGCATGTAACATCAAAGTCAGGATTTATTTCCACAGCACAAAATCCTATTATGTTCTAGGCATCAGACTGAAAAAACCCCCCATTTGTTGTCCTCCACGTGTTTGGCTGTTTTTTTTTCTCCCCCTGCATGCGATCCATATACAATCAGTGTAGGCATTAGGAAAGCAGGTATATCTGCACATCAGCATGTAGGTGCACAGAGCGTATATATGCACATTAGCTCTAGACTGATAATTTTATTAAAGGAGTTCTTGCTTTGTTCCATTATGGCTGTTTTCCTTTCCTGTCTACCTTCCTCTACCCTCCTTCCCTCTCCCAACTCAATGTTGCATTCTGGAAAAGAAAAATCTATGGAATATATTACACTGAAAATCAAGAAGGTTACAAACAACATCACAAGCTATTCTTTCAGATACAGATACTTGATCTTCTTACATGTCCTCATTTTAATTTTGTTGCCATTTGGGGAAAGTTCTGATTTATGAGCATTACTAACAAAAGCAACTTAATCCCCAGCGCACAGCGTCCGCTCACATGAATCTGGAGAATGGCACAGTGCTTGCCACACAGAGCTGCATTCATTCACATGACATGTTTTTTGGGACCTCACTCTGCTGTCAAATTTCCCTTGGCTCCCCTCATCAATAGAGAGATTAAATCACTCTTGATCAGGTAAAGTCAAATTAATCAGTAAGCAGGTCCTGTGACTATCTCTTCCATTTCCCAGCATTTAAACAAATTCACAGAGGCTGAGCTGTATACTGATGTGCTTTATAGAATACAAAAATATACATACATGACTTGATAACAAACCCCAGTTATCTCAGGAAGGATGTGAATTCCTGAAGACCTGGTGCTTGGGTGACGGAAAACAATACTCTTTTCATAGGGAGTGAGGGGCTCTCCAACATATGTTTGCTGCAGGAATATATTCATTTGTACCCTTTTAAGATGTTGAGGTGAAGAAGGGAAGAAATTCCTTTAATAGCAGCCTGACCCAAATTTTTCCACGATTCCTACAGCAAAAGTAATTATTTATCAGAATCTATTTCTAAACTCTATTTCTAAATAGAAATTAAGATCGTTTTCCCTAAGTGACTTAAACTCGTTTCTAATCCCCTAACAACCTTAATCAACAAATTTAAAGTGTTGTTAAAAATCTATTTAAGGCTTATTACTTTGATCTTATTGCCACTAATCCATTGGCACAATTCTTAGTGCAATCTTAGTGCAAAATAACTTTGTTCACATACCGTCACATAAGAGCATGGAAACAATATGAAAACGTGTTGGAGGGAATATGTATCTGTTGTGTTGTTACACGGCATTGTACTTTTTACACAAGAGGCCCTTTAATGCTACCTTGACATTAATCAGAAGAGTCTGTGCTGCAGCAGCATCCTTGAAAGGATACCCACTGGGGCCCTTGTGCATGCCCTGCCCCAGATTTCGAGGAGCTGTGCGTCCCCCAGGCCATGTCGTCCTGTGCAAGAGCCCATGAGCATTCATGCCTTTCTGCAGCCGCCCCCCTGTGACTGCCCCTGACAGTCTGTAACTTGTGCTCTGGGCTGGGGATGGTGAGAGGGAGCATTAGCTCAGTGCGGGACAGCAAGCGCACTCTGGTGCCGTCATCCCGTCAGCAGCACTGGGCAGCCCTGACCCCCGCAGAGATGCAGCTGCTGTCTAACAGGGCTTGCCAACCTCAGCATTCTTCAGGGAGTGGGAACATTTTTCTCTTGAACCTCTTCATGGTCACAGCGTCCTTGGTGGCCGCTTCAGCCAGAGTGCTCGTGCTTGGACAGAAGCGGCTGGTGCTGGTGCTATCCCTGCAGGTCTCTGCTGAGCCCTGCTGGTGGTACCCTCTTCTCTTGGGGATGCTACCAATTGGCAGAGGAGCACAGGTGAAGCTTCCTATGCCAAAATTGGCCCCCTTCCCAGCAGCTGTGATACTTGATCTGGCATGATGCCATCTTAGGTATGTAAGAAAGAGCAGTGTGCCCAGCCAGTGTCAGGGAATTCTATCATGGTATGAAATGTAAGAGCACCAGGGAACACAGTGTGATCATGCGAGCTAAGCTGTCTGGATATGCGTCAACGGACTTGAAGTGATTTATACAGAGATATTATGGTTCTTACAGCTTCTTGGCGGCAGCAGCCTGAAAGGCCCTCTTTTCTTGTTTTCTTTGGACTGTTCTGAGCAGGTCCCAGAGGGCACTACACAAGTTAGACATCGGCTGTTGAATTAGGTCCCAATGGCACTTTGGGAGACACAGAAACAGGTTGACAATGATGTGAAACTGATGGGCTCTCTGCTTTCAAGGTCTTCCTGACATATGTTGGAGCTTTGTGCAGTTGTACTTTCCTTAGCAACTAAGCATGATTCATGCAAACTCATCTGCAATAACAAGCCCCTAATAGATTCTTTGCACTCCTCAGAACTCCTGCCCTTCAGAAATGAATGGGTTGTTATTTCAATTTGCAGTGATCTCAGTATATTTCTCAGTTCCTCTTTTATTCTGGGTTTGTTTGGTTGTACTTTTTGCATACTTATTTTAAAAGGATGGGGATGAAACCACGATGTAGCTCTATACTTCTTGTTCCCTCCTGCCCTCCTCCAAAGATCAGAAAGGGAATCCGAAGTTCTTAAGTCCCTTAATATTAACAGAATTAAATTCTCAATGTGACTGCAATTTTAGGGTGAGACTAAATGTTCAGAAAACTATTTGTAGACAGATTTTCTGTTGCTGAGGTGTTGATTCAAGTTTTATTTCTTTGCATTTATGCTGTTAAAATGACAGTTCTGACCTCTTTATACTTTATGCCTTCTTTTACCTGGGGACCTCATGGTTCCTGTGCTGGGTTCATCTGGGCATTTTTAACCTAATTAGTTCCCTGATAGCAGAGGTGCCTCAGGCACTCATAGTGTCTTTCTCATTCCTGTTGTTTATTTACCTTTCCAGTTTTTCTTTTAGTGTCTTGAACAGGATTATTTCAATTAAATAATATCAAGCCTAAAAATGGAGAATTTTCATGAAAGAAACAGGAACTTGGTATAAATGGTCTAATAATCTTTTGTCTGAGGTTCCTTTCCATGACGACAGTTAATTTTGAAGGAAGAGAGGATTTTTCTTGCATGCAAGACATGTTCTGTGTATCTTGCCTTTTTCTAAGACCTGTGGGTGGTCTTTTAAAGCCTGATTCTGTCAATTCATGTCACGTTGCATCTTTTTTCAAGATCTGGGGAACTGACACTTCTCAAATGGCCAAGAGTGTGAACTGACCCCAGAGATGCCTGGCTGTGAGCACTGTCCACGCAGGAAAATGGAGCTTGTCCTAGGGTTTGAGCTCCTTTTTTGTGTTGTATTGAAATATGGGGCAATTTGTCCGTCCTACATGTGAACAGAGTTGTTTAATTGACTCTTGTCCACAAGTGCTCAGTTTCTTTGAAAGTTAATTTTTTAAGCTCATGTCTGGATCCTGTATTCCTTTTGGGCAGAGTAGTGGGAAAGTCTGGCAGTGAGTTTGCTGAGCAGATTTTAGCCTTTATTGGCAAACTTCACACTATGACAGCTGCTTCTAGATTGAGTGGTGCTTGTGTTCACCTTCTGAGCTCCTCATTGTCCCAAATGAAGACCCAAGACATACCATGGTTCCTTCTCACCCACATGGTTTTGTCTCCTTCTCAAGTAACCATGGTCTGGGTGAGGTCATTGATATATGGCTCAGTCCCCAACTAGAGACCACCACGGAGCTTTGAAGTTCTTCTTGGCTTAACTGCTTAGATGTAGTGACAGGCTGTGTGTTAAGTAGACTTTAAAACAAAATTGATGCATGTTTCTTAGTGGTTGTGGAAGGGAAAGGTGGTGATGGAACTACTCTGTAGAGTTCACTTAAGATTTTATCTAGTCTGTGGTGTATTGATGGCTTGTCATATATCTCTGGGGGTTGTTATTTCCCTTTGTTATGCCCAGAAATATTGGGGAAAAAAAAAGGGAACAATAAAGGAAATGTCTATCAATCCACCTATACTTGGAAAATGAACAATTTGGACAACCATTTAGCAGCTGAAGGGAAAGCACTCTATTGTATCCTGGAAAGGGCAAATTATGTGTTCTATGGTGACAGAAATGACTCTTTCAAGCAGAAAATGCAAGCCTTTGGGCACTCTTACACTGTGTAAGTTCAGCTGTAGTAGTTTGTTAACCAGCAGACAGATCCACCCTAGGTTTCTGCTTGAGCACTGCAGAAGACTCCAGAATGCATAATTGTTACCAATGCTGGAACTCAAAAGTCTTAATAACAATTTTTACTGTGAAACTCAAGGTTAACATTTTTGTTTCAAATGATGCTTCCCAAAGGCAGCTTTATATTCAAAGTACTTAATTCTTTGTATTTCTATAATTCATTCTGCTTACTTTGAATAAGGAGTATCCTAAAGCTGTGGTTCCCCAGGCATGGAAAGCCACTTATGGAAGTATTATAACAAGTAAAGGGAAAATACTTGACTTGTTTTCTTAGCCATTTCAACTACATCAAGAATTCAGCAAAGATACAAACCTGAAAAATTGATGCACTGCCAGCTTCATCTGTCTGTACTGTTGTGGAAAACTTCCAAGTAGTTTTTCATGTTTGCTTTGGCAAGTGGTTACCAATGGGGATGGATGGTTTCTGTACATAGCAAAATTTTGGCATAAGTAGAGTTTTGTTTGTTTAATCAGTGTTTACCAGAAACAGGCAGAGAAGGGAGGCAAAGCTGCTCAGAGGTATGGTGTGGCCTCTGTACAAGGAGACAGTAAGCAAGGACTCTTCAGTTTGAGAATATATATACGTATACATATATATGTACATAAATACATAATGTCTGTAGAGCATCCATTAAATTTAGCTGTCAATAGATTTGAAGTTGTCACCCAACACTACAGGGACACACAGGTTCTTTTAGGGACCCTTGGCAGAATGAGGACTATCCACAGGGTTGTAGTTATAATTAGAGCTTTATTATTACATTAAAATTTTAATAATCAGCATAGGTTATTGTTATCTACAGTTTCTAGCAGTTGGCATAGCTTAATGGTACTGAGTATTCCTAGCAATTAGCATTGCTTTTAGTTAAACAGAATTTCTAGTAATTAGCGTAGCTTTCTTACTATCTAGAGTTTTTAGTTACCTGGGCCCTCTAAAGGTTGGGTCAAATTCTTAATAATCAGTGTGTGATACAGTAACCATAATCTAGAATCAGGCTTTACATAAAACCCCATGAGTCTCTCAGTCTCGAAGGAAGTGGGCAATGGTGGGGATGTCCCAGATCCCTGGGGGATCAGAGGTTTGCCGTTCAGCAGCACTTCTGGTCTGTGTCCCACTTCGGAATTGCAGCTCCTTGATTTTGTAGGCAATATCTCTCAGGCTGGTACAGTTCCCTGTTCCTGAACGGGTGTCACCACATCCTGGTGACAGTGCTTGGTGGGCAAATGTCCTGTCGCGAATGCTGACGGGGGGATTGTCCATTCTATAATGGGGGGTCATCACATCCTGGTGACAACCACAGTGTTGAAAAGGGGAAGAGAGAAGGGGGTGATGATGCGTGATCAGCACGCTGACGTGTTACGGCCGCTGGTCTGGGAAAATGGTGTTGGTTATGCTAACCATATTACTGGGGTCAGGAACTGGGGAGGGTGGGACACAGACAGACACAGAAACAGAGGAAATTCTTTTTCACTCAAGCCAGAGTAGATTGCCACAGGTTCCCACAGAGGCCAAAAGCATGACTAGGTTGAAAAAGGGATCAAACACAGTGGTCCAGATATGACGTCTTTGATCTATTCAGCAAGTTCCTGAGCTATCAGTTTTCAGAAGGATAAATACAGAGGGATAATATGTTTGCCTTTTTTCTTATGCTCTCCCTGTAAGTTCCAGTTTTTGGCTACTGTTGGGAATAGGACTGAGGAAGAGAGAAAGAATTGTTTTGGCTGCTGTGGCGGTTCTCGTACTGTCAGAGTTTCGCTGGGGATATAAACTGCAGGTGAAACGATATTTAAAAAAAAAAAAAAAAGGAAGAAGGAAAACCTACTCGTTCTGCTATTAGAGACATATCTGCTTAGCTGGGTTCTGCCTGCCTGCTTCTTTCTAAGGCTCGGCAGGAAATTAGGAAGGTCCATGTAATATTGATGAGCCTGTGCATTGATTGTGATGAGGAGCACAGGATTGCTGCTGGCCCTCTTTGACACCGTGATTTACAGTGACTTCCTGAAGGATATGACTGGCATTTTTATAGCCATTATAAATGCTGTTGGAGTTTTGACTGCTCAGCTGCAAATGCTTGATCAAAAATATAAACGTAATAACAAATACCTATTTGCATGCTGTTGGATGTGCAGAATAACAAACTGCCAATTATAGTGCTGTTCCATATTAATGCTTAGAAATACCAATTCTGTTGAAGGTGCCAGCGTATTTAAACATTTTGCAAGTGGACAGTCTAAATTGCACATGCTCCTCTCTCTCACAGCAATGTGTGTGCCATATGTCGCAGAGTTTGCATAATTCATGGCAGCAAGGTGTATAAATGTGCTGTTACGAAACTTGCATGAAAATCAGGATTTTGGGTATTCAGGAAGCTGTGGGCATATGTGGAATATCCAAGAGCTTTTATGTGTAGTTGCTTTGCGTTTAGTTTGCAATCAATAAGACATAGGTCTTTTAGAATGATTTGAGATAATTTTAAGGAGATTTCCAGTAGCTGTCTGTAATGTCTTTTACATCAGGATTGATAATTATTCATGTGTTGTCCTAATGCTAGAAGATATTTTTGTTCTGCATCTTGTTTCCTAAACATTTTAATGTGTTCTCTTTGAAAATTATATCCCGCAGAGAGAGTAGCAAGCAGTAAAGCAGGTGTAATGTGCTCTTGTAAATGTTTGAAATTACCAGTGTTCACCACGTGCCAGGTATTGTGGGATTTGAAGGAACTGCTGTTTCTAAAGTTGCTGATGCCGGTTATCCTCTGATTTAATGTGGAAAGAAGGAAAATTGCCAGTACTGAGAAGTGTATTGCAATGTAAAAGAGCATCTTAATGCTTCTGAAGGCTTGTTTTTATAGCATAATTTTGCTCTTCTGTTGAAGCGCTGAAAATATCACTATTCTAAATTGGTATATCCTCTGTTTTAAAATGTTTTTGGTTTTGTTTTTTAATTAAAGCTTTTTCAAAATTACAGAAAACACTAGGGCTGAAGAGATATTAAAAAAATACCATTATTTCTCAAAGAAGAACTGCCCAAGACTTTAGTTGCACAACTGCAGAAAAGAGCCAAGAGAAAAGTGAGATGACTGTTACCCTATGATTTCCAGTGGGGTGTTTTCCTCGGTGTGTCAGAGAGGGTCCACCCAAACAGGTCTCTGCGTCAGACCCTTTACATCAACTGTGGTCGAGGGAGCTGAATGTTGGCAGGTTTTGGATCAGACCCCTGGGGGAGATAAAAGCTCAGAAATACTTACTTGTTAAGGGGTTTTCTTTACTGTTTTTGAGATGGTATGTGTATTATAGTTTATGTAATGACGTTTTTGTAAAATTTCCCTTATTTCATCTATCTGAATAGCTTTTATATTATTTTTGTTCATACATATTCAGATTACTAGAGTAAAATAAGGTTTCAACAAAATTTTTGCCTTTAATTTTCAGTTCTTAATGGTGCTCTGAACCTTTACATTTGGAGCTGTTCTACAGCTGTTTTGCAAAGTTGGGCTATGAAAATTTCCATGACTATCTTCCATGCTTTTCTTTATTTTAACTACATTTAATTACTGAATTTAATTACAAGAAGAAGGAAAGCTAGAATCACTTGTATCTTTTTTTTCCTTATTCTTCCTAAGTTATAGTAAGAGAATGATTACTGGATGTGTGCTGTAGTGCCTAAAGAAAATATTTGAAAATTCCACTGTATTTTGTCTGCATGCCTTGTTTCTATATAAAGACAATTTCAAGTGCCTTTGTAATAACAGAGGGAGGTTTTTATACTAATCTCAAACCTGTACATCCAACATGACGAGATATAAATGCATTGAGTCATTTCTCTCAAAGGGGTCACAGTGGGGCTTAAACATGAAATGGTCACTCAGTGCTTTTGATCAGGGGCGTATTCTTTGTAGAAAGTCTGCACAGAAGTAACACAGAAAATCAGTGAATGTGAAGACTCTGAGCCACGAGGTGAGGTGAGCATTGTGTGGAATGTGGCACAGAAAATTGGTGAACTTGGAGACTCTGAACCAGGAGCTGAAGCCAAGCATTGTGCTGAATGTGGACACCCAGATAGCATATGATGGTTCCTGTTCCTGTGTCCTCCATCCTGCTGGCCTGACTCTGTGGTATCAGTGTCACAAATGAGGGACATAGCTTCCCACTCTATGTCCAGTTACTTCTTTGTTTTCTTTCCACCATTGCTATGAAGTGCTTAAAGAAGATATTACAAATTTTGGAAACCATTAGAAAGCCCGAGCCCCACTTAGTATTTGAGACATAAACTGTGTGAACTCAACTGGTAGCTGAGCAGCAGGTGAAACAGCACATACAACAGTATTTAGAAGCTGGACACCTATTTTATTGTTTTGGACAAAACATCTTTATCCTTCTGGACAAAGCTGACTTTACCAAACGCATGACTGTGAAATCATTACAGGAGATTAACAGGAAGGAAATTTACAGCTTGGAGACAAGGACACATTCCCAGCTGCATTAGGAAAGTGAGCACAATGTATTTTGTCATTCAAAATTTTTAATTATGAATGAATTAATTCTTATTCTATGTGTTCCCTGAGATACGAAGCTCCGCAAAGCTCAGGACCTAATGCAGGCAGCACATTTGCTGAAGCCACATCTGCTTGATGGTTGCCAGAATGTGTTGCAGGACTGCTGCCTGCCTGCCATCAGTGCCTCGCACAGCTTTTTATAGCCAGCCGTAGACTTGTGGTGGTGAGTAGCGTGTTGGTGTGAGACAGTCTGCGGATTGGAGACGGGAAAATATGCAAACGGATCTACAAGTCTGTGCTTTGCAGAGACTGAAGAAGTGTCTCAGCAAACAAAGCAACGTATGAACTTCCAGCTCTGCACGAGAAAGGCTGCGGTCAACTTCTTTTCCACAGGAGCTCACTGAGTTGTCTCAGTGTCCGGAAGGAGCAGGGAGGAGGGAAACATCTTGTGATCCAGCAAGATACGAAGGCTGAATTGAGGCAAAATGGGAGGAGTGCTTGAGCTTGCTTCTCCTCCTGGCTTATCCATAGATTTTTTTCCCACAGTCTCTATTCATTTAGGTTGTCTGTGCCAATTATCTATGCCATCGGCAGTGATAAGGCTCAGGAGATGGCCTGCAAAGCAGCGTGCTCCCTGTCCTGTACTCTATGTAAATGCCGTCTTCAAGAGAAATGTCTGCAAATCCTGCATAGCATTCATGCCTTTGAGGTTGGAAACAGTCTTGGTGTCCTGTCTATTGAGTGTCTCCTATATCACGTTGTCACCACAAAAGAATATTGCTTGTATGTCAAAAACCTGGCTGAGCAGAGGTGATCTTGGCAAGAGTCTGCTTATTCACAAGTCTTATGAGGAACAGCTGAGGGAACTGGGGTTCTTTAGCCTGAAGAAAGGAAGGCTGAGGGGAGACCTTATCGCTCTCTACAACTACCTGATAGGAAGTTGTAGTGACATGGGTGTCAGTCCCTTCTCCCAAGTAAGAAATGATAGGATGAGAAGAAACAGCCTCAAATTGCACTAGGGAGGTTTACACTGGATATTAGTAAAAATTTCTTCACTTAAAGGGCTGTCAAGCACTGGAACAGGCTGCCCAGGGAAGTGGTTGAGCCACCATCCCTGGACGTACTTAAAAGACATGTTTGTGTGGCACTTAGAGACCTGGTTCAGTAGTGGACTTGGCAGTATTAGGTTTACCATTGGACTCAATGATCTTTAGGTCTTTTCCGACCTAAATGATTCTGGTTTTTGGTGATTCTATGATCTGCATTTTAGGCCTACATCTGTCTTGGATGTCAGCTTTGAAGTGCAAGGTGGGGATATTTCTTCCTTATAGCAAAGAGGATGAAAATCTTTACTGATGATGAGGCTCTCTAAAAAGCAGAATACAGCTGATTTTTATAAAGTCTGATGCATATTGTATTGAAAAAAATGTTAAGGAACAGGTATGTGTGTGTTAGTTGCACCACACCTGTGATAGGGCATGAACACCCTCCATGTGTTACAGAGGAAAAAAAGACGTCACTGGACTTGTGTGGGAAGAAAAATACCTGTCATAATTTATAACAAACCTAAAGTAAGCATGGGTAGAGGACTTGACAACTGACCTAATTAGAGAAGGGCTGACTATAATGAGCCATGCTCCAGCAAATTAACTAGTTTGTCCAAGCTAAAAGAGCCTCTGGTAATGGCTAAGTGTTAAGGAGAAATGCTTCTTTGCAATATTACTTAGAGCACAGTTCTGGAAAATACAGATACAGGCAAAGAATTTAATAACAGTATCAGTATTATGTTCATACTTCTGCTACAGATAAGGTACAATAGTATCAATAGAAATGTAAATTCTGGGGTATTATTTAAATGTAAAATATTGCTAGCCCGGGTTTTATATTTTCATTTTAGATTAGATTTCATTTTAGATTAGATTTCATTTTGGATTAGATTTTGTTAGCTTTCCAGATTCATCTGCATTTCAGCTAGTAGTAACAGGTTGCAGTTAACTGTCCCTCTTCTATCACAGGTGCAAAAACCTTCCTCCAGTTTTCTTCTGTTTTTATCTTTCTCGCATTGCTTTTTCAGTCAGCCATCTTTTGACTTAAGATTATCTTAGCATATACAAATCCTTTATTTTTGACAGTTGCCAATAGTACTGACAGATTGGTGTTCATTTATTAAAATGGTCATGATTTGAAATCCCTTGGTTTCAGACATCAGTAGATTTGTGGAATAAACAGTTCCATTTAAAAGAATTTTAGGTTGAGAAATTTTGGGGTAGTAAGACTTGCTGTCAGATTCTAGGTTTGCAACATTTTTGAACATGTGGTTTTGATCATCTGGTAAAGATTAAAATTTTAAAATACCAAACCAAGTAGTGCATTAATACAGTGTTAGACTAGTGTATTCTGTTCAAGCAGAGCAAGAAATGTAGTAAAACAGTTACCATAATACACTAGTCCACAGTGATGACATTGTAAGATGATAAAGGAAAAATATACGGCCAATATTTCAGGTAATCTTCCTAAAGGAAAAGATTTATGGAATTTGCCAGTAATATAACCATCTCTTGCTCCAAACACAGTAACAGAAGATTGTAAACTTTTAGGATATTAACACCACTCATCTTGGTGTAGTAATGAAATACTCTAAGTTGAGAAGAAAAAAAAGAAAATCTAAAAACCCTGAGGCAGTCCGCACTCCTCCTGCCTACGCTGTGCACCAAGCAAACACTCCCATCACAGATACTTCTTTTTTAAGAGGAGGTAGGTATATCAGTTATCATGCAGCTTTTCAACTTAGTGTCTGGAATTCAGAGCAAAGCAAAATGATTTCTGTGTGTAATTCTCCATGACAGTGAATCAGAAAAATTCTTAACCCTGTCTCTCAATCCTAAATAAAATCAGTGTTACGGAATGCATGCCTCTGCCATCGCTGCTGCTGGCATGGTGTTTAGGAAGGCTAATCAGTCTTGCAAATTTTTATTTTGGTCATGGGGCACACGATTCAAGCGGAAGCTAAAAGAGATGGCCAGCACAGTGTAATGACCAGCTATCGACTACCAGCTAGGTTGGGATACAGCCAGGAAGTCTGCTTCTTTTTTTTTTTTTCTTTTTCTTTTCCCTCTTAGAAAATTGTTTCCTTTTGAGACAAAGCGGTTCAAAATATTCCTGTCCCCCCTCTTCTGAAAGATATGAGTGTTTGTGGTCTGTTTCAGTGGAAAGGAAGACAAATCAGTTTAACACAGATGATGAGAGCTCTGTGGTGAATTATCGTATCTCAGCAGCAGAGGAGCAGCTCCTTTAAATCATTGCTGCCACTTGGCAGGTGAACATCTGACCATATGCTTATGCATGACATAGATTGCTATGCTGAAAGCGTGCTCTTTAGACCTTTTACAAATTTAAGCAAATGCATGCATTCTGGGTTGCTTTGGGGTGAAGAGGACCAGAATCTGGTTTTCAGTTGCCCATCCCCCAGGGTTGTTTAGTCCTGTTTAAACCATACTGAGTTCGGTGCCCCAAATTCCAACTCATAAATTGTGTATCCCTGTAGAAGATTTGCTCAAATTAAAGTAGCTTAAATATTCATATGACCTAGCTTTTTAGACTAATTACAGAGAAAATAAATTAAAATACATAATCAGATCCTTGCATGAAGTACTGTAAGAAAGCTTTGCAAAAATTCCCCTGAGAAGAAGAAGTCAAGAAAGGTTTTATATAGTGCCTTTCCAGTCCCTTTAATCTTGAGAAAAAGTTCTTATAGTGACAAAATTGTGCAAATTGTAACTAATTATCCTCTGATTAATTTCTTTTTACTAGGCTTTTATGCAGGGTTGGGGAGAGGAGATTTATCTTGGGGTGTGCTATGCATTTGCTTTGCTTTTCCTTCTTTTCTAGGGGCTGGGAAAAGAAGGTTCGGAGTAAGCCTTAGCAAGGCCACTCCACATGGCATAAAAAAAAAATTATTTATTTGTCTGTTTTATCTTCTGTGGAAGAAGGTTGTTGGGACCGTGCTGAGTACAAACCAGCAGAGACCAAGAATAGCTAGTAATGGATGGTACGATACAACTTTCTTCTTCTGCTCTTGGTACCTAAGCAAGCTAAGGAGAGGAACAAAGAACATTACTGAATGTATCACTGTGTGTGGTAGATAAATTGTGCTTCTCTAGTTACACTGACAGGACTAAGAAACAACCTTCCTCTGGGTAATATGGGCATAATTACGTCAACCCCATAGTCCTGTCAGCCATAGTTACATGTCTTTGCTGTAAAATGGCAGTGCTGAGGTACCATTTTTGAGGGTGTAATGTCAAACCAATCCATATCAGGTTTTCTATTTGTTTAAACATTGCAAGTTTCTTTATAAAACTCTCTGTTTTATATTTAAAAGATCTTTGTTAGCAAGTGATGTACACTGATAAAATGATGAAGGGAAGAGCCAAGTCACTTTGATTTTAATGCTCAACTAGCTGCTCTCAGAAATTAATACATTGCTATCGCTTCCCCACACCTTCAAAGAACAGTATTTAAAGCTTCCTGACATTTTTTCCTAACATCTTCCTTAACTGCAGGTAATTTATGAAACTCTAAACAAGTGTGACTCATCCTGCTTTTAAACTAAGTGACTCTTCTGCACTGAATAAATAGTGCTAGCCAAGAGTGGAAATTTCTCTTCAAGGAGAAGCTGAAAATGTTATTACATTTATGCTGTCATCCCCTACCTCAGCAAAGCCGAGCTTGCGTATGTGTGTGCTCTAGATGCATTTTACATTCTCTGGTGTTTGCAGCACACGTAAGCGTGAAGCGGTTGTCGTAACAAAGGTGTGTGTGCCTTGAATAAGAAGGGCTGGGCCGAGCTCGTTATTTGATGCAGCTGTTAGGAAGGAGCTGATGACCTTGCTGTGCTCCCAGCTGGGACTTGGGGTAGAGCTGACCTCCTGGCAAAAGGTAAGGAGAAGGAGTTATCTTAGAGATAAGTCCTCAAGCCTTCCTGTCACTGGTAGAAAGAAGCTGGAATTTTGTAGATCTGCCTGGTCCTGGCTGGCATACCGTATCACTGAGCTCTCTGGACACACATGTTTGTCACTGCATGTTTTATAGCTTTGTGTTGCTGTGGTTGAGGCTGGTCAGCGTTTTCCTGTCCAGAATAAGCATGGATGCTGCTGTGTCATGCAGTTATAACTCTGCATGTAAAGTCTATATTTGTATCAGCTGCTCTTCAGCTTTGAAGTCACTGACAAGAGGTGATGAAACAAACTCCAAGAGCCTACCACTGAACACAGTGAGAAATTTGGATTAGGTCATTGTTCTTAAACATACTGCTCAGTCCAGCTGTGCTGCGGGAGTTTTAAAGTATATTTGGTTTATTGTTATTAGTCAAGCCAGGCAGAGGAGGAGCCACTGATGCTGAGGAGCAAAGAACTAAGAACATGCTGTAATGTACGTTGTAGCCTGTCACCATATCCCCAGTGTGTCTCTCATCAGAACTTGAACCTCTCTGTTAGCTTGAAAGCCCTTGAAAGGCCTTGCCTGAGTTGTGTGGTTGGACG
The DNA here is from genome assembly GCA_028565335.1 of Limnodromus scolopaceus. NCBI lineage: Eukaryota > Metazoa > Chordata > Aves > Charadriiformes > Scolopacidae > Limnodromus > Limnodromus scolopaceus. The sequence goes on from JAOXNO010000013.1 coordinate 140,291,326, forward strand.
TGCAATGCCAAGAGGTGGTGGATCTGCCTCTACCTCTGTCTTTACTCCTACAGCTGCCCTCAGGTTCTCTGTCCTTTGGGAAAATATGTAGTAAATTGTGTGCTGTTGAAGCACACTTTGGGTGGAGGGATTTACTGGATCTAAAACCATCCTGATTGATATCCAAAATGTGTTACAGATTTGTGTTCTGCAATACTGTGTTATTAGCGTCTAGTTTGGGTTTGAGGTGAATCGTTAGATTTAAGTGTGTGTGGGAAAGATAAGCAGCAGGTATGTTATTTAGAACTTTGTTTTTATGGGAGAAGCTATTTTCAAGTTTGTAAGAATGTGAACCACCTGATCACTGAAATCCTCTGGAGTTTGCTTTATTGCTAGATAAAGTCAGTCTGCTTCAATAGCTGAACTCTTCTCTTGCCATTTTCAAACAGTACCTGGGAGTGTTTTCACATTTGCTTTCATGCCTTTGATAGCTCATGTCAAATACTGTCAAACAGAATATAGCTTGACTGCATCAGATTTATTGGATGATTAAGTTATTGCAGGGAAAGTTTCCCACAATTGTTCTTTGCTTTACTTGCAATAAATACCAAGAAGAGTTTCAAAATCAGTGCATTTTGCCATCCTTTGATCTTCTCCAAAACACCACCCTGTGGTGTATGCAAATACTGTGTATGGCGGTAGTTCATATGGGCTTTGAACTCCACAAGAAGCCAGTAAAATAAGCTGTCTGAAAGAGGAACCCTGGGGAGCCTAAGGGTTTGTGGCCAATCCACCCCATGGTGTGCAGAGACATAGGGAACAAAAGCTTTGTGGGGCTTTTCCCTCATTTTCTGGGTGAGCAGAATAATTGGAAGCTGCAAGATAAAATTGGAATAGGGAGGGGGGAAAAGAAGCCCTGACTGCAATTACAAGAGCCTTGTTCCATTGCTTTAAATCATTGGTCTCTTTCTTACACTTAGCAGTTGTATCAGGTGTCCATGCCAAGTTTTTTGTAGAGGGGGAGCTTCAGGGGTGGCCTCTGTGAGAAGAGGCCAGGAGCTGCCCCGTGCTCAACACAGCAGGTCCCAGCCAACTCTGTGATGGACCCACCACAGGATGCAGCTGACCCCATCAGCTGACGTGGTGGCACTTCTGTGAAAAAGTATGTAAGAAAGGGAAAAAATATGGAGAGAAGGAAGAGGAACCAAAGGGCCAAGGCCAGAGCGGAAGGAGGTGCTCCACAGCAAAGGAACTGTGGCCCATAGATGAGCCCATGCTGGAGCAGGTGCACCCTAGAAGGGACTGCAGCCTGGACAGGACCATGCTGGAGCGGGAGAAACAAGAAGGAAGGAGCAATGGAAAAGAGAGTGAGAAGCAGAGAATGGCTGAGACAAAGCGTTACGCCCTGGCCCCTCTTGCACTGCCCATCCCTTCACCAAAGGGACTGAGCGTAACCTGCAGTGATAGCACCAGGAGTGCAGACCAAGGAGGGGGAAGGAGAGGGGTCTGGAGTGAAGCTGAGGCTGGGAAGAGAGAGAGGAGGTTTTTGCCCTATATGTATAAATATTTTTCTTGTTTGCTTGTTTCCCAATACATGAATCATTAATTAAATATTTATGCTAAATGACAGTAAATCCCTGAATTGAGGCTACTTTGCCTGCAACAGAACTTGGTTAGTGATTTCCCTGTCTTTATTTCTACCCACAAGTTTTCTCATTCTTATTCTTCCTGTTTTCTCCCGTGTCCTGCTGGGGACAGAGGGAGCGAGCGACTGGGTAGGTGCTTGGCTGCCAGGCGGGATCAGCCACTGTAGCAATCTACTTCTTTGTAGTTCTTCACACCTGCTTTTCCAGTATTTATTACTGTCTGCCATAAGAAAAGGTCAGTGGCCTTTTCCACATCCATCTCCCTTACACCTACGCACTCTATGATACCTGCAGCTAAGATGCATTTCCTTGCTAAATTCTTTTTACTGTTTCTGAGTATTTTAAACATAATAAAAATAATCTACTGATGCGACGTACCATTATCTGTTGGTGTCTCACTGTACCTTAAAGTTATATTTCAGATTTGCAGGGAAAAAGTGACACTCAAAGTACTTTGTTTCCAACAATGCTCCATTTAAAATGAACCTGCCTCCTTTGGCGCTTAAAAAAAGAAGATGTGACACTGACTGGAGAGGGTAATATCTAACTTAAACGTCACAGAATTGGAAGGTTTGTGTTGAAATTTATAGGATTTTTTAAAATATAAAATCTGTCTTGACAAGGAATAGGCATAGAAATCAGCAATTTCTCTATTGAAAAGCAAAACTGTGATGGTTATTTTTACAGTGATAAGTTTCTGACCTCAAGCTACTTCTTTTTGCAGAGATAATTTGTTGCCTTCAATTGCCAATGGTGTCTATGCAGGTAGCCCTTTTTGCTTATGCAGAATTTATTTAAGGTATGGGTCTAAATCTGACCCTTGCTCACAGTTAGACCTGTCAATGGTATGTGAATTGTGAAATGTGAAGTCTAATAGGATTTTGATGGAGGGATGTTATTTCAGCTGGTAGATTTTCCTTTGTGAAATACATTAAGCTGGGAGTGTTTTCGGCCTCTTTCAGTCATCCCAGCAGGTTCTTGTACAGCTCTAAGGATCCAGGATGATGGCAGCAAAAAAAAATTTAGGGATTACACAAAACAGGAAATAATTTTTCAGATTAACTACTGCTCTAGTGTGGAGTATTGCCACTGTGGGATTACACAGTGAATACTGGACTCCCAGGAATGAAGTAGAATTCCCAAAATATTACGCTTATTTTTCTTTCACAGTAGGAATATATTTCAAGTTACTCTTCAACTGGTAGGAAGAGTCTTCTGGAAGAGCTCGGGTGTGTTGCAGAGAATGGAAAATGCTATAGATGCCAAGGCTGCTAAATCTTGAAATGCAAAGATACCAGGCCTGTTCGTTGCATGTTTTGATTGAGATGAGGTAAAACTCAATTTTATTTGACTTCAACTCTCAAGATACAAAGGCTAGAGAGCTAATAGAAGCTGATAAAATTAAGGTTCTCATTTCTTTGTTCTATCCAGTGTCTCTAAAAAAATGCCAGAAGACAAAAAGTTTGTTCAGTTCCGAGAATATACCCCATCATGTGTTGCATAAGTGGCTGGAATGGAGTCTTCTTTTGTGTTCCTGTTTGCAAACAGAAAGCCAGATTGTATTTTAAAGCAGTCTACTTGTTTACCTCATATTGGGTGATGGAAAGTCTAAGTATATGTATTTATTAGGTATTATAGAGTTTTCAATGCTCAGAGTTCTCAGAGTCCCTCATGAAATGGAAAGGAGCTACAAGACAGTTTCAACTGAAGTCAAAATTACTGTGGCTTTTACCAAAACAGGATGTATTCTCCCAGACTAATCACTTCACTGCAGTATTTGTTGTGATTTTCACTAGAATTGACAAAAATAATGTATATAGCAAAAGCAAATCTCACACTGTGGTAATTGTTAAAGAAAACGGGAAGTATTTGTTATTAACTTCTAAAAATAAGAAATTCAGGGGTTTCCAATTTCTGTCTGTCACTGGACTCTTAATGCCTACTTTCTGTTAGCTGTATAACTCTTCTGCTCCAGTGACAAACTATCAAATGAATACAGTCTTTTTCATTTCCTCATCTCTTCTATGTGAGAACCACCAGCTTTTGGACTGATGTAAGAAATTTGTGTAAGAAATTTTGAAAATAATGCATTGTTCTTGCCCTAACTTAAAAAAGGCAAAATCTAGAGAAATGATTTTTAGAGAGGATGGGTAAAGAGAAAAAAGACTTTGTTAGAAAGCGGGGGGGAACAGTTTCTTGATTTATTTTTTTCTACTCTACCATCTGTAAAGATCCTATAAAAAAGGCAAAACTGGAAAGGTTGTGTTCAGTGCCATTGGGATTGTCATTTCATTAGTATGGCTATGTTTTCTTTTCCACGTCCTGAAGGTAAGATGTACCACACAGTCCCGATCCACTGAAATGGAAAGAAGCAAATAGGCTGACTTTGAATCAGGTCATACATTCATATGAACACTGGAATGCCTGTAAATGCACTTTTTAGCTCAGTTGTTTATGAAGATGAGGCAAGCCTGTTCTGAGAGGGAATTTCACATTGCGCTCTCTAAGTACTGGACCGCAGGTAGGAATTGAAGAGGCTGTCGGGGCTTATGGAGACGTTAGGAACAATGTGAGCAAAGATCCTCCGCTTCTGTCAAAAAATATTCCAACCAGCTGTAGCTTGGGCAATGTAATGCAACTATCACTTTGCCTTTTTATGAGAACATTATGTATTAGTTGAATCAGAATGCATTTTGATGGTCATGTGTGAATTCATTGTAGCTGTTTAGTTGTATTCCTTAATGGCTTTTGGCTTTCTACATGTAAATGTGTTCTGTGTTTTATTTTCTGTTCCTGTGTTTGCCACAGTAATGTGTTGCTCTATATTTTTGTTTAAACTACAAAAGGAGAGAAAGAATATTAAGGAATTATTTTAAAACATAACTTTCTATTCATTAGCAATGCTGAATATGTATTTCAACTGCCTGGCTATATTTTTCATTATTGTGTGTTTCTCAAGAAGGGAGTGCATAAGACTTGATGGAATTATATATGGTCACTCGTAATTACTGTCAACAGTCGCACTGAAGCCCATCCTGCATAACTCTCTGCTGAGTTGTCCTGGGCTACTGTTATAGTCCCCAGAGAGAGAAAGAATCATCTCTAGCGAGTGATTCAGCTCTCCTGAGACCTGAATTGCAGCCTGGAGATATCTTTTTTTCATAAATGTGAGGTCTGTAGGATGACATTTCCAGTTTCAGTTAGGCAGGATGAAACCAGAACTGTTTATGTAATAGGGAGGTTTCTGTCTTAGGTAGTTTGAGCTTGTAAGATACATTTCTTTTGGGTTTCAGAAGAAATGATTCCTGTTGGGGGTTCCTGGAGGGCGCATGCCATGAGCAGAGGCAGTCCTGGCTGCCGCTGTTTGAGCAGCAGGTAAAGGAGCATGTACTGTACCATCTCCTTCCCAACCTGCTTTAGGGGTCTTGTCCCATTCAGCAGTGAGAGGAGGACAGTTATGCTCTGATGCATTGAGGACCATGATGGGGAACGGCATATTCCTACATGTCTGATCACCTGCCAGTCAGCAGGATAAAGCAGCCCTGCAGTACTGTAATTAAGCTGATTAGACTGTAGACAAAGATCTCCTTTGCTGTTCTGTTAGGTTTCCTTAAATCGTTTCCAACGGAGTCGTTTCTGTGAAAAGCCACGGCTCCCTCCGCTGCTGAATATAGTTGACATTTTAAGCTTCTGCTTGAGCGCTGTGCTAACAAGCTGCCAGGTCCAGTTCTGGGTTGTGCTACTGGTTCGTTTGGAATGGAGTAAATTGGGAGGCGAGCTGTCAATTCATGCCATGGAGAGAAAGGCTTTGCCATAGTAATGCAACAGAATGAGAAGAAAAGCATCTTCGTCTGGATACATTATGAATTGTTGCCATTTCTTTTATCTGAGCCTTCTCTAAATTTTTTCTTTAAGAAATGTTCCTGTTCTGACATTAATGAAACCCTGTTTCTGTGGGAAAGTAAATTCCCGCAAGATTCTTCTAGATTGTCAGATAGAAAAGACATGTGACGGGTGCTGTACTGTCAGTCTGAGCCCTCCGTGCAGCCCACCGCTGCAGGCAGAATTCGTCCAGGTCCACGTGATGTTCTCTGACTGCTGATTATGCAACGTTATGATGACAGGACATAAAAATGTTCCCACAGAGAGAACAGAGGTTCACAAAAAATTTCATCAATTCAGAGTTTTTTTTGTAAAACATCCCTAAAATAGCAGTAGTACATTTAAAACTAAAGTTCTTGCAAACTTTTTTTCACTGTCTGCTGAAAAATAAAAATGGAAAGAGAAATAATTCAATAAAATAAGTGAGATTCAAGAATGGGAAGAACAAAGACAAAAGTTATGAAGAAGTTAGATGTAGGATATGTAATAAAAAGAAAGAGACTAAAGAAAGTGATAATGCAGAGAAGCTAAAATGTATTATTCTGTTAAGGACCAGTACAATACTTGAGATGACTTAAAACCTTTGCAAAAAATCAAGAGCAACTTTGCAAGGAAGAAGCAAGGAAAAAATTTAGTGGAAAAACCCATAGAAAATGTGAGATCGAAAGGATTGATTTCACATAGCCTTACATTCAACTGCATATAGCTTCTGCTTACACTTGCAGCGGAGTATGAAATTCTTATGTTCCCATGATGTAAAGGTGTAGCGTTAACTATTTTAAAAATTACAACATGTCACATAATATTCTTAAACAAATGTGTATCTTCTGTCAACTAACTGACCTGGGAGAGCATGCAGGAGGGCAGAATGGGCCAGTTAGCCTAAAGGAAATCCCAGATTTGCCCCTTTCAGACAGATGTATCCTTACTATGCAAATACTGGAGATTTAATTTTAGAATTGTGAAATCTTTAGAGTTCTTCCAAATTGTGTGACTAGCTAGCAAAGGATATATTATACCTGATGGTGCCGCAGAATGAATGGCCACATCACCCTCCATGTGTTACAAGGTGGTGAATAAAGCAATAAACCCCAGTTGTTCAGAGCTTTTTTTTCAGCTAATATTTCATTTTATCCCTCAGTTTACAAAGGCGCGTATTTTATTACTTGCGCTACTTTGCTTCTTCACTGTGGAAGATTTATGAGTACTAGATATATGGAGTTATAGACAGTTCTATAAGCAAGATTCAACAAGAGGCTGAAGAAATATTTATTTTAGTTTTAGAAAGTTAAACATTAACGTTCTTGCTATGCCCAAGCTTTATTTCTCTGGTGTAGCTCTACCGGGTACCGGCCTCATGAGCACAGCGCTGGATCAGGAGAATGATTCTGCTTCTTTTTATACTGGTATGAGAATTTGGCCTTTATGTATGTTGGGTCAAAGTAGATTGTGTCCTGATGTGAGTGAAACTGGTCTTCATGTCATCATCCCTTACTTGCACCAGAGGAACCTCTGAGTTCACAAGCATCTTTCTGCTTTTTTTGCCACACCAGGACCTCAGTTTCTGGATTTTCCTAGCGTCTGTCTTTCTTGCTGCAAGTCATGGTTTCTTAAACAGCTTATTTAAGATGGGAGATTGCTACTGTAATTTAGGATTAATTCTTTTGCAGTCGTCTTTAGGAAAAGAAATCAGAAGTCAGCATTAAAAATAGTGATGCTTTTTTTTTACATTTTTCCTTTGCACTAAAGGTTTGGAAAATGTATCGACTGATGTATATGATTTGAGGCATATTTGGGCTTTAGCCACTGCCTGCGAGGCGTTGCTAATCTGCAGTACTAGTGATCCTGAAAGGCACAAGAGGATGAATGGGTACTGAACATGCGAGGAAAGCAACTATTTATACATAATAGATGTATGTTGACCATTATAGGTAGAAGGGTGTGTATACTTCTGTGGTACCTGTATCCACTCGAAGCAATGACAGGTCAGATCTACTGGCTGGAGGAACTGTGTGGTATTTATTCTCTTCTCCAAGGCTTTTGAGGATGCAGTGTTAGCAGAGTATCACTCCTGCGTTTCCTCAGGAGCAGTGGTGGAAGCTCCAGAGATTTCATAGTACCTGAATCCTCCTCCATGCTGCCATGCATGTTCCCCTTTTGTCTGGTTTCTACTTGTCCTGTACAGGTAACAGTTCCTCTGATGTACACAGATAAACAGTTAACAAAGAAGTGGGTTGAGGTGAAGCAATGAGCAGTGGGAATGAAGTATGGCCTTGAGGAAGATGAGATCAGCTTGGGCCACACTGTAGGGTCTTCCTTTCTGGATCCATGGAGAGGACAGGCTTGAGGCTTGGGTATACCAAGATACTTTTCAGCTGTGAGTAGTTTCCATGACACAAGGCTTTGGAGGAAAGTTAGGAGCTGGTGCTGTTTTGGGAAGCTGCGGGTCCAGTAGTACGAGACTGTGAATTTGGGAAGAGAGAAGGTTAAAGAACAGTGGCAGGAAATACAAGTTTTATGGTAATGGCTGTGCAGAGACGATGGTAGCTTCTCAGTAGCAGCAGTTTACTATTACTAATCACAACTCAGTTTTGCTACAAATGTGGCTTGGTGGGGAGTGAGGAGGGCTTCAGTCAGAGAGAGACAGTGTTTTTTGGTAATTGCTGCGAGTGCCACTGTCCAGAACCGCTTCTGTCACCTTGCATGGCTGGTGGCTTCTGTTTCATCCTTAGTTTTCCCCCTTTGTATTTGATGGTGATTGTGACCATGGAAGATGAATGGCACTGGCAGATGCTGTAGGTGTGTAGTGCAGGCAGGCTTTGCACAGGAACCCGCCTGCACTCTGCCTGGTTTATTTCTGATTTTCAGGAGCCCTGCTAGGTTAGCCCAGAAGCCTGCCCAGCAGTCTCACCACACAGATGGAGATGTGAGCAACTGCCTGGTAAAGCCAGGGGTAACGTCATTTGCTCTATTTATGAACAAACCAACCTCGAATCCCAAAGTTTGGAGGTTAATACTGGATTAAACATCTTGGATGCTGAAATCAGACTCCACATTCAATGCAAAAATTTAAAATTAAATATTGCTTATCTTTGGTTCTGAGTGCTAGGTAGCTCTGATTTCAGTAGGTGTTCCTGCGCGCTCAGTGCTTTTGAACATCAGGCTGTTCCTCTAACAGGAATATGGGTGTTTCACTGTGAGTTCCTCTGCACAGTGCAATTCGTGGCCTGAAATAATAATTCCATTTTACTGCTCAGAATCTGATTGCATTGCTTTTCAAAGCAGAGAAGTCTGCTGAAGAGAAACATTTGTGCTGCTGAGAACAGAAAAGGGAGGCAACTTGTATTTTTTCAGTGGTCTCATTCTAATAGTTCATCTTGAATGGACTGGAAACATGCCTGTGTAAATAATAAGAGAAGAAATATCGTAGTTCCCTATGTAACCACTTTTTATCTACTGAAGTTGGAAAACACCTATCCAGCTGGTATCCTTGACAAAGCTTTTCTTTTCAAAGCACTGTGTATACAGTACGTACGTTCATTTTCCTGACAGATTGATGCTAAAACTGTTGTTGAGACAAAATTAGTCAGAGTGCCCGTGCCATGAATATCACAGCACATCCCTTTCCCTCTTATTTGCTTACTTGTGGTTCTCAAATTTTAAAATGCTCTCTAAATCCCTAGCACAGAAGTTCCTGCAGCTGGAGTGTCTGGAATGGAGCACAGTGGGCTTGCTGCACATGTCGAAGAAAGGCGTTCCACCCATTTGGTGGGTGCAAGAGAGCAGGGAGATGTTATGAAGGATTATCATAGCATCATACAATTGTTTAGGTTGGAAGAGACCTTTGTGATCACCAAGTCCAACCTTTAACCTAGCATTAGTGGCAAGCATGGAGTTCACTTAACCTGTAGCTTTTCAGCTGGGAGGATTCTGACCAGTGACGCAGCAAGTTCCCTAGTGGGAAGGTGAGTTTAAGCACTGCCTAAGCTGCTGGAGAGAGGTGATTGCTGTATCATTTTGCTGTGTCTGCATCCATCAGTAAATTTTACAGAGAACAGAAATTCTTCTACTCCATGTTTCTAGATATTAATTTCTGCCTGAGAATATTCTTTCATTTATGACTGCATGCTTTAATGTCTATACCCTGCTATGCCTTTTAAATTGTGAGGGAACAAGGGAAATTGCAGTAAGAATGTTTTCCTAAAGAGGACACCAAGCAATTTAGTGTTGGGTTTGTAGGTGGTGCTGTACATATAGCCTGTTAGAAAACACTGTCCTGAAAATATTATATCATGAGTGGTCTAATTTTTTTTTTTTTTTTGATAGCTATTTCTCATTTGGGTACTTTTTTTGTAAAGTCCTTTGTGTAATACAAAGAAGGATGTTAGCAACCTTTCGGATGTTAGCAACCTTTTGGTACAACCCAATACTTTAGGGAATGGGCCTTTCTAATGATGCACTTCTGTTTCTTAAGTGGCATGATGGAGAAATTTGGAAGTGAGAGTTTGAGCTCTCTTTGGAAGTTTGAGCTGGAAGTGAGAAAAGCAATGGGCAGGGCCTATATTAGTTATAAGGCTGTCTATGTATTCTCCTTGAAAGGACAAGAAGTAAGAAACCATTAGAGAGGAACAAAACTCCATTAATGATCTTTCATAATAGCATAGATGTTAACACCATGGGCTGCATAATGTGTTTTGGTTTGTTTTGAAGGTGAACTTAATAATCAGTGCTGTTTTAGTAAAGGAAAATGGTGAAACCTAAGGTCATTGGTGATATCAGTTCCTAAATTTACATTCCACCTTTTAAAAGTGTTAAAATTCAATATATGATCCTTAGATGCCATTTCTAGAAGGAAAATCTAGACTAGGAGTCAGCCTGTTCCCAACTGAAACCTTTATTTCAAGATGCAGGTAAGAGGTAAAACCGATTAAAATCATCACTGAATTTTACTGTTATGGCCTTCGGAACATTAACTTTATTACAGGAGCTCAGAATCAAATAGAGACATAAATGCTGTCTATCTTTTTTTTTTCTTTTTTTTTGTGATGCTTTGTTTTAAAAGACAATTGTCACAAAGATGGATCACTTTTACATGCCGTTAAACATAACAAGTTTAGGTGTTGTCAATGATACATCATTTGATGGGGTAAATAACCAAATTAGTTCATACTTTTATGTTCCCTCTTCCTGTAAATGACAGCTAAATGGGAATAAATTGCCTATCCGTTTCCAAATGTCACTTTTAGCCACCTGCTTTCTGAACTTCAGAGGTGCTCACTAACAGCCCTGTATTGCTTTGCCTCCCTGTGCTATTTATAGTTAATGTCAATGAAAGAAGTTGTTTATTTCTCAAACTGGTTTTCTTCTGGGAGATTTAGGATGTCTGCCTCCTTTCAGAATTGACCTTCAATGTTTCTAATGATCAGAAAAAGAGACATATTGCAGTTCCCCAATTTTCAACAGGATTATAACCTTATTGTTCACTAAAACTGTGAAGTGTGATTCATGGGGTCTATAAGGCAGTGATCTCTTTTGCAAGGTTTCTTTCAACCTGCAGTTTTGCAAGCCTGTTATCTGTAAGTTTTGTGGCTTGATATCTTCTCACATCTTATGTGTCAAGCTGGCTGTAAGAACTAGCTAGTGCACTCAACAACTTCTGGTGAAAATGAAGAGCATGAAAAATAAAATGTGACTTGCAGAAAAGCTGGAGAATTCCTATTTATATGATTGCCCTGGATGAGTCATTGAAGTAGAAGTGAGATGGCTTGTGGTGAGGGAAGGCAACTGGCTCCAAGAGTTGTCATTCCAGCCTCTCATGTGGCCTATTTCATAGGAGGGACGGAAGATGGGGTGAGGTGCAGGGAAAAGCAGTTCCTCCTCCACAGAGTATCTAGGGGTAAAAGAAGACAAAACTAAACCCTTGATGTAGTTCCTTGATGAGCTTATTGGCTTTGATGAAGGGAGTTGGCTATGGCAGTGGCAACGTGGCCTCTTTGACAGGCTTGGCTCAAAAGGTAGAGGAAGGTCAAGAGACTTACACCCAGCAAAGGAAATGCTCAGCCGTCTTTTTTATTAATTTCAGAGCTGAACTGATACCCATTCCTAAAACACAGTTTTATAGAAACAGGCATTTTAGATTGTAACACTGATTAAACACTCTCCTGATCTGGCAGTTGTGGAGGCGCCAATGATTTTGGAGTGGCAAGAGATAAACTTGGATTACAAGGGACCTGAGAGATGGCTGACATCAGTGCCACGGCAAGTGGTTGCTGAGAAAGTGACTTAGAAAATAGATGGCTTTTGGCAGGGTTCCTGGGATTAGGGTGACCCCACAAATATATGAGTTTTGAAAGGTGCTGTCATTTCTTAATGCAGACCTTGTTTTGCTGTATACAGGAATATGTTAAAAACAGCTTTTCCTTTTAGTATATGGTGTCTGAAAGTACCCACAGTTTCTGAATGGAGTGGGCTTTTTGCTTTAAGACGGGTGACAGCAGCCTGACTGACAAAGGGGCCTTGATTTTGAAGCTCTCTCATTTTCTTATAAACTGGCTAATGAGTAAAAAAATTCCACTTGACTTATAAAGACACAGGCATGTTATTACATTAATAGAGGGGATATCTTTTTTTTTAAAGTCATTTGTGGGGGAAAAAAAACTAACAACAACAAATACCCAAGTAGGCAATGATCATATAAGATGCAACAGGCAGGTGGGTGTCTGTGTTGACCTCTTTGGGGATCTAGAGAGCCCAGGACTATGTCTGTGGTGAGGTGCTTGCTGGACTGATCTATTTCAGGGGGCATCGGTCCAGCATCAAGCACAGCATCTTCCAGGCTGAAATCATGGGGATGTTTCTTTGGATCCACCCTTAGGAAATCTGGGGAGGGAGGTGGGAGGGGTGAGAGATCATTGCCTTAATTATGCCTCGTGTATTCTGTTGCTGTACAATGATCATTCACTTTTAGGGTTTTCCAGTACCAACTGTAAATCTTTAAAATGCAAATGGAAAGTCTGTCCCATACAGACTTGTTTGTTCTAATTTTTCAGGTAGCCTGAATAAGGTGGTCATACACCAGAAACTGAAGCACACAGACATCAATGATCTCTTACTTTTTTGTGTATGTGTGCCACACCTCAGAAAGGGCCCAGTGGACAGATTAAATCTGCTTTGCCCTCCATGCTGATGGCACCCTGCTTCTCTCTTCCTCCCATTGCTCCAGCAGATCAAAGCAGATGTAGGTGGGGGTGCTTTAATATGGACTATCAGGGGTGCAACCAGAAAAACCCTCCTAGAGGAAAAAGAGGAGCCCTAAACCTCAAGAGAGACTAAATGGGTATCCCTGTCTTTGAGTTCATTGCCTCCCAAAGTAAGGGATAAGAGTGGGAATGGGGAAAGGAAGAGGAGAGGGGAGGAACTGAGGATGCAGAAGGCATGAGACTCCCAGAATGGATTATCGAGGTGGGAGAGGATTCTGCTAGAGCAGGAGGGAGAGAAGTTGAAATGATGAGGCAGGGACGTCCCAGCTCTGTAGGGCACGTCTTTCATGACAGCCCTGCCCTCCTGGGTGAAGGCCTCTGTCGGGGGGTGGGAATTTCAAACTGCTGCCAGGGTAAAGGCCTATGAAACAGAAAGGAAGCGATTTCTTATCGGAGTGTTTTCTGCAGCCAGTTTAAATGGATTTTGTAGCCATTATTTGTATTCCTTATTGAAATGCACAGGCTACTACATCTGCAGTAGTTCTCCTGACATTTCTGCTCTTGGAAGCTTTCCAAAATCTGATTGCTTATATTATTTCTCCATCCTTCTTTTCCTCTTTAAATAAAAAATAAAAATCCCTCCTGCAGAGAAAAGACCATGTGAAAATAGTATTGAAGTGGCTTAGCTCAGTTCCACGAATTTTCTTATCTGAATTTTTCTTATGTGCTCCTTCAGTCCTGTAATCATAGAGGAGGTGAGGCAATATGAATGGAGAAATATTAGCGAGAAACAAGAAGCTTAAGATGGGGGAGGAATTTAGGAGTAGTGTCATCAGCTTGATGGGAGGAGGAGGAGGAATCAGAAGTCAGCTGAGCTGTGTTTTTACTGGGTCAGCCAGATGAAAGACACCACTTACTGTCTGCTGAGCTTCGTTTCAAGTCATGAATTGTGGGTTGTTTGTATGGATGTGAAGACAGGGAGATGAAAAGAGCTGTAGTGAGCTAATACTGTCCTTGCTTGGAAACTTTTGGGCTATTTAGTGATAGTAAGAAATGGTAATCAGGAGGATTGTTGGTTTTTGCAGTTCTGCAGTGCTCTGACAAAGCTGGAAGCCGCATCTTGAATTTTTAGCTTTGTCACCCCTAGTGAGACACGGTTTTATCAATGACTTATTTGAGCAGTGGTGAGTGACTAAATAATCTCTTCCTCTATGTGGGTGGTAAATAAATAAATTTCAGTGGTGAGCACTGGTAAATAAACAAGAATACAACTGTAAGAAGGTAGCAATATGGATAAACTGCTTCCTTTCAATCTCTTGCGAGAAGCCTTAAGTTGTAAATGGGGGAATAAGTCTCAAAGGAATGTCCGTCCAGCTCTGCTAATGACTAGGGAACAAAATGAGAGGAGAAAGTCAAGTGTCCTTTGGACCAACATGGTTGCCTACAAATCTAGCCTCAAACATCTGCCATCAGTAAAAAGTTTAAAGTCATAGCATTTGACTGATGATCTCATCCACAGTACAATTGCAAACTTCATCTTAAAGCTTTGAAAATCCCTTCTTTGAAAACCTTGGAAGCCTTATTTGTGGAAGAAGCCCCACAGGCTTACGAGGGGTTGTGCGATGCATATTGAACGCATGTGTGCAAAAGTGAGTCTTGGCATAAAATAAATTGATTTGTGTTATCTCAGTCCCTGCAGCCATTTAAAAAGACACTGAATTTGCCTTCTAATGTTTTGAAGATCTCAATTATACATTTAATTGCTACCCAGAAGGCATGTTTGGCAGGAGGGTACAGTAACACATGGCTATTTTAAAATGCAAAGGCATTTTAGTTAAAAAGAAGGAAGTTAAGAAAGAAATCATATCGTCAGATGGCAGTGGGAGCTATTTGGGAATTCTGCTTTTGGTTATATCTTTCCCAGGTATTGTAACTATAGAAATTGTATAAGAATTTCTCAAGCCTTTTTTCTTTTTTTTTTTCTTTTTTTTTTTTTTTTTTTTTAAATAAATTAATCTCTGCTAGAAGCTGTATTTGAAAGAAATCCGTACTGGCAGTGTAGAAGATTTAGAAGATCAGAGGTACAGGGAAGGAAACTCACAGAAGTAGCAATTTGCTGCATGACAATTTTCTCTTACGGCACTGCTGCAGTTTCCCAGTCATTAAAATTCTGCTGCTGCTGTTGGAATAGTGGAAATCCTGAAATGGCTGAACAAAATGCAGTGAACATTTCTTTCTCTTTGTGCTTCTAAAATATTTTAAATATAATGTTGGTAGTGAAAAATACTCTTGTGAAAGCAAGCTTTGCAGATTCCAGGTTCATCTGGCAGCTAACATGATCACACAAAGATTACGGGATAAATGAAACTGCTCTTTCTTTTCTGTAGGGCAGCGTTGTGCAGCTGGGGAAGTGCGTGTTTCTACAGCTTGCTGTGCTCAAGAGTCTCAGCCCTGATTTTATAACAGACCAGCAGACCAAAATACTTGCAGTTTGCTGATGCTGACTATCAAGCAAGAGTTTTAACTCTTGACATTATCCTCAATGCAAAGCTTTCCTTCTCTGGGTATGGACAGCGGTGCCTTTTGTCTCCATGCCATTGTGCAGCTCTCACCTTTGCTCACAGGACTAGGTCCAGATGGAGTTCTGTGCCTAAGCATGTGGAGACCTGGGTCTGGTGGGCATCTTCAGTAGCTGTTTAATGAACTGGCAGCAACACCTCAAAAAAAACCCAGAGTCTGGTACTTTCTTTTGAAGAGTGCTGGGAGAGATGTAGTTTCCCCATTTATAGAGCTGTTTGGTGACTCACTAGAGCCAGAGTTCAATTTTTGATGTGAACAGTGCATTTAACCTTGGCCCTGTTACGTAGAGGCAGACTCTTCTTCTCCTCCCCCAAAAAAGGCACAAGGGCAGATTTTTGATACCGAAGTCCAGAAGTGCCTTCTTGAAAGTCCTTGTAATCCAGATGGCTGATCTGTACAGATTCAACTCTGTAACTTGCAGCTTCACAAGCTCCTTCTCAGTTTTAGTTTTCTCTCCCTTTGGTACTTCCATCCCCATTGAAATGATTTTTTTGGGGAAGAATTTAAGTTTGATTACAGCATAGAAGAGGTGCAACCAGTGCAACTTGGGTCCCCAATACAAGACATGGACCTGTTAGAACAGGTCCAGAGGAGGGCCACGAAAATGGTTAGAGGGCTGGAACACCTCTACTCTGAGGACAGGCTGAGAGAGGTGGGATTGTTCAGCCTGGAGAAGAGAAGGCTCCAGAGAGACCTTATCACAATCTTTCAGTATATAATGAGGGCTTATAAGAAGGATGGAGAGAGTCTTTTCACCAAGGCCTGTAGTGACAGTATGACAATGGTTTTAAACTGAAAGAGAGTAGATTTAGATTGGACATAGGGAAGAATTTTTTTAAGATAATGGTGGTGAAACACTGGACCAGGCTGCCCAGAGAAGTTGTGGATGACCCATCACTGGAAGTGTTTAAGGCCAGGCTGGATGGGGCGTTGAGCAACCTGATTTAGTGGAAGGTGTCCCTGCCCAAGGCAGGGGAATTGGAACTCAGTGATCTTTAAGGTCCCTTCCAACCCAAACCATTCTGTGATTCTATGATTTTATCCATTGTCTTTCTTCAAGTAAAGTGTGTCAGCCATTCTGAATTCCCGATTTCACAATGCACTTTTAATTTGAATTCAGGTCAGTGAAGTCTCTTTTCATGTGCTCTGGCCATATTTTGCACTAGCTCCTTTTTCTTCCATTATACCCATTTTACAGAAAATGTCTTCTTTTGCTTTCCTTCTATAAAAGTTCACTCCGCTTGTAAATGGATCAGATGAGAATTACCAGATCTTTTTTTAGTGGCCTATGGTTGAAGGAATAAAAGATGAAATTGGTCAATGCAGGGATTAAATCTGTTTTTGTGAATTGTAGAGATTTTTGTATGGTTCCTGAGCCAGTAGTGTTTTCTCTTTTGATTCTCCCTTGCTCAGACAATTGGAAAATAAAATATATCTGTTGACTTGGCCTAACTTGCCTCTGATCCAAGGTAGCTTTACATTTTTTTTTGATGGGCCTGTTTTCCCTTAGAAAAGGGCAGACTGATCTATGTAGGACTGTGTTCCTGGATTAAAAAACTGTATGCTTTCCTACAAAAACATGGAAAAATTGTTTGGCTTTCTTATTCCAATTAAGCTCCATGTTGTAAATCACTGTTTTTTTACCTATTTACTATTTAGTGTAAGTACAATCAAAATGATGTCATCAAAATTATTTGTCTTTTTTACTTCTTCCTAACAGCATCCTGAAAGAATCTGTGACTATTCCTTCTCTGCTCTGCCTCTCCTTCCACTTCCCTCCCACGCTCTCTTTTTCTTTAAAGTTTTATCGCTCATTCCTTTTTACAAATATACATATATATATAGGGATATATTATGGGATGGAGATTTTGGTTTCCTGAAGAGGTTTTGTTGTGATTTTTTTTTTTTTTCACATCCTGTGATTGATTTTCACACAGTGGGATTTAAAATGACACTGGCCGGATCAGGTTTTTCCTGACTTATATAACTTTTTGGTTTCTCAGCACTCTGTAAAGATGAAATGCAGTAGCTGCAGCCCAGATGAAGAGGTCAGCTCTCATACATAAAATACTGTGTCTACTCTTTCTCCACTTGTATGTTACATGTCCTTTTTTTTTTTTATAGGAGCAGATGAGTAATTTCTACCATAGTAACATTAAATGCTTTATATTCTCAAAATATGTGCACTTTTATGAATCCCAAGCCAATTTTTTTTCTGCAGTATATACTGCAGAATAAATGGAATGGAAGGTCAAGAAACTCTGTATTTTGTTCACATAAATTATGAGTGCTACGATGTTCTACATACATGTCATTTGGGCACCCAATTATCTTGGAAAAGCTGTGGGACTGTATCTGCAGGAGGTCACTGTAATGATCAGTACCAAGACAGACACCGGACTGGTGTATGTAATTCATATTCCTGCGGCAGAGTAGGAACAAGCTTTGTGTCTGGTTTTAGGTGTCCCCAAATCAGTCTTTGTGTTGCTTTAAAATATTTCTATAAAAATACAAACCTGTCGTTAATGTATAGCCAAACTAAGTCAGTTCAATTTGGATTTCATTTACCAAAAAGCATTTTACTAGATGAAAGTATTACTTTAGACAAAATTTGGAAAGCATAAGAATTTCTCAATCCAAAGCTTAACTTCTTATGGGTTTTGACTTTGGTGGAATGTTTATTTTTTGAGCCTAAACCGTTCTGAAAGTGAGAGTCTTGACTGCATGAAACACTGGAGCTTTCACATGCTGTGCTTGAGGAGCTAGGCAAGGGTATTTATGGTGCCAGGGTTTCAAGGAGAGGACCAACACACGGAGCTGGAGCAGAGCCATTCGTGGGCCACTGCAACAGGCAGGAGGAGCACGAGGTGCCTGCTGGCCCTTCATCTCTGTGCCCAGTGCCAAGCAGTGCTTGTGTCCAGTAGGGATGGGCAGGAGAGCGAGGAACTCTACTGCCTTTTCCCTTTTCTGTTCATTTGAGTTTGCTGTAAAGACTTATACAGCTTTTAATAGGTGTTTTTTGCAGGCAACTAGTATGCTAAGAAGTTATCCCCAAATTTACTGGGATCTGAACTAAGTATAGATAAATGCAGAGGGCTATTGGAGTGCCTGGAGGAAATAGGATCCAGTCTCTTCATTTTTTTTCTGTTGATTTATTTTCCTAAATTCTTCCTCTTCACGTTTTCACAGGTGAGCGAAAGGTTTTACCTTTCTGTTCATAAGAGCCATTAGCAAGGCTTAGCCATAATATTTTGATTTCCTAATAGTTACTTTTCATAGAAGATTAGCCAAGGAAAAAAACCACACGTTGTGGGATTAGTGAAGTACATCTTGAAAACATGCCAATACTTCCTGAAAAGAAAATGTGATTTACTGATTCTTATTTTGCATTTAGACGAAAAGCCTCTGATTTATATGGTAGGACTTCTAAAATCTTGACAGTTTTATTGCGTGCATCTAAATGCAGCTTCCATGTTTCAGCTTGTATGCTGTTTTCTTACAAATTCTGGTCAGGTGGTAGTTTAACAGTTCTGTCTCAGAGCTGAGCTCTTGTTAGGAAGCTAAATGCATAAATGTTTCCAAACTCACTTGCCTCATTTAACATGCTGTGGCCTCGTTTGTCTTCTGGGCTTTGGTTTTGATCTCTTCCAACTGTGTTTAAATCTCTCTTTGGCTTCTCTTTTTTGTACTGTCAGACACTAGCTCCTCATCTCCTGTACTTTCTCTGCTCAGCCGCCTGTCGAGGCTTATGTCTCAACATGGCAATGCCAGACCAGCCTTGAGGTGCTTTTTATTCTGGACTAAGCAGGGAAAAAAACCTCACTGTGCTTTGGAAAGCCATGGTATAGTGCTATTTGATTGGATTCTTCTTTAAGTAATGTCATTTACTATGATGCCTATAGATTGCTAGTGTCTGGTAGTGGGTGTAGCTGCAATGCTTATAGCAATTCTGCTCTCTGGGCTTATTGATTTAAAAATAATAATAAAACCCCCTGCAGGGCAGCTGTGTTCTACAGTCTTGTGTTTCTGTGTTTGCCCAATTTATTTTGTGTTATTTTGAGTGGAAAAAAATAGAAGAAGATTATTGCTTGTCACAGGCATAAATCTAAATGGTGGTTCAAGGGAAAGGTCGTCCTTTTCTGCTGGTGAGGACATGTCTTTACTTCAGCATGAAACTGAATTATGGTTTTAGGTTGTCGTCTTGAATCTCAGTATGTGCTGCCTGTAAGTCCCCCCTGCAGAAGGAGAGAGAAGTGGTGGTGAGGCTCTTCCCAGGTGTATCCAGGTATGAGCTGCAGCCTGAGCAGCAGAGGCTGTGAGAGCCACTGCTGCCACCACAGAAGGGTAGGTGGCTTCCCAGGAGTGCTGCTGGTCTTCCCCTGCCTTCCTGGTTTTCCTTTCTCTCCCCACAGTGTTTCCCCTGCATCTGTAGCTGAAATGTTCAGAAAATACCCAATCTTTGGATGAAACCTAATGATCTCTTTCATACTGTTGCAATGTCACTGCAGTGTTTGTGAGGACTGCCCTTTTTGGTATCTTCTTGCTGGGGGCACATTCCTGCTTGCTTGATCCACCAAGGCTGTAGTGGTAACCTGAGAAGGAAAGAATAAAACACCTGTGCTTACTGAAATATGTAGAGCCAGGAGCCGTGGTCCCTAAAATCCTCCTCATGCCCATGACAGAGAAGTTCCATTACTGAAGACACAACAGCTCAAACACCGTTGACCCAAGAGAGTTCAACAGGAGCACACATGCAAGATGCATCCCGAAAAAAGTGAGGAAAAAGCTGAGAGGGTTCATTTTGCTTTGGTGTTGCGCAGGAATGTTTTGCTTACCAGGAGTTGAGCCTTAAGGGAGCATCTGAACAGACTTGTACCATCCTGGGCATGTGCTTTCCTCTCAGGTGTCAACTACTTCATGTTTATTAATGCAATTTCTTACAAGGTTTCTAGGTGCTCTGCAACATAAATGAAGAGTTTTGATATTTAAGTGTTTTTTGGTGTAGCAGCTTGGTAGGTCTCTCTACAGAAGGATGCTAGCTGACTCCTCTTGAAACGCTTCATGTGCATGTGCCTTCTTAGTCGCTGCCAGAGAGGGTACAGCAAAAGGCTACAAAGATAATTAGGGGATTGGAACATCTCTCTTACGAGGAACAGCTGAGGGACTTGGGTCTTTTTAGACTGGAGAAGAGAAGGCTGAGGGGGGATCTGACCAATGCATATAAATACTTAAACGGTGATTGTCAGGAGGATGGGGTCAGCCTTTTTTCAGTGGTGCCCAGTGACAGGACAGGAGGTAATGGGCACAAACTTGAACATAGAAAGTTCCATCTAAACATGAGGAGGAACTTCTTTACTTTGAGGGTAAAAGAGGCAGAGCACTGGAAGAGGCTGCCCAGAGAGATGGTGGAGTCTCCGTCTCTGGAGACATTCAAAACCTGCCTGGACACGTTCCTGTGCAGCCTGCTCTAGGAGGACCTGCTTTAGCAGGGAGGTTGGACTAGATGATCTCCAGAGGTCCCTTTCAAGCCCATATCATTCTGTGATTCTGTGACTTGTCCTTGGCAAGCTGTGACCTTCCTCCACAGCTGGTTCAAGAAATACAGTTCTGCCATACCAGGATGCTGAAAAGAGTCCAGGTACCTTAACTCCTGCAAATCTGATCTTCCTTTTTACTATTGACATTAAAATTGATACCTAGAGATTTACATTGCGCATGTAAAAAAAAAAGGTTGGATGGTATCTGTTGATAACCCGTGCTGTGCGCTAATGGTCACCTCCTTCCCAGGATGGAGACAGCTGAGCCACCTTGCTGGTGGTCTCAGCATCAGGCAGGGACCTAAGGACACTGCCGAATCGTGACCCCTGTCAGGAAAGTGGGAGAGACTCAGAAATACACAACTGGTTTATTAAAGACTGAGCAGTAACACACTTCATCATGCTGCTCTCAATTTAATTGACTGGCAACACTTGTCAGAAGAAAGTTCAGCTTCTGAAAAAATACTGACAAACTTGATAACTGCAGTGCTTGATGTCAAGGTGGGTTTATTAAACACAGAACTTAAAAATGAAGCCTCCAGTCTGTACCTCACAAAATGTATTTTAAAAAATATTGTATTTTACTGTATTTTAAAAAAAAAAGTTTTTCAACATTTCTTGATATCATTGCTATGGATATAAAATAAGAGAGTCCCTTCCTTTCTTAGGCAGTTTCCTTTCCTAATGTTAAAGTTTTGCTATGTCATGTAGAAACAGGGTATATATTTTTATGATAGGAAAGACTGGAAAATATATTTTGTTATTTAAATATTTAAAAACACGGAAATATTTTTAAGCATACACTTTTTTAGAGTCCTGCATCTTTATATAAATCTGAACTATGTAATTACTGGACTACATGTTTATGTTGTCTGTCACAGTTGTAGGTGGAACACCCACCCCGTCTGCTTGAAGCTTGTGGCACAGAGACATCTGTGCCACCCCCAGCAGCCCACAGTCCTGACACTGTGTACTTGCTGCCTTGTCCAGCAGGAGATCTGGTGGTGGCAACGTTTTGTGTAGTCTAGAAATGCCTTTATATTCACTAAATGGGAGGAATCAAAATGAATGGTGACACTTTAATAAAAGTCAGAAATTTTAAAATAGTGGAAGTCTGCTATCTAAATCTCCTGTGGCTTCCAGCAGCCAACAATATGCTTTGATCTTTGGGTCATCAAAGCACAGTGGCTTGATAACGGAAGCAGAAAACAGGATTACGGAGGAGAACCAGAAAGAACTGAGGACTCAGTCATCTTAACAGACAAAAGGAAATTTTATTTGTAAGGAAACTTGAAAAGAGAAATTGGCTGTCATAATTCTTAGTTTAAAATGAAAGCTAAGATGAGGAGAAAACTGCAGTGATGGGATTGAAGAGAGCCTTCACAGCCCAGATGAAGTTTGTAGGCATTGTCCATTGCGAGCCAATATCCAAACAAAAAATATATGTTTAGTGTAGGATAGATGCCAGCAGTGCCTCCTGCTTACAGCTCTGCAGAGCTAGAGTTTACTGAGAATGGGAAATTTCACTGTGATCATGCCACTTTTATTTTCTGTCCCCACAGTTAGGAGATATTGAAATTACTGTTGAAATCTCAAACGTTCTCATAATGTAAAAAACTTTTATGTTCTTGAAGTGTTTTCTTTTCCTTTTTTTTTACCACAGTTTATTGTCCCCAGAATATGTTTGCTTGGGTTCAGGTTGAACATAATCTGTGTGCTTGCCTGAGCCACTTCATTCTCTCTTGGGGATGCTCATGCCCTGGTTCTCGCTCCTGTGGTTCCTGTGTCTGCTGTGGCTCCTGCCTGCTCTGTCCAACAGAGCTTCCCCTGGTGCACGGTCCCTTCTGCCGTGGTGGTGTATCATCAGTGCTTGTGGGCTGTGCTTGGAGGGCGAAGGTGTAAAGAAATGTCTTTACAACCTTTACACTCTTGTGGATACAGAGTTGTTGAAACTGTTCCTCCTACTACCACGGAACTGAGAAACAAAATTGTTGTGTGGGTTTTCCGTTTGTTTTTAAATAAGTAGGCATTATTTCACAACCTATGTGTTCAGATGTATGTTTCTCCTTTATATATAGATTCTCTTAGTACAACCTGTTATTACTCAGCTTAGCAAATGGCATTGCTTACTTTTTGCCATGACAAGACCTGAAAGCACATGTGCTTGAGATAGCAATTAACAGACTTTCCATTTTCCAATTGTGTCTGATGGGACCTTAATAAGGCTCCGGATCTCTACCTGCTGTGTTGGCTGAGTGTATAGAAAATGGGCTGGCATCCCCAGTCAGCCCTCTGGGCTGGTCTGGGAGCTCTGGAGGAAATGCCCAGAACTGCTTTACCATGTTACTGACCCCCGGTGAAAAGGGAAAGCTGGTCAGGGTTAGTCGGAGCTGACTACTTAGAGGATGAGGGTCTCCTGCCAGAAGGGTAGGAGGATAATTTTGTCTTGTTTAGGTACAAAATATTCCTGGAGCTTTGAAGGTGTTTCTCTCCTGTTTGGTATAAGCTTGGATAACCTAATTTATGAGTCAGAAATGCAAAAAGAACAAGAGAAACACTTTTTTCAAAGCTGTATGGCTACTGCCCAGTGAAACTCCCTCAAGGAAAACTTGCATTAACATGTTTTCAGTGAAGGATGTGGTGTGTATAGAAAATAATAGTCAAAAAAGCCAACCAATATAAAGCTCATTTTTTACAGCCTATACATTTTCTGCACATTTCACTAAAATGCTAAAGTGACATTTACTATTCAAAATACTTGAGTTATGCATGAGTTGAAAGGCAGAAACTCAATTCTCCTTTGGCTATGATGCTGAAAGAGTTCTCATTTTGCCTAGTTTCTAACTTGCCTTTGACAAGTTAGGTGCTTCCACAGAGATTTATCCGATATTATTATATCCTGCAGAACACTCTGAGAACCAATTTATGTTCCTAGCAAGGAGAAATGCTAGATGTTTTAGGCTCCTCAAGGAACAGCTGCTGTCTCTCTTTTCACTGTAATGAGAGTTTGCCCTTTGTGAGTTGGTGCTAATTGCTTCATTTGATGACAGTTCCTTTTTGTCCTGTGAGGACTTATAGAAGAATATGTTATGCAAACGTTGCAAATCTATGTAATCTTTATTTCAAGGCTAACCTATGAAAAAGTAGGAAGACATGTCATTTGTAGAAATTGCATAACTTAGTTGCCTGTTTGGCTTACAGTTTAAGTTGCTAGCCTTTGTCCACTTTTGTCATTGACCTGTATTCAATAAAGACAGGTGGGTCCTTCCAAAGACTTCTAGGTATTAGGTATTTTTTCAGTACTAACATCTGTGTAATGTGCTGTGCCTGGTTCTTAGAAAAATGAAACAGCACTATTGGCTTTCATGGTGCAGCCCCATAGTCCCCCTGCCTGGTGGGAAGCAGATAGCTTTGCCCAAAGGGCACTTTGAACCTCAGTGTGAGGTCTTGGGGCTCTAGAAAGAGGAGGCTTCATTTAGGAATGAGTATGAGGAGAGTTTTGATGATTGCTTCTGAGATTTGTGTCTTCTGCTGCCCTGGATTGGCCCCCTATCCCCGTCCACAGCCCCATGGTCTGGTGGCAGGTCACAGAGTGTGATCTGGTGTGCTCTCTGCAGCATGTCCTTGTGCTCAGACTGAAGGTGGACTCTCTCTTGGGTGCTGCAGCTCTGGTCCCAGGACTGGCATTCGTGGCTGCCACACAGCACTGTGTAACATGGCAGTGGCATGTCATGCCGTGACAGGAGGAAGGCCAGACCAGAAGGTCCCCACTTGCCTGGAGGCACTGCAGCTGATGGGCTGTTGTATCTGCCTGGGCTGAGGTGCTCCTGGATGGATCTCCCTCACTGTTTATTTATTATCTTTTCTGCTTTTAAAAAATACCTTTACAACTCACTGAATTTTCAATTATGAGATCAGAATATCTTATCCCATGTATGTCTTACAGAATAAGGATAATAATGATGTATAAATTGGTTTGATATCTTGAAAGAGGTCTGTACGTTGTTTCACAGTGTACGTTTCAAGTTGTATGAGCTACTGGGCAAGGCGGAAGAGTGTGCGGATTTGCATTTCCATATTTCAGGACAAGCATATCCACAGCATGTTCTTCAAACCTGAGCAGTGGTGCCTGCTGTGCTGATGCTTATTTGTTGCGATGGTAGAACTAGAACACACAAATCTCTGGTACTGTAGGAGCCTTGTAACTTCCAACCTCCTCTGCCGTCTCTTTGAGAAGTTAAAAGGCCCTTTTGCTTCCAAATTTGACTACATTAATGTATGCGTGTTATGATTGCATATACTGAGCAATCTCAGGAACACAAAGTGCCCAGGGATATTGCAGCTGACTTGTAAACAACTCAGAAAACAGTCAAGCCTAGGGTTGGAATCAAAAATGTAAATGCTATTGCCTAAATTAAAGGCTATGGATAAAACAGCTTTGTTGATGTATAAATTACTTGCAGTTAGCACAGAAAATAATTGATATTATGGCTAAGTTAATATATGGGAAAATGCTACAAGTTTATATGGCTTCACTGTAGGTGAGGTATTCAATATATCTCGGGGTATGCCATGCAGCTCCCAGACCACCTGCCTTTGAAAACTCTGAATTCAATGCTTGGGCGAGGGAAGATGATAATATAGCATATGGTCCTGCATAGCATGTATGAAAATCTCACAGTAATTTTCAGGGGAATGGGACCTGGGTGCTGGTTGCATAGCCAACAATAAGAAGATTTCAGAAATAATTCCTTCTAATCAAGTGAAATAAAGACTTTCCTTAGTCATACAACCTTAAAATAGTTTGGACAGTTCGAATCCATCCTTATAAATAAAGTTGCATTAGATATAATGCTACCACATTAATGAGACAAATAAGAATGAAATAGAAATTATCGTAACTTTAAAACCATTATGCAAAATTTTTCTGTGCTGAACGTGAAACATGACAGACCTAGAAATTTCAAGACCCATGCAAATTGTACTAAAGTAGATTTGCATAAAGCATTGGAAGAGCTTTTGTGAAAATGGAACTAGTGGGAGTTATTTAAATAACAGTATAGCAGCTATTAACAAAATAGCAAGATTCAAAATAGTAATTTACTTTAGAAATCTATTCTAAAACATGTCCAGAATGAAGATAACTGTCAGCAAATAGCACAGCATTGCAACCCACTCTCTCAAAATCCTGAAAGAAAAAGATCAAGAAATTCTCATCCCTGACAAAACACACACCCTAGTTGCAGAGCATATTACTTCCACTATGTAAACCAGCTGTAAAATATTATACAGCCATGATGAAGCCATATGATCTTGAGCTCTTAATCCTTACAAAATCTTATGTAGGAAAAATGGAGTGAATTGTATATGCTGTGACCGAATTACATTATGTGTTTGGCGTGACTGGTGCCATCTTCCTCCTATCATCATCATCACCTCCCTCCCCACTTCTGCCATGCTTCATCCTCCTGCAGATGTACATCTCCAAGGCCCATCTGTGGTGTGTAGAGCGCTTTGACTCCTTTGCCCGTGGACTCACTAACGCTTCTCTCCCAGGCAGTGAGAATGCCTTGTCATACTTGAACCACAAGTGGATTCTGGATTCTCCCTCTTGGAGTCCATGGATGTAACCTGGCAGCAACCAGTCTATATGTCTTCTGTAAATGGTCCTCCAAGGGTTTACCTGTAGCAGTGCTGTCATGCTCCCAGGAATAATCACAAGGTTTGTGTTCATTTTTGTAAGTCTTTATTCTGTGATGTGCCATTGAAACATATGAGGCACCAGTGGTGTCTATAGATCTTGTTAAAAGGGTGTGGGTTGCCTGATCCACACGTCACAAAACCAATTTTTCAATCATTCAGATACTCTTCATCTTTTACCCTGAACTCTGGTGGAAGCTTCTGGTTCGGCATTGTCTTTTTCTTACAGAACGAGGGGTGGTGGCAGTTTTCCTGCGTGTGCTGGGGCCACTTCCATAAGGATGACTGGGAAGTGGAGAGAGGGTGCTTTTGGTTTGCTCTCTGGTACTCTGAGTACCAGATTACTGAGGTTAATGGTTAACAACTCTTATGTCTTTAATTTACATGGTCATTTTTGGTAGTGTGTTTAAAGGAACAAAAAAGAGCATCCTGTGTGCTTGCTCTCTGCGCTCCCGTACATATGCTGGGGGATAGAGCAAAATACGCTGTTTGAAATGCCGGTATTTTTTTGCACGTAGCTCCTGTGCCTGTACTGCTTTCTTTCCTGAAGCTGGGCTGGATGTTGCGTTGTTGATACGTACCTGCCGCTTTGAATTGCTTTTTGGGCTGTGTAGGTGTGAATTCATTCCTAATCCTTTCATGCCGCCACCTGTGTGAAGGTCGTCTTGTTCTCGTTTTCCGCCATCAGATGATCCCGTAAGCTGCTTGCGTTATCAGAAAACTCTGCTGCATGATCAACACATAAAGTGGGTTCTTCTTCGTTTGTTTATTGTCAGACATTGATTTTAGTGGTGTTCTATTTTCTAGCTGCTTTGTGGTGGTTGGTTTTGTTTCCCTCTGCAATTCATAATGACCAATTCAGGTTTGAATTGCAGGTATATTGCGCCCGGTTGTGTGTAGCGCTTACATAGCAGTGGATGCTTAAGGATTATACGAGAGATGGAGCATGCATTGAGTGGCTCTTTTTCCCTGCGAAACCCCTCCACCTTCCAGCAGTCCTGGGCTCAGGGAACGTATTTGCTGAAGTACCCGCATGCCTCACAGCCCCTAATGGATGTTTTCTGCCTGACTTATGTCATTCATTTCTGTGCCGAGCAATACTCCTATCCTGCGCAATTATTTCCGTCATGCAATTATATATACTTTTCAAAGTACTTCTTTGTGTTTATTTGAAACTTGATGCTTGCCTTCATTTGCTGCTTCTTAACTCTCCCACGGTGAAAAACCATTTTCCAGTCCCCTTTCCCATGGCTGGTGGCTGCAGAGGTCCCTGCACTGCTCCCCCTCCGGCGGCTCCTTCCCGCAGTCTGTTTCGTCTCGGCCCACGAGGAACCGGCTCATCGGCATCACGGGTGGTTTTTGTCTGTGTCAGTCTAATCCTGTTCTCTTCTTTTTGGGAGGGGATGGCCAGAGCTGCAGGTGGTATCCAAGAGCATTAAGCAGGAGATTTTCCAGCAGCCCTCCGTGGCATTGCCCCGGGCTGCGAGGCGGCAGAAGGAGCCTGGTGGCAGACCATAAGCCTTTGACCTGATCCCTCCGAGTTGCCACAGCAGCCAAAAAAACTCCAGCCATCTGCAAATGCAGATCGGTGTGGTGGCTGGTGGGGACATGGGGAAATAAAATAACCAGTTTTGGGGCTAGCCTGTGCAGACGCCAGGGAATTAGGCCTTCTCCCGTGTTTAAGTTGTCAGACCTTTGCAGTGCTGTGTTGAAACCAGAAGTTGTTTACTTTGTTTCCAGAATCAGATAAATCCTGGCTGTCGACTTTGGTTTAAATCACATTTCTTGCTACAAAGAAATCAAATTCATAACCAGCTCTGCTGGGCATTCAAAAATACTAAATGCATCTCTGAAGAATAAGCATCACTCTTCAAATGAATGATTTTGCTTCTCATATTAACTGTGTAGTAAAATCTCTGCAATAGTCACAAGGGGCACAGGGAGTATTTTTGTATTCAGTAGATAAGAATAAGCTAGGCTTTCCTCCAAATCTTTGTTACAGTAGGGATTTTTACTTCGAAGTTCACGAAGATCGAATGGTACAGATTCCCAGCCCCTGGGATGCTTCATATGCTTGTTTGTTTCCACCATAAATGGTTTAAATGCTTTTTTTTTCTTTCTTTGTTTTTCTTTTGGACTGGACTGCCAGCCATGCTTGTTTTAGGTCCTTTCAAGATTTGTTTAGAGAATGATGCCTTTTTTTTTTTTCAATGCTGCTTTGCAAAAATTCAGTTTGCAAAATTATAACATGAAAAAGTGCATGGATTGTATTAGGAGCTGAATAGGTTTGTGATAGTGGATGCCAGGGATTAAATCCTAATGCTCCTAAAATCTCTAGCAGACTTCCCAGTGAATTCATTAGCCCCAGGACTTCCCCATATATGTGGACTGCCAAGAGTGCTTGGTGGTCAATGCCTGACCACCTGACAATGTTTTCTTTTTGAGGAAAACGGTAAGAATCCATTTGAAGTGACCTGTTCTTGGGAGGTGCTGCTGGGGAGCGCAGGGTGCCAGCTGGTCAGGGGGAGGTAGGAGCTGGAGCCATCTGTTAGGCTGTTTCTAAGATGCAGTAAAACCTTTGCAGTTGTATGCAGAGCATGGAAAGAGAAATAAAGCACACAAGTTCAAGAGCTGGTCAGTGTATCTACCTACAGGAATGTCGTATCACGCAGTTTGGAGATGCACGTTCCTACTGCATTAGTTAAATGCGCAAATCCTCTGTGATCAATAACTGGCAGGATGCTGAGAGGCAGGTTTGGGCTTTGAGCCTCTGTCTGGTAGGTTAGAGGCACTGAGGAGTGACTGTGTACAAGGTCTCGGACATTTGGAGTCACGGGGGTGTGTGACATCTAGGAACATACATTCCAGGAATGTATGTGTGACATTCTAGGAAAATACAAGACATATATGGAACAAGTGGGGTTTTAAAGGTTTATTAGCAATAATGCAAATGAATTACGCAAATAGGTATATGAAATGTGCGTTTGGACATGATTACCTAAAACAGAGGTGCTGCTCATCCATGTTCCAAGCAAACATGGCATTTCCAGATCCAGTCAGCACCTGAGTAATCCCTCTTCTGGCCCTTTTTGAACCCCAACCTGAAACCAGGGGAGGATGCATTAATTGCCAATAACTGGGCCTTCATAGTCATTTCATGTTAGCCTCTCCTCTGAACTTACTGCTTTGGCTGTGAAGCTGCCTGCCTTAACACCCAAGTGAGAGCACAACCATACTTCACAGAAGCCACCAGTAGCCACAAGCCACCAGCAGTGACCAGCTTGGCATTTCATACCTTTCAAAGGCTGCAGATTTTTTTTTTTTTGCATAGTTTTCCCTCCCCTGGAACTCCTATCATTTAAGGTTAGCTGCAGAAAAAGAAATGTTTGCCCCTTCTACTTCAGATCTCAGTCAAGTCAGGACTTTGTCCTTGCTATCAGATGTGCATTTCCAAGCCCAACTAATGCAGCGCTGTCTTGGAACTCCTCGTTGGCTGCAGCAGCGTCATTTTGGGTCACACCAGGTGATACTGAAAGACCTGTGTTGCTTGTTGTTGAAATGTTAGTAGAAGGCTGCTACAGAATACATAGAGTAAAAGATAAAAAAGCTTTGCCACAGTATTTCTTATATCGCTTATTTATTTTTCTACAAACAGCCTGAAAGAAAGCAAGAACCAGGAAATTGATCCTGAGGCATTTCATGTTCAGATTTCTTTCTGTCAGAGAATAAATCTTCTTTTGGCCTGACTGTGCAGCTTTAATATAAAAAATCAAAAACAAATGCAACACAAAGCTAGTAATAAAGCAAGGTGCTGGAAAAGGGTCAGGCTTACAAAGAATTCTTTCCCTTGGCTTCAAAACATACCCAGAACTCCAGCTTTCTTTGCAAGACATGGTGGTCCAGTGAAGATGCAGTTCAAAGGCCGCAGTGTTTTTTTTAAACTACTTTCCAGCCATGACTGTATCAATATACAGTTCAGGTGGGCTGAAGGAAGATGCATCTGAGTAAGTTACTTGTTTTTGTCAAGTCATTCCTGTAAAGGTATGTCCTTACAGTTGAACCTGAGTCCTACTCAGCTGCCCCTGTTATCTCATGTCTGGATCAAATCAGATCCTGTATCTTTCCGCCTTTCCTGGCAGCAAAAGCACTGTCACCATGGTTTCTCAAGAACACTTTGACAATATTACGTGCACTTGCTTGCCTTTCGTGCTCCCATTCTTTAATTCTAGTACTCTAGTACCTATGACTCTGGAATTCTTACATTTAAATTATTCTGGATTGCAAGAGTAGATAACTTTTTGGACATTAATTTGCTATAGGCAATTCAGCCAAGTCTTTTATTAATCATGTCACCTCAAAAAGGCCATGTGACATTTTTACTGCTCAGATGACAGGTATTATACCTTTATTCTAGAAGAACAGATGCAGTATATTCTTGTAACAACAATCTCCTATTCCCCACAGTGAAGCAAGCTATTTTATTAGCTGCCTCCACACAGTAATTCACAGCTTTATTAGTTGGACTGTCCTTCAGACAGCCGTGGTGGCGAATAATGTGTTCATAACATAGTTGAGAATATAAATCATAGTGGTATTTTTGAGTTTGTGTGATTTATTTCAACTCACCTGCTGTCTGTCTTCCCCCAGGGCAGAGCAGAGAAATACAGAATGCAGGACAGATGTACACTTGGCGATCTTTAGGCCTCACTTGCCTTGGTTTGAGATTATGGAAGTACTAAATACTTTGTAGCTTCTTTGCCCACAACTGGTTTGCACAACACAGAAGCCAGATACTGTAATCCCGGAACTCATCCTTTAAATCTTCAACGGTTTCAAGTGGCAAGGAATTACAGAGACTATTTATACAACCTGAAATATGGCATATTCAACAGCATAGCAGGATTTAACATCATAATGGAACACCATTTCATTTTTAATGAGTCAGTGAAATATTCCAGCCTTCATGTTATGTAAATGCATTTGACCAGCTGTAGGCTTAAAGGTAGAACTTCTCAAAACAAGCTCTGTTTCTGGAGCATTATTTCAAACAACAGAGCTTTCTTTTCTTCCCACACAGTGTTTACTTGGAGAGGATGCCCTGCACAGTCTTACCTTGATTTTTACATGTATCAGTGCTTATAGAAGTATTCAGTTCATCTCAAGCTGTTTGGGATGGTGTCCCCACTGACTCCATATATTGGAACATTGACCAAGATTCTCAAAGTAAAGATTGTTTTATCACAGTGACGAGTTGTTTGTCCCATATCTGTAGGGCTCTTTGAACAGCAGGACCTAATGTAAGCAGCTGGTATATAATATATATATATTATAATATATATAATATAAGCAGCCAGTAGTAGTTGTTCATTGTTTCTCATAATGCCACTCTTAAAAGTCATTAAAATAAAATACTGTGGCAACTGTACACTGAAATGAACACAGTGCAGAGTTAGAACAGGCCCCATCAAGGCAGGATGCCATCTATATCAGAAGTTTAGGTGAGCTCAGGATTTATTAAGGATATACTAAGAAAAATAGCTCCAAGAGCTAAAAAAGGTGCATCATCTGATTCAGGAAACCCATAAGCCATAGTTTACTGGAGGCTGGAAGGATATCCTGTGGGAGGTAGCACTGTGCACCTGCCTGTACTCTTTCCATTGATGGACTTGTTAGATACAAGACACTCGTATTGATGAACATCTGCTTTGACCCAGTACAGCCTTTTTTATCTGTAGGGCAGATAAAGGTCTCTGGCATCCTGGGCTGTTTGTGCAGAGGCACTGGAGCTAGGAAGCGTTGCTTCAAATGCAAGACACTGTGGGCCGGTCTAGGGAAGAGGTTATTGTGGTTGCAGTCTTTCTCACTGGACCACACAGAGAAGTTAATTTCTAACTGCTAGTCCTTTCCCTGGGCTAGCAATATTCCATATGCGTGTATAGTAATTTCACCTTCATAGTGTCATTCATAAAATTCTACATACACTTTGATACTTTAATGTATCTTCCCAAGCTTGAGCCTAACTGGAAGATTTTCCAGTCTACTAATAGCAGTAATTATTATTACGATATTTAATCAGTTAATCTCTTAAACTAGCAGATTCCATTCTCAGTGCGGGAATCCATGCTGTTTAATCGCAACCAATAAATGAAGAATATTTTTAAAAAGAAGGAAACACAGAGTTAAGAGGAAGGCTGCTTAGCATTAAATCATTACCCTAATAAAATTAGCCTTTCACATTACAGAACTTTATCATTTTACTTCACTTGCTTCAAAATTTCAGAAGTATTATGATCCCTTCATCTCAAATCAGCATCTCACTTCAATGTCATAAACCTCTTTTATTTCCTGGACCAAAACATGTAGTCTATTATATAAATTTATAGAGACTTAATTTAAGAAAAGTGTTGACAAAATCCGATGTGTATGTAGTGAGCTTCATCATAACAGAGCATTTGTGTCTCTTCAATAACTCTAGTAGCATAATAGCCTCCATTTTATGTTGCTAGAGATAGAGGAGATGCCAGAACTATGGTGATTCAGTGATGGGAGTGTACTCACCACCACTCTGAAGCAGGATTTGAGAGTTTTCCTGTCTCTCTCCCACAGAACTTGAATAAAATGACTAGATTTGGGGAGGAGTAGAGGACGATGATGTCATTTGCCTTGACGTTAGCAAGGCTTTTGACATCGTCTCTCACAATATACTTGTATCCAAGTTATGATGCTACGTATGGACTTGTGGACAGCTGGATGGGTAAAAAACTGGTTGGATGGTTGGGCTCAGAGGATAGTGGTTAAGAAGACGTACTGTACCTGGATGCCAGTAATGAGTTGAGTAGCACTGATTTCTTCTGTGGGACAGAGAACTTCCTGTATCCACTGCTCTTGCAGTACACAAAATGATACCTGGGGTCAGTGGGATTCTTGAGTTTCAGTGAGAAACAACATGTTGAAACTGTTGCAGAATGAGAAATTCAGTTGTAGATTGAAGTCAGTTCCTTTCTCTTGGGGCTTTCAGCAACTTTGTGCAAATGATTTGATTTCTTTGTACATCCCTCTTGTGTGTGTAAACTTAAGCCAGGCAACTTAATGATAGGATGATTGTTGGCATCTTATCTTCTTTGAAATACACTAGGGACTGATCCTTCAAGCAGCTCAGCAGGCTGATCTGAGGGCAGTTTACCATTTGTAGCTACATGTGAGATGCAAGTCCTGTGACTGATTTAGCAGGAGCTGAACAGGGAAATCAGTACAAGGCCTAATTTATCACTGCTGTTTTCCTGTGTTCTGCTGCGACAGACATAAATTGTTGTACAACGAATTCTGCTGTTATTGCTGTTATTCTATATATAATTTAGGTATAGAATGATGATTAATAATACCTTACTGCCTTAAATTGTCTTTAGATTAAAGAAAAAGTCCCAGTCGGTGGATATTAGTGGGCCAGGATGCAATCCAGTGGCAGCTGAAGCTCAGACACCTCAGCCCAGTAAGTCTTTGCTTGCCACTAAGACAGCGGCTTCTGAGGAGGAACAGAACAACACCGCAAACGCCCAAAGGCGCAATCCACGGAGGAGTGAGTTGAAGAGATATTACACCATTGGTGAGTTTTCTTTCACAGAAAAAAATCAAATATACCTATTAAAAAGGCAAGGTCTTCCTGTTTATTTGTGTTTTATTTCCTCTGGTTAATTGCAGTTGGCTGCTAAGATTATACTGTATTAGTATATATATGTAATATGTATATTATAAAGATTATACGTGGGCTTGCTGCCCGCAGTGAGCATTAACATGTCATATCTTAATGCAGATGTCCTGAAGAATTAACCTGCTTTATTTATCTTGCACCATTTACAAGAATTCTTTCTTCCACCTTTTTTTTTTTTTTTAAGAACAAGTATTGAAGAAAGCACAAAAACAATTTTGGGAGGAGGAATATAGGAAGAACATAGTTTCCTTTGGCAATGGATTGCATCACAGTTTTGGCAGAGGTTGTTTGGAAGGCTCCTGGTTAGAAAAGGTTTCCAGTTTGGAGAGGGAGGAGGCCTGCTGAGTGTGAAGGATTCGTATTGGGGGGGGGAAGGTTCTGGGTAACTTTCTCTGAATATTTTGGTTTTCTGCATATTCTTCTGGGATTTCAGCATCTACATGATTTTTATAAAACCATTTTAGGCACTCCAGAAGATGCTTTGTAATTTGCTTCTACATAAATCATTTTGGGACTGGGCCTGACCGATTCCTTTGGCAACATTTTGCTTCTCACCTGATTAAAACTGAGTGGAGAGTGGCCTTGTAGTGTTTGTGCTGGGTTCATTAGCGCTTGTTTATTAGGCAGATGTGCTAATGGGAGTGGTACAAACAAGAAGGATGGATGCTAATGCTGTGCTTTGAAGAGACAAAATGTCGTAGATTTAAGAAAAAGAAGTTATATATTTTAATTGTGGATTTCTGTGTTGTTGAGCTATTGCAGTATAATGTGATCATTTCTTCTGTGCCAAGGTAACTATTTGTCTTAAACTTGTCATGTGTGCATTAAGTTTGTTTAAAAGGTAAAGAAAAAATGTGTTTCCTTAAACAACTTTCATTGTGTTATGTCTGAACCCTTGAAGTTGGCTGTCATCTTAAGTTATGTTGTTTTTAAAGAAGGAAACAGCATTAGCAATCTACACACTTTAATAATGAAGGCTGTATTTTAAGTGGTGAATGATTGTGTTTGCATTTTTTGATGCCCTGCATTCAAAATGGACTGCACAACTGCCTTCTGAAAACTTAGAGAAGTTTCAATTATGACTCAATCCTGTCTACCCCAAAATAAATTGAAATGAGGCAAAGTGAAGGCATTGATGGGTTCATTAGCATCTTGGACAATAGGTCTAAAATTTTACCTTAAAAATCTCAAATTGGATAATGCTGCTTTAAAGAAGATTCTCTCATATCATTTGTGAGAATAGCATCCTGAAAATAAATACTTTATACGTAAGGATATCTTTTCTGACAAAGCATAGTTAAAATAGTGCACTTGATTTGCTTTTTACTTTAAAATGTATTGTCTAAGAAATATTGTTCTATGGCTTTTTTCTCCTATTTCCTCCAAGTAACCTTAAAGGAATATAAAAGATATGCCAAGATTGCTTCATACCTAAAGCAGGGGATGGAATGAGGAAGTTTTGCATAATAGTAATAATGAAAGTAGAAATTCACCACATCATCAGAATGAGTTCTTAATCTAACTTGGTATTAAAAGATATTATTGGTAAATTGACCATAGTTGAATGTTCTTCTGTGATCACCCAAAACACAGCCTGTGTATGGAAGCACAGACTCAGGTTTGCATTTATCTACTTGGTAAACTTGACTCACCTGTGTTTTCTTTTGGGAACCTTTACAAAAACCTTATAATGTGAATTCCATCAATGCTAGTAACCTAGATGTGCTTCAGGTGATCACTAATTGCTCAGGATCTGACCTCAGTGCTGGAATAACAGAATGTTGTTCGTACGTTTGATTTATTTGTTTGAATATTGTGCAGCACTTGATTTGACAGACTTGTTGACTGGAAAAGAGCTCTGAAGGTTATATAGTCTGGTGTCCTGTTTGAAGTGGGACTTCAGCCAACACTAGATTGGAACAGCCAAAGCTTTGTCTTGCTGAGTCTTGACAGTCTCCAGGGGTGGATGCTCCTCCATACGCTCCTGTCTGCGTATCGTGCTGGAACATGGACAGCATGTCCATAGACAACAGCATTCGTGGGCAACTTGCCCATAAACAGATGCTAATGTTTGTGAACAACAGTTGTAGACCCTGGGGAAGTACGAGGGGAACAGACCACAGAAAGTGGCCAAGATTGCACGTTTTTCTTAAATATCGTCTTCTGTTATTGTTGTACAGAGTACCGGGTGAGGTGGCCTGGCTGGGCTGACCCAGTATGGGAGACACGTCGATTTTATGTTCATATACATACAGCCTTGTCTATGTGACTTGCCTAAATCATTAGGAATTAATTGCTAGAGCCAGTATTCTGCATATTATATAATGATTGAATTTTGCTGAGTGGCAAATTGAAGAAACAAGAGGTTCTTTGTATCTTCACAAATGTTTGATGGCACATGTTCCTCAGTATTGTGAAAACGAAAGGTTTAATCTTAGACAGCACAGTACTGATACCAGATTAACATGTTTACTCTACTGGCTGAGTTACCCTAATACTGTGTCTATGGCTTTGGTAATCTGAGAGAAACAATAATTATCTTCTTAGAGCTCCCATCAACTTCAGTGTGCTTTAAGTTATGACCTATATCACCCCCTTGATTTAGAAGTTATTTTCTATGACTTGTCTCAAAAATTACTTCTAATAGTCAAAGTCTAATGAAGTAGTTTGTGACTTTCTGAGGCTGAATGTACTGACACACCTGCAATGGGCTAGGACTCTAAAACAGAAAAATATCAGATTCTAGTGGTATTTTGTGTACAGTTGGCTGTTAAATAGCTTAAACAAGCACATTAGACCTGCTGTTGTGACCTAATACAATTACACAGGGTTTTACCTTGTTTTTCCCTTGTTTGCATGTTGTTCTCTACTAAAAGCAACATGTGTCCAAGATGGAGCAACAGGAACTAATAATTACTGTAATAAATTGATTAAGAAAATGTGTTAGAAAACCAGTGTTCTCAGCTGGCTTTGCTTCTTTGATTTTAAAATTAGTATTCTGTTGCATTAACCTCAGACCAAATTGGCAAATGATGATGTTTATGGTAGTGACTAATGGAGCCTGAGCAAACTCATGCCAGTTGTGTTTTGTGTGACTCTCATTTTCCTTAACAACTTATTTTCAGTAATTATCATGATCTTCAAAGTACTTTGTAGATATGATAACTGAGTTCAAATTTGGGTATATAAAAGAAGTATGACTTCTATATTTAGACAGGTACATATACACGGTATATACATTTTAAAATGTAAATGTCAGCATCATGTTGCCTATTAAAATTTAACTTTTAAGGCCGAACCAGATTTGATAATGGATGGCCATTTTATTGAATAGCCACATAGCTTAAAATTATGCATAAAGAAATATGTAACCAGCTTTACTTTATCAACTTATGGGAAGAGTAAAATCAAAATGACTTTTTAAAATACGATTTATTTATTTATTTGGCTATGCAGAAGGCACTCCAGAGACCTTTATATAAATCTCACCCTGCTTTGCAGACCCAAAGACATACAGGCATTTACCTTTCACACACACGCTTTGCAGAAGAAATTGTAGCAGCTTGTGCGTGCTTGCAGCTGCTGTGAGCAGATCCAGGCAGTTGTCTAACGGGCTGTGTTCTTAAACACTCCATAGCATCAGAATGTTTTTATATTTTTTGCGTCACCTTATGTGTACACAGATTTATCTCGGACCTTTCGAAGATGATTGTGTAATGAAGAAGGAACATCCTGGTAATTCCAAGAGATTTTAAGATCTCATCGGCACTGCTCCTACCTTAGGGAGCTATCCACAAGATAATTATTTTGCATTTCATCTTTCCCACAGACTGCATCTCAGATGCTTCCCAAACTTAATGAGTGCAGTTGCACCTTTTAAAAGTGGTCAAAAACTCGGGTAAGAGAGAGAAGAACTGTGAGGAATAGGCAATGGGGAACAAGTTGTGTGCTCGGATGAAGTGAAACAGAAAATGGAGAGTCAGTGAGGGGGAGAAATAACTCTTCCATATGGCAGGCTCAGCAGGCAGGAAGTCTCCTGCACCTCCAGTGCTGAACTGGTGTGAAGAAATTGAGTGGGAACTCTGAGATTAATAAGGCAAGTGTAGGAAAAACAGTCTGCATGGTGGGTTGGATGAAGTTTTTTAGAGAACTCTACAAATGGCACCCAAGACACTTAAAAACCTAAAATTAGACTTTTTAGTTGCCTCAGGCACTTAAAAATTCAGGCCACTTATTTCTGAAGTGCTTATTGTTGAGCAACTCCCTCATAGGAAAAAGAAGGTATCTGGGTCTTCAGCACTCTGAAAAGTGGGCTGGAATATTATACAATGGAAAATTATATGGGTAACCTGAATTTAAAATATTAAAGCTGTATCAGCTAATGCCATGTCCAGGCTACAACTAGCTCTTCTTAGCTGGCTTCCACTTAGTCCAGGTGCAGCATCACAGCTGCGTTGCTTGTAGGACCCAACTGAAGGGTTGTAGGACCGGCCTCAGGATATATGTTCAGCAGTTCATTAATGTGACTGAAGTAGCTAATGTTGTTACTCTACAAAGACATGCGCTTGAGGTGTGTGTTCGGGTTCTCATTAAGCCATGAAAGCCTGGTATATAGTTCTTAGATTCCTCTATGAGAATATACCCAGTACACTGTCTACCTAGTAACCTGGTTTCGTAGACGTTCTTCTTCTTTTGGCCTTCTTTTGTTCTGTTTAATCATTAAAATAAAGCTGCAGCACTTATCTAGAGTAAATACATTATTT
Organism: Limnodromus scolopaceus; assembly: GCA_028565335.1. Classification (NCBI taxonomy): domain Eukaryota; kingdom Metazoa; phylum Chordata; class Aves; order Charadriiformes; family Scolopacidae; genus Limnodromus; species Limnodromus scolopaceus. The sequence continues at coordinate 140,330,320 of JAOXNO010000013.1, forward strand.
AAAAATAGATGGTTGCATAAAACTATCTTCCTGCTTCTAGGAATCAGGCAAGAGAAATGAAGCAGAACAGTAGTTCATACTAGAAAATGTTGATGAGTACGGTGTTGGTGGGGAGAGGAGGAATGCAGCAATTTTTATTAAATCTTCTAATAAAAGCCTTCATGCAAACGTTGCTGTACAGGCTTCTGCTAGCACAGCTTATTTAATTTAGAAGACAACTACCAACTGTCTCAGGAGGCATCTTTTGTTGGTATAGTCTCTATCATCAGTGGAAGGTATTGCTGCTACAGCTGCACACACTTAATAGTTTAGACAATGCATGAGTATGTATGTGTGCGTAATACACAACATGAGGACACTTGGGAAACACTAAATGCCAATGTTCCCTTCACTCCAGTGGTTCATTTTATAAAAAAATATTTTACTAAATATTATAATATTTACTAAATAAAAATTATGTTCCACTTGTTAAAAAAAATAAATAACAAGCCCTCTTCTCCAGTCTCTCTTGCAAATGAGGTCAGCAGGAATTGTAATAGAGAAAATATTTTCTGCTAGCTTGACCTGGCCATATTAGTACTCTACACTTGTATATTCCTTGAATAGTGACATTACCTATTCAGAATATTGGAATTAACTGATAGAAAATCAGTGTGGAAGAGAGATGAAGCTTTTGGGAGAAGCAACTCTGAATAAATACATATTAATTGATGAAGTTTCCAAAACAAGTGTCTAGTAGCTAATGCCAATGTGATAAATAGGAAAAGACAGACTTTCTTGTGGGGTCCTAATCTTGTTTGCAAGAGAGAAAATTTCAGTGAGTAGTCACTTTAAATTTAGTTGGGATTAATTTAGTCACTGCTACTAATTTAGTACTTCAAAATGTATTAATGTGAAAAGAAGATGGATCATCCAAAGAATTTAATGGCATATAAATGTAAGTAATGACCATTATTGATGCACAAAACAATATAAGAGAGTGTTTATAGAGTGATAGAGAGTATAATAGAAAAGATTTTATGGGGAAATCTAAAACAAAATCTTTTTTTCAAGTGATTAATAAGTCATAGTCTGTTCTTCCTCTTATGAAAGGGGTAACTAAATGAAGAGTGATCAGCTACTCTTTAGTGGATATAACTATACCTAGCCCTGCTGCTACGTGCTTTTGAGTGAGTCCATTGAAGTCATGACAATGACAAAGTCATTTTGCAATGATTTGGAACCATAAATAAATATCATATTGTTTACATGTGCAGTAGATTCACTTTCTTTCTGTTTACGTATATTTCAGAGTGCTTCCATAAAGTTATTACTTGCTTTAAAATATGTCAGAGCAACCAGATTAAGTGTGAATTCATCCACGTTTATTACTAAATTTATATGGTGTCACACTATCTGCTAGTATAAAGTTGTTATGTGGGACTAACATCAGATCAAGTGGTGATTTCGTATGTCAGAGTTCTCTTATCCTGACGGAGCTTTGTCCCTCATGGACCAGCTCAGCCATTTTGGAGAGATGGTGTGAGAGCCATAGACCATTGGTCAGACATCACAGTGAATCTGCTATTGCACTCAAAAGTGGAAAAGGAGAACATTGTGCTTATAATGTATGCTTATTTGCAGTCAAGCTGAGAATCTTCTGGGGTTTATCTCATGGGAATATTTGCTATTGTAGTCACTGATTAAAAAAAAAGTTAGGGGGCTGCCTCTTCCCTTCTCCTCCAAAATAAGCATAAAACTTATTTGTGGCATTGTGGCTGTTTCTTTCTTAGTGCTCAAATCCCTTCCTGTTCTGAGAGATTTTATTTGGGGTGCGCTAGAAATATCGTATTCCTTCCGGGGACGTGGTCTGATAATAATTGGTGCATTTACTGTAGAGAGGTTTTCCTGCAAAGAATGCTCCACTTTTTTTCCAAACGTGTCTTTGAAAGGTTCTTCTTATCATTTGGCAATTGAATATAATTGCTGCTCCCCTTCTGCAGAACGGAATGTGGTTCCTTTCTATAGCAGCTCCCAAATATCCAATTTCTCTCCTATTTGCACAATTACCTTTCTTGTTCATTGCTCATACTAGCAAAGCATGAAACATAGGTAGGTATATTGGAAGTTGTTGGATAAGTGGTGGAGTTTGGTGCAGTAGATGCTGTAAATTTGGGCTGTGTCCTCTCCCTTTTAGAGAAGGGCAGGTGGGAGATGAAGCTGCCAACTCTCTCTCAGAGGATCCAGATGCTGTTCGCACACATTTGCAGAATCTGACTCTGTCCCATTCAATGCACTTACAATTTCTTTATTGAACACTCACTGCTTTTTGAGGAACATCATTCTGATTGCTTCCTTTCAAATGCGATCTCAGAAACTTTTAGAGGAGGAGGCAATTTTCCTGGCACCTCATTACCTGTTTGTGAGTGATAAGGAAAGGGGAATAATTTGTGGAACGTGTGGATAATAAGGGAAGTGGCTTTCATAGCAACAGTAACTATGCAAAATTCTTACTCATTCACCTTTCATGAAGATTTTTATTACTGATTCAGATCACATAGCTACTCTGGATGAGCAAGCAAGCGTTTCTTCATGTCTTTGTTTTTCTCTTTTTTAGAATTTAAAACTTGGAACCATTAAAAGCCAGCTTTTAGTGTTGTACCCTTCTTTTGTCCTTTACAGATACCCCGTGTATCCTTTGAATATAAATGAGTTCTGAGATATAGAGACAGCATCCACCAGAAAAGTGATGCTCATTAATGTCCTTTCATCTCAGCATGTCCCTTTTCTTAGCATCTGGTTTTGTTTTTAATCATATAGATTGCTATCGTATCATCTGCTGAGTCATTTTGGGCAAGAAGTATTTCAGGATTTTATAATTTCCTTGCTTTACATCAGGACAAAGCTGAAATCTTTTATAGTTCTACAGGCAAGCTACTCAACTTGCAAGATCAGCTAATAGTATGTATTCTTGGGATACTAAAATTTGAATCTCAGGGGGGAGAAAAAAAGAGGAACAGATTTGCCTTGCAAGCTCTAGGCTGATAGAGGGTGCATCACCTCTAGTCTCTTTCTAATCGGAGGCTTTCTGTATAAGGGAAAAATGACTGGAAAAAAAGGACATGATTTCTAACACCTCAAATGTGCCTTGAGCACTAGGTTTTTGAGTATTGTGAAATAACAGGGTCTTCCTTCTAACATTAAAAGAACAAACAAGGAAAATGTGGACTCACTGCTGAAATAGCTGGGTGATTTAGTTACAGCACATGCAGATAAGGCTGAGGCTTTTGAGCCTGCAGACAGGGTTCAGGGAGGACAATAATTACTGGTAGTGGGAAAGGGCTAAGTCTGGGATCTCTTGAGAAAAATCTTGATCCCTAGAAGTCCATGGGACCCAATGGGATACATATGAAGGGTGATGAAGGAGCTGGCTGAGGTCATAGTGAGGCCGCTCTCTATCATCTTTGAAAGGTCACAGGGATCATGGGAGGTCCATGATGACTGGAGAAAAGCAAATGCTGCACCCCTTTGTAAAAAGGGCAAGAAGGATTATCCAGGGAACAGCAGGCTGTTCAGCCTCACTTTCAGTCCTTAGGAAAATCATGGGGCAGAGCCTCTTTGAAGCTGTTTCTGCACAAGTGAAGGAAAAGGTGATTTGGAATAGCAAGTATGGCTTTAGCATGGGTAAATCATGCTTTTGAACTTTATTGCCCTCTGGGATGAAATTAGGAGATCTATGGATGATGGGAGAGTGGCAGATACCATCAACCATTACTTTAGCAAATACCATGTTTTGGGATGGTCATCATCTTCCAGAGAATCCCTGTGTCCATGTTGGGACATTATGGCCTAGGTGGTTGGACTGCTTGTTGGGTGGAAAAACTCAAAAGGCAGTAGTGTCCAAGATGATCAGGACCCTGTGAAGAAAGGCGAAGGGAGGTAGAGAAGGAACAGGTTCAGGAGGACCTTACAGCAGCGCTTTCTGTAAGGAGGCTACCAAGAAGACATCTGATAGTCTGCTCTTTGCAGTGGTGCATGGTAGGATGGTGGGAGACAATTGGTCTAAACTGAGATATGAGGTATAGACTTGATATAAGGAGAAACTTTTTCCCATGGAGAGAGTCAAGCAGTGCATTAGGAAGTACAGGGAGGTTGTGTGGCCTCTATCTTTAGAGATTTTCAAGACCCAACAGGGTAAAGCCCTGAACAACCTGGTCTGATCTCATAGGTGACCCTGCTTTGAGTAGGTGATTAGACTTCAGACCTTCTGAGGTCCTTCCTAGACTGATTCAAGCTTGAAATTGAGCTTTCCTGCACAGGCAGAGGGCTGTTCCTAGCTTACCCCTTTCATCAGCAGAGAACACTCTCCTCAGCCACTTAGAAGAGTCCAAGTTTTGTAGTCTTCATCATGGACTACTAGGTTACATTGATTTCCAGTTATTTTATCTGGTAAACTTCTCTATAAGAAGATGCAGTATTATCACACCAAAGCACCTGTTGTGATTATTCATATTTTATTCATTCTGAAGTCAAATGTGAGGTTTCCAGACAGCTTGATAATTTGTTACTTTTTTTTTTTTAATTAAAAAGAAAAAGTTTAAAGTAGCTGAATTCAATATCTCTTCTTCTGATTTGCCACTCAAAAAAAAAAAAAAGGGGGGAATGTTTAAAGGTTCTTAAAATATCACAGAAGACTTGTTAGTGCAAGGGCAGTCTGTTTTATCTGTTTTAGGGATCATTTCTGTTCTCTGTGTAAGTATTATGCAAGCTATGATCTTTGGGTGTTAGTGAGAGACCCAAGTTTATTGATAGTGTCAAACGTCTTGGCATATTTTTTATTTGTTCCCTTAAGCTTTCTTTAAATCCATAAAACAGCCTGCAGAGGTGGAGGGCGGGGGTGGAAAAAGACATTTTGGAAGGGACCAATGCACAAATACTGGAGGTAATCTCAGTTTGGAAAGTGACTTCCCTCTGAAGCGAACACTGAGGTGGTGAAGCCAGTAGGTTTCCTTCCATACAACATATATGTGAGCACAAAATCCAAGATCAAAGTCTGATGTTACTTATTCTGGAATAATAACTACACTAAAGCAGGAGTCGGTTTGGAACACAGTGGTGGAGTGGCCAAATCCGGCTGATGCTGTGAGTGGGTAACACCAGGCAACCTCCAGCCCTCCCCGACCCCTGGTGCGAGAGGCACGACCAGTATCTGTCACCATGAGCTGTGGTTGTGTGGAGGCAAGGTGGCCTGCGCTGGGACTGGGGGGAGTGTCTGTCCCCTACAAACAGAAAACTCTCCTGTGAGTCTGGTAATGATCTAATTCAAGCCTTTCTTACTCCATTGGTACAGACCCTAATATTTCTGGGTTCTGGACATGAGGGGCTAGCAAATATCTCCCAGCACATACTGGGCTCCAAACAAGGTGTTTGAAAACTTCCTCTTCAGCTGCCTATTTTATCTTTTTTTCACCTAATTTTTTTCTTTATATTCCTAGATAAATTAAAATGAGATGTGATTTTCAGGAGACAGAGCTGCTGTGTTAGGTCCATCTCCAGGACAGCTTGCTCTAAAGTTTCTTTTGGGTTTTAACAAACTGGATTGTTATTATGCTCTTCCCCCAAAAACCCTATAGGAACTGAGTGCTGTTGCTAAACTCTGGTTTTTATCTTGGGCCAGGAAGAACAGTTGGATTTTATCATGGAGTTATTGTACTGTTGAGTGTTCCACAATTACAGAGCATTAGTATGCACATAGGAGTATGCAAAGACTTTACAAGCATAAAATATTCAACATTTATGAAAGAAGCCTTTTTATAAATTTAGATACTAATTGGCCAGATACGTTCATGAAAACTAAATAGTGGCAGCAGCCTGCTATGTTTCCAATGAATCTCATTAATTAATATGCTTGAGAGATTCTTTTATTCTTTTAATTTGCAGAAGATAGAATGACAGTCTCTATTCTCGGCCAAAGGAAATGTGGCAAGCATGATTTGTTGTAAGACTTGTTGACTTGCTGTTTCTCAGGTACTTTTAGCCATACATTTGTTTAAGAACATGTGTGACCACTTGGGTATATAATTAGGTGTTTTTGTGATCTACCTACAGGTTAAATTACGTTGTTCCCTTTTCATTTGTATGTAAAACAGTGCTGAGATTGGTTATGCCATAGTTTGCCAAGTTGGTGATATTCTTGCTCTGAATAATTCTGAGAGAAAATAGGTCCTCCATTTTTGAAAAAATACCACTAAAATGCACTAGGAAAATTAAGTGATGTTTTGAGAAACTGGCTTAAATTCATTCTACAAATTAACTGACAAATGTTATATCTAAGAACAAGAAACTCCTGTTTCAATAAAACACGAGACACTGATTGTCCACAAGTCAAGACTTCCCAAGGTAGCTGCTAACGGTAACATCAGCTGGATATTGAAAACTGCTGGGATCTCAAAGAGAAACCGTCGCCATTGTGAGCCCTGAGAAAATACTGAACGGCACCACTGCTGGCCCTGAGCTAACAAAACGTCATCTCGTGGCGTGGCCCAAACTCAGCTCTGGTAGAAAAAGATGAATCCCTGTGGGGTTGCAACTATATAATCCACAGCTGAGTTGGATTTGATAGGTTTTGGTTAAGGTAGAACAACATTCTCGCATGATCTGACACTGATCTAAACCTGTACTGATTTTTTGTGGGATTTTTTAAACAATATTAAATACATACATACCAAACCCATCAGATAGAAGAGAATAATGTAACAGTTGTAAAAGATAAACCTAATTTCTTATTAGCAAAGATTTCATTGTTTGCTGGAAAACAAACCAAGGCAACTAGTTTGGCCTTTTTTACATACTGTATTTCTCTTTAAGGGTCACAGATGGGATTGTAACTCATCACAAGAAAAAGTATGAGAGCTAAGATGGATAATTTGAGAAGTAAAAGGCTCACCTCAAACCCTACAGCAGTCTCTTGCAAGAGAGGATGACTATGTTTTTCCATGACAAGTTTATTCTAAAGGACTGGCTTTTTAAATGAGAATACATCTGGTGGAATAGCATATTCTTAGGAATAGCACGTCCTTACTACACTTGATTCTAACTAACCTGCCAGAAATCACTTTTTCCAATAAGCTCCATTAATAAGGGTGGATTGGGTTCAGCTCAGTGTCTCAGTATTCATTGAACAGGGCTCCTGCATTTGATGGTCTTTTAGAAGCCCCATCTTCTTCACTATTTTACTGCCATAAACACTGTCAAATTGATTTTCTTATTTCATTTATCAGAGACAGGAAGAGCATAACTTCATTTTCTTTTGGATAATTTCCCAGTTTCTTCAGGGCATTAAACATTTTTCTTTACACTGGCAAGAACAACATGTTGCAAGTAAGTTCTTTTGTAATTAGCTAATTTTTGTATTTTTTGGCCACAGGGTGTTGCTAAATGACAGTTAGGGACAGCTTAAAACCAGGAGGTTTAATTTTATTTTTTAAACTTGCATACGGAAGCTGTCTTACGTTGGGAGAGAACAAATATTCTTTATTACAATCTATATTACTTAGTAAAGAAAGGCTGAGAGATGATTTCATATGGTTGAAATCGTATGTCTGAGGGATCTATAATTCATCTGAATAAACCATGAGTTAATAATCTCTGCTTGGGTGCAGGAAGAGCTGCCTGATCGCAGAGGTAGAGGTGCTGGAGACGAGGAGTGGGCAGCGCAGCGGGTGTGAAGGGTGCAGGGTCAGAGAAGCACCAATCCAAGAAGAAAGCAGTGAAAGGGTAGGAAGGAAATGAGAAGGGAGCCCAGGGAGCGCGGAGGAAAGGGGCTAACAAAAAGTTCTCTTGAGAAGAGCTTGAATAACGATGCAGTATATCAGAAAAGCCCTGGCTTGTGCCATAATCCAATGTTCTGTTAATAAAATCAGGCAGTGTAACCTTCTGATTCTTGTTCTACTGATGGCATTCCTGTCACTCACATTTCGTATAAGACGTTTTTAATTTAAAGAACGGGGAGAGAATTTCTAGCTAATTTACTTTATTAGTAAAAGCACAGAAATCTCATTTCAAATGTACTGATAAGAAGTGCTTTCCTTCAGTCATACTCTTGGGGGGGGGGAAAGGTGGAAACATTTATCATGTTTGAGGTACCCACCCACTTGTAGACTCAATTCTTGCCCCCTTCCTACTGTTGGGATGACTTATGCATGAATAGGATGTAAAAATAGAGAGGGAAAAAACCTAAATACAATTTGATTTTTAGTTGCTAGAGGCTTCAGTGTTTCTCTAACCAATGCACACAGTATGTATGAACACAAAACGATGTGCAGTGGCATCTAACCTCATACACTGAAGAGGTATCTGTTGCTTAACAGCACAACTGATGTTTTGGTTTTGAATGTTTATAAGCTACCTGTAAATTAATATGCTGTCTCTTTGCTCTGGGAGACAGGAGATGCACATTATGGTGAGTCTGTGTCTTTCTTTCAGGTTTTAGCTTAATATATAGATTGTTCTACCTTTGCTAAAGGTAACGGCGAATAAACATTATTTTTTCAAACAGGACAGATTGTTAATATTTGCAATTATTCTTATTTTCTGGGGGGTTATTTTCCATGGTCTTCGTGTTCATCTGCTCAATGAAACAAGTTCCCTTAAAACCATCTGCAGTAATACTACAGCTTTCTTCTGGTGTTTATCCCACTGAAATCTCCCGGGTCTGCAGGTAGCTTGCTAGGTTGTTGCTTAGGGCAGAAGTATCAGAAATATGGAATGTATGTGCAAATTGCTATTATTTATACCTTGAGATGTCATTTAGATGTGTGTTCTTCCCAAACGTCAAGCCAACAACATGCCTTTTTGGGGAGGGCAGCTCTGTTTTTCAGTCCAAAGCAAAAGCCAATGTCCAGGTCCGTTGGTTTCCTCCTTCCCCAACCTCCCTGCGGAGGCTCTGCGGAACCCCAGGGTAACCACAGCAGGATGTGCCTTCCCGGGAGCTGGGCACAGAAAGCAGAGATGTAGAAGGCTGTATAACAGTGCCACCAGGTGATAGCATAAAATGCAGTGTTTGCTGCCAGAGTTGCTGCTGTTCAACAATTATTTGCAGATCAACTCTGCTATAAAGCATAAAGCGTAATTTCCCTCCCTAGGCTAATGTATATAGATCTTCCCATAGATCTAACGCGTGTTTGCTGTAAGATCCATCACAAAGACAGAGTCTATGTATGGGGGTTTTATTGAATTTTGGGGGGAGGGAAGAGTGGGTTGCTTTTAGAATTCTTTGCAATTTTTGTGGTTTTCAGGGAGGTGTGTTCAGGTTATGGCAGTAGGATCCATCTCTCTCAGCTTGTTTGCTTCTGATATAGCACAGATGAGAAGAATCAGGACAATATCCTGACAAATATCAGTCTAGTGTTATTTATGTGAAACCCCAAGGCATATGGGATAAATGTATTAATTGTTGTTGATGCCAGCTTGAATCTAGGTTATTTAGCAGCAAGTAATGTTATTTGAAAGCAAATTTAATTTATATGTGACATCTGTGATGATCCTGCTGGAGTGATTTATGTAGAAAAGTTGCTAGGAATGGGATCCCATCCTGGTGGGGGAATGCATATTAGTAAAATAAGATATTTGCAACTCTGAGGAGTTTGTTAGCTGACTTCTGTCAGTTGTTTGCTAACACTCTAGACATATTAGCATAATGGGAAAGCTGTTGTCATGCAGTCTACCATCAGAGCAAGAGAAAATTAAATAAACAGGGGTCCCTTACAACACAGCATATTCAGGAAGCACTGATAAAGGTAATACAGAATGATTAAAGGTTTTAAATAATTTCCTCTCCAGCTATATTCATGTT
>JAOXNO010000013.1:140359031-140384472 GCA_028565335.1 Limnodromus scolopaceus
ATACTGAGCATGGGGCAGATGGGATGGAATACCCCAGTTGGTCAGGTTTGGGTCACCTGTTCTGTCTGTTCCTCCCCCTCTACGCTTTTCCGTTTCCGACCCTCTAAGGGGCAAGTAACGAAAATTGCCTGACCTTGGTTGTTATAGCAATAAGTATAAGCAAGGGCCTCTCTGCATACTGTTCCTTGGCATTTAGCACAAACATTGGTCTTATCATCCTGAGAACGAGCAGTTTTCTCCACAATATCCTGTTAATTTCAGAGAGTTAGAGGAGGCCTAGCTAAAATGTAACATTACAGAACACAAAATTGGTTCGGTTTTACCTCAAACAGGGACACACGTCTCCGTGTTTTAGCAAGGTCAGAACTGGAGCACCCTTGTTGTGGTCTGCTACCTTCCCTCAGAGCCTTCTCCTCTCCCAGGGCATCATCTTCTGGACGTCTTCATCTCCACCACCTTGTACCCATCCCTTCCAGCGTGCATCCAGGTGCCCCAAGCTGGTGGCTGGTCCCTACCCCATGTCTGGGGGAAGGATGGGTCAGGTGGAGGGTCACTTGTCAGGAGGCACCTACTGCTTCAGTGTTGGCTCTTCATGCTTTGCCCATGGCCTGCCTTACCGCTGCTGGCAGCGCACCTGGGATTGCAAGGAAACTGCTGCACCAGGAACGCTCGTACCATAAATAAGGGGTTTACTAGATGATGCTATACTCAGAGAAACGATCCTTTTGTTCCTTTTCTAAGGAAGAAAGAAGCAGGCGAAAACAATTTTTTGTGGTAGTGTTATACTGCAGGGTAGAAAGATTAAAATAAGATGGAATTTTATTTATTTCAGCTTTAAAAAAATAAAAGAGAACTGTATGGAAAATTTGAATGTAATTTATCACTTGGTCATAAGTGGGCAGGAGAGCTGCACGTTTCTTTTCAGTAAAATTGCAAGGAAGTGGCTGTCTTTAAAATCAAAGACCTTTTTGGCTGAAGGAAGACCATGTTAAGTGTCTCTCATTAAAAAGTTGAACTACACTTTAAGGCTATTTTTATGTATTACAGTCAATTTTAGTGTTTTACAAAATGTCCCTGAACATACTTTAGCCTTAAAAAATTGGGAAATCATTGAATATATGCCCGAAAAAGCATTTTGCAGCCTACCCTGCCAAAGATTCAGCAAGTCCACTGACAACAATTTTAATGATTTGTTAATAAAGATTAGGCAATGCTATGATGAATTTATTATTGCAGGAAGGGTTTGATTGGTAAAGAAAACAAGACAATATCCGTTCAATACTGCTACATTGTCTTTTCTTCGTATTTTTCATCTGGCTCAGCATTTCTTGCAGTTCCAAGATACAAAATAATTTCTTTACCTATAACTCTGTACATATGTACAAGAAAATATATTTTTACCTTGGTTCTCACAGAAAGGAACACTAACTTTGCTGTTAAGTGAACTTGCTTGTAAATTCCAAAAATTATATTCCTTAACATGATTTCTAAAAAGGCTATGAAAGTTCTAATCCTTAAAAAGAAAAGAATTTATTAGTTTAAATTCCTCGTGTCAGAAAAAAGGTTTTAATTTTTCTTTGAAATACACAGTCAGTTAAATGTCTCACTGACTTCAACAGGGATAATACAAAGTCAAGTCAGTTATTTTAGTGGCAGATCTGCTTATGGGCTTTCATAGCCTTATGTAAAAATGTTCCGGTGAATTTATTTAGGTTGTATGATTAAGTAAAAGACGGAGGTTTTACCTCCCTGTGAAAATGAGAAGCTATTTTCTGATTAGTAATTCTCAGAAGTTTGTTAAATGTGTGGAGAGGGAATCGCTGCTGATTAATGAAATTGCAGTTGATTCACTGACATATCTAGTGCAGGAAGGTGTGGGCAGGCTGCATATACTGCCTTCTGGCTACAGCAACCAGAGTTCTTGCATGATGCTTGTAGAAGTTTCTCAGCTGTAAGGAGAGGGAATGAGCATTACATTGGGTTGCATTCTTCTTGTGTGCATAATTTACCGTGTTTCCCCATTCATGGCGTTGCGACGGTGCGACCGTGATACTGCGTTGACTTCAGTGGGATTTTGTTTCAGTCCGTGGCCCATGTGCTTGGAGTTCACTGCAGACCCATGTGCTGGGATATTAGAACTCCACTGGAAAAGATTTTCTTAAATGTGAACTCCACTAAAGGATGAGTTCTTTGAAAATGATTTACCTTACACGAAGCAAAGGTTGACTTTGATGATTTCAGTTCCATAGGCAGCTATATTTGGGGATAACAGCCTCCTTTACACAATGCACGTAACCAGGAAATACATATTTGTAATAGGCTTAATTTCTTGTCAAACTTGTTGCTGTTGTTTCCTATCTGGATCAGATAAAAAACAGATAACAAGAACTGAATTCAGAATATCAAAGAGTGAATAAATAGTGTATATACCTGCAAAAGAACTCGATTTAAATGTGCTAAATTGGTTAATTGATATAATTTTAAATCAGTACTTTCAAACCCCACAGCATGTGATGCTCACTGGAACACAGAGCAGAGTTACAAAGATTATTCCCTTTATTTTGGTAGTTCTGATTTTTCATTAACTTTGCTGTATATGCCCTGCCTTTTTAGATAATGCTTTGTCTGAGATGGACCGTTACTTATATCTTGATGTGTCACAGTTTAGTATGCACTTTGGAAACACATATGACAAAAACCAAAGTTCCTGTAAATCTCACATTCTACCAGCCAGTCTCTTGTTCAGGCCGTGTGTTCTGAAGACCATGTTAGAGATCTCTTATTCAAGTGCCTTGAACCCACTTGGTGAGTTGCAGTAAAGGAAACATTTTCTTGTTTTCATGCTCACTTTATATGCAATTCCCTGTTTTGTATGTGATTCATCTCCTGTATCAAGATCAGCCTCTTGTTCGCTACAGAAGGTCCACCTCTGCCCTAAAGAAACCACAAGTTTCTGGCAGCAACATTTGGCTGTGGGCAGCACAGGAGCCATCCAAAGAAAACCATCCTCTGTATTTTTCCATCAGCCTCCAAATGAGGATTGAAGGGATGGGAAGAGAAGCCGTAAGAGGAGTCCTCTGATCGGCCTGCTGGAGGGTCCCCAGTCCCAGCCTTGCATGTGTGGCCAGTGCCGAACATCTGTCCCAGCTCAAAACCAGGCTCTGCTAGGCCTGGCTTTCGAGATAGTCCAACGCAAGCCAAAGAAACTCTTTATTTCTCTGTGCTGTGTGTAGTGAAAAAGCACCTCAGCCAAAACTGACTCAAGGTGAAGAGTTTGGGCCATGCCATTTTTTCCCAAGAACGCTCCTGTACATGAAGGCTGTTTGTGAGCCTTGAGGGAGCTCTGAGTGGGTCATGGTACCTTGTGGGCACTCACATGCAAATTTTTATCCCGAGTTGCCAGTGAGTGCTGCAAAAGATCAGCAGTCGTGAGGTCTTGGTTAGTGGCTTATGCCTGTCAGGACTTTCTTCTAGCGCTACTGAGAGCACCCCAAGCTTATGCATTATGTGGATGCCCAGGGAATTTTGGCCCTGAAAGTGCCTTTGGATCACTCTCACTGAGCTGATGTGGGTGGACATGTAGACGTAATAGAGGTCAGAATGGGAAAGCTGGGGATAACTTGGAGCCACTCAAAATAACAAAAGGCAGTTTACAAAGCTAGACAAAATGCTAAGGACAGATACTCATAAATTAATAACATTATTGAGGTAGGCTTGCTGGTGTTTTGTTGTGTTTTCTTTTTTCCCTGAAGAAATCTGGAGGAACAGAAAGGATCAGAGCAGAAGCTACTGTACTTTTGCTGTTCCCAGCTTGCGGCTGGCATTTTAGGGCCATTCCCAGCAGGTGTGCTTCAGAATAGTGGTTTAAATACTGTAGACTGGGGCTCTTGATGAACGAGCCTTAGAATACTACAGATTCAGCTGACTGGAGATGTGGTATAGAATTTAAACCTATTTTTCTAAAGTGCCTAATACACATTTAATTTCTATAAAAGTAATTATGATAACCATAGCTTGCTTTGGGACCGTGAATAGGAATATCTCTGGCATTTCAGAGTTTTATAGAGAGATTTTATCTGCTATATAAAGCTGTGTAGCTAGGAATGCAAAAAAAAAGAAAAAAAAGGTTGAGATAATTATTTCCAGAAGACCAGGTATTACAGAAGATTAGCGCAAGAGTTTAGTGCTCAAAATATTTTATTAGCATCATTTGAAACAATCTGCTATAGGGAAAAAAAAAAGGTTACAATATGAATCTGCATGAGTGTAATAACCTCACTATAAATTATGACAATATTCAGTTATCAGTGATACCTGAAATGACAAAGAAGATCTGGGGGCAAAAGGAGGCCTTATTGAATGATTGTTTAAGTTTTTTTAACTACAAGCAGCAATGTAGGAAACATTTATTTTATAGATCTTTTTCCTCCTTTCCCAGGAGGAAATTTTTATTTTGTTCCCTAAACAACTTTGATGTAGCATATATATTTCATTGTTTTGTTCCATTTTGTTTCCTTTAAAAATTATTGTGATGTTTGTATACATTATATTTGCTGGACATTTTCAATCTAGTCTCTGACAGATGATCTTAGTATCATAGAATTGTTTGGGTTGGAGGGGACCTTTAAAGGTCGTCTAGTCCAACCCCCTTATCTAGGGGCATTTTCAATCTCTTTGGCATCTGGCAGTGAGTTTGGTACCATCTATAGGAAAGAACTCTTCACAACAGCATTTCAAATGTGAAATTTTAATTGTATGGAAGTATTAACTTGAAACTCTTTTCCTTAGTAAGACAATAAGAGCAAGAAAAATAACTTAATTATATACATTCAGGCAGGTTCAGAGTTCTAATGTAAAGTTTCAACTAGAATTTTCTGTTTCTTGTTCCTCTCCCTGTTAAGGTAGTAAATTTTTACTAGAGAATTATTCAATTTACCTTCAAAGGATTAAAATATATCTTAGGGTTTATTGAGATAGCTTTTTATAAAAACACTTTTGCAATCTACTGAAATGCCAAGAATAAAAATGTCAGATTTATAAATATGAATTAAGGATTACATTGCTACTGGTAACATCACAAATAGGTGCAAGCATATAATCTCTCCAGAAAATATATTTTTATTGCAATATGTAATTAGAAAAAGTTGTATATGTGGCTTTGAATTCCTCACCTCTATGCAGATTTATTACTACAAGTCTCTATTCTTATGGTTTGCATTTTACATCCCTGGGACATTTGGATTTGATCAGAATGTCAACACTGCCACATTCTGCCACAGAAGGAAGACTGGAGTTGAGTTTTAATATTGGAGGCTTGGCTACTTAATTAAATTGATGTGTTTGCTGGAACATACACTTGAGATTCCCTTGAAAGCAAGCCCAGATCTAAAATTTCCAAGACAAGTTGTAATTCTTTCAGCCAGAAGACCAAACCTACCATCTGTGAAGCTGAAATGCAGTTTTGCTGCGTTTTGCAATACACAGACCAAGTTCATATGAAAAATCTGCATATTGGCAAGAGTCTAATGAGGGAAGTCTGGGGCTGAAGATGGTAGCAAACTGGTGCTTACCTTTGTGATGATGGATTCTCATGCAGTTCCTCCATTACCTGCAGCTTTTGGCTTGTATTTTCATATGGCTCCAAGGTCTGGCCTCCTTGTGAAATTAAAATAGGCCTTCCTTAAACTGGCTTTGTGCTGGTGGGTATTCCTTCCAGCATCAATACTGTGCCCACAAAAAAATTTGTAGTCAAAACTTAGAGTTTTCATCCAGAGTACTCGGAAGTCACCATCAGAACCAGAGTTACACCAGCATCACAGTCAGGGTGCTTTTACTGCTTGAGCATGGGCTCTGTTGCACTATTTCATGCATTATAGGGAAAGGATTCAATTACTTTAAATTACTTACTGTAATAAAAATGAGAAGTCAATTAAAATTAATGCAGTCATCTTCTTCAATGCTAACGTAAATTCAGGGTTTGGAAAGTTATCAAAAAAGGTTCTTGTTGCTTTAATTTAAGATCATAACTGATAGAGAAGAAGCACAGCTCCTACTTTTAAATGTGCTTTCCCTATGTAGTTCTTCATATCCTTTCTCCTCTATTGTTATGAAAGATTTGGTTAACTAATTACAATTTTAAGGAAAAAAATTGTCATAGAGAAAGCAACTGCCTTCTATTAATTATCCTTCCTGAGAAGGATTTTATGAGGTGCTTCTCATCCTGGTAAAGCAATTTAGCCAAGATTTGAAA
Organism: Limnodromus scolopaceus; assembly: GCA_028565335.1. NCBI lineage: Eukaryota > Metazoa > Chordata > Aves > Charadriiformes > Scolopacidae > Limnodromus > Limnodromus scolopaceus. Next base: position 140,365,282 of record JAOXNO010000013.1, read on the forward strand.
ATCTCTAGATGAAGAGAAGCTGTGGACAGTTTCCATGGACTCCCGAATATAATTTTTCAACTATTGGCAAATACAGCCCCTCTGTAGGCACACAGGTGCAATGCAGAAATTTAAGGGAAGTAACATCAAAAGGATAACCGCAGGTTCAAACTGCACTGAAGAGTCTCTCTCTGGAAGGTGAAAGGGACTGAAGGAAAGCAGGGAGGAATTACTACTCTTGTCAAAAGCCCCTTTGACAGTTTATGTCTTTACTTACTGACAAAATACTTGGAAGAACAGAGCAGGTATAGCTTGTGATTCCGGTTTCTTTATGTAGAACTGTAATTGTCACAGGACACAGCTTGGAAGGCTCTGAAGTTCTTGGTGCAGTGTCATTCCTGAAGGATCTGCCTCTGGTGGACCAAGAGCTTCTACAATAACAGACTGAAGCCAGAAATTTTAGGGTTCAGACTTTTGAATCCAAGTTGAGTCAGAGATGATCTTCAGCTCCTGTGTGTCTGTTTGGCAGGAATATTTATCTGCACCCTTTCCTAAGGAAATTACAGAGCACTCTTTCAGAAGCATAGTAAATGAGAACATTATGTCCTTAGAATACACTTACACTCTGATAAGTGATTACTACCCTAAAGCCAAGAGGAGAACATATATATAACTTCTGCTTTACAAGGTGCAGTGGGTTTTTTTTGTGTACAATGCTGTCTTATATACAAACACCCTTCCTGTTTTACCCTGATTCATGGCCCCTTGTTTGGGACAGACAGCTCGTGTAGGGCTTTAGCTTTAAAGTCTTCTCCTTTTCTTCAGAAGATTAGAGATATGATTATAGATCTGAAGACTTTGTTCTTTTTGAAATTGATTGCAAACAATAGAATTTACTAGTCTATCAGGAGGAAAAAAGGAGGGGGAAAAAAATGACCAACGGTGAATGCATTTTGAGGAAAACTGAAAGGACAGTGTGTAGGCCTGCATTCCATGTATGTTCCTGAATGAAATTGTAAGCATTCAAAGACTTTGCGAACCACGCAGTAGGACAGGAAAGGGAGGCACATCCAGAAAAATGGAGTTTGATTCACTTTACCCTTTTTCAGTTTTGTAGCCCAGGAGACAGACCTATCAGGAATGACACATTAAATGAAGTGTTAATGGAACTGTGTGATGCAAACCACAGAATGGTTTGGGTTGGAAGGAACCTTTAAAGATCACCTAGTTCAACGATCCTGCCATGGGCAGGGACATGTTTCACTACACCAGGTTGTTCAAAGCCCCATCCAACCTGGCCTTGAACACTTCCAGGGATGGGGCATCCACAACTCTGAGCAACCTGGTCCAGTGTCTCGCCACCTTCAGCATAAAAAAGTTCTTCCTCGAGTCCAATCCAAACCTACCCTCTTTTAGTTTGAAACTTTTGCCCCTTGTCCTGTCACTACAGGACCTGGTAAAAAGTCTCCATCTTTCTTATAATCCCCCTTTATATATTGAAAGGCTGCAATAAGGTCTACCTGGAGCCTTCTTTTCTCCAGGCTGAACAATCCCGACTCTCTCAGACTGTCTTTCTAGGAGAGGTGTTCCACCCCTCTAATCATTTTTGTGGCCCTCCTCTGGACCTACTCCAACAGATCCATGTCTTTGCTGTGCTGAGGACTCCACAGCTGGATGCAGCAGTCCAGGTGGAGTCTCATGAGAGCAGAGAAGAAAGGGAGAATCACCTCCCTCGGCTTGCTGGCCACGCTTCTTTTTATGCAGCCCAGGATACAATTGGCTTTCTGGACTGACTGCAAGTGCACATTGCCGGCTCATCTCCAATTTTTCATCCACTAGTATCCTCAAGTCTTTTTCCACAGGGCTGCTCTCAATCCATTCATCCCCTGGCCATTTTGGTGCTGTGTGGATTTTCAGATATTGAATTTCCTCAGCTCAAAGACTCGTTACAGTGTCCTTCTTTTTGCTTGTTCACTGCTAGGTTCTCCTAATTCCATATGAATAGAAGTTTGTGAGCTGTGGGTTAGAATCCATCATGGAAATGTTCTGGAAATAAAGTAGCTTACTGTACTTTTTGTGTCTTTCAAGGACATAGTTTCTTACGTGCCAGAGAAGAGGAACCAGTGAGTAAACAAAAAGGCAGAAACAAAATCGTAAGACCTCCTGCACTCCAGACTATGACAAAGATAAATGTGAACCATTGTGTGGCCTGAATACTTGCCAAAACAATCCGTCCTGTCTAATGGCTGCATACTGATATTATTGGCTTGCAGAATCTTCATTAATAAGGGTTTTGCATAGCAACCAATAGCAAGGTACAGTTTTGAACAGATATCTATTGGAACATTCTTTTAAACAAAGTTTGACAAAATGTGCTATATTTAGAGTTGTACTTTTCCACTGTCAAAATGTTACATCTCAGAACTCTGCAGAATGCCCTCAGGGAAATACACATTTCTGGATTCAGTAGGAAGGCAAGAAAAGGTGTGTCTGGCATGAACAAATCTTGGTCAAATGCTTTACTTTAATTCTTCTACTGCATGATGGGTTTGCTCTGAAAACAATTAACAAGAAGAGAAAGTTGCACTTCACTTTTCTCTTGATTAACCCTCTTCTGCCCAGGGTACTAGCCAGCTTATTAACATTTTGAAATAAGATTTTGTAGTGGAATAAGAGAATCAAAGTGCAGGACTTGCTGTAGCACCAGAGGGGTTCTGCTGTAAAACCTCATGGATCCCCACTCGGTGCTTTCCAAACATACCACTCTGTGCTCTTCAGACATCCTCCTTCTTGACCCAAAAGTGAAGCTGAGTTAAAAGTGTGACCGAAGAAGCCAGAAGAAATTGTCCCAGAGCATCTTTTTAATTTTTGACCATGTCCATTCACTAGATTCAGGTGCCTCGGTGTTAAGTCATTACCCCAGTGCCATCTGTGATGAAGTACTTTTGCAGTGGAGGAATGTACCGACATGAGACTCCCTTTGGAGAAGTTTCAAGAATATGATTTGTAAAGCTAACACCAGAGATTGTACCTTCTTAGAGGTCAGCAATGCAAGATTTGCTCCTATACATATAAGGAATTCATTCAGAGTATGTGAATCATGATACTGTGTCCTTTCTTTGGGAAAATCATGTCAGATGTGGTAAGTAACTGCTTCCTTCACTTGTAAATTTTGTCCTGCAGAACAGCAGACATGAGTTGTAATGGAAGACACGACCTTAAACGTTCATGCACTTTGTCAAACCTTTTTAACAGTAAAAACAAAAGGTCACAGAACTCCATTTCTTGTGAGCAGAACAGTTCTTAGCTTCTTCCCCCCAGTAACCCTGCTGAACAATCCAGTGCACAGTCCTTCATATTAAAAGGGATCAAGTGATTAGCAAAGGCAGCCTTTAAAGATGCTATTTGATACTAAGGTAATACAGACTTCAGTTTGTGTCTCCCCAATGTAGCTTTAGGCACTTAATGCATATCTATATCATCAGCTGTATAAAGCTATTATTATTAGCTCAGACAGTGGTTATGTGGGAAAAGAGACTGTTATGCTCAACGCAGATATCAAAGATAAGGGAGGGAAAAAATTAAGCATTTAGCATTGTAACTGTGAAAAACAGCTGTACTTTGTTCACGGCAGGTAACATAGTGTCTTCTTGAGAAAACTGGGTAAGGCAGTTTACTACTGTTTTCTAGTAAAGCTGTTCTAATTGACAGCCATATTTTGAAAGGGAAAATTTGCTCTTTTGGGATTGTTTGTATACTTTCTCTTTAATATTTTGTTCACTGGTTATGTAAAAAATAAGATTCCCAAGTAGACAGTCTGCAATTTGTTTATTGTCATACGTGAAAACACTTTGCCACTTACAGTTTTCTTCTGACTCCTTGCTGTGATAGTTTGATCAGTTATTAGAGAAACCAAATGTTGTCTCCCCAGCACTGCAAGAGCTCAGTCTCAAGTTGAGTAATGCTCTTGTTTCACTGAGTGCACCACATTTTCATTACAGAACTGAAAACTTACAGAACTACAGTGGCATTAGTTAAAATATTTCATATGTTTTATATAAGTGAAACCATGTAAAATTAAAAAAAAAAAATACTTCCGAGGAGTGTAAATTACTAAAGTACAACAGAATCAATTGCATGCTACTTTGCTGTAAGTAATGAAGTAGTTCACAGGATCATTCAGCTGCCAACTAATGGAAGGAGAATTTATTGCATTTACTGATAACTGTTCACTGAAATTCACTTTTTTCCCTCCTAGAAACATTATCACTAATTGTAACAGGGAGTGACTGTAAAGAGCAGTATCTCAAGTAAGTTTGGGTGTGGTTGAGTGTTTCTCAGTAGGAAGGAAAGGAGGAAGAGCATCACCTGAAAATGGTTTGGAGATCACCCATATGGATCTATTTGCACTTAACCATAGACTAATATTTGGATGTTCTTCTTGAAACATGAGCTCTGGGAAACAAAAGGCAAAGACCTTACAAACAAAGCACTTTCAAACACTGGAGTTCAATCTGAGGATCCTGATATTAAAGAAATCAAACTCTCTGCATTATATGTGTAGACAGCAACGGAGTATTTTTTTATGAAGGGCTGACTGGCCAGCATGGTTATACTTTCACTGCTCTGGAACTTCTGCAAGATTATGTTTGACACTAAGTCTAAAAAAAGTGTTAAAAGAGCAGGTCATTTAAAGGGGAGTGACAGAATGTAGTGGCACTCACATCTACTTATATGAACGTTTATCTTAAGAAAAGGGAAAAAATAATTTTGGGGAAGTATAGGATAATATTGCTTTGCCTAAACAATCATAACTACTCTACTTTTTAATATTTATAAGACTTTTTACCCTCAAATGATGCAAAATGCCTTCGTAAAATGCAAGAGGCATGGCAGACCACAAAATTGAGCAAGATTTTCCTATCTGCAATACACCATGGCAATCTGCCCTCTAAGGTCTAATTACTTCTTTCAAAAGACTTGTGTGATTGTGCAAGCTGTGCACAATTTCTGTTCCTAATCCTTTTTCTTTATGGCAATAATGCTGATACTTGAAGAAATATTTTGGTGTCCAACCAAATGGAAAAGCATTTTAATTGCCAAAATACTACTGTGGATATCAAACATGTAATAAATTGTGTTTCCCAGCACAGAATATTGTTAGGCTAACCACCCAGTGGTGCTGGTTTGTTGACTGAGACACCATTGTCCCGAGTCAGACCAGTTGACAAATGGAAAGACAGCTTCCACATCCAGACCATTTTGGTCATACTGTGTCATGGGTAGCACTTAGTTACGGTGAATACAGGACATGACACTGCTCCTGAAATTCATGTTTATATCACCACTAGAGACTTACTCCCCTCTGCTATTTCATTCAGTAAAAATCTTTTCTATGCATCTGCCAAACCACTCACCCAGGGCCCTGCAGCTCTTGCGAGCTTGTTTTGCAGGTTTTCCGTGCAGTCCATGTAGGAGGGGCAGGGAATGTTTATGGTACCAGCCAGTCCTTGTGTCATCCTGTCTGAATAACCTTGGAAAGTGAATGCTATAGCTCGTGCTCCCTGATGTCATCACACCTATTAAAAGGAATATTAAACGTTAAGTCTGTTGAGAAATAGTGAATTGTAATGTGCTGTCTACAAGTTCTAATTGACCTCAACATTTTTGATCACATAAGTAAACACTGCATGCATAAAATCATACAAAACACACTGTATAAAATGAGACTTTTTGCTATCTTTCTACCTGCTGGCTTCAAAATATAAAGGCAAAACACTAGTCTTGACAGAAATTAAGGAAAGGCCAACAGAATTCAGTGTAAATCTTTCTATACATTTCATTTGAAAAAATATTGTTTTTCTGTAACTTATAAAACAAAATACATTGATACTAAAAGAATAATAGCTTGAAATGAAATACTTAATGCCAGGAGTGGTGTTGAGTTTGATGTCCTTATGCAGAGAACGCTGAATACAAATTGCATTGTAAAAAGCATGGCAACTTTACGCTACCGAGGTTGAGGGAAATTTTTAGAGGAGCATACCTTGTATAAACTGAAAATGTGCATCATATGAAAACACGTGCTGCACTTACAATAAATAAAATTATAGGTGTATTTATGAAGGCTTCTGACAGTTAATGTCATAAAAAAGAGAATATACAGTTTCCTTAGAAAACACAAAGTTAGTCAAACGGTCAATTAAGGAAGTGCATATAAAACAGAACAATCATGTAGAATATTCTTACTCCAGAGGACATGCGAATTATAGAGGATACTAAGCATTTAAAATATCTGTAGATGAGTGGATGTTATGCATCTACTAAATCTCACCTGCAATGTCTGTATTCACCTTTGAAGCGAAATAATTTAATCAGGAAGGACTTCAGCATTGGAAAGCCAGGATGACATCGGCTTGCAAGAATCTGTTTAGAATTGTTTGGGCCACCGTTTTTTTTTTTTCTGTGTATTCTAAAAAGTTGAGTGCAATCTCAGTGCCAAACAGATCTAAATTATCTGCCCCCCTTCACTTTTCCTAGACATGTTGAAAACAGAAGTCAGAATAGTTATGGCATTTATTAAAATACTTTATTCACTCTGATAATTCAATGTCCGATTCCTGTGGTCTCCTGTAGGACCTGCAAGGGCCAGTGCTGTGCTGTCGCTCCAGTTGCACCACGCTGCTGAGCTATCAGAAGGAAGCTCTAAATTAACTGCCAGCACACTCCACGTTACCCCGTACATCAGGAACAAGTGTGTCAAGACAGAAAATGTAGTAGCAGTAGGAGAGGTAAGGTAAAATGTAGCCTTCCGCCAGTTGATAGAGCTGGTAGTTCAACCAAACTGATGGAAGGAAAGTAACCAGAGTTCCTGGGTAATTTCTTAAAATGCAGGGCAATCAGAGCACCCGAGTATTGGTAGCTTAAGTCCCAAGTGATCATAGCCGCCTGGCACAGTCCTCAGATGTCTCTCCGTTTGGGCACAGAACACAGGGTTTTTTGAAGAAGTTGTGGTCATGCTCATAGCCTCTGTGCTTGGCCCAGGAAAATGAAGTAACAGCTCCCAGTGCTTTGTGCTGTGCATCAACAGTAAGAACATCTTTAACCTCTGACTGTGTTTTAAAATTATTTTAGCTCGATTTTGTACATTCTGCAAGTAGGAATTTTATGGCCTCGGACACAGCTGTAAGACTTTGGCAAGCAAATCCTGGGTATTGCTGCTGTTGACTTTTGGTAAAGTACTATATTCTGTTTGGTAAGTCATATATGAGAAGTTAGACCATTATACTTGATGATAGGCTATTTCCAGGTCCATTTAAAAAAAAATAAATAGATTAAATATTCATACCAGGTTACAGGCTTTTCTCAGTAACATTCTCTTCTGTAGGCCACTTAATCTCTAAATTGTAACACTCCTTCTGTTGACATAAAATTTGCATGACAGTAAAATGTTATTTTGGATTACAAAAAATTTAAAATAGGACCTATCTTCCTAAAAGCCCTGAATTCTGAAGAGTCATTTTAATTTTTGAAAACCAAAGAATCGCCTATCTTATGTCTGCACGTGGAGGAAAGTGCTGTGAAACTCCGGGGCCGATTATTTGTATTACACGGAGGGTGAAGCAGCGTCTGCGGAGTCGGGGTGTCTCCCGGCTGCCGCAAGCTTGGCTGTGCCTGTGCCAGCACAGAGGGACATTTGTTACCCAAATCTAAAGCTGCTGTAGCATACACTCTCGGCCCTTTCAGACTCACGGTTTGCTTCTCAGGCCAGGCTACAGCCACTAGAATAAACCCAGGATGTTTGGCAAAATCTGGTGGTTGTCCTTCAGTTCTTTATTTTTTCCACATTTGCTTTCCTTTGTAGAGCAGAACTTCAGAGCCCTTAATGCTTAGACATGTGGGAATTTTCTGACAGTCCATCTGGATTCTTTTCCATACAGGTTCCTGACTTAGCTACTCCATACACTTTATGTTTATGACTCCTCTTTAAACAAAGTTGTCAACACTAGCAGTTGGTGAGATTTCCAATTTTCTGGATGAGTCAACTGGGATGGAAAAGCCACACCAACTTCTGTTCACTTCAGGATGTTAAAACAGGGAGAAAAATGAAAGCAAAGTAATAGCTTTTCTCCCTTTGTTCTTCAAGATTTGTGGCAGCTGAGGTGTCCTGTATCTCTCTGAGCCCCCAGACCTGTTCTTCTGAGCTTCCTCAGCGTGTACAGAAAACAAATATCACCCAAGGAAAGAACCCATGGAGGACTTCTGGTTCCAGAGCAAGGAGACTGGGACAGTGTCATGGCAAGTCCTAATGTCAGAACGGCTAGGGGGGATGAGGTAAAGGCAATGCTTTTGCTCATGTCCAGCTTAGTGTCCTGTTTCCCACAGTGTTGAGCAGTAGGTGGTGATTAGGGAAAGAATACAGAAGAGGACAAGTATGGAAAGACGCTTTGCTGGTATTTCCTCTGAGCTTCAGGCAGTCTGTGGCATAGGGGCTTCTAGACAACAGAGTTTGTATCTGCTTTCTTGTGCCTAATGGGTCTTGGTGGGCTTTCTATGATTTTTTCTAACTACTTTCTGAATCATTCATAGTTTTGGCAAACACAACACCCTGTTGTAATGAATTCTGTGATTCAGTTATGTTTTGTAACAAAATGTTTCCTTTTATTTAAATCTTCTGCTTAGTAATTTCATTAGGTGCCCCTACTTCTCTTATTATGAGAAACAGTGAATAGTTTTTCTCTGATCTGTTTCCTACTTATCTACATGATATTTTTTTCTCTACTTTCCTTGAGAGAAGCAGCTTGACACCTTTGTTGCTCTTCTCAGTACATTTTCTGGGTACATTGCACCTTTTTTTCGAGACCGGGTGACCAGCATTACAATCTATATTCATGAGAAGAATTTAAAGAGTAGTGTAACTAAATTTTTCTAATAATTCATATTTATTTTGCCTTTCAGATGTCTGTTGACTGACATTTTCATATATCTCTTTACTGGATGATAATAGCTCATTTAAAGCTCATCACTATGTGTATGTATAAACATAGTTATGCACGTGGAGCAACACTTGTCTTTACTCTGCATTTACCAACACTGAATTTCACCTGCCATTTTTTCATTATCTGTATTATGAAATAATTTTAAACTTTTTTTCAGTAGATTTGACTTTCCCACGTAATTTTGAGTCATCATCAATCTCCATCACCTTCTTTTTCTCTCCTCTTAGCCTAATAATCCAGTAATTTGAAAAGCATGGATCCCTGTTGGGCTGCACTGATAATCTTTCTTCCTCTGTTGTGAAATCTGACCTCTTGCTTACTCTGCTTTAAAGAATATTAAATTATGAGCCCTCTCATCTTACAACAGCTTCATTTAATTGGTGAGGGACTTTGTAAAAAGCTTTCTACAAATTTAAGTCCACTGCCATCAACTGGTTATTCTTATCCATGTGCTTATTGGCTCCTTCAAAGAAAAACTATAGATTTACAAATCAAGACTTAAAAATTTTGTTGATACTTTCCTATTTTAGTTATCCAGATGTCTTCTAATTCTATTATTACAATTTAATTTCTTCATGAAGTCCTGAGTAACACCAGAGGTCCTTTAATACCACAGAGTCCATCAAAGCTTTCTGTGCAAAAAAAAGGAAGGTTATTGGGGATCTAAACCAAGTCTAAAATTATTTTTTTTTCAGCATTGTTTTCAGGCTCCTAATAAAGAGGATATTTAATGACAACAATTAAGAAACTGTCAGCACTACTGAACTTTAAAACAAACAGCTGTAATTTGGGTGCTTGAAGAGACATGAGAAAGACCACAACAGCACCTTTGATACACTATATTATAGAAAAACTAGGTCTTTACAATCAACCAGTATTACGGTGGGTTACTAATAAAAATTAAGCAATTGCATTTTGTGCAGAGTGAGACTTACTTATATGGCCCTGGCTTCCTGCAAGATCATCAACATCTCGGTACTCAACACCCCTACCTTATTTCTGCATCAGTGCATCGTGCACCCAGACCAGCTCATTAGCTGGACTAATCATTCAGACTTCTGGAACAAAAATGAGACAGTTGCACTAGACTACAGTTAGGGTATTGTGCTACTAGAAAGCACATCTTTCTTCAGTACCCTTGAGCTATGAGCCATACCCATTGCAGGACTTTTAACATCAGATTAGCAGGAATTTGAGAGGCAAGTTCGATCATTATTCAAATATCTGAAATTTTCCTTTCATATTTAATAAGAAAACAAATCAAAGCTAGACAATAGTTTTTTATCCCTTCTATTTGCAGCATCACCTTTCAATTCACTGAGGTTTGTTGACCTTACTAATGTTCAAGGCTAAAGAACTACATTCTATATATTTCCAACCTGGAACTAGTATAATTCATTAACATTAGGACCTGTAGTTGCAAGAAATAAGCTTTTGGCTTCTACACAACACAGCAACCTGTTTCTTTGGTGAGAAGCATGTCACTAGTGCTTCACATTTAACCCCTGTCAACAAAATCACTTACCAATTCCAAGTCTTGATCCTGAGGCACTGGAGTAAAAAACTTTGACAGATAACCATTAATTACCTCTCAAAACAATTGCGTTTCTTTGAGATTTTGTACACAATATATGTACACAATATTTCATCCTCAGATGAACTACGAGATGAATGGCAGGGAGACATGCCATTCTGAAGCCTCCAGAAGAGCCCATCTAAACAACGAGAAGGAAATTAATCAGAGGCAAATAGGATCTGTAAAGCTGTGTGTGTGCATAGGTTCTCAATGGTGTATACAGCATTGCCGCTAAATGCGGCTGAATGCAAGAGAGACAACATACTGTAAATAATTTCTGGGAAAAACTGCGACAATAATCAGGGACAGGACACTAAAATCTAAGAGAGAGGGGTTAAGCTGCTAAATCTTAGGGGGAAAATTAATGCGTATAGGATACAGTTTTTTAATTCAGAGATAATACAGTAATGGACAGCCTTCAAATGATTTCACTGGCTAGATGCATTGTATTTGATTTTTGGGGATAAATTGTAGTAATTATCCCCAAAAGGACAGAGTGAGTAACCATCCACAGGTTTTCTCCATGATATTATTGGAGCAAATGAATCAGGCATATGCTTGTGATGTGGTGCCAGTGGGGGAGGGAAGGAGAGAGAGACCAGATGTTCCTTAAGAAGCAAGATTTTACAAGAAAGAAAAAGCAGAACTTCCTCCTAATAAGATCAACATACTCCTCCTTGGTTTTCATTCAAAGGAAAATTTCAGGAATGTCCTGCACAGATCTAGATGGCTCAGGAAAAGGTATGTACAAAACGCTTTCATACGCTCATTTTACTAAAGGAAGACAACCACAAAAACTGATAGCAAAGAATGGATCAGAATTCCCTCTTTTTTTAACTAATCCTTAATCCTAGAATGCACTGCCTAAGCAGGAGCAAGTAAAATAGAAAATCAGTAATTCCTACTACAAGAATAAAAATCCAACCAGAAGGATCAGATGTTGCCATTAGCCTTATTCTGGCTCCCGATAAATTCTGATGATATTTTTGACCCATTTATCTAAAAAATATCACTGTACTTCCGATGGCATTCCTACTTAGAAACTGGCATTATGTGGCTGCTCATCAGCTGTTCTAAAGTCTGCTTTTTCCAGGTGTCTGCGAATAATCATTTTGTTCAGATCCATTAAAGGATTCTTGTGTCCTAGATATCTTCGTGTCTAAAGGTTGCAACTAAGACTCATAACCGATAAGTAAAAGCCATGATGTTTTCTGAATTGGAAACTGGTCTGGTGCCAACTGAATGTAACAGGAGCATGTGACAAGCATTTGATTATGTCTTCAAACAGACAAAACCTGTTCATCATATAGAATCACTTCAGGGATTATTAATGCAAGCTTTTCCCCCCAAGGCAGGGCTATGGCTTTCTATAGTGTGTGGTTCTTGCTGTAAATATATGGAATACAGCTAGTCATAAGGTGGCAAGATACTGATCACAAAGCAGACATTTTTTGAGTTAATGATCTGAATCAATGCTTTGATTTGAAATCTCAGTTGTACTATGATTGCTTAGTCTTCAAAAACGGTGTATGACAGAAGTGAACTTTAACAACTCTAAGTATCCTACCAGATGACATTTTGTGTTATAATGAACAAATCTGGCAACGTAAAAATGTCTGTTGGGAATTGGAATCTGATTCTATTGTTTCTGAGCAAGTATCAGCAACCTCTTTACAGGAATACAGTACATTAACAACATGATAAACATTTAATGAGTGTTAAGGAAAGAATAGTTACATTTATTCTTCAAAAAGGAAAAAAAGGATTAAGACAAGAATGTTTGCCCAAGATTCAAATATCTGATGAATAATCAATTTTCTGATCACCTTTAATAAGCAATTGTTTATCATTTCATAAGCAATTGTGCATTATTTGCCTCTGTGGAGGATGGGATTAGCTAGTAAATAGTATGCAGTCATCAGTTTTATCAGTGTTTTCTGCATTCAGTTTCAAAACACATGATGAAAGAACAAAATGTCAATGAGATGATGACATGAAGACAGGGAGACATCTGTGTCTACCGAAAATTAACTTTATTCAGCTAGTGGTGTACATAGTGAGCATCCTTAAAGTGCACGGATGCCCATATCAGTGTGCACATGCATGCACACCCCTCAGTGTCCAAATTAATTTTCATCAAATTCCCTGAACAGAACAGAATGTTCTGTTTATAATAAGCCACTATTGACCAAATAAGTGTGAACTGAAGACCTGGAGGTCATTTCATGTTTATTTGATAAGGTAGTCTATATATAGAGCTGTGTAATTGCAGCTGAAAGAAAAGTTCTGCCATAAACATGGAAAAGTCACAGCATGATATGCATTTGTCCTCAAGGCCGTATTTGAGAACTTTTGTGTTGATATCTTTGATATTCTAACAAATGCTGATATGATCTGTTATTGTAGAATGGACCATTTCAACATCTAAGCATAACTTATACTTTGGAAAAATAAGAAAAATACAGATTTACTTTTAGAATACACATTTTTGTAATGCTAATTCTGTTACTGCTTTTTGAAAAACATAACATAAATGAGAGTTGGATAGTGACTCTGTGATATAATTTTTCAGAGAAGATGGGTAACTGCAGGCAACAGACGTTGTTATTTATCTGAATCTCTGAAAATTCAGGCCACATGCAGCTGAAATTTGGTGCTTCCAAAAGTGTCAAAAGATCACGGCACACTTTTGAAATCTGATCAGATTATCTTACAGGATGAAGTTAAGCATATTTTATGGACTCACTCACTTCTATTGAGTTTCCTATGTTTAGTATGCGTTTTTGTAACTATGTTATGTACGCCAATACAGGGCACCTGTGAATCAATTAACATTTTTTTTCAGTTTCAGTCATGCCCTAAATTTGATTGTATGTTTTATTTGTATGGTGTTTCTATCTTTACTATCTAATTTAAATAACAGTATGAAGATTTCCGAAATCTGGATAGAAAACAAAAATTGCTTTCTCCTCATAGGTTCCTGTAAAAAGTGAAAAGGACTTGTTGGGCTGTCCTAAATACAAATAGTCTGACTTGGATTAGGTTGGATACCAACCTAACAAACAAAAACATAACATTGATGTAACTATAACCTCTATCAGAGCAGACAAAGCACAAACAGATCAGATGTCGCAGTGACATCTGACAGGAATGACTTTTCCTCTTGAAACTTTTTAGGTTTGATAAGACAAAAACTAAACACAGTGAATAGTACTTAAATATTATGAAATTAAACCTAAGGAGTGGTGCTTAGGACTGCATGTGTTGGTGCTTAAATGCATTGTAGGGGGAGGCTGAGGTACCCAAGGTCCAAATGTTCTCAGCCTAGAGAAACCTCATGTATAGTTATGCTACCTTTGTTTTATACAGCTTCTACAAAAGGAAATGAAAGACTTACTGAGCCAGAACTGAAACACTAATAAAGTAGGAGTTTGACTCAGTTTTCTATTGAGAAAGCAACTCCTCTAAAATAAACGTTGTAATGGCTTCCTGTCTTTTTCAGTGTTATTTCAAGAATAATCAGATACAAAACATAAGCTATACTTGAAGTATCCAGTCCAAAACCAAGGACTGCCAAATTCCCACGTTCCCCATGTTTGTTCTGTCTTGTCCCTTCAATGTGACATTTTCTGCTGAACAGTGATCAGCATCGATGGTCAAGGTGGACACTGGTCCCCATTTCATTCTAATCTTACAGGGAACTGGTTAGGAAAAACAGAATTATATCCCTACCTGCTGAAGTCTGAAATTCCAGGTTTACCATTTCTGAGGCCAGTATGCAGATGGTAGCTTCCTTCTTGCTAAGTCTAATCTGAAAATAGGATATGGTATTGTGAAACCTGTATGGACAGACACACCTAACCCACAGTTCTATGTAAAAAGCCTATTTTAAACACACCCATTTACATAGTGTCACCTACTGGTTATCTCTTTTCAATTTATCCCAAATTTATAGTGACACTAAATTGTCCTTTGGAACCATTTGGACGTTCTTAATAACAAAAATAGATTTGTGCAACCATTTTTACTTCTAGAACTCTGTACTTCCATACTTCATCATTCAAATTAGTGGGTTCATAGGCAAATATGCCCGAGAATGTGGGAGTTCTGCATGCCTCAGTTCTAGTTCCTCCTTCAGGGACTGCACGTGCATTCTGCATTGTAGTTAATTTTTCCTGAAACAACATTGGAAACAGACTGCAGTCCATTCTTCTGTGTCTTAGGAGTTTAGCTTTTTCACTAGAAAAAAACAATTCCTGAATTATATTTTACATTATTAAAGGTAGGTTTCATTAAAAATTAAGAGAAGGGTTAGGCTTTTATGCATGTTATAATTCACGTCCCTATTTTAGCCATTCATTGTAGGTTTTGCAACCACATAAATGGTAGGGTCTTGACCAGACACGTTAATTTAGAATACTTAACAAAGGCACACAGCGTCCTCATAGCATCACATGAGGGCTGGTGCCTCCAGAATGAGTAAGGAAGCTTAAATGAGGCATTCCATTCAAACTGTCAAAATTACATACTTGCATATAGGTTGCTTATATACAAATGAACACTAGTTCTGTCTGATTGCCAAATGACTGAAGTCAAGATTTTCACCTTGGAAAGTATGTACAAACTTCGTTTCTCGCAAAATAAAATGAGGGGGTTGTGTTAGTGCCTAGTGTACTTTGCCTGTAGCTTGGTAGCACTGGAAATTTGGCAAGATGAATTGCAAGAGGCCCATATCCTGTACACCAGGCACATGAATTGGCCAAGACCGAAGGAAGCATTTGCTGGCATTTTGCCTGCAATTAGATGCTGCAATTTGCACTTACTTTCACGAGCAACAGAACTGTCCCCAAACAAATGATAGGTTTTTATCTTTTTTTCTTCTTTGAAATATTTTTATAAATAATTCTATGTTCAGACCTTGAAAATATTATTTCCTCATTATATCCTTTTCCATTTGACCAAAACTGATCCCCATTTTCCGTTCCCTACACCACCAGTTCTGTGGGATGCAGCTCAAGCAGCTCTCTGCCTGCTCTGCTTTGGGACTTTGGGATCTACAAGACCAGGTTGTGCCTTTATTCACAGCAACAGATTAGCATAATGTGTTATTAAGTGTTGCATCATAAATGCAGACGTATTCTGTCAGGCAATTCTGTAGCTACAGGAAGGTGGTTTTGTGTGTAGTACCGATACGAAGCCATCTCCACATGTGCCACAATTTCACTCTCGCTTTGAGCTAAGACACGCTGGCACTGAAGGCAGAGTCTGGCTGCAGCTCTCTCCCTCCCTCCCTGTCCTCTCTTCCAGCCACTTCTACTCACTCTTCTCTTGCTTTGCAACTTGTGCTCCCACAGGTGTTTACACACAACTCAACTAGATCTGGAGATCTTACTGGGGATAATATTAAGCCCACAAAAGATAAATATGCTTAGTTAGTTTTTACCGAACTAAAAGATACTTTTAAATGGATCAGCTTTACTGCACGGTTCATTCCCCTGCCAAATGAATGCTGGTGCTCATGCTGGTCGCAAGGGAACAGGCACAAGCAATTAAGAGCAGGTAGGACCAGCTCCTTCTTTTGGAAGGCCAGTTTTAAGTGATTGTGGAGTTACAGAGAAACGCTTTCTGCACTGATACCAGAGGCCAGAAAATAACCCTAGGAGAGATCCTTGTTGTACATTCAGAGAACAAATACAAACTTATTAGCCCGCTTCAGCAAAATCCTGGTTGTTTCTAGATATTGATGACATAAAGGCAGTATGATCAAGCTTCTGTAAAGCTGTTCAGGATCAATCTAAGTATTAAAAATTATTATAAATATTGTAGAACACTTTTATGTTTGTTTTAGTTTTATGGCAAAAGGGACACACATCACTTATGTACGTAGTGTTTACATTGCTCCTACCAATTAAAAAGTTGAGGAATGCTGCAAAGCTTTTCAGACAGAAGCGTGGGCTATAGTCTTGAATCTTCCACTATATTAGACTTTATAAATGTCGGGATTAAGCTTGGTCAGTTTCCACGCTGGAGATCTTTAGGTGTGGCATAACTAAGTAGAAACAGCATCTTAAAGCTGATAATAGTACTACTGGATGTTCGTGTTGAAGATGCCTACTGAAGTAGTATAACTCGGACTATATTCTTCACAACATAATACTAATAATTGTATTATCTCAAAGCCTTGAAATTTTATCACTAGTTAATGTGTCACACATCTTAAAAAGAGTTCTGTTACCTTTCATGCGCACAGATACCAAAACCTTGTTCTTATAGTTAAGACAGTTGAATTGAAGGATTTGTTCTTCCTAAGTAAAAGCATTGCTAAATGGATGCTTTTGAATATGGGCAATAATTTTCAATACTATGAAAATCACATTGCAGTAACAGGTGATCATTTTATACTTCAGTTAGACTATTTGTGAACAAAGCAGGTGAAAGCAGCTAAAACGTAACAAATTCGTACTTATCAAAACATTTACCTTGAATACTTTATCAAAATGTTGGCTGAATCTGTAGCCTCTATCATTGCAATATAATGATAAATGCTGCATAATACGGGCTTGAAAGAGAAAAAGAGAACTGTTTCAAACCACAGAGGAAATACATGGAGTCAGTACAATGACAGAGATGCGTATGTGGCTAGAATGCTGGTGGACACGCTAGCTCAAGGTTTCAAAAGTGCTGAGCCACCACAGTTGTAAACTCATTCCTGGTGCAAAGACGTAGGCAAATTTTGCCTAAAATAGAATCAACAGGGCAAAAGACCAACCATAACTTCTTCACAGCAGAAACACTGTAATGAAATGAAAACTAATTACAGTGTTTAGGGCAAGACAGATCTGGTAGGCAGAGTAGTTTATATACTAAACATCTAGTGGTACTTAGACCATGCAGTGACTCTGCAGTTCCTGATTTATTCATTAGCCCTGGAACAGACAGACTACACATCCATTTCTGCTGGCAGGTTTTGGGGGGAGGGAGAGCTAATTCTGCTGAAAACTTCTTGTTCTGTTTCTGTGAAAAGGTTTTATTTGAAAAAAGTCTTGAACATCATTATCTCCTGAGCAGGAACTGATTTAAGTAGTAGAAAGGTTGATTTGAGTGTAGTGTTTACATCAAGTAACCCTCAGAAATCAGCACTCCAAAATGCTGACGTTAAACTCTGATTTAATTGAGCAGCTGCTACAAGTGAATAGGAGTTGAGATAGCTCAGCACTTTGTTCCTCTGTTCTGCATGGACACAATAGATTTGGCTCAACAAGAGTATTTTTTTATTAAACAATGCTTTCATTTTCAGCTAGATGCGGCATATAATTGCATCATACTCTGATTAGAATATAAGCACATTAGCTTACAGTTTTGCATTCATAAGGTCCACAGCACAGGTCATAAATACAATGATAAGGCTGTTCTTCCAGCCCAAATACATGCAGAGTGCACATCATAAGGCAGATCTTAATCATGTGATTCCACGCCTGAGATATTTCTTTCTCTGTTAAAATGTTGGATCATGTTCTAACTGGTTTTATTTCTTCAAACCTTAAAATTTCCAGGAATCATGGGGACAAAGAACACGAGGGTACAAATGAACACCACAAATCAAACACCTTTTTCAAAAAGAAAGAAACATTTGTATGTTCCAGTAAGTTCTGCTGGAAGACTGAAGTGACGTAGACAGTTCAAAGGCTGAGTCAGGTATCTAAGTTGGCTAACACGCTGAGGAATACAGGGGGACGTGGCTGCGCTAGCACAACAGGGACAGTGGCATCCCAGATGGCAGGAAAGTCTTCAGAGTGTGAGGGATCAAAAGCAAAATGGCAAAACCACACAGCTGGTGTTGTTTACAGGTGTCGTGGTAAAACATATTAATATCCACAACTCTGAGAATCTTTAAGAGTAAGAGGTTGCCTTGATTCATGGCTGTCATGATTCTTAGTAAAGGGAAGCAGAGACACGAAGCTAAAAGTTAACAGAAAGCTTCGCAATACATCATTGTAAAGCAGTCATAGAATGGTTTGTGTTGAAAAGAACTTTGAAGATCACCTTGTTCCAACCCCCTGCCCTGGGCAGGGACACCTCCCACTAGGCCAGGTTGCTCAAAGCCCCATCCAACCTGGCCTTGAACACCTCCAGGGATGGGGGAGCCACAGCTTCTCTGGGCAACCTGTTCCAGTGTCTCACCACCCTCATAGTGAAAAATTTCTTCCTAAGCTTTCACAAAACACAACTAAAACCCCAAACTGTGGATAAGTTCATAAAGATGTACAGGTGGCCGTGACCGGGCCTGAGCCTGGACGGAAGCCATGTCCCCAGCATCCTGGTTGCAGAGGCGCTGAGGAGAGCCAGGCGCCCACCGCTCCTGCTGATGGCCCTCAGGAAACCGCCCTCGGGCCTACACCCCCCAAGAGCCTTCTCCGGCCGCGGGCGGGCCCTCTTCTCGCGGCGGAGGGCCGTTTGGGAGGCCCGCCCCCCTCGCCGTCCGGTGGAAGAGCGGGGAGCCTCTGAAGGCTGCGGCCGCTGAGGCGGCTGCGGGAGGAGCCGCCCGCGGCGGAGACGCTGCCCCTCCGCCGGAGGGCGGCCGCGGCCTGTGCCGCCCCGCACAACCCCGCGCCGCGACCCGCGGGCCTGCCCCGACCC
>JAOXNO010000013.1:140384572-140424615 GCA_028565335.1 Limnodromus scolopaceus
AGAATTCATGCACTACTCCCCTGCTCTGCCGACCAGACCTGCCTTTTTGGGAAGCGTTCTGCCTCCCTGGGGCTCGGATTTAAGAAAAAAAGATAATATAAATATGATTAAAAAAAAGAGGAATGGAGAAAAACATATAATATTTCAGTCTGCCAGCATTTGCCACTAAAATTTTTGCATGGTGTTAATTACATCATCTTACCGTGACTTGTCACAAGTGATGTCACTTGTTACAGGTTCCTCATTCTCTAGCCGCAAGGCTTTTGATATGACTTGCATGAGCCCTGTTTGTTCACAGCTGCATCTGAATTCAGGCAAGGCTGTGGTCTGAATATAATATTAAATCAGGTTTTAGGTGCTTCAGCTGACACTCCCAAATGGGTGGGTGTTCTTTTTCTCAGGCTTTCTGTACACCCAATCTCCACTTATAATGTGGGGTTAATACATGTTCCTTCAACTCACAGGCACTTTGGGAAAATAATTACTAGCAGGGAAAACTCTAGAGGAATAGAAAAAATGCGGGTTTTCTCAGTCCTGCTCTGAGAAGTGTCATATAAACATGACCTGAAGGACAAAACGAAGCATGGCAAAGCTGGCCAGCCCTGGAGGAGAGCCAGGCATAATGCATAGATGTGAGGAGGCAAGTTAGGGAGCTGAAACTAGCAGGCACATTTCCCTAGAGACTAGGGTAGTTGGTATGAATGCTGGCTGTGAGGCTATGAAATTGCAGACCGTCTAGTACATGTCTTGATTCAAGTTATAGTGTGGGTCAGGAGTGTGCCTGTGAAACAAAGCTTAGGACTGGCCACTCCTTTGATTCTCTGGTTCAAATGCCTTGCTCCTGGGGCACGAAAACTGTGCTCCTCAGCTGAACATGAGCACCTGACGTGTCCTGAAGGGAAACCCCTCAAGTGTGGATGTACCTTCCTCAGTGCCCTTGGCCCTGCAGATCAGCTCCTGTTGGCCCTCATCTCCTACCAGTATCAATAAAGCCTTAGAATCTCTCTTTGTAAATTCACATCTGTGTAGACCACTCTAACTTTAATACTGCAGGACTTTTGGCTATGACTTTCCAGCCTTGACACTCAAGGTTGGTTTTCGGGAGAAGGGGGTTGGCATGGATGAGGTTGTACACAAATGGGATCGGTGTTTCTCAAGGGATGGTCACACTAGTTCACTCTAGTGGTGAGTATATGAAGAGCATGTGCCAAAGGCTCTGTACGGAAATCCATTCATCCCAATACGAATTCCAGGAATTCCAGTCTTCATTCTTAATCTGCGTGATTCTGTTCTGTTATGGTACACGTATTAATGCACTGCACAAGTCTTCATACACTGCACAAGCTTTTCTCATAAATGCTTGGGGATGGAAGGTGATGTGAGTACAAGACTGCTGCCAATCGTCAGTAGAAAATCATGGAGACCTCCCTGATGATGGGGAAAAAGGTTAACACTAATGAATAAGGATCTAGGGAGTGGCAGGGCAGGCAGCCTCCCCTCCATCCCTTGGGCAGCAAGAATCCCCTCCCCTGCATGCCTTGGGAATCCATTTTAAGGCTTATGAAGTACCAGGTGGCCATTGGGATCAGTCAGCTTGGCTTCACCATGGGAACGTCACATCTGGCCAGCCTGGGCACCTTCTGTGCAGGAACAGCTGGCTCTGGAGACACAGGGACAGCAGTGGATTTTGTTCATCTTGTCTCTAAAACATCTTTTGATGTGGTCTCCCACAGGACTCTCATTTGAAAGCTGAGGCAATGCAGGCTGGGAGAAGGAAGGGGAAAATGGATTAGAAGTTGGCCGAAGTGTTGGACTCAAAGGTAATAATCAATGGCTCAGTGTCCAGGTGGAAAGGCATAGCAAACAGAGTGTCCAAAGGTCAATACAAGGGGTCAGTATTGTTTGATATGTTCATCACTGATCTCGGACGATGAACCAGAGTGCACCTGCAGTCATTTTGTGGATGGCTTTAAATTGTGTTGGGCAAGGAGAAGTCTATGCTGGATGGTAGAGCAGCATTGGAAAACCTGAGGATTTGGCTAGTGGAAACCTCATGAAGCTCAACAAGAAGTGCAGGGTTCAGGCCCTGCAGCAGAACAATCCCAGGCATCAGCACAGGCTGGGGACCAACTTGCTGGGGAGCATACAGTACATAAACTTACCTTTTGCTATCCTCAGCTGTTCTTCAACTACCTAATGGGTAGAAATGGTTACCTAATGGCTGTAGAAAAGATGGAATATTCTTGGAGTTGCGAGGAGGACAGACAGTGGTCACAAGTTTTGGCAAACTCTGGATATAAGAGAAAAGAGGCTCTTTACAGCAAGGGTGGGTCGGTGCTAGAGCAGGTGTCCAGGGCGGCTGAGCAATCGCCAACCTTGGAGGTGTGTGAAACTCGGTCGTACACAGCAATGTTCTCGAGTGAGTGTCCTCATCTAAGTTTGGCCCTGTGTTGAACAGGGTTTGGAATAGATGATCTCTGTCTAGATCATCCAACCCACATTTTTCTGTTATTATGGTCTGGATAAGCATAGTTGTCCTCAAGTTACTTCTTACCTTTATCTTTCTCTCCTTTTTCTCTTGAAAACAGAAGTTACATGGAGTAGGAGGAGCCCATGCAACATGCCTGTTGTAGTTCCAGGAAGTGACCTATGCAGAAGGTGAAATGCTGGTCAAAAGTTATTCAGTGCAAGTGGGCTAGAAAGGGACATTTACGTAATCCTACCTGCTAGCCTTTTTTTCTCCACCTGATTAACATTACTCTTTCTGACCCCCTTGGCATGCAAGCGAGGCCCCTTGTAGAATTCCTTGTGCTCAAAATCCCCTCTTTGAGACAGAGATGAAGTAACGCTTGCTTGGCTGTACTCTTGACCTCCTTACCTTGTTTTCCACCAGCACCTTCATACCCGGGCAATGTGATCTCCCGCTCACACGGTGTTTTCCAAGTAACTTACACGGGGTGTGACGCACTGAGCAAAATACAAACAGCAATTTCACTTGTCAGGAAGCTCCTCTGGCATGACAGCTCATGCTGTTGGCTCACTGTCAGGTTTTTAACCTGGAGCACCGCTGCTGCAGACCCAGTTTGACTGGAGGACAGCACCTCTGGCGCACCTGAACAGCACTCTGTGTGTGCTGTGCCTTTCAGAGATACACAGTAAGTGCTCGATGGCTGCTACACATTGCCTTGATTGAAGCTTGACACCCACATAGCAACTGGGGTGTTCAGTATGTGGTAGAAACACAAACCACTCTGTTAATAACCCTTTTACAGCTGCAGATGCCTTAAGGTATTTGTGCGATGGTAATGAAATGTTCACGGAGAAAATCCTTGTAAATGGGTAGTGGTTAGCTTCCACCATTATTGCTTATTTGGCCTATTGTGGGGTTTATTTTCAGTCCTTTTATAGGTTGGGAGGGGGGCCAGGGTCAGACTCTGGGAACAAAGGGAGTATTTTTTGTTAATTAAGAAAAATTGTGTTTGAGTTCTAAATTAAATCAGAATACCCTTAAGCTGCCCTGCTGTGAATGCTTTTACGCAGATCTTCTGGCAGCCAGTCAAGCGTTGTCACCACTCCTGTGCCTAGTATTTGTTATTTAGGCATGTACTCAGGGATTTCTGGTGAAGACAGGGCAATATTAATGCCGCTGTGCAAGCCCCAAGTGAAACTTCACCCAAACATGGGCAAACAACTCCAAGAGAGACGTCCCAAACAGAATGAGCGCAGAGAGGCTAGAAAAAAGTTTCATTAGGGATCTGTGTCCTAGATTCGTTCATAGGTTATACAGAGATTCTGTAATGATATCTTCTGACTTTCTACATCACACAGCCATTAAACGATACTCCTGAATTGACTCTATTTTGACCATGGGTGCACATTTAGGAAAGGGGAGGAGAAATAAATCTGACCTGAATTTACAAAGGTCCATTAATGGAGAAGTCATCACAGCCCTTAGTATAATGTCTTAGTTTTAATTACCTTCACAGGTAATTGCCTTCCATTATCATCACAGTTAAATATTTACTATTTATTTCTACTGTAAACTTTCTCCAAGCTCTGCCTATTCAAACTTGGGAGGCTTCAGTTCACTTCAGCCGGGAGATTAAACGTGATGGCTGTTCTGGCATAGATGCCGGTGGAAGATCCGGCACCTTACCGTAAAAATCATTAGAGGTGGGAAGAACTGGGAGCGATTTCTAGCAGTGGGGTTTCTGTCTTTCCTAATATTCTCACGTATGTCACTGTTCCTGTAACCCTCCATGGAATAAGGCTCTGTTCCTGGCACGCGCTGCAAAAGCACCGTCAGCTTTTCAACTTCTTTGACCTTGTATGTCAGTCTCCTGATATGTGGGCTCAAGAGGAATGGAAAGGGATAAAGGCAAAAAAAAAAAAAAATTGCAATGTTTTGTTTCTCAATCCCCGTTTCCAGAAATTTTCATTAGGAATCAAATCAGGCTGATGAAGGCTGGAATAAAAGAGAGAGGCATTATGAGCTCTTTTATTCCCTTGCAGTGTAAATCTAAACCCCTGGCACAGTATACAGAAGGCATTTAATTTTGCAGCTGTGTAGCAGCAGTCTGTATCTTTCTGTAAATCACCTGCATCTATTCACTTAACGGCACTGTTGTTTGTTCTCTTTGACCTGACAAACCAGGGATGCAACGATTAGGTTTCCAGTCACTGTGAGTCTTTTTTCTTAGCGACCAGTTTGAATTTCAGTTGGAAGTGAGCCAGTTGACCACCTGGTGAGATATGGCACACCTTGGAACTAATTAGTCTTGAATGTAGTTCTAAGTCATCAGTGACACCTGCCTGTGCTACTCTACCTGGTTAGCTGGCATTGACTCCATGGTACCTGAAATCTGCTGACTGTATTGAAGGGCTGGGCTTGCTGCCCCACCTAGAAAAATAAGGAAGTTGAAAGACACCATCTAAATAATGTTTATAGAGGATCTGAGCCAAGAAGTCCAGGGAGAAGAGGCTGCTAGAAGAGACAAGAGTGGTGTGGACTCTGCTGATTACTAGTTTAATAAAAACAGAAAATAGATGCATGTATGTATGCAGGGAGCGCAAAGGTAGACTATATATCATGCAGACTATGCGTTGTTGCTTGAGAGTAGACTGGAAGAGGGGTCATTCATGTGGTAACATGTAAATGAATGGTCAGCTTCAGCAGTCAGCTGTGGCTATTCCACATCAGGACTTTATAGGAACAGTCAATTAAAATACATCTCCCTATAACTCTTAAAAGTAAGTACCGTGTGTTTCTGTGACTGAGAAACTACAACACTTTTTCTTGTGTGGTTGCATGAGTGGAAGAATGAGCTTTATACCTGAGCTTCACAAACATTTGAAAGCCACATCTGGCTCCGTACAACCCTGCTGGCTGTTGAGAGTAAATTTCAGTGGAGACCTTAATGGCTTTAAGAGATCTTCTAAATATCTTGATGGATGAGATTCTTAACGTGTTCTTACTTATTCTAATCACTGGTGCATTCATTAAAAAATACTTTGGATCAAAATGGCAACAAACTCCCTACACCTATTTTTGTATTCTTTCAATTACTGAAAGGTTTGCTTGTGTACCAGCTAACACACTGCATTTGGAGTTTATCACAGAAGTGTTTTTTCCTTCTTGTCTTGCTTCTTTCCAAATTGTTAGTTTTAATTGGGGAGATGGTAATTATTACAGTGGCATTCACTTTCCAGTGCTCCTCTTTAACTCCTGGACAGAGTGATTCATAAAATATCCATCCATTTGTTTATGACAGAGCTGATATACCTACATTTTGCTTGTGCAGTTCTTTTAATACACAGAGTTGCTTTCCAGTTTTTTTATTAAAGGGGCTTATCTAATCCTTTGAAGTTTTACTACCGTCTTCCTTAAAATCTGGATCAATCTTAAAACTGATCAGTTCTTGGCTTGATAAGACCCAATGAATCTGCACAGAGAGGTTGAATAAAGCAGCGTAAAGGATTATCTCAGTTGCATCTGAGCCAACCTACACACACATAACCTTATTGTTGGCTGCCAACTCCCTAAAGTGATTTTGCTTTTCTTCAGTAATTAATGCATGAGTCCAGTGGAAGTAGGTTAAAAAAATATATAAAAATTCAACAAAGCGAGCATTTCACCTTTCCCTCCTCTATTTCCATTCTTCCATCTTTCTGGTCCTGCAGCTGAATCCAGTATGTTTTGCTCAAAATCCTCTCCACTCAGAATCTCGCTCATTTCTTCAAAGCAAAAAGACATTCAAGAAGACATCCCAGCCCTTAGAAAGAGCCTGTTGTGGTTCATCCTCCCACGGCACTGCTGCCGTGGAAGCTTAAAACTGCTTGCTGCCTTCAGCCTCTCCTCCCCCAGCAACTGCAGCCTGTCACCTCCTGCCTTCTCTTACCCTGTGCCTCCTTCTTCCCCTCAGCTTCTCATCAGCCTACATGGAAAATGTCACTTCTGGCAGCTCTCACACAACACAGCACTGCCCTTCCTGCCTCCCTGCCCCTTCAGCTTCAAATTCTGTCAATGTGCTACCAAGAGCCACTGACTTTTATTTTCCTCTAATTCTACTTTAGGTCCTCTCCCATCTGTTTTTGTCCCCTTCACCATGTGTTTTGCTGTTACGTCTTGTCATCCCTGGAAGTTTCATGACCATTGCCTCCTGATTCCACTTTCAGGCCCTAATCCCTTGCATCCTGGGGCAGAAGGATGCTGTCCCTCAGAGCTGTTCTTGCCTTTCTTCTCCAGTGCCTCTCTGGGTGATGTCAGCCCCAAACGTAGCTTCAGCTAATCTTCTTTCTCCCCACAGCTAAAATAATTCATGATGTGTTCTCCTAACATCCCTTGGTGGGTACCTAGCCATGGCCAAAAGGCTCGATCTTTTCACACTTGATCACAACCATCCATATCACTGTACTTCTTGTTACTTAGACCTGTAATCTTTGTTTCCTGTGGTTTGGCCCTAATGGTCAGGCTTTGTCTAAATATTTCTATTCCTGCCTGCACTGTGTTTTTCAGATGAGATCTCATGTCTGTTCACACTCCTGTATCATTTTCCCAGTCTCAGCCATGCTGTTCCCATATGACTGGAACAGCTACTCTGGCTCTGGTCTCTCTTCTGATGGTGCCAATTCACTAATCAGTTGTTCAAGCCTCTTGCCCTTCCTGCTTGTTACTTTCTTATTCCTGCTCCAGGTCCTCTTACTGCTTCACCTCTTCTGTGTAAGCATAAACATCAGTCTCCTTCACAGCTTTGTTCAGCCCTGCTTGCCTGGCTTTTTGGTTTCTGAGGTAATGGACACTCCCTTGGTGAAGACCGTTTCTCCAGAGAGAATGTGGCCACAATGCTGCTGCCCCTTCCCAGTTCCCAGTGATGGAAGCAGGTGGTCCTGATGACTGAGCATGGGGAGATGTGTGCAACCACACCTCCTGGCTGGGTGACACCTTCATCCCTGCTGACCCCTGGCCACGTAACCTCACTTTTCATCTGGGCTTGGCATCCTCCACCTCCTCTCACTCCAAGAGAGTCCTGGCATGTGGATTTTCATTCCTGGGGCAGCAAACATCCAGTTTGCCTTCTCAGCTGAGATGTTTGGAGCCAGCTCTCTCTCCAAAATCTCGCAGTGACCATCCAGTGATCTTTCCCGAGTACACATTTCCATGTATACTCAGGCCCACTGAGCAGAGAAACTGAAGGCTGTGACTCAGAAAAAGAGATGCCCTGATTTGGACAGGCTGATGAAATTCACCCCCTCAGCCGCACCTCACATAACAGGATGGCTGACCTTTCTGCTGAAGCAGCCTGCTCTGCTATGGCAACCGAAAATCAGCATTTAATCAAAATATGAAAAAACACTACACTCTTCTTCCAATACTTGCCCCTGCCAAAAAAACCCCCAAAAAACCCCAACAAAAATCCCCAAACACCAAAATGGACGAACACTCATTGTTTAGGAGGTGGAAACTTACCGCGTCCTGTCTGTCTGCACTTTCAAAGAACAGCAGACTTATTATCATTGTTTTGCGATGTTCTCTCCAAATTTTACCTTCCAACCTGCCTATGTGTTTTGTAGGCTGTGAGACATTTAGGGCCAGGGATGTCATTGGGAGGTTTCTAATGACTGAGCTGACGATAGGAATGAGGTTGATGGGTGCTCTGTGAGGGGCCCATGCTAAACACCTTACTAGGAATCACTTGATAATTAGGATTGGATTACTGAAGCATGGACTTCCAGAGTATTCCTGGAGTGGGATCATGAAGGCAGCAATCAGTAGTTTCCAGGGGGAACAAGGCATTGGACTGCTCTCCACCTGTAGGAACATGATCTCTTTTCAGCCTTAACAGTGTCAGCTCTTCATAATGCTTTTCCCATCTGACCCACATTTAATTTTGTAAGCATAGTCTGGGAGTTTCACGAAAATGTGTCATAGGCTGACTCACAGTAAAGAAGCGATCAAAACAGGACAAGAAAGTTTCTTGCAGGCAAAACAGTGTCTCATGCGTGTGTGTAGTTGACGTTATTCGTTTTTCTCATGCTGGATTGCAACCAACCTTTAAAGCAGGGAAAGAAATTCATGCTTGAGGTCCAGCTTTGCCTTTGGTGAATTC
This sequence comes from Limnodromus scolopaceus, assembly GCA_028565335.1. Lineage (NCBI taxonomy): Eukaryota > Metazoa > Chordata > Aves > Charadriiformes > Scolopacidae > Limnodromus > Limnodromus scolopaceus. The sequence continues at coordinate 140,393,179 of JAOXNO010000013.1, forward strand.
CAGGCAGCATTCCAAAATCAAAAGCCCCCATGTTGCGGTTAATGAGGGTGGTACCTAGGCCTCAGCACACAAACTGTGGGAAGTCGTCACCCAGCACAGTAAGGATGCTTGAGCAGAATGCTGGGATGTTCTTCTCCAGGCTCCTAGAAAATCTGTTCCAGAGCACAGTCTCAGAGAAGACTTGTTGGTGCGTGGTGTCCCACTGATGTTGTGGAACTATAGGGGAATACCTCTGAAATGGGGCAAAGTGCTACATTTCAATGTGTCCTTTTTCCACTAATAGCAGTAGTCGGAAAACAAGATGTCTCTCAGTGAAAAAATGCCGTGTGAAAAGAGAGATGTAAGATTACATGTATGCAAAAGTCAAGCATGACAAGAGTGAGATAAAACATCTGAGAAGGTAACAATGTCCTAGAAAGGCCAGGAGAGAGTGTACCTAGAGAAATGCTGATCCCCATTGATATTTCCAAGACATCCCATCTCCCTGAAAAAATCTTTGTGGAGCACTGCAGAAACAGGAGAGGCCCCTGGATGCCAATAAATGTCTCCTGTACCCATGGAGATGCCACCTGCTATGCCCACCATTCGACTGGACAACCACCCACGTGGGATGCAATTGGGATGCCACCAACTGCAGTGTGCTATCTTGCTTTTTAAAATGGGCTCGTCGCCAGATGCCAGAAGGAGTGGTGTGTGTCTCACTGAACTTCAGGGCACCCTGGTGCGACATGAGCCTGAGCGACAGCACTTTCCACCTACATGGGGTAAATGCTTGGACCGTTGGCTTTCAGCCTGATCCAGGTGCCGCTGCCCTTAAGCATGTGCAGCAGTCCAGAGGAGCACGAGTGAGGCTTTGCTAAGCTGCAGTTCAAAGAGGAATTGCAATACAAGTGTAACATCACCCATTTTCACCAAGGATTTTCTTGCAGAGGTCCCTCCTGCTCGGTGGGCAAACTGACGCCGGGTACCTGGAGGTGGATAGAGATCAGCACCCAACAAGGGCCTCCTGCTCCAAGGATATCCTGCTCCAACCCTGCGCCTGCCAAAAGCCCTGACGACTGCAGCGACAGAGAGAAACAGGTCTTGCTGTTTCTTCAGGCATGCGAACCAGCACAATGGAAAATATTTGTGACGTTCTGAAAAACCAAGCTGATGCTTACCGAACGCGACTGAAAAATTCCCCGACTCTGTGCTAGGAAATAGCAAAGCAACTGACGTGGAAAGAGACTTCCTTCAGAACAGCCTAACTGTGCCCACAGCTGGGTGTGCTGGGATGGCAGCCGCCCCCCAGCTCACTGGGTGCTGCTGCTGGCGTCACCCTCACTGCAGCCTTCTGATTAGGAAAGAGGTACTGTCACGAAAATTCACAACTGGCCGGTGCGGGCCGAGGAGAGAGGATCACATGCAACATAGAGAATTGCAAGAGGAAATATTTATTCATGCGCATGAGGTGTCCCAGCCAAACTGGGGCATCCTGAATGCGGTTTCGCGCAGGGTTCTTATACCCTTCAAACGTACAGGTGCAACACAATTTGACTAATCAGTAACACCCACGCTACCAATTACTAATCATAGTTAAACTTTGCAAAGCAGCTATATTTTTGCAGCATTCTTACTGGTTGTCTATTGATGCGGATGTCTCTGGAGTCCATTTTCTGGAGTTACTTATCTAGGAGGGCAGATGACGCTAGGAGGGTTTCAAAGACGCATAGGAGGCTGGCGGTAGCTTGGTTGTCCCAGGGTATCCCTTATCCTTCATGGTCAGCTCTAAGTTTCTAAGAAGCAAGTCCTTATTTTCAGGCCTGGGCTGTCCTTTAGTTTATTTTACTTAAGCATGAACACCATCAAAGTCTCCAGTTAAGTGCCACTACCACATCAAATTACAGTTTATAATGTGAACTAAGATATATATATAAGCAAAGTTAATACGCTTTCATACTCTAAAGACTGGTTGATTTAAAAGTTAGGGAAAGGGATTTTCTTAGCAGTGCTTATCTCGGAGTGAGGAGCCGCTTGCTCCGCGCAGCAGATATCAGAAGGGAACGCGGTAGTACACTTCAATTGGTTCCTTTTGCATCATAGGATGTGTTAATGATTTGTTGGACAATTATTAAGCTGTTTAATCTTCCAGTCAGCCCATGCAGGATGTAGTTAAGAATAATATCTTTTGTACACGATACACATGTGTCACATTGAAAGGACGAGATCTGTCTCCCTGGCTGGGATGTTGCAAGGAAGCATGAGAATCTCCAGAAAGAGTTTTAGTTCCTGCAATTCACAGCAGGTGGATTAACATATTAAACATCTTCTAGGGAAAAAAAATAATCTTCATTGTGTTTACATCAATAGATTTTATCCAGCACCTTTTTCATCACTGGCACTACCCTGCAACTTTCTTATTAAAACAATACTTTTGAAAAAAGGCTTTTTAAAAACAAAAATTAAAAAAAAATTGTATTTCTGTTTTTTCAGCTGGGGCAAATTCATTAAACTGACAAAGACTTCAGTAGTAATAATCCTGCGGTGACCTTTTCTTTTGAAAGCTGGAAAGCCTGTAATAAATGAGGCAGTGATTAGGGAAGGCGAAAAGCAGTTGAGAAAATGTGTACGTATTTGTGAACTATTCCAGTGCTGTAGCCCTGAATTTTATAGAAAAGCACATGAGAAAATGTATAATTCCACTACTGCAGCAAGTTATGACTAATACAGATTAAAAGGTATGGGGGACCACACAGTGACCAGTGAGAACATTATTGTTTGGGTGCCTGTTAACTGGGTAACTACTTTCCTTTGTGTTGAAAAAGGCATGCATCCTGTAGAGAAAATAGTATGTGATTAATTAAAATTGCATCAGGTTTATGCATGAAGGAGACAAGTTAAATAAGCATACACTGCCTTAATTATACTGCATCCTAATTTTTGTGTGTCTGACTTTACAACTTCAGTAACATTTTAGTGGGGTACAAGTGTGTATATGCACTGATTATCTTCTATCATTCTTTTCTAATTAACTTATTCGAAACAATAAAAGTCAGATTTCCTCCACAAGATCATCAAAACAAACCAGAGTTTAACACTTCAAACTACCTTGGATTAGAAATGTGTTAGAGGAATTAAAATGTCCTCCAAATATGTAAATGTTGCCGTTTCAAAGGTGCTCCGTCTCCTCCTTTCCCCTTCAAACTTCCAAGTAAAATTCTACCCTGGGGAAAACCCTGGGAAAGCTGGGCCTCGGGAAGAAGTTGAAAATTAGGCTACAAAACTCAAAGGAAAGCCAGTGTCAACTTTGAAGTGTGTAACAGTGACTCAGTGGAGACAGCACCTGTAATTGTCCCCTTGCAAAGCGGATGGACTTCTGTAGCTCCACGTTGCTTGAGGGAGCTGGATGAGGGGTTGGTCTCATCTCCCAAGTCACAGGCAAGAGGACAAGAGGAAATGGCCTCAAGTTGCGCCAGGGGAGGTTCAGATTAGATACTAGGTAAAAACTTTACACTGAAAGGGTTATTAAGCATTGGAACGGGCTGCCCAGGGAAGTGTTTGAGGCACTCTCCCTGGAGGTGTTTAAAAGATGGGTTGACATAGTTCTTAGTGACATGGTTTAGTGATGGTTTTTATCAGAGTTAGGTTGGTGGTTGGACTAGATGATCTTAAAGGTTCCTTCAAACCTAGACAACTCTATGATTCTATTAACAGGAAAAAATGCTGCTAATGGGGGTACCTCTAACAACCTTCCACACAGTGGCTAATTTTGGGTGACAATTTTTATTTTCTTAAGACAATGGATCCAGCAGATGTTTTGCCATGGTTTTGGTGAGTACAAGGGAAAGTCCTTCTTCTCCTGCAGTAGGCAACGTTTTAATCCTAGGCAGTAGCTACAGCTTTTCTTCTAATAAAAATTATAAATCAGCTTTGGTGTTTTAGTCGGCTTTCAGGTGCTTTATGAAAAATCCATTCTGCTTTGTGGCTAATGCAACCAGTTCCTCATAATTCGTCCAACAAGAAGCCATAAACCACACGACCACATCATGGGGCACCTGTTCCACCAGAACTTCTTGGAAGAGTCTCCTATGTCACGTTCGCTGACCTTGGGTGAATAACCTGGGCATTGTACCAATAATTTCAGTGAGAAGCATGAGCTGCTTAAGTATAGATAGTTAATAATTTCACTTTAGTTTCTTTCCTTCTGTTTCTTGCTATTTCTTAGGATATCATTCTTTCCCGTGAAGTATTAACACTGGGACTCAGGGAATTCCTATTGGGCTTGCAGAAGGAATCTCCATGAAAAGTGGCTTTGTTGCTCAGAGAGGGAAACAGCAGATACAAGTGCAGGGTAACACCATGGCCAGACATACAAATGAACCGTGTTCCAGAGCAAGAAGACCTGCAAAAGAACGTGGCCCCCAAAACAGGCATCGAGGAGAAGGTGCCTTCGCAGGGGTGCTCAGGCACTGGTGGCAAGCAATTCTCTACACAGGAGGAAAGAAAAAGATGGCACGCTGAGTCAGTGTGAACAGCAGCGAGGTGATTTTGTTCCCTCGCAAACAGATGTCTTGAAAAAAAATAGAGGCTGCACGCTGGGAGGCTATTGATCGTGTTGCTAAATAAAGTAGTAGCCTCGCTTCGCAGTAGGTTTTGCTAGAAGCACCTGCTGAGCATTGATGAGGAGAGGCCCGCAGCCATCCCAGTACGCCGGCACGGCACCAGCAGCAGCAGATGGAGGGGCTGACCGGCTGTGTTCAATATTGCTGCCTGCGCCGGGGCCCACCGAGATGCTCATCAGAAGGAACAGCTGGAGGTGAAGGGCTGTCATGCAGCAATCCCAAGACACGTGGAGAAAAGTGGTGTGACAGGATGGACTCGCCTGCTCCTTCCTCCTGCAGGAAAGCAAAGAGGGCTGCTGGGGACTTGCCAACCGAAAAGCCTAATAGCCAGGGGAGTGGGACAGGAGCAATCAGCAAAAATGGAGCCGCTCCTTGTCAGGGCCCCAGCAACCAGAGAATAACACTGGAGGGGTGGCTCAAGCAGCAAGTCCACATTTTCATGGTCCGTCCAAGATCCCGTGGCTTCTCCTTGGGATAGCAGAGCGGAACTAGCTGCACCACTTCTGTCCTCTGCACTATGAATCACGTTCCCAGCTGACTGAGAAAATGGCAACAGGATTTCAATCCCATTGTAAATTCCAAGTGAAAATGTCAAGAAAGGGAATGATGAAATAGTGACGGGATGCTGAGGCCAACTTCTGGATAGAAAGCTCGAGACAAGGAGGGTGGTGCAAGCGTCGGACCAGTGAGCATCGCTCGAAGAACCATTATTAGAAACATTAATAGTGCAAAATGGGTAATTCATAGACCAACTTAAAAGCACACAGACTGTTTTGCAAGGCAACTATACTTCTACACCCATCATCCACCTGCTTCTTTATTGATTTAGACATCCCTGGAGTCAGTCTTGCTACAGATACTTATCTGTGATGCCAGATAAGGGGAGGGTGTCACAGCGGTGTTGGAGGGGCCAGGATGCTGGCATTACCTTGGTAGTCCAGTGGTGTCCTCTATCCTTCCCAGGCAACTTTGAGATTCTGGGAAACAACGGTCCTTACCTTCAGGGTGGGGGCTGTCCTGCTCCTCCTTGCCATGGGCTGGGGTCCTTCGGTCGTGCTTACTTCACCATGAATGTTGACGCTTACTTAAGCGTGACTGTGCAGTGTATGACGCAAACTATATGTATGTTAAGAAAGATAATACAATTTCGTACTGTTAACAAAGTTGATACAGTTTCATACTACAAAGACTAATTGGTACAATAGTTAAGGAATGGGGTTTTCCTCACACAGGGTGAAGAGGCATCATGTGGGGGCTTAAGTCCTAGCGGGAGAGCGGGAGAGAGGTGAAAACCAGAATACCCTCCTCTGTCCAGCTGCAACCCAAAAAAGCGGCTGGAGACGGGTACCTCCTGGTTCGACTGACAGCCTCTCCGCTCCTCCAAAGGGTTTGTTTACAGCCGTGTCTAAAATAAACGCTGCCTTTTTGTTTTTCCTTTTTTTTTTTTTACTCCTGTTATTCCTGCGGAGCGGGTTGGATTCCTTTCTGACTCACGCATGATTAACTAACTTCCAGCTGCATTATCTTTATTGTCGCTTGCCGATGCACAAGCCAGCGCCCAGCACGACTCGCGGGTCCCCAGCAGAGCTGGCAGGGCTGCCGCTTACAGAAAAGGAAGGTTTCGGTTGTTTTTCTCCGAGAGCCGTGGGGCTTGGGACATTTTTTTTTTAAGTTATTTTATTATTAGTAGTATTTTTTTTTTTGTTACTATTTAAGAGAGAACACGTGCTCGCTTTCCGGGGGACCGGGGGAAGCACAACCCAACGATAAACCGCTAAGACACCCCCACCCGCGCCCTGCGCCCGGGCGGCGCCCAGGGGGTCCCGGCGGCGGCGCCGCGGCCCCTTTAAATGGAGGCGGGGCCGAGCCCCAAAGTTTGCACAAGTTGTGGAGCGGGGCTGGCGGCCGCGCCGAGCTGCGTGTCCGGCCCGGCCATGGGACCCCCCGGCCGTTAGGAGCCCCCCGCCATGGACTACCTCACCGCCTTTACCGGCAAGGGCGGCCGCCTCCTGCGCGGCACCGCCAGCCGCCTCTGGGGCGCTGTGCCCGGTGGTCTCCGCCAGGTCCGCTTCCAGGACGGCCGGAGCAGCGGGGCAGCGGGTCTCGCCGAACCAGCGCCAGGTACCGGTGGGGAAGGAAAGGGGTGCGGGGGGCGGCAGGGGCAGCACTTGGGCAGGATCCTCCCCGGGCACTGGGGGCTTCTCACCCCCTCAGAGCCTCCCCGGAAGGGAGCGAGCTTCGGGGGAAAAGAGCGTGCGGGAGCAGGACGGGGAGAGGGTCCCTTCCCCGGCGGGGGGCGGCCAGCGGGACCCCGCCGTGCCCCTGGCTCGCAGCCTTGGCGGGCCGCGGCAGGGAGACCTGTAGCGGGCGGCTCTCCTCTGCTCCCCGGGCCGCGCCGGGGCGGCTGCGAGCGGCCACCGAGGGAGGAGGCGGCGGGAGAGGACGGGGAGGGGAGGGCCGGCGGATGGGCCGCGGCCTGCCCCGCCGGGAGCGGAGCCTGCGCCCCGAAGGGCTTGCACCAGAAGACGGGTCTAATAACAGAAAAACCCCAACTCTGCTTTTGCGTCCCGTCTTCCTGATTTCAGTGACAGTATTACCGCGTTTACTTTCATTACTTCACCCCACTCCGTTTTCCTAGTGCTTCTGCTGCCCAGCGTGAGGGGAAAGCGTCTGGAGCACCAGCTCCTTGTTTTGGGGTCTCCTTTACCTACAGGGTGCTTTCTGCCTCCGGTGCTCCTGAAGAACAGGCGGTAGTACTTCGGGAGTAGGTTTGCTGATGGTAAGGGCAGAAGTAATACCTCTGTGTTTTAGTAGTCAAACAGGTCTGTCAGGAGACAGCAAGTGGCTCTTTCTGTCCTGTGCCTGGGAGTAAGAGGGCTGCTTTTGTCACCCCCTTTCCTGGTAATGCTGTTGGGCTGTAAGTATGGGTATGGTAACTTACTCATCTGAAGCGAGTACTGGGATTGGCAAGAAATGCCATGAGAACTGGAGGGGTGAAGTGAAGGTACACAGACTGTGTATGCAGAAGGGGGCCGGGCAATAAGGACTGTAGGGAGGTAACACTATTGATTGGAGATTAAAAACAAACTGTGGCGTAGCTAGTAAAAGTAGTATGGTCAAAGAAGTGCTTAGAAAAAGATATATGAAGTTAAGTTTGTGAAAATGCTTTCCTAGCATCTGAAGAGCATTAGGCAATGAATAGTAAATCTTTCCCTTTTTTTTTTTTTCTATTTCAAGAAGCTCTGTGCTAAGTGGATGACTGCACGTTTGTCATTTTCTGTAGGTAAGGTTGAAGTGAGGTCTCTACAGAAAGGTGGTATTAAAGACCATTAAGTTTCTTTGTTACTTGATGTTATTTTGGAAGACTATTTGGAAGAGTTCTTCATCAAGAGAAACAAGATCTGGTACTTACTGTAGTAGGCAAGGCAATAAAAATGCCCATGCAGTCTATCAGATGTAGATGATGTCTCCTCCTGTGCCTTGTGTCACACTTCTTACACAGAAAGGATGATAGGTACCACCTATATGTACAGTGCCACCTTTCATTCTTTATTCCGTGTCCTTCTCCCTCAAGACGTGCAGGGAGAATAAGAGACAGCAACTTGTGTTTCAACGGTGACATGAAGTACCTTGAATAAGGCCTCTACAAACTGTTAAAGCCTTGTTGACAAATATTACTTATACTCTTTTGCAGAAGCAAAGTGGCAGTAAGACTCTTTAGTATCTTTTGGTCTTCTGATCAGTTACAAGGCCACGTGTTCAGTTCTTAGTCTAAAGCGTTGTTCACTGCAGTACATGTGATCTGTTGGAGGGAGAAGCTCTCCATTACTGTCCTTCCCTCCTTGCTCTGGATTAATCTAGACTGCGTTACAGTGTTTTGCGTTTTCCCTAGCTTTGAGCAGGAAGTGTATTTCCTCAGATAATTTCATAATGTAACAATTAAAATTTGTGTTAATGAAAGGTGACTGTGGTTCTGGAATGCGGGGTGGATTTCTGTGTATACAGTATTTAATGTTCCATTTTGACAGAACCATACTTCGGGTTTTTCCTAACCTAGGCAAAGCACTCTGTGAGAGGCAGTTAGATCATGGCCCACTCGTTCTGTCTTCCCCTTCATGGGGTTTCTGTCAGTTACGGATAGAAACCGATTCTTGTGATTGTAGCAAAATGCAAGAAGAATAATTCTGGCTTTCACATACTGCCTGTGCCCTGGTGGCTGTTGAAACTGTAACGATTGCGATACTTAAGTTGATATTCAGCCTCTGTTTTAATTAGAGATGGATCCCCTGACATTAACTTAAACCTTAATGGCAAATTCTAACTACTCCAAACGTTCAGTCTCTCTCTGTGGTGTTCTGGATGCAGGCCTACCTATTACTCTAGCTTTTTTCTGCCACTTAGGACTTTCAGAAGGATCTTTCCAGTGTTCATTGTCTTTGCGTGGGTCAGTTGTGATTATCCATTACTTCTTAAGAGAATAGTTCTTCATAAATACATTAAATTCCTGTTTCCACGTTTCTGAAACAAAAAAACCAACCTTTTTTTATTATTAAGTATTTTTAATTTAGCTTCTACAATAAAGTATATCCATTTTTTTCGTGTAATATTAGTACATTTATGTTTACTGTTTTATTGATTGTCTACTATATAGAGCAGTTGAACAGCTGCTTTATAAGGTTTCCAAGTTCATGGAGGCAAGTCTGGTCAAATACTGTACCTTAACTCACTGTTCTGAGCCCGTGTACTTCTTTGGGTATATGCAGAACAGTTTATAGTATTTTTTGTAGAGAGAAAGGAGACACTGGGAGTCTGAATATTGCCATAGGAGGCTGTAAACCTGTTTTACCAGTTTACATTGTTTGTGTCAGCAGCCAATGAAATAACTTTAGAAAGGTATTTTGTCTTTTAATGATTGTGGTGGAGGATAAAAATGCAAGGAGAACCAGAAATTCTAGAGAAGCATTTGGCATAGTAAAGGCACTATCAGTAATTTCAGTGTGTAAATTTTTTATTTTTTTTAAAAAAAGACCTTGTAGGCTTTGAAATGTAACTTCTAAAGATACTCTATTGATAATTTCCAGAAAGAACTAGTGTGTATGTATGTATTCAAGGCCTGGAGTTACCTAGAAACTTTAGCCAAAACAGGATGTAGTTTTCTTGTTTATTGGTATATATTGTAGGTGTTAGCATGTTGAAGTTGCATGCAGTTTTGTTTGCTTTAAGATGCAATTCAAAGCTTTAGGGAATGTGTGATTAAGGATTATCTTTACTGCAGAATTAACTTGAACATTCAGTTTAATTTGAGTCTCATGTATACAAACCTCTTACTTAAATGAGCCAACAGCATGCCTCATAGTTTCGTATGCTGTTTGCTTTGTCTGCTGTGTTAGGGGGAGTGTGGCCAGTTGAGTGAGGGAGATGGTTTTGCTTCTATTCTGTGGCACTAGTGAGGCTGTACTTCAAATATGCTCTTTGGTTTGGTGCACCACTGTTAAAGAAGGCTGCTGTGGAACTGTAGGAGGGCCAGGGGCATAGGGCATATGACCTGTGAGGAGGGGATGGAGGGATCTGGGCCTTTAGTTTTGAAAAAGGAGACCAAGGTGACTTAAAGGCAATCTAATAGTGACCTGTATCTACCTAAAGGGGCATGCTCTTTCTCCATTATAAGAGGTGATAAAAGAAGGGGCAGCAGCCACAAGTTTTGGACAACAGATTCAAAATGGACAATAGAAGAAAAACCACAAACAAACTGCACAAGGGGGTGGTCCATCACTGGGGCGGGTTGCAGTTTTAAGCTGACCTGATTTGATGTTGACAATATTCCTACTTCAAACTGGAGGCTGGAGTAGATGTACTCAAGAGGTTTCTTCCAGATATCACTTTGGTTCTGTGAGGATATACTTCCGTACTTGGAATCTCGTGCTTCTTCCTTCCTAGACGTTTTCACCTCACTTCTGCCTGTGACTTCATGGAGGGAGAAGATGCACTGCACAGGCGGTCTTGACTTCCTGCAGTATGTTTCTCATTAAGTACAGAAGTTAATGGAATTAAAATCAGTCATTCAGAACTCCTTGTTCAGAGAATCCTCTTAACCAGTCTGTTAGGGAAGTTGTTCTAGCTGCCTTCTATGAAAAGATTTTTTTTTTGTTGTTTTTTTTTCCTCCCTCAGGCTCAACTTGATTGTTCAGTTCTGAACAATGTGGCTTGTGGGTTTGTTTACATTCTTTTCTTATCAGTTTCTGAGTCTTGATTGGTGAGATCATACACAGTATATCCAGTACGCCATGTGGCCTGTCAGTCCTCTGTGCTAGGGTGAAGGCAGCAGCAGTGCATTAGAAAGACAATATGCTTGTCCAGTCCTATTGTAAAAGTTTGTATTTTCCTTTCTGAAAATCTGTCTCAGAATAAAGCAGACATAAGAATGAGGTAGGTTATTTCCTCACTTCATCCTTATTCAGTACTTCACTTTTAAGAAATTAACGGGTGTATGATAAAGCATGAGAGAGGCTTCAAACTGGGGGCACAAAATTCTGCAAGTTTTCTTGTACACAGTGTTCCGGATGAAGCACATGTGAAATGTACCAGCACCCTTTACAGAGATGCTAATGCTTCGCTTTCATGTCTGAAAATACTTCGGTTGGTACAGGCATAAGAAGCAAATGGGATCTTGGAATGTATCAGGCTGGTGACTCAGTCGTCTTGTGATACGTTAATGTATGCACAATCTCTTCTTCTGACTTGTGTGCTACTAGTATATAGAAGTTCTTCACTATTCCCAGGTTGTATGTATGTTAAATGATCTTTTACTTCATGTTATGCTTTGTACCACTACATTTCACCCTGCTTTTTGTCTCCAAGCTTTGGGGCTATAGAATTTGTTGTGTGTCCTTTTGCCCAGCCTTTGCTATTGACGGTGCTTCCCAGTTTGTTGATGTGCAATGGAGCTGTTTTAAAAACTAGTCCATTGGGAACTCATTAATATACCCCTCCAGTCTGCTGGTTTCTATTTCACTCTCCACTTTAGTGAATTTTTGTCACAGTTTACAATTCTTAGTCTGTCTTTTTACTGCTCAATGGGATTCTGATGTATCAGATGTTTTACTGAGGTTCAGTTTGTATCTGTTTCAGTCATCTGTTAAATTAGTTTATAATCCAAGTACAGTTTAGTAATCTAGTATCCTTTGACTGTATTGCATTTTTGTTTTAATGTGTCATGTTGCGTTTTTATCTTAATTTTTCTGGTTAATTCCTGTTTCTAACATTAAAACAGTTCTGAAGCTGATGTTTTATTGAGAACCCGTGCACTCATGGCTGCCTTTTGAGTCACTACATGTATGAATAATACCTTTCTGTTCATCAATAAACAACAATCCTCGCTGTGTTGCATGTGTGGATCTCCCTCTGGCTTGGTTTGGTGGTGGCCTCACGCATCTGCATTGTCTGCCAGGAAAATGTAGGAGTTACTGATAACTTGAATTGCAAGCAAGACTGTTTAGCCCTGCTTAAAGTAGAGAAGACTGACTTCAGGCTTGGTTTCCCAGTGCTTTATCCAGTTGGGCCTTGAAAATGTCCAAGGATGGAAACTGTACAGCTGCTCCGGGCACTTAGGTTTTTACCTTTTATCCAGTCAGAAGCTCTCCTGTTTGTCTGTTGTCTTTTGTTCTCCCTCTGTACATCACTGAAGAGCCTCACACCTGTGGGGAAGTTATCTAGAAGGTACAGGAAAGTTGCTGTTACAGCCCTTAAAAACCATCTCTTCTTCAGGCTGGAGAAGCTCTGTTCTCTCTTAGCCTCTTCTCACAGCCCCCGATGACCTTGGTGGACCTTTACTGAAATAGGTTTCATTTATTGATGTCTTTCTTATATTGAAAGGGATGGGGGAGGAGGGGGACGGAGACACTAGAGCCAGTATTCCAAAAGCAGTCCGAGTGCCAAGCTAAGGAGAATAGCTGCTTCTCTCTGATGCTCCCAGTCTGCTGGCTCTGCTCCTGTTAATACAACTGAGGATGCTGTTGGCCCTCCTTGCTGCCAGTGCATGCTGCTGGCTCGTGTTCAGCTTGCTGCCTACCAAGACCCTCAGGGTTTTTTTTCAGCAGAGCTGCTCCCTGGCTGGGCAACATCAGCCTGTACAACACAAGGGGCTCTTCCTTCCCATGCAGAGGACTGTTGTCCTGTTGAATTTCATAAGGTTCCTGTCAGCTTGTTTCTCCAGCCTGTCCAGGCGCCTCTGAATGACATCCCTGCCTGCAAGTACGTTGACTGGTCCCCCCAGTTCGATGTCATCTGCAAACCTGATGCAGTAAACTTATGCAGTAAGTTGTTTACTGAAGCATTGGGTGTAACTTCATGTACGCAGTAGATCTGTTTGCATGTTAGCAGAGCAGTTGTAGTGCACAAGTCTGATGCATCATCAGGATAACCTGACTGACTTGAGCTCTTAGAAAAACAAGGTACCATTAGTTTGTGTGATAAGGCAAAGTGTAAATTCTTAAAGATTTCTAAGGATAATTTGATGTTGCTGCTTGATGATCAAACTGCGTGCGTGGTATTGTGTAGACTTGAAGATGTACAACTAAATGGGCTTAAATATCTGAAAGAGGTGGACAATAATTACTAACTGGAAAAGTTGGCTTCTGCTGTCTCAGTAGGGCAGTCATGGTTTTTGCAAGTTTTCATTAATGTATACATTTGATCTGCAGAGAGATTGTACATTAGGTGGAAATTGCAGTTAGGTAGTCTCTCATGTATTAAACTCTATACATACCTATTTTAGATGGAACAGGGAAGGAAGCTAACTGTTTTTAACACAGTGTGGCATAATCTGAAAATTTGGTGAAGCGTTTCTGTTTACCCTGAATAAGCCTTAAATTTGTTTCTAGTGAATTGTTTCTCATCCTGAAATCACACGTTTAATTATTTCAACCTATGTGCCATGCAGCTGACTGGTAGCAGAAAAGAGGATTATGTGTTAGAGGGACCACAAAATGAACTCGACTCAATGCTGGATCTATGTTGCAGGAAAAAGCTATTTTGATGTGTTTGAAGTACTGATGCAACATAACTAAGGTCTTGGATGCATTTAATTCGGGGTTTTGCTTGAGAAGAATGTGACCAAAAGAGTCATGTGGAGAGCAGTGATAAGGATCAAGAGTTTTGAGAGCGTGACTTGATAGGAAGGACTGAATCACAGAATAGCAGTTGCTTAGCTAGGGGAGACTAAAGGGGACATTGTTTATGACTGTGCCTTGGTCTGAAAACCTACCATTTTGGCTAGAAAACTGCAGGCTACTAACATCTTGTAGGTTACTGCTAGGACCTCTTTGTTTCTGGTTCCTAAGAGGTTGGAAGATAAGAGAAAATAATATAAAATAATAATTAGCATAAACATATTTAACTGCAGGAGGGCGAGAAGGGTCAGTGAGACAGTTCCTCTACTGAGATGTAGCCCCTGCTGTTAGGTGCTCCAGTTCACCAAGACTTATGGCATATAAAGATCTCCTACTTTAATCTTTTTTGTTTCTTTATGAATAGATTATAAAGATCTCATTGTTATTGAGCAGAAGTAATCAAATAAAGATGTAATATTTATGCTTCCTCAGTTTTATCAATTAGACAGTTGTTTCATGTGCTGCTAAGTAACAACCTACTTGAGAATATTTTCCTTACCTTCTTGTGATTCAGTTTTTAAAAATCTTTACCCCATATGCGCTGCTGCATGTTTTTTTTTTTTTAAGAACTGTGAAAAATTGTGTCCTAGACAAGCATTTAACAAGACTGCCGCCTCTGCCTTTTTCTTAAACCCATGTAAATCTAATGCATAACTTGCAGTACTCATTGCGGGGGGAAGGAGGGGTGGTGGAAGATAAATCAGCTTTTTCTCGTCTTCTTGACCATAATAAGCTCAGTTATTAATTGAAAGCAACTTGCATCAGTTGTTGACTTGTCCAGCTTACTTGCTTTATCTCAAAGGATACCTGTTTGGTTTATCAATATATTCCTCTGGAAAAAATTATTTTTGTAATTTCTGTGAACATCGAAATGAATAGAAGATCAGCAGCTGAGAAACACTGCAAGTTATCTGAAGTTTAAGCTTACCATGCAGAAAAATAGTAAAAGGAAATTTGATACATTTTGCTTGGTAAACCCTGAAGGTACTCCTAAGCAGTTTTTAGCATGTATTGTGGCATTGTTACTTACAGTACAAATCTTGAGTTCTTTTTACCACCTCTTAATGCGAGAAGTCCAGAGGATGTGCTAGCAGCATCAGCAAACAGAAAACTGAAGGTCTACAATTCAGCTCAGATGGCATACTAAGAGATGAGAAATGTCAGTCTCGTCATGTCAGCTTAAACTAGCAGTGCTACAGAAATGTTTTCAGTCAAGCAAAATTCAGTGGCACAGGGCCATATAGAAGGCATTTAAAAGAGCTCACCTATAAATGTTGGAATTTAACTTTAATAGTCAGTGGCATTATTCAACTGTAATTTGAAGACAATCGCATATTTTAAGGTCAAAGCTGCCTCACTGAAAGCTGTATGTTCCTAAAACATAATGTTCTTAAAAACTCTTTTCCTGTCTTGTATAAATACGTTGGAACACTAAGTCCTTCTCTGTGGTTATGTTGATGATCATATGTAACCGTTCTTATGTTAGTCATTTAATCGTCAGTTTCTGTATGCATGCATCCAGCAGTCAGACTAAAAATTGGCCTGGTATCATTTTCATAGAACCATAGAATGGTTAGGGTTGAAGGGACCTTAAAGATCATCTGGTTCTAAACTCCCTGCTATGGGGAGTTCCACTAGACCAGGTTGCTCAAAGCCTTGTCCAGCCTGGTCTTGAACACTTCCAAGGATGGAGGATCCACAACTTCTCTGGGCAACCTGGTCCAGTATCTTGCCACCCTCACAGTAAAGAATTTCTTCCTAATATCCAATCTAAATCTACCCTCTTTCAGTTTGAAACTGTTACCCCTTGTATTGTCACTACACTCCATGATAAGAGTCCCTCCCCATCTCTCCTGTAGGCCCCCTTTAGGTACTGGAGGGCTGCTGTAAGGTTTCCACTAGAGCCTCCTCTTCTCCAGGCTGTACAACCCCAACACTCTCAGCCTGTCCTTGTAGGAGAGGTGCTCCAGCCCTCTGATCATTTTTGTGGTACTCTTCTAGACTTGCTTCAACATATCCATGTCATTTTTATGTTGGGGGCCCCTGAGCTGGATGCAGTATTCCAGGTGGGGCCTCACCAGTGTGGAGGAGAGGGGTAAAATCACCTCCCTCGACCTGCTGGCCGTGCTTCTTTTGATGGAGCCCAAGATGTGGTTGTCTTTCTGAGTTGTGAGTGGACATCACCAGCTTATGCTGAGCTTCTCTTCAACTAGCACTACCAAATTCTTCTCAGAGCTGCTCTAATCCATTCTCTGCTCAGCCTGTATTTGTGCATAGGATTTCCCCAACTTGAAGGACCTTGTTCTTGGCCTGGTTGAACTTCATGAGGTTTGTATGGACCCACCTCTCAAGCCTGTACGTGTCCCTGTAGATGGCAACCCTTCCCTCCAGCATGTTGACTGTACCACACAGTGTGGTGTTGCTGGGAAACTTGCTGAGGGTGCACTCAATCACACTGTCCATATTTCTGACAAAGATGTTAAACAGCATTGGTCCCAATACTGACCCCTGAGGACCATCACTCACCGCTGGTCTCCACTTGAACATTGAGCCCTTGGCTGTATTTAAATGTGACCATCGAGCCTATGCTTTTGAGCTTTAAACACTGCCTTCTGTATCTTTCTAGTCTAGTCTTTTAAATCCTAGACAGTTGTAATATTTTCTTGTAATTTGTGGATCTGACGTACTTTTTCACTTCATGTTTCAAGCTGTTGTGGAGGCCCTGTCCTGTGAAACTGTAGTTCAGAATTAAAGCATCGACCCTGATGTTACAAAAGGTCTGGTCTTGTTTCTGTGTAAACCAGCACGGCTGGAGATCTGATAAGCTAGTACCACGGATTCCCTTGCTACACAAGTTACTGTTGACTCTTGAGGTTGTGCACAGGGTGGTCGGTGGTGTCGTTTTTTTCTTATACCTGTGGTCTGAGAACATCAGCCTTTGGTGGTCTCATTGGCTTACTGCTGGCAGATGAGGTGATGAGTGTGTATAGCCTAACAAGATGGGCTCACGTGCAACACAGAAAGGAAAGGAAAATAAGTAAACTGAAAGGATGAGACTGATTCCCATGGGCGCTGAAGTCTTTTCAGACCACTACATCCTATGCTGGCAGTTGTTTCCACTTTCAGGTGTTTCCTAGAATACTAGGGGCACAAGGATGGAGGAAAGATTTACTTTCTTCTCAAAAATAAATGGCCTGCTCATTCAGTGAGAGATAGTTGGAGGCTTTGCAGTTTGCCGTCAGGGAGGTTGTATTAGTGTCTCTGCTACTCGGGCCTGTTTTCACAATTGAGATACCTCCTAGTTTTGTTCCTGAGATTTTGGTGAAAAGTATGGGTTCTGTACGAGTAGACAGCTCAAGCACTCGGGCTGTGGGTGTTTGATAGCTGTGCTTGGCCAGCTGGGCAGACAGCACACGCGTGGCTCAGCACTGCCTGCTGCCGGCTCTTCTTCACTCGGGGGACTTGGGTCATGAAGCACTTGAATCCTGTTGTCTGTGTAGTGAGGGGGAAATAAAGCTATCACAGAGGGAAGGAATGAAAGTGGGCACTGATGGAAAAGGTAGGAAGTACTGTCTTAGGGATGGGATGACATTAAAAAGAAAACAAAACAAAAAACTTATGAAAAACTGCAGATTATAAGCTCTGGAGAATTTGTGGTAGAAGTTTTCCTGGCATCTGCTTTCCCCCAAGGTGTCTCCAAAGGGGACCTTCCTTCCCCACCCCTATCCCCTGGTTGCTCTTACTTTCCTGAAGTTACCAGAGTGCTCTGAAGCACAGTAGGTCCTTCTGCCCTGAAGAACAAATAACTTTCCTTTTTTTTACTTCTGCCACGAGGGACAGAAGTGGTTCTTTGTGCAAGAATTTATTCTACTGTTGAGTTACTGGACAGGGAGAAGATAACTTAACTTGGCCTCTCTGAGTGGCACCTGTCTGCAAACTCTTCAGATGCTTATACACAAACTAGTAAGAAGAAAAAGGAAACTTAAATTTGGGATAAGGGAAAAAAAGCCAGACAACACTGGGCCGTATACAAATGAAGTGTTGTGTATACATTTGTAGTATGGGGCTTCTTTATTTCTATCTAATAGCAGGGTGGGGCAGAGGGAGATGAAGATGCTTGTTCTACAATAGGAGTGTTCCATGTATAGATTATTAAGGCGGAAATGAGATCCTGGATGAGATCAGTCTTTCTTCAGCTGCATCCTTTGACTTTTGCTTAAGAGTATTTGAACCAGACTGCTGTTGAAAGAAAAAGATGAGGCTGCTGGCAAAGCCTTGATGTGGGCTGGAAAACTTGGAACAGCTCCCATCAAGCAACTGTTGGAGTTTTTCAATAGCTTGCTGAGGGGGGGGACATGTTGGGTTGCAAGGGCATGTAGAAACTTTGGTAACAAAATATTTGACCCGTAAGAGGGAAATCATGGCTACCGTTATTCTATGCACAAACTTCTAGTGTATTTTATTCGTTACTGAGTTGATTTGATTTCCTCTAGAGACATTTGTAGGGTCTTTAAAAACTTTCTTGTAATAAGGAAAAAAAGGCTTCTTTTAGGTAACTTTTAAAAAGCCGCAATTAGTAAATAATGGAAGAAAGACCTTTAATGTATTGAATGAAGATAGCAGGATGCAAAATGACAGTGTCTGTAGTTCTGTCAGAATTTCTAGAAAGTTTTTAAAAGTTCGTTTAAAGTCTTGACAGTAATTCGTAGCTATAAAAACTTACCATAATTAATACCATCTATAGATCAATTTTTTTCTTGTAGGTATGGGAATGTTCTCCCTCAGACTTTTTCAATATCTAAAAAAAGAAGAATTAGTCCAATGTTTATTTCCTTATTATATAAAAAACACCCCAGGAGAGTACTTATGTTGAGTCTGCTGAAAATCACTTTTATTGATGTCCTCTGCAGCTTGCCCTATATAGCAAATGCAAGATATTTGCTGAGGTTTTATTTTTTTATTATTTTTTTGTTTCTTATTTTTGTGATACTGCAGAACTTCCTGTGTAATTTGTGTTGGTTTTTATCTCCTGTCATATCTAGACAGTTTCAACTATCCATCTAGAAATTTTAGAGGGGGTATATGAAGTTAAATTAATTAATTAAAAATAATAATGCACAGAAGTTACTGTCAATTTATAGCAAGTTTCCTTAGTACCTCAGGTGAGGCTTACATAGACGTAGAGTATGTCTTTTATTCTGAGTCTAGCCATGCTAAAATATTTGAAAATAATATCATTTGTAAGGTTTGTTTCTTCTGTGCAGTTTAGTTTGAAATATTTATCTAAATATATTCAGTTAGAGAAATTTGAATGTATCAAAACAGGAGTATAACTAATCCCATTGTAGCATGAAAATGTAACATTTCGTTTATGTAAGTATTTTGGGCTCCTTAATAGAAGATATTTAACTGTTAAAGGTGGAGGCCTTGTGACAGACCCAATATAAGAGATTAATCTAAAAAAATGCATGTCTGTGCCTAAATGGATACATTAAAAGGACACTTTTCGAGAGATATAGAATTAAATGCTTTCTGTTGAATCATCTAAGTACACTGTTGCGTTGTGTTTATCATAAATATCAAGCCAATTAGTATTAAAAAGAGTATCTGTCATGTACGAATTGTTATTGATTTGGCCTACGAAACTGAGGTCATCAAAATCCAATGCTCCCATAAAAAGAACGGTTCTTAACTTGTGTTATTTATTTATTTAGAATCTTTATTGTTTATATGTCGGCTGTATGTGTTTGCTACAGACAGGATAATTGTGAAGTGAAACACTAATGCTCTTTGTTTTATAAAAAAGCTCTCAATACTGTGTACTTGTCAATAAGCAACAAAAAATCCCAACTGATTAGCCGGAACATGCAGGAACTGTAGATCATCTCCCCTCTAGACGAAAGCAGACTGGGTACCATATAAAGCCAATTAAACACAGTGGTTCCAGAAACATTGCTTGCCTGATAGGCTCAATCTTATATTTAGTCTTCATTAATAGCTTCCTGGGTAGCAGCAAGTACTTATGCAATTAGTTGATCCCCAGTTACTTGTGGTTTATATTGGTCGAATTCTTAAAGCGTTGCAGAGGAATGAAGTCTCTATTCCAGCAGCCGGTTGTCTGTTAGGCAGAGTCACTGGGAGTGAGCTGTGTAACTGGTGAATTAGATGTCTGCCCACGGGGCTGTAGTCAGCAGCCTGTGACAGTACTGAGAGAGGAAAATGAATTTAACACGCACGTTGCCTCAATTTTTTTCAGACACTGGCCAGAAGAAGACCCCAGACAAGAAAGATGGTCGACGAATGTCTTTTCAAAAGCCTAAAGGGACTATTGAATATTCTGTAAGTTACTGTTTTATTGTTAGAATGTCATTGCATGGCAAGTGCAGACTTCAAGTTTCATTACAAAATATAAGCAGAACAGTAATGTGCATTACCTTTAATCTTAGAATTCTGTGTGTCTGATAGCTTATTTTGACAAGAATTAAACCGGGATTTAACTAATGTATTTGAGTAATGGTTTTGTTTGTTTGTTTTCCTTTAAGTTACTTTTTTTCTTCAAAAAACCCAAGCTAATCAATCTGACTGATTCACTTTTAGGTAACTAGTTAGAAATGGTAAATAACCTTAATTATAAAGTCATGTGCAAGTTCCCTGCTTTCAGCATTATTTAATAAACTGTTGACATCAGGAGAAATAACACAGTGAAGTTGCGGGGGGGAGGGAAAGCTATATCTTGATACTGACCTTCTGGCAGTCTCCTGATAGTTTTCATAGATCCATACCGTTTACTGCACAGATCTTTCTGCAGCAGTATCTGGATAAATGGAGCCTTTATCTGCCTGTTCTGTTCTTGAAATGACCCTCAAACTGTGCTGCAGTCAGCTTTTCACATTTGTGGTTACTAAGGGAAACTGAAGTGAGAAGTATCTGTCTTGTGTTATATACTGGAAATATAATTAAGCCTATAAATAATGCTTATAGGGTTGGCGTTAAAATAGGAAAAGTCTGACACAGTTATCTTTGAATGATTTTGAAGCAGGACATGATAAAATAAAAACAAGAACTCCTTTATAAAAAGTCTTGTCTTGTCCTCTTAGTGTTCTGTTATTCCTAGAATAAGAGAGATGGGGAAAACTTAACTCTTAATGTTCCATCAAGCCAAGCTGTACTATGGCTTAACTACTGAGAAGGCTGTAACAGTCATTTGGAGAGAGGCAGAGGATGTGTGTATTGGAGTGGGAATCGCTTAATTAGTGTGGCATACGTTGGGAATTTGAATAGGCTTCTAGCCTATACCAAAGACTTCCTTGGAGCTGAAATTCAAAAAAGAAATTTCTGCTGCTTACGTTCTAGCAACTGAAGAATGATAAGGTAGATGTGACTGTTGTTTCTATTACATTAACCCCATTTTGTCTGACATAACTGGAAAAAAGTGCTGTGATGTAATTCTGTAAAACTGGGTTTCCTCGTCAGTCAGTAAATCCCTTACCTTGTCTCTTGTCACTGTGTGTGTGTGTGCATTTGCCTTGGTATGTAAGATTCCAGGCAAAGCCAAAGCACAAAGCTTTTATTTTTTAAATTAATATGTTTATGTCAAGTTGTCATGTACTTCTGCAGGTTTTTGTTGTCCAGTAGGTGGGGTTTTAGTTGCAAAAATAACTTTCCTAATACATACTGAAGTATGCATCACTTCCTTGTGAGTCAAAAAGACGATTCACAAGAATCAAAGGCTTTTTGTCTTTAAACTTTGTCCAGCTTCTAAAGGAATCTGTTGTGTGCATGGAACATGGTATGTTTCAAATGCCATATTCTGTCTGGTTTTGTTGTACATTTCACTCATGAAATAGTTTTCAGAGCTTTTGGTTATGTGTTAATCACATATAAAATAATAATATGTTTTAATAAAAAACATAGATTTAACTTTTAGGAACCAAGCTTATGTTCACTACATTTATAAGAAAGGTCTGGTAACTATTGTAATAAAAGTAGTATATTATCACTTTATTCCATATTATTATCAACTTATGTCTGGTTTCTGCTTTCATCCTACTACCTCTCAAAGCAACAATACACACACATGTATGTGTACACACGTCTGCATGCGTTGCTGTTTTGTGAAGTAGTGGAAGGACAAAGACTGAAGCCAGACTCCCCTCCAGTGTTGTTGAAAAGTTAGTGGAATTTTTTACTTTGTGGTTTTTTTAAGTAATGATTTGAAGTGTTAGTTTTTCCAGTGGCTATGTGGTTTTAGGAGGGAAGGGCTTATTTGTACTCCTGAAGTTTGGAGTGAGTTGGAATCTCACTAATGCAAACTGTGGGTTTTTAAGGTGAAATAAGCTTTCGATCAGATCTTTTTTTAAATTCATTCTTTAGGGATAAATAAACAATAAAATATACTTTCTCTTTAAAGCTAAAATCAAAAAGCATGTATTGTTAAAGATTTTAATCTAAAATTCTTGAAGCATAGAAACTTGAAACTGCTGTTCTATATGTACCACTGATGAGAAGATATCAACAGGTGTGCTATTAAGTGAAGGAAGCAAGTCCTAAGCTTACCCAGGCTAGTAGGTTTAAAAGAATGTCATGAAGTTAATTTTCAGTGAATGCCTTTAAAGGATACAGAAGACTCCAGTTTGTTTTCACTGTTGTTGCTTAGACAATAAACAGATTTTCTTTTTTAAAAAGTTATTATAGTTTCTTGTATTCTGAATGTCAGTCAACAGATTAGATGCAAATTGTTATTATCTGTTTTTTTCAAAATTCACAGTTGGTGCTCCAAGCCAATTGTTTTCCCCTTCTGCAGACAGCTGATGCCTGTGAGCAGGCTCTAAGGACCAACAGAGCAGATAGTTGAGATGAATTATTATTATTACTAGCTAGAACTTCCTTTAGTCCTTTCTATGTTCTGAAAATAGCATTTTTACGTTGCTTATTTGATATAACTTCATTATGTTAACATTGCATTAGAGGTCATTTGTGTTACATGTTGTACAAACGTAACCAGTGTCTGCCTACAGGTGTTAGAAGAGCCAACTACAGGTAAATAAAGGAGCGCAAGTGGACGGTGTTGGCCACTGATCACCGATGATAACAGCTGCATGACTTCAACAGGAGCCTTCTAAGCCCCTATTCTTTTTGATGAGGAAAAGGAAATAGTTGGCTATTTACAGACTTTCCTCAAGTGCAATAGGCTATACAGGAAAAGCTCTACTTGTTTAAACAAAATTATGAGTGAGCAATGGACACAGATGATCTGTTTTATCACTGTTGGAGGCTCTGATGTAAGACTTCTCTTCCTTTGCCTAACCCCCTCCTCTTTAAATCTGTGGGGACTGAAGGCTGTGCTTTTCTCCTGTAATAACAGATAAGCACCTGATACACAGAGTATGTTGTTCAGATTGTGAGAAGAGCCTGATATAAATTAATAAAGGTCACACAAGCCTATAGTAGACCAGAGTCTTAAGACTGAGCTTTAAACCAGAGTCCTCAGTGTTGAACTATTGATCTTCCTGCATGTGGGTTCCCAGTTACTTAGTGATAAGTCAAACATCTGGAAACTGGGTCTGGGCTCTTTTGTTTTAGTTAGAAACCAGTTAGATATGTATACTGAGAACAAAACTATAGGGGCTTCTGAAGTCAGCTTCTTAAGGTAAAACAAGGAGGAATTATTGATCCTTTCTTAGTTCAAGGGGTGTGGGTGGCAAATGTTTCTGTGGTCACCACAGAAACAGCTGAAAGTTCAGTAGACTTCAAACTCACGTGAATACTTAGAATTTCTTGTTGTAATGACTTGCTGAGGAGCTTTATTTTGTGAGCAGAGAAATGATGAATATCTGCTAATATCTTTTTAGAATAACTGGATTTCGCTTTCAGTCCTAAGATAGCTTGGACAGAGAGTGTTAAAGATTCTCTCTTCTGGTGCACGCCACTGGGATAGTCTTCTTCCCAATTTTGGGGAATTCAGCATATGTAGATTGTAATGATGGCATATTACTTTATCTGTTGTATCTTTTGCCTAATTTTAAAATTACTTTTGGAGTCATTTTTATGATATTTACAAGTTCTGTTTTCCTGATGTGGCGTATTACAGAAATTAGACCTATTAACAATTAGTTAATATAGTCATAATCTGATAGTTCTAAAGGCTTGGGTACAGCACCAAAGTTGTGACCTCTTCTCCTTTTTGTCCTTACCCCTTCTTCAAGTCCTCCCATCTCTTAATTTTGTTAGTTCCTTTTAACACTCTTAAACCACTGTTTTGTTGTTTTTTGGTTCTTGGGCATCTAGTCTTGAAATGCTTAAATTAATAAATTCTTTGTGCACTCTGATTTGTATGTATTCAATGTATCATTTTTAATGGAAGAATGAGTGCACTCCAGTTGTTGAGATGCAGTAACAGTAAAGTTCATTAAAATACCAGTAGGGAGTTTGGTTTTAAATAAGGTTTTTTTGAATAACTTTGCTAGCTGCTAAACTGACAGAAGTGAAGGCAGTTTGAACTATAGACAGTGTGACTCTGAAGTGCTTTGTCTTGTGGCGCACACAAGCACACCTGGTAAGCACGGGTGGCACTGTCAGTGGCAAAGGGCTAGTTAATGGGATGTGCTTCTGCTCAAATAGGGACACAATTTGAAGAGAGAGTTTGATTTGGGATTTTGTTTTAAAGGGAAGATGGAAGGTGTGGCTCTTTCTGTACCTAGTCATATCTGTAAAAACTGATTTTTAGCTGACTTACAGGTTTAGACTTAGTTGTATACATATGTGAGTACATAAGGCCTTACTACCTAGTTACTTCTACCTTATGTGTCCTATATCTGCGTAAGAGTTGAATGGAAGCTCTTGCTACAGAGCATACGAAACCTATTTACATTTTAAGAAGCTGTTTTTCAACAGAAGGTATCGTATAAAGCAGAGTTTGTGTGCGTCCTTTTTTTTTTTTTTTTAGGTTAATGCAGTCCTGACTAAGTGATTCTTGTTTTCTTTTTACATTTTCTTTAATTGGTATCTTTGAATCTTTATATTCAAGTCAATACACTGCGGGAAGAAAAAACAATGCATGATCTGTATTGAACCACTTCAAAGCACCAGCTGGCATGCTCAAGTCCACTTTGGATTGTTTCAGGGAATAAAATAGTGTTTTCACATGTTTGGTGGTTGTTTTTCAGAGGATTACTTGTATTTTAACAAATCTTGCCATTCTTTTAAAATCATGAAACAATGTAATCACTGTTAATCATCCCTCTCCCTTCTTGAAAAGAAAAATTACTTGTCCAGTGAAGTTTCAATAGAGACCTTTAATATCCAAGCATTTATATAATATTCTTAATATTCAGAATAGCATTTGAATAGCTACATGAATAAGGTATAGAAAGTTTGTTTCCTGGGAGAGAAGGATTGACTCTGCCCTCTATTCCAGTATCGAATTGATGGGGAAAAAATTATTGGAAAAGCTCGGGGGGTGGCTGTGGTACATGGTGGCATGTTTTTTCTTTGTTAGTGCTTATAACTTTGTGGAAAAGGATAGTTTTCTTTCAGCTTTTGGCAGTTCACATTCTATTTTTTGAAACTGTAGAAAGGCCAAGAATTGGAAAGTAGGCCTTTGAATTTAGGGAGATAGTTCAGGAAGTCTTTATTACGTGAACAATCTGTTTTACAAAGGTATCAGTGCTGGTCTCTGAAATCCTATGTAGTGTGGAGATTGGCCTGTGCAAACTTCACAGCCAAATATGAAAAGGAAGCTTATATTTGCCTTTCTTGTGTTCGTGATCTGTGAGATAAACCCTTTAGTTGCCAAGAGATCTCACCAGGTGGTTTTATTTTTGAAGTCTGAAAAGAGTGCATGCAGTCTTAAAGGGCTTAAGTTTTGTGGTTTTTAATTGAATGCTTTTAACTTGTTTTATATTATATGTTAGTCTAAAATCTCTATTTCAATCATTAAGCGATGCATAAGGAATGTTTACCTAGCGGCTAACTGTTGTCCTCCAACATCTGTGTGAGAGGAAGCTTTTGGTTTAGGCAAAGCTTTTGAATTTCACTTTACAGTTTGTTTTAGCAAACTTTCTGGATTATGTAGAGCTGCTGATGGAAACACTACTGTTCATTCATTTCATTGTCAGTTTTGTTATTGTCTATGGAACAAGTACTACATATCTGGTCAGGTTGGGGTCCTACTCTGATTTCTGTTCTAGTACCAATAAAAGTGGCGTACAAGACCATTCTTACTTTTCACATACCTATGTGATCATACAGTACTGAATTACTAAGAGTAACTTCAATACAGTCTTTCATACCTGAAACATTGGTACACTGGTAGAGAGATGTTTGCTGCTTTGTTCGGCTTAATGGCTTCCTATATAAAGAATTGTCATAATAGAATTAGAAATTTACCTTAAAGCTAGTTGCCATGTCTTTGGCATACTTATCTGTTTGTTTGTTTTTTTTTTCTTGTTGTGTTTTTTCCTTTAATGAATCTAGGCTGACAAATGTACCTTTAAAAAATTATAATTATTCTGTATGGAAAGGAATTCTTTAACTTGTACCTGTGATCCTTCATTTCATTAGTATCCCAAACTGCCCTCTGTTTTTATCTGTTGAACTATAATAGCTTTCAAAGTGCTTTTTCTTGCGGAACAGCTCACTTGTCTATTTAAAAGATGTAGTTTGCTTCTTTATATCTGTCAGTTACACTTTTTTTTTCTATTCCTGTACTGTCAACATTGTTCCCTATCATGACAAAACTTTGAAAAAACTTAATAAAGACAAAGCATTTCTTTTCCTAAATTCTTCTGGGGCTAGTGTTCTGTTCAGTGTTAAGCTTGAAACATTCAAGTGGGAATGTGTTCTGAGGAGCAATTATTTAACTTTTTATATACTGCTTTTGCTTTGCAGCTAGTAGAAACTCTGCCAGCTACTCCCGCAATGCAAATAAAAAGTATTAAAATATTAAATATTTAATCACCCAATATTAACTAATGCTATAACGTGGATACTTATTCTTCTGCTCTGGCAAAATGTTTGCTGCTTCTGTGAAGAATAATGTGCCTGGTTACATTCTACAGACAGCAAAACATATAATGCTTTGTAGTTATGCAGAATATACTAATTCAGCTGGAACAGTACACAGTAGAGTATGGCTGGAAGCAGGGTAGCCCAATGGATGTTGTATTACTTACCTCTACTGCAGTACGGTTTCAGAAATGGAGCCTTCTAGTCTCTTGGTTCCAAACACCGCCTCTCTCTGTGTGACTCTGTGAGGTCAGGGTCTGCTCAGAGCAAGCACTGCCAAAAGCTCTTAAAGCATGTGTGATCCAAGACGCTTCCCTCCCTCCTCTCACCTTCCCCTCAGGTTATTTTCTGCCCTGGTTCAATCATTCACGCAGAAGTAAAGGATATCTACCTTGAATTCTAGCAACAGTTAACAAGGCGTACAGGACGTGGTGCTCCCACATTTTTGTTAAGGAAGTGAAGAGTGGAAGATACCTAGTGGATATGCAGTCAGCTAATGATACCCACTGGCTTTCTCACAACAGTTGTGTGTAGAACATATGCTATGAAGAAAAACATAGCTTTGTTTTTCACTTTTTCCCTCCCTGCCTTACTTTTCCCTGGAAAGTAAAGGAAAGGAAAGGGAATTTAAAAGAGAAAGCATTCTTTTCTCTAATTGTCAAGAAAACTTAAGTGAATAGCCTGAAAATAGAAACAAAATTAAGCCTATGAATAGTCTAATGCAATTTATATAGAGTGGAAGGTGTGTATCTTCCGCAGATGTAATAAGCGGGACAAATGAGAAAACATGTAAGACAGGAATCAGTGGAATTTTTCTACCTGTCCTCCATATTTAGCAACACAAATGTAGCTTTGCTTGTATTGCTTCATCTCCTCTTAACTGACTGTACTTTTTCTGGTACAGTGTTTATGAAGCCCTGTGCCATTACGCAGTAAACTTCTGGTTGTATGCTCCCTTGTCATGTCATCGTCAGTGTTCTTAGATGCTTGCTATAAATTCTTTATTCTGAAATGTTCTCTGAATAAAACTTTTTTCCATTTGCTTTCTTCTGTTGGTTCATATTGAATACATTTTGGAAGATAGAGGTGAGAACAAGAGCTTGAAAAAAATCCTTTCCTTACTGAGGAATCACCTACTCAAAATGCTTATGTTCCATCTGCTGTCATACTGGTTGACCTGTTTTGCTTCAGGGTTTTTGCTTTTTATCTCAATGGATTTTACTTGAAAGTCAGGTTAATAGGAGCTTATTTCAATGGGAAGATAGTGTGTTTGTGTTTGTAGGCATCGCTTCGGCGTTTTTGTAAGTGAAGAGCTGAAAAGAGGAGTTGAAGAGGGAGAATGAAGGGTTCTGTGGAACCAGTCAATTGTGTATTGGTCCAGCAATACTCAGCAGTGAACTTACAGACCAGAAGTTCTGGTGCAGTAGCTGAGCCTACAGCTCAGAGTGTGTGGCTGACGCTTCTGGCCATCTGGAAACATAGTGGGGAGGCAGGTGGCCTTATATGGGGTTTCAATACACTAATATTTAGGGGATAGGTATGTTGGGGTTTTGGTTGGGGTTGTTGGTTGGTGTGGTGGTTTTTTTGGCAATCATAAGATATGAAGACTTAAAGTTCATCAAAATCTTGCTAGACCTACATGTGATAGAATTTGTAAGCCACTATTTGAACTAACTGCTTACAGGTTTGTTTTTCTTTTTCTTTTTTTTCCCCAATTGATACAGGTGGAATCAAGAGATACTTTAAACAGTATTGCCTTGAAATTTGATACAACACCCAATGAACTGGTTCAATTAAATAAGCTTTTCTCCAGAGCAGTCGTTCCTGGACAGGTACTATTACGCTATATGTGTTACTTATCCAACAAAGACCTTTTTCTCTGTGTTTCTCATCTCTACCAGAGAAAGTGTTAAAGTACTTCTCTTACTGGTTTCCCTATTGGCTTTGTAAAAGTTTCTTATTTTTTCAATTTTCTCTAGTTTGTGAATTCCTTGTGCCTATTAAATAACTACCTAAAAAGGGAACATGTAATGAAGCTACCTGTCTCTCTTAAATAAGATCAGAGGACTTAAAAACTAAGTATACTTAATGGTATAATAACACTTGGGTATAAGCTAAATTATTTTGCAAGCATAGTAGGCTATTTACCAACACTAGCTCAGAAGACAAATTCAGGGCACAACATACAAACAACATTCCTGACTGAATATTACTGCCTGCAATTTTATTTTAATAAATTGAATAATGTTTCTATTCCACTTTGAAAACTTACTGTCTTTACTAGCAGTATATGAACTAGCATTTGCTTCTTACAGGTCACTATTGCTTACAGCTTTTTCTTTCCTTTTTTTTTTTTTTTTTGTTTCTTTCACTTTTCATTGCTCTTTGAAAGCCAGGCCTGGAAACAAGTGATAGGTCAGCTACAGTTTTAACCATTGGCCATTTGCTATTAGCTCTCTGTTTGAAAAAAATCTTGTGTTCATTTCTGATTGCTGTAAATCTAGGTAGCTTGAATGCCTACCACAGCCATAATAATATATTTAAGGGGTGAATAGCTTCAGTTTGGTTATTATTTTTTTTGTACATTCGGTATGCTATGTCTATGAACTTGTTCCACAGCCTGTGTCTGGGTTGCTGAAATAGTTGAGTAATGGCAAGAGAAATAATTGGGCAGGTCTTCCTTGGCCACTGTACTGCGAATGTTCCTGGCACGCTGTATACTTTTAATGCTTTCTATCTGAACTTTTCCCTCAATTATTATAACTAAAAGTCAATCTTATCTCAAGATAGCATTTAAAAACTTTAAAACCAAAAACGAAGAAGTACTTTCTGTCATACTGTTTATTCCCTCAACTCATATTTTCTGTTAAAATTAGCGGGAGCAGGATCCATTTTGTATAGCTTATTTTGAGAAAGCATAGCAAATATACCTGAACTGATGGGAAATCTAAAGTAAACCTGCAAACATAACTTCTAACTACATTATATCTTCTTTATAGATTTTGTATGTTCCTGACCCAGACTACATTTCTAGTGTGGACAGCTCCCCCTCTCTAAGTCCTATAAGTCCCTTATCACCTACATCTTCCGAAGCAGAGCTTGACAAGGCTACAGTAAATGTAGGTATACCTGTTGTCCTTGAAATTAATTTTCCCTTAAAGATGTTACAAATGCTATGCTTTCTTCTTTAACTAATTGTTCATTTTGGAGAGAAAGTACTTTACAACATTTGGAGCTGAAAAGTAAAATAGTACCTTTTTAAAAGTAAATATGAGCTTTTAATCTTTGTAAGTGACAGTTTTCTATGTGAAAACTGATTTGAAGGCAAGTTATTTGTAGCAAAATGCTATCCTTGCACACTGAGATCTTGAATACTAATTCCTGTTGCATTTCTGTATTTGTTACCTTCCAGAACTAGTTAAACATTTGTCTCTAATCTTACTGATGGTTTTTGTAGCAATGATATATTGGCAAGAATACTTAAGTAGCTAAAAGGCAAGGGGCTCCACTGGCTCCCTGCAAAGGTGTACGAGGGGGTTCTCTGGTTTCATTTTGCAAAACAAAATAAAGATTAAAAAGCAAAACAACCCCCAGACAAACAAACAAAAAACCAAGCCTGTTTCAGTGAAGGGCTAGTATGGAGTTGAGCATAACTGACTTCTGCTTGGTAGTTCTAACTTTGTAGACTTTCATATACCAAGATTGTTTAGCCATCAAAGCTGCTCTGTAATTCAGCTCAAATGTTGAATTTTTTGGCTAGGAGCTAGCTTTGTAAAAAAGCATATCTTTCCAGGAACACTGGTTTGCTGTCAACAGCATTCCATGTGGAGAACTCCAGCCAGGAAGATACAGTATTGGAGCCTGAGCTTCTCTGCAATTTATGCAATTATGACTTTATTCGGGTGTTTCTTAATATGTTACTACTATTCTTTTTCCAGTTAACATTGTCTTTTCTTTCAAATAAAAAATTTTCTGGATAGCATTTCCTAATAGTGTTCATTCAGACTGTCTAAGGTCTACTTCAGGGTTCTGTGTGCTCAAGGGTTTGAGACTTTAAGCATTTATTTTTTTTATTTGCTTGCATGACCTGAATCCAGAGAAATTTAAATACAAAGGTACTGCATTTTTTTCTGAGTAGGTTCCCAAGGTGCGTTACAGAGGTTGTGATGACCCTTCAAATGAAAAGTACTATCTGGTTTTGCTGTTATACCTTTATTCTGACCTAGTATGTTCTTATTAGATGTCTGCTGTCATTTGTACTGAATAATTTCTTTTATGTTTTATGGCAAACTAAAGCTGGTGTAGCACAGTAAATAGACTAGTCTGCAAGAATACGTTCTTCTGTATCAGTCTCAGAATGACTGTAAATGCTATGGGGCCTACCCATATACCATATGTCATTAAAAAGTAACTCAAGGGAAGATTGTTAGTTTTAATACTAGAAATCAGAGCTCTTTTTTACAATGCACTAGATCTCATGTCAAAAAAAAATACCTTATTCTTGCTTTTGAGGATTATTTTTATATGCTTGTTTGCATATAGTAGACAAGGAGGCTTAATAGTGTAAACATACCTGTAATTACACACCTGTGTGACAGGACCCAAAGGGTAACGATTAATGGAGCAGGTTCAAGCTGGAGGCCTGTAACCAGTGGTGTCCCCCA